>CM070634.1:40214058-41414058 GCA_036346255.1 Ampelocalamus luodianensis | reverse complement strand
CCCCTATGACCACAGCGCGTATGACGAGTACCTTCGTTGGTACGCTCCTTGACAAGTACTAGGCTCGTACTTGCTGCTGACCTGCCCGCACCATGCGTCCTGGCACCGACCGACACCTACCCTGTGCATTTCGCACAGGACGTGCACCGCACGGTATGTTACATCGTACTTTGAAAACTTCGCTTGTGGCATCCCCACTTATAGTTTTCACCATATTGTGTTTTTGTTGCAGGTGAGCATCGGTGCTGAGATTGCGAGGGACTGCCGCTCCTTGTTTCAGAGGATCACCGACGGTATGTTGGTCATAAGAGAGGATGCGGCCCAAGCTTTCTGTCGTGTGGCTGTTCAAGCCACATGTGTTGTTGGCCTGCTATCGTGCACCAGGCTCTCGGAGGTTGACACGCCTACGCCTGGTCGACAGTCCGTACGTCTGCCGACGTCATCCCGTCCGGCAGCACAGTAGGTGGGAGGCTTAGCCAGGCCACGTCCGACACCGTCGTGGCCTTATGAGGCCAGAGGGTCCGGCTGGGCACAACCTCGTACACCGATAGCGTCATAGTAAGTCAATCCTTCGGACCCCTTCGCCTTCCACACGCAGCACACGCAGGGCACGTACGACGTGCCGTACTTCCCTACGGACGGCTTCTCACGTGCCATGGTGCTAGCTGAGGGTACGTCACGTCTCTCCTGGTCAGCACGCATCGTGTTTTTTTTTATTAACTTACAATATTTGCACTGCAGGTATTCTACCCTCTGAGGGATTAGTGTCCTCCCCAGATGATACGGACAAGCACGACTTCCTTCTGGACCAGGACCTGGCACCTCAGCCCACACCCAGTGTGGTTCCTCTGGGTCACAGCTCATCGGTGCGCTAGTACCCACATAGGCGGCAGTTCTGTCCACCCCTCTGCCTTTTAGTCCTCGTTAGACTAGGCCTCCAGGCCGTCTTTCCCTGTCAGGGCCGAGGCCCCGACACCCAGCGCAGAGGAAGGGGCCCAAACGAGCTTGTAGGGGAGGACACAGAGGTGGACTGGGTCGTGGCGACGCGGGAGGGGATGCTGGGGGTGCGGATAGGGTGCCTAGTTGGGGTGTTCCCCTGCACTAACTGTACTTTTGTTCATTATGTGATACTTTTATTTTGTACTTAATGTGTGATGCCTGTAATGCTTTTGTGTTCTTATGTGTACTCATTCGTACAATGCATGTTTGTTCAATGCATATCGACCCCTATAGCTTAATGCACACAACACATATGCAGCTAGGGTTCACTCGATAAAAGGCAACCGCAATGACGCATACAAAGGGGAGAGTACCGAGGTACAAGCTTCTCCGACCGTGCCTAATGGTAGAAGGTGCCTTGCGCTACCCACATAGAGTGTTGTACAAGGGGGCGCCTCGGACGTGGCTGGCCGTCGTTGTAGTGGCACGCACATATGCAGCAAGGGTTCGCACAGCAGCATGTGAGATCATAGGAACTTCCTATGTTCACGACCTCCTCATTGCCCCTCTCGCACTGCATCTGTTGGCGGAGGTCATTGTTTTCCACCTTGACATTGTCAATCTGCACCTCCAACTGAAAGATTCAGTCCCACAATGTATCCACATACATCACAACATGTCGTTCATGGGGAGGATCGATCCAGCAGACAAAGTCATATTTCACCATCTGCTAGAAAGGAGGGTTAACATCGAAGCTCTATTAGCAGTAACATAAAACAAACTATTTGCTAATTGTACCCCAGAGTATGGGCATCAGAAGAAACGTCGTTCGCTATCGAAAGGTCTGTCCACGACCTGCACGATAGCATCCTCCCTGTGTCGGCATTTCGGCCATACCGGTTGAGCACGCTTGTTCGGCATCAACCGGTGGTTAGGGCCGAAGTCCCCCCTGCTTTTGAGGGGAAGGTATTGCTTCGGCAACCCCAGTTGGACTGGTCCCTCGCCGTCTGCCATGGTATGCTACTGTACGACGGAGAAGACTCTTCTTCGTACATTTTCGAGGGTCAAGTGGTCCTACTTTTGGAGCGTGGGACATGCATTTTATAGCCCACAGGGGTGTCCTCCAGCACACAGCCTACAGCACGCCCTCGCACTAACAAGACCAGACAGGGCTAGCTACTTTGCATAGTGACAAGACCAAACGAGCTAGCTTTGCACAGTGATAAGACCAAACGAGTCAGCTATAAGCAACAACGTGACCTGACGAGTTAGCTTTGTGCAGCGACGTGGCCAAAGGGGCAGCTTTAAGTAGTGACAAGACAAAACGGGGCAACTTTGCGTAGTGACAAGACCAACGGGGCAACTTTGCATAGTGACAAGACCAAATGGGGCATCTTTGCACAGTGACAAGACCAAACGAGTCAGCTTTGCGCAGCGACGTGACCCGACGAGTCAGCTTTTCGTAGCGACGTGACCCGACGAATCACCTTTGCTGCCTTGCAGACGCGGATTTTCCTCACCTGAATTACAATTCAGCCACGTACGCAGCACCGGCTAGGCATATAAGTACTACCCCTTCTACGTCGGGTTCTCCTGCATCCATACTTCAACACAATCTCGCTCAAATGGACAAGCACTGGGAGGAGATGCGTGAAATGCAAAGGGAGTATGCGGCTCAGGAGGAACAAAGGGAGCGTGCTAGGAGGCCACCTCCCTGCAATGATGCCGCCCCCCACAGCAGCAACTCCTACCACAACATCCCAACAGAGCGTTCGCCGCAATATCCGCCCGAGGGGGAGACACCGTCCCTCTGTTGGTGCAGGGACACCTGCAAGTTCTTAAAGTCCAAGCACCTGCTCGGCTGGGCATGCGTTACTAGGGTTGCGCGAACTACTCCAGCGACTACCCCGACCGTCGTTGGGACACGAGCCGTTATTGGCAGCCGGTAAGGACAGATAGCAGTATGTTCCCTACCATTTCTCTTTCAAAGTCTGCACTAACAACCTCTCCCGTCTACCCGTAGTCCCTGGATCTGCTATGTGGCTACCGCAAGTGGATCGACCTATAGATCCACCTACATGACCAATGGACTCTCGACTTGGAGGAGTGGAATGCCAATAGGGACCATAAGAGGAGGGAGGAGGAGCGCCGCACCGAAGAGCACAACCAACGTATTCGGTGGGAGACGTAGGCCCATCTCGAGGCGTGCAGGCGCAGGGAGCGCGAGGGTCGCGACAGGGAGCGTGAGAAAAAGAGGGAAATGGCGGCCGAGGCCAAGGCGGCCACCGAGGAGTACAATACCGAGCTCGCAAGGACGGGCAAATGGCCCCGGTCCATGCAGTAGTCCGACCCTCATCGTCCATATGTACCATGTATTTCTAATTCCCAAAAGGCATGCGTGTACCGTCCTTGGTTCATTAGCCTGCATGCTATGTAACCCCTCTTGTCGGATCAACGGTCGTGGGACGCTAGCCGAGCGTGAGACCAAAGCCACGGGTGCGGGAGGCAGGCCGGCGGCCACTTGCCGCGGTGGCTGAGCGCGCGAAGGGGCTTGTCGCGGTGGTCGAGCGCAGGAAGGTGGTGGGCCTCTTCCCGCGGTTGCCAAGTGCAGGAAGGGCACGTGGTTTACTAGGAACCCTGCTTAGGGTTTCATTCGGGGACCCCGGTTAGGGTTTCGTTCGGTCTGATTAGGGTTTTTTTGATTACAAATTTTTTCAGCCATTCCAATTAGGTTTTCAGCCATCAAAGAATTCAAAAATATTGGCACTGAGATTTGTAAAAAACATTCATTAAGAAATATGGGCACTGTGGTTTATTAATTAGGGTTTCCTTTTCTCCGAAATCATGGTTTCATCATAGTTTCAGCGCTGTTTGTAGTAATTTCAAAATATAACAAATTAGCTAAGAAAATTACGAAACTTTTTTTGGAGCCTCTCGAACACAGTGTTGTTACTTCCATAATTTTTCTATTATTTTATTCATTCAAATTTTTTTTCATATTTTCATATAAGTGTACTGTTTGTAGGATTTTGTAAATGAATAAAATGGGCTCGAAAAATTATGAATTTTGTTTGAAAGGCTCATCATGCAGTGGACTTGATTGTGTAATATTTCAACAATTTTATATGTGTTCTGTAATTATCTCGGAGATGGAGGATTTATCTCTTGAAAATTTGGTAGAGGCATGAATTAGAAACATAGATTTCTGCTGCTACGGTTCTTGATCACATTACTTCACTATGGTTGAGTTAAAGCAAAGTACTTTATGAAGCTTATACAAAATGCAATTGAGGGGGCTGAGAACGCTCGTTGTGATTATGAAGATGCCCTAAAACATGGAGGATTCGATGTCGGTGCGAATGGTTCTTTCTGGGATTTCACTAGAAGAGGCATACTTGCAATATAGGCTTGCTTTGATGGCTTAGCGTAGGCACAGAACTACATTAGAGTTCGCGGGCAGAAGCACGTTACACATGGTCACATGGCATGATGGTTCAGCTAATTGCTTTAGTCATCCTAGCTACTACTACGGTACACTACGACAGAAGCATCCGGACCATGTAAGCATACATGCGTTTAGGGGATAGTTAAAAATATGGCGGGTAGGACGGGGGACTACTACAGAATGGCCCGACCTACTGCATGGATCGTGGCCATTTGCCCTTCCTTTCGAGGTCGTCGTTGTACTCCTCGACAACCGCCTTGGCCTCGACCGTCATTTCCCTCTTTTTCTCCTGCACCCTGCACCTGCACGCCTCGAGGTGAGCTTTATCCTCCCAACGGATACGCTCGTTGTGCTCGTCGATGCGGTGCTCCTCCTCCCGGATCTCGCGGGCCCTTTTGGCATCCCACTCCTCGAAGTCAATTTGCCACTGGTCGCGTGGATGGATCTCTAGGTCGATCCACTTGCGGTAGCCACATAGCGGATCCGGGGACTACGAGTAGACGGGAGAGATTATTAGTGCGTACTTTGAAAGAGAATTGGTAGGGGAACATAGTGTAACTAGTCCTTACCGGCTGCCGATAGCTTCTCGTGTCCCAACGGCGGTCGGGATAGTCACAGGAGTAGTTCGCACAACCCTAGTAACTCATGCCCAGGCTGAGCCACTGCTTGCATTTGAAAAACTAGCATGTGTCCCTGCAACAACACAGGGGCGGCGTCTCCCCCTCGGGCGGGTGTTGCGGCGAAGGCTCGGTTGGAACATTCTAGAAGGGGTTGCTGCTATGGGGGGCCTCATTGCGGAGAGCTGTCATTCTAGCAAGCTCCTCTTGCTGGACCTGGGCCACAGCAGCCCTTGCTTGGTCGTCCCGCTCCTCAGCAGCCCTTTCTAGTTCGCAGATCTCGTCCCATTGCTTCGTCATCTTGTCCCAATGCTTCTTCTGCCTCTTGTCCATCCCAGCGTGGTGAAAGCAGCTCTGGTGTAGTGTTGGGTTTGGTTGTGTAGTGTAGTGTTCTTTCCCAGAGCACGGTCACCTCCTTTCATAAGCCCCAGGATTGGCATGGTGTGGCTAAATTCATGTGAGTAGCCTGTGAGGCAGAGTGTTGTCTTGTCATTCTGAAAGTTGTTAGCGAGCCAGAGTGTTGTCACGCTTTACTTTGCGAAGAGTGGTCACGTCATGCTTTGCACAGAGTGTTGTCATGTCGACCGCAGTCGACTCGTCGGGTCACGTCACGCGCAGTCGACTAGTCGGGTCACGTCGCCGCCGCGCAGTCGAATTATCAGTCACGCCGCCACGCCAAAGTTGACTCGTCGGGTCACATCGCTACGCAAAGCTGACTCGTCAGGTCACATCGCTGCGCAAAGCTAAAACGCGTGCAATGGGAAAAAGCCCGGTGTCCCATAGTAGTGGACGTACCGCTGGTCCAAAGGCCAGTGCTCTGTGGGACTCCTGAGGACGAAGCTCAGAGGGCCCACGCCAGATGACCACGTGTGGCATCGGTGTCCCCGATCCCACCGTGGGTCGAGCAGCTTGTACGCGACGTCGTCTGCAGGCTGTGCCATCTCCTGAGGTATGTACAACAACAAGTTAGTGTGCAAATAAAACAGGAGGTACAAACAAGCAAAACGAACCGAAACATATAGCATACATACACAACAGACAAATGACAAGAACCATTGTCCGACACATTCCAACATATAGAACACGATAACGCCTGACGGGAGTGCGTAAGAACGCATTACAACAAACATATAGCATACATAGGCAACAAACACATGACAACAGCTATTGTCCGACACATTCGAACACGTAGAACACGATAACACCTAACGGGAGTGCGTAAGAACGCATTACAACAAACATATTGTAACAGCCCTAAGTTAGGGTTTATGTTTCAAATGTAAAATTTTGAGGAGAAATAAAAACTTTTGCTGTCTCATCAAATCATTTGGTAGTTTTCCAAATTTTCCTAGCAATTTCCAATTTTTAGAATTTAATTCTTGTGATTGGAAATTGTTGTCAGCAAATTCCTAGCCTTCAAACTTGTGATCATCCTCTGCAAATAATTTTCCTATCATCTTGATCATCATCCTATCTACCTCCCTGAATTATTTCACAATTTTTAGATTTTGTTTGCTATCTCAAATAACCAAGTCAAACCATTCCAAAATCTGGTCAAACCCCTAGAGCAGGAGCTTGTGAATTTTCTTCAGAACAATTCAGTGCATAAAAAGTTCTGGAAAATTTATGCAATGTTGTTCTCTATCCAAAGTAGCTACCATAAAAATTTCAGAAATTTTGGAGCTCGGGAAGTACCTCTAACAATTCTCCAAACTCTCTCAGCCTTTTAAAACTCCAAATCGGTATTCACTGTTCATCGGGCTCGAACCCGAGCCCGACTTAAGTTCCGACCGCGTCACTCGGCTTGATCGCCCCAACTCGCTGCGTCGCCCGAGTCTTTTCGCTCGTGACCATCCGATGCGATCGCACGGTCCACGCGTATACAATCGATCGTCCTATTGCTCTATCGATCTCGATCGTCCGTAAGATCCAACGACCGATATGATCTTGATTGAGTTAAACCCACTCGCCGTGACCGCACTGACTCGACTCGATCCGCCCCTTCTCTCGCACGACAGAGCGGTCCCACTGCAGTCTTTTCTCGCCACGTCGTGAGCCGCTCTCTCGCACCGCCGCCACAAGGCTCGCTCGCCGCCGCCGCGCATGCGTCTTTGCCGCCGCGGCTCACCGGTCTTTCACCGCCCACCGCCTCACCTCGCTGCCTCCGCTGCTCCTACAAAAGCCACCGAGGGCCTTCCTACCTCGTTTTCTTCTCCGCGCCTTTTTCTCCACCGAGCTCGAGCCGAGGCGTCGCCGCCGCTCGAAGCGTTTGGCGCTCGGTGATCTCCGGTCATCGCCGAGAAGCGCCACGTGTGCCTAGCATCCCGTGGAAACTAACCTCTAGGAATTCTGAGTCTCTCGCCATCGTGGAGAGCGCGCTCCTTCTTCTCCAAGTCCGGCCGAACCGCCTTTTCCGCCGCCGCGTCTTCTCCGGTGAGCTCCGGCTCGATTCTTCGCTCGTGAGCATCGCTCGACTCCACCTTCCTTCTCCGCCACTCACACGCCCTCTCGCTCACCTCGGGCTCTCGTCGCCGTTGATCGCCTTGCGCCGCCGCAGCTCGCCGCCGCCACTCCGACTACCTCCGTCATCGGCAATTTCCGGTGAGTTCCTCGAGCCTCACCGATGCTCATCGCGCTCTAGTTTTCATCGTCTTCCTCTCGTGCGCCGCACCTTGTCACCCCATCGCCGGCCACGAGCTCGTCGCTTGCTGCCTCGGTGCATCTCGGCCGCCTCGAGACCACCTTGGCGCAGCAGTTCTCCCACAACCCATTTTGGCCGCCGCACGCCCGCGCGCCGATCCTTCGCCGGCGGCGACTTCAGTCCAGCGCGCCGAGCTCCTTTGTTTTTGGTTTTGTCCTCTCAGATGTCCGATGTGGGGCCCACCTCCCTTAAGCTTTGTAGTTAGCTGCTAATCATGCTTATGAATGTTCATTAGTTCACTCTCATTGCATGATCAAAATTGGTAATAGAAGTTTGAAAGTATTTTAGTGTTGGTCTCTGTAATTGGTTCTTGTTGTCGTTTCTGTTGTCAGTAACTAGATTTTAGTTTCATGCTTATGCTTTGGATTCTTGTTAAGTGCTGGATGACTCCCTTTTGTTGTAGTGGTTAGCATGAAATCATTTAGTTAGCACCTTTAAGTTTCAAGGCTCTTGTTGTCATGATTGATCAAAGGGATAGTTAGATGATCATGTTGATTGTCTCTGTACTTTTGATTTATCAGTGTAGTAAGATTTGGTGTAGTAGCACGCTGAATTTGGATAACCTTACAATATGTTGATATGTTGCTTAGGTGTGTAGTAGCTAAATTTTATTAAAGCCCAACCTTAATTAGAAAATTGTTAGCATCTAATAGTTGGCTAATTAACTAGTTAGTGTTTCAATAGTTTCTTGTAGGTTTTAGTGATCTTATCACTAATGATGGTTGTTTAGAGTAACTAGTTGTTTAGATGTGTTAATTTGATGCTTAGTTAATAGATGTGCACACAATCACCATCAAAGTCTGTCGAAAGGTTAAAGCATGTAAGAGGATTGATTATGTGAATAGCTTGGTAAGTAAGTAAGTTTGGGTAGAACAATCATGACACCATGTCTAATTTAAATCATCTCTATAGCAGCTTTGTTATTCCTTTTTGTTTTGATCTAGCTTCTGTGATTAGATTTGTGGTTGCTTTCGAAATTTTGAATTTTTGTCGGTGTTATTCCTTCTTATTCGCTGTTATTTGTTCAATCGTTAGGCTTCGACATTTGCGGTAACCCTGAGAGCGATCCTCCGCAATGTGAGTTGAGCATTCCGAGCAACAAAGCAATGTGCAAGCAGTTTGATCATGTTCATCCCAGTATTTTAAAGTCTAATATTTTGTTTCAACTGTATGTATGCATTGCCTAATTTGTGTTAACCGATTAGTTAAGACCGTAGCTGCATATTACATTGGTGAAATATTGATCTCTACTACCGAGCCTAGGTTATTTGTTGTGATTAGAGTTCGTTGGATGAATTCTTATCACTTAGTAGATTACGAGTTGATTGCTTAGCCATGCTTAGTTTTCTGGTAGATTTGGGCGATCATCGACTTAGTCGATAATCTTGATCACATAAAATTATTATTGTTCTTATGTCCCGACTTGTGCTATGTCTAATTGCAAAACTAAAAATGAAAACAAAACGATTTAGACTTGGGCACAATGGTAAGTTTTGGTGTGATCTGTTGGGTGTGTTTGGAAAGGTGCCCGAGTCAACAAGGACCGAACATCTTGTTACACTAAACCAAGCATTTTAGCGCATAACCACACTAGAGGGTATGGGACCTCTCTTGACCTAGTACTTTGGCGTGTATTAGTTCCGGTCGCAGGAGGTCGCAGGAGGGATGGTGTTGGGAGCATGGTAGTTGTCCAAAAGCTTTATCCCGAGTGGGTAGTTGTCTTTCGGCTTTACCATGTCGCGTATGGATTTCTATCCATACGAGCGGCTCGTAATTAATACACAATATTGGAAAAAGTCTCGTAGGACTTAGTCTGTGAGCATACCTTGGTAGTGTGCTTTGGCTTAAAGGCGATGCGAAGTGTGGGTACATTGGTACACCCTGCAGGTTAAATCTATTCGAATAGCCTCGCCCTAGGTTATGGACACGCTTGGCAAGGTCTTCCAAGAGTTAGACTACAACATTTAAATTAAAACTTGATGGGTGGTACGAACTGGGATTAGGTGCTATGTGGTGGTGACTATTGGGATAGTCACTTCTAGGTGGTTACTTATATCTATCTTTATTTCAGTAGTTATCTCAACATTAAAAATGAATTGCAAACTTGCCTTTAAATCGTATTACATTATTGCAAACAATGCGGCTTTGTGCAAATGAAACATATGGCCTCCACCGATAAGCCTCGCATGTAGCATATGAGCAGTGTCCGCTAGTTCACACGTCGGTCTTGTAGTACAAAGACAATCTTTGTACTCATTGGCTTTGCTTAATGTTTTTGTTGCAGAGGAAGAAGGTGAGCCCCAAGGGCCTCACTTTTGTGAGTTGTCTTTGCCGCCGTGTTGGACGACTAGACTTGGCGGTCCGGTCCGATGCCTTGTGGGTTGAAGGCACACGATTGGCTTTGTTTATAGCCATCTTATGGCACTTTTGCTTCATTGTCGTTCTTGTTTATTTGTGTATCTTGTGGCCTGTCGGCCTTTGTCTGTAATAACTCTACTATTTGTTTATCTTCCGTTTGGTAGTGTGTTGTTTGGACTCTATGTTTGGAATGGAGTTGATGCATAATTTTGTTGTGAGGTGTGTATATCGCTGCAGGAAGTATACATATCTCGAGACTCAGTTTATTTGATTTGTGATGCTAGGACCAGGTGGTTGGTTAAGCATTACAAGACAAATAAATTGGGGTCCTCACAAAGTTGGTATCAGAGCCATTCTGACCGTAGCAACCCAAGCATAGTCGTCCTTAGGATATTTTGGAAAAGCTTATTTTCAAATTATAAAAAGGTTTATGAAAACCTAGGCAAATTCTCAGGTTTTACTCCTTATCTATCTTAGCCTTCTACTCTCATCTTACTCTAATTTGAGTTTAAAAACTTGGTTTCTCTCTTTCCTTTCAAAAGATAGTTATGCGCCGGTTAAATTAGTTTTGGAAGAACCATGAAGTTTAATCCAACTAAAACTTGTGGGGATAATAGGGTAAGACGCAAAGTGAGTAGTTATGTGTTTGATTTTTTTTGTTTGGACTTTTACTGTGATGTGTTTGTTTTGGGGCTGTTTTCGGTGAATTTTTGGGCTTTCTTGCTCTTAGATTTATTGCTAACTTGTTTTAGTGAAACAGGATGGCTAGGAGAACGCGTGGCAGTCAGCAGACTGGTCATGATGAGGAGCTTCCCCCTCCTCCGACCATGGTGAGGTTCTCGCCGATCGAGCGAAACCGCATGGACCAGACGCCGCATTTTGGAGGTTATTGCTAGAATACCTCCACCTGCCCGTGGTGGCGCCACCGCACTCGTGGGGACTTGCAGAGTTCCTCCGCACGCAGCCGCCGACTTTCTCCGCCCGAGGACCCTCTCGACGCGGATGATTGGTTGCGCATGGTTGAGCGAAAGCTCAACATAGCTGATGCCGTGCGCGAGGATAAGGCACTCTTCGCGTCCCACCGGTTTGAGGGCGGCGCACTCATGGTGGGAGAATTATCTCGCCATGCGGCCCGCGGCCATGTGGTCGCGTGGGAGGAGTTCGTGCCTTTCGTCGGGCCCACATCCCGGATGGCCTCGATGAAGTCAAGAAGAAAGAATTCTCGCGCCAAACAAGGGCGCAAATGTGTGACGGAGTATTTATACGAGTTTAATCACTTGGCTCGTTATGCTCGGGTGAGGTGGCCTCGATGAGGCCAAGCAGAGAAGTTTATGGATGGCTTGTCCGAGGAGCTGCAGATACAAGCTATCTATTGTGGACTTCTCGACTTTCGTGCCTTGGTAGATAAGGCCATTGTTGCCGAGCATAAGGCTAAGGCGTTGGGTGAGTCCGCAAGCGCAAGTGGAGGCGCATCGACCGCTTCACACCGGCCTCATTCGCCCCTGGTGGGCGCATCAGGGCCCGTTCTTTTGCTCCACCAAAGATCGAGGCCATCGCGCAGCTCCTCATCCGCCGCAGCCGTGTTTGACCACGTGCGCCGCGATCCAGAGACAGGTGGCCTCCGCAATCCGGCGGCCGAGGTTACTTGTTTTCATTGCCACAACAAGGGCCATTATGCGAATGCCGCCCCGAGTGTTGGAGCAGCCCTCGTCCTAATGGAGGACGCGGGGGGTGGTCACCCACCGACGTAAGATGATCCGAAGCCCTGAGTGCGCAATGGTCGGGTCAACCACCTTCCGCCGAGGAGGTTCGTGGAGGCGCCGGATGTCATGATGGGTACACTTCTTGTCAATTATCGCCCTGCTGCAAAGATATTTGATTACGAGCATCGCATTCTTTTATTTCAAGATCATTTGTCGCTGCTAGTGGTCTTCACCGTGTTCCTTTGGGGATTACTTTGCTCATCCGCTCTCCGGGGTCGGAAATGAGAGCTGATTTACAGTGTCGGGATGTTCCTATCGTAGTCAAAGGAGTGGGATTTTTGGCAAATCTTATTACCTTTCATTCGAGAAGTTCGATGTGATTCTTGGCATGGATTGGTTGTCCCAACACTTGGGACAGATCGATTGCGCCAAGAAGATGGTTTTTCACCAACCGTTATGGTGAACAAAGTTGGCTTTTCCCCGCACTGCAAGGGTCACACCTTTGTGCACATGTAGCAAAGCCGCTTTGAATATTCGGGAGGTTCCCACCGCTCGTGATTTTGAGGATATTTTTCCGATGATTTACCCGGGATGCCTCCGTTCGAGATCTCGAGTTTGTCATTGAGTTGCTTCCCGATGCCCTATCTCGGCGCGCGTGTCGCATGCCTCCCAATGAGTTAGAAGAATTGAAGAAGCAGCTTGGTGAGCTTGTGCAAAGGGTTTCATCCGCCCCAGCCATCTCCTTGGGGTTGTCCGGTGATCTTTGTGAAGAAGAAGGACAAGACTTTGCGCATGTTTGTTGATTACCGTCCTCTCAATGAGGTGACGGTGAAGAACAAATATCCTCTGCCCCGCATTGATGATTTGTTCGACCAGTTGTCTGGGGCTCATGTGTTCTCAAAGATTGATTTGAGATTGGGGTATCATCGGTCGATCGATCCGAGGATATTCCGAAGACGGCTTTCACTACTCGTTATGGTCTTTACGAGTATACCGTCATGTCTTTCGGCTTAACCAATGCTCCAGCTTATTTCATTAACCTCATGAACTCGGTATTCATGGAATATTTGGATAAGTTCGTGGTGGTGTTTATTGATGATATTCTTATCTATTCCGAGACTGAAGCAGAGCATGCTGAGCATCTGAAGATTGTTTTGGGAAAATTGCGGGAACACCAGCTATATGCAAAGTTTAGCAAATGCGAGTTCTGGTTGAAGGAAGTGGCATTCTTGGGCCATGTTCTTTCACCGAGGCGAGCCGTGGATCCCAAACAAAGTCGCAATGTTCTATCTTGGGGTCGGCAAGTCGATTCTGAGATGTGCGAGTTTCTCGGCTTAGCTGCTACTACCGCCGCTTTATCGAGAATTTCTCCAAGATCACAAAATCAATGACCGAATTGCTCAAGAAGGACAAGAAGTTTGTGTGGTCCTCTCGCTTGTGATGAGAGCTTTGAGCTCAAACAACGATTGACTTTGACTCCGTCCTTACTCTTCCGATATCCACAAGAGCTTGATATTTATTGCGATGCCTCTCGTCGTGGACTTAGATGTGTTCTTATGCGGGAAGGCAAGGCGCTTGCCTATGCATCCAGCAATTGAGACCTCATGAGCTCAATTATCCCACCCATGATTTAGAGCTTCTTTGTTGTGGTGCATGCACTCAAGATTTGGCGGCATTATTTGATCGGAAACCGCTGTGAGGTGTATTCCGATCACAAGAGCTTGAAATACTTGTTCACCCAGCCAGATCTGAACCTCAGGCAGAGGAGATGGTTGGAATTGATCAAAGATTATGACATGGGTATTCAGTATCATCCCGGCAAAGCTAATGTGGTTGCTGATGCACTTAGCCGAAAGGTGTATTGCAATACTTTGATGATCCAAGGGCAGCAACCTGCACTTCTTGCAGAGTTTCGGCGTCTCAACTTGGTTTGGTTGAGCATGGTTCCTTGTCGCCTTGGTTGTGCAACCCACCTTGGTGGATCAAGTCAAGGCAAAGACAAAGAATCGGATGACGGGGTGAACCGGATCAAGCTGAATGTCGGGATGGGATAGCCGGTGTTTTTCGTAAGATGAGCATGGTGTTGTGTGGTTTGGGTAGCGCCGTGGTTCCAAAGGTTCCGAATTACGGATTTTATTCTCCGAAGCCCATGATTCCCCTTGTCTATCCATCCCGGCCACCAAAATGTACCAAGATCCGCGACAGAGATTCTCGTGGACTCGCATGAAGCGCGAGATTGCCGGGTTCGTTGCCGGTGCGGCGATGTTGTCGTGTGAAGGCCGAGCATCGGCGTCAGCGAGCCTTCTCCACCCTTGCCCATACCGAGTGGAAGTGGGATTAGTGGGCATGGATTTCATCACCGGATTGCCCTGCTCATCCAAGGGAAATGACGCCATTTGGGTTGTCATTGACAAAGCTAACTAAAGTGGCGCATTTCTTTAGGTCAAGAGTCACCTCGTGTGGAACCTCTAGCCGAGCTCTATGTATCAAGGATTGTAAGCTTGCATGGTGTGCCCAAGACGATTGTGTCGACCGTGGTATTTGTTTACCTCGCGCTTTTGGCATAGTCTCAGGAGGCCATGGGGACCTGTCTTACTTTCAAAGACGACTTATTATCCTCGGACCGATGGTCGACGGAGTAGGCCAATCAGTGTTTGGAAGATATGCTCCGTGCTTGTGTTCTTTCCTATGGGAAGAACTGGGAGAAGAGTTTGCCGCTTGCAGAATTCTCCTATAACAACAGCTACCAGACAAGTCTTAGTATGGCACCATTTGAGGCTTTGTATGGGAGGCGATGCAAAACACCATTGAACCGGTCGAATCGGGAGAGAGTTCTTTGCCCGTAATCCATCAATGAAGTCGAAAGTCGAGTGCGCTTGATTCGTGAGCACTTGCCCGTAGCTCAGTCCAGGCAGAAGAGCTATGCAGACCGGCGTCGCCGTGAGTTGAGTTTCAAGCCCAATGACTTTGTGTATCTTAAAGTCTCACCTTTGAAGGGTCATCGTCGCTTTGGTGTCGGGCAACCGCTCCTCGATATGTCGGACCGTATCGCATCATCAAGAAAGTGGGATTGTTGCATACAAGTTAGAATTGCCGCTACACTTGAGGGTGCATGATGTTTTCCATGTATCACAATTGAAGAAGTGTCTTCGTGTTCTGTGGAGGAAACGCCATTGGAAAATATCGATGTGCAAGAAGATCGTCTTATCGTGAGCGCCCCGCTCGTATCCTCGAAGAAGTGAACGCGTAAGCGAGGAATCGTGTGATCAAGTTCCTCAAAGTTCGTGGTCGAACCACTCGAGGATGAAGCCACTTGGGAGCGGGAAGATCGTCTCGAGCGATTACCCATCCTTCTTCTCCAGTGATCGAATCTCGGCGAGATTCTGTAAGGGGGAGATTTGTAACACCCTAAGTTAGAGTTTATGTTTCAAATGTAAAATTTTGAGGAGAAATAAAAACTTTTGCTGTCTCATCAAATCATTTGGTAGTTTTCCAAATTTTCCTAGCAATTTCCAATTTTTAGAATTTAATTCTTGTGATTGGAAATTGTTGTCAGCAAATTCCTAGCCTTCAAACTTGTGATCATCCTCTGCAAATAATTTTCCTATCATCTTGATCATCCTATCTACCTCCCTGAATTATTTCACAATTTTTAGATTTTGTTTGCTATCTCAAATAACCAAGTCAAACCATTCCAAAATCTGGTCAAACCCCTAGAGCAGGAGCTTGTGAATTTTCTTCAGAACAATGCATTGCATAAAAAGTTCTGGAAAATTTATGCAATGTTGTTCTCTATCCAAAGTAGCTACCATAAAAATTTCAGAAATTTTGGAGCTCGGGAACTACCTCTAACAATTCTCCAAACTCTCTCAGCCTTTTAAAACTCCAAATCGGTATTCACTGTTCATCGGGCTCGAACCCGAGCCCGACTTAAGTTCCGACCGCGTCACTCGGCTTGATCGCGCTAACTCGCCTGCGTCGCCGAAGTCTTTCGCCGTGACCGTCCGATGCGATCGCACGTCCACGTTTGCGTATACAATCGGATCGTCCTATTGCTCTATCGGATCTCGATCGTCCGTAAGATCCAACGGTCGATATGATCTTGATCGAGTTAAACCCACTCGCCGCACCGCACTGGACTCGACTCGAGCCGCCCTTCTCTCTCCGATGAGCGGTCCCACTGCAGTCTTTCCGCCACGTCGCCGAGCCGGCTCTCGCGCACCGCTGCCGCGCGCTCGCGCCGCGCCGCATGCGTCGCCGCCGGGCGGCTCACCGGTCTTTTCACCGCCCACCGCTCACCTCGCGCCTCGCTCCAGAACACCTAGCCCGCCATGAGCCCGAATGCTCTTGAACTAACATTAAATAACACTAACCAAGGCAATTGCTAATAAATTTGTGGAACCTCCTTGTAAAAACAGATTACAAAGGGATTCCAATAGACATGTAATCATAAATAACTAAATCATCAACTCTAATCCACAATAAATAATCAAATCATGCTAAGTGACTAACAAAACTAGAGAAGTATAAAGTTCCACTACTCATAATTATTACACTTAATCCATTGCATGAAACATAACATAATAACCTTTGAGCAATTAGCCCAACACTAAGAAACATGGTCCAAGTTTAATTCATCTTTATTTGGTTCATGATGTGTGTGTGTGTGACTATCACTCTATTTCCCCCATGCATGTCGTTCTTGGATCGGGTACCTAAAACAACATTAAAGCAAGAGTGAGTCCACAGACTCAGCAAGTGCAGAATAAAGCTATAACATCGCATCCATACATATAGGAGATCAACAATAATACATCTCACATGCAAATGCAATGCTCAAGGATCCTTTCTCTTTATCTTTCTTTGTGCATTACACTGTAATGCAAAGTATGCAACTGCCGCGCAAGATACCCATGCACATGCGCGCACGCACAGGACCAATTGCCCAATACTCCGCAAGTATTGGGGACCTCAAGCCCACACTCCACGAGTGTGGGGATCTCGGGCCCGTCACCTTCATGACGGGGATCTCAAAGGAAAACATACTTGGTCACCACGTGACCAAGCCTCAACATGATCTCAATATGCACATGCTCATCATTTAATCATCATCAAATTACCACAAGACGATAGCATCATACGACAATAGAGCATAAACATATTTGAAGCATCCACAAATCTTAAACCAACAACATGCCAACAATCTCATTATGCTATCACATATCGAAAAAAACACTCAAACATGACCAATCAATCACAACCACGAATCAAACAATGCACTTGCCTTAACCGCATGAGAATGGAGGACGTGAAGACGGTGCTGCCTCTGGAACCAAACCCCCATCTAATACATTAAGAACATAAACTAAGACCGCAGTAACGAAAAACATGAATTATATAAGCGAACTCATCAAATAGTAGATTGCAACGCGATCTCAACCCCACATTCCTAAGTGCTGAACTGCCCTCTGTGAACAGTCAAGTTCTAAAATTCATAACTTTCACTGCAGGGGTCCAAATAAGGTGTTCTTGGACTTCATTGAAAGGTTATCAAATTTTCCAACTAAACCTAGTTGGTGGGATCCCTGATTCGGCCATCTAAAATCACTTTTAAGCCGATTAACAAAACATCGATTTCACATCAGACTTTCTGGACAGAGCACTAAAACTATCATAACTTTCAGCTCGTTTATCCAAATTTCGCGTTCTTGTGCTTCCCTGAAAGCTACGATAATTATCTACAACTTTTATTATACTGATATCCTCTAATTATCTCTTTAACTGATCGTAAAGGTTAGATTACTAAAACCTGTCCAAAAACTGACAGAGTTGCAGAACAGCCGCACCAATAAATTCATAACTTTCGCTACAGAGGTCGAAAAATTATGTTCTAGCACTTCATTGAAAGCTATTCACGTCCTCTACAGCTTCTTAGGAGACGTCCGAGACTGAATCCGCACTTAACTATATCAAAACGTCCCTCTAACACGATCTACCCTTAGGCGACAGAACTACCGACATTGATTAACTATCCAAAAACGCATCGGATCAAAGGGGAATTGAGGTTACCCTTGAAGAATCGTAGGGAGATGACGAACCACCCCTACGAAGGAGATCCCCTCCCTCTTCCCCTTCTTCTTCTTCTTCTTCTTCTTCTTCTTCTTCTTTTTGGTCGGCAGCACCAGAAGGAGACAGCAAGCAAGGAGGCGGGGCGGTCTGTTCATGGGAGTATCAGAGCAGTGGTGGCTACTATAGCACGTCATGCTACAGTACCACCCTAGGTTTCCCCCTCTTTTAATGGTGGCGGCCCCTCCGGGCCTCTGGGCCAAAGCACGAGGCCCAGGTTGTCGAATAATTGCACAAACCCCCCTCTAACCCTCTGTTAATTCTATTTTTTTCTAGTTGGTTCTTCTCTCTAATACTTTCTTTTCACTTAAATAGACTTTGGTATTACATTCTACCTCTTAAACAGAATTCGACCCAATTCTTCTCACCGATCCACTTGAATGAGCACCGGCCGAACTTAACAAGTGTTAACACATACAGCGTGAACGACTGCGCATAAGGCTCGCGCATACGAGACCTCTAGCTTCCAAGTCATTTTCCTCTCGGACATATGGGACCACCGCACCTTGATGCAATTGACGTATTACGCCTCATTACACTTACCGACGGACGGAACCACTTAACGGATAGGACTTGAAGATGCGACATTACTCATTGGTTAATGATCTTATGAAACCTCACACTCCAAATACCTCAAGCCTCCTCCGAACACGTGTCATACAAAACGTTATATTCCCGCTCCAGACTCGAGATGGTTCTAGCAATTTGCCATCTTCCAAGATCCCCACATCTTCCGAACAACCAAATATACTTTAGGCTATCTATCTCTTGGGTCCAAACCACAAAAATTGCACGTAAACATATGGAACTCTTGTTCCATCGCTAAATCGACCTCTTCATCATAACAATTAGATCCTCATTAGCGAGGATACGCAACAAAACTTATTTTAGTCAAGTTTTAATAATTAGATTCAACTGAAAATAGAGGTTTCATAATGTAATTCCAACTTTCCTCCAAAACACTCAAATCCAAAATCGAGATTCTTCACAAAACCTTCAATCCTTCCAACTCAGCAGGTTTGCAATTGAGCACCATATAAGCCAAAAGAGAATTTGCTCGAATGCCCAAATCAAACACTTTATTTTTTTCTCGAACAGAAAAGAACCACCTTGCCAACAAAGAGGCAACTCAAATTGTACATGTTCTTCGTCATAAAACCCAACTCAACCAAGAACCACTAGAGCACTTCTCTACTCGAGAGAACATTCTTTTCTCAGATGTTCTTTTAAGAAACAAACCCTTTTCCGAATCATGGGTATCTAGAACTATCACACTAACTCCTTCCTCTTAACTGACAATCCCAAAATGATCCTCAAACCAAAAAAAACAACCATACTTATTTAGAGGGACTCTATTAATCCACAAAAGGATTCTCTAGTCCACTTCTATTCCAAAGGAATTTTCTTAATAAAAGATTGCGAACACCTCAATAAAGATTTTTCACCCACAACCCCATCATCTCACTCTGTTAAAGATAATCAACTTCGAATTCTTAGCACACACACACTCTTTTACTTTACCCAAATATTCTATCAAAGATCAACACACTATTCAAAATTCGCTCTTATTCATCTACCTCTACACATAATATTGGGTCTCCAAGATCCTAGCATAAAATGCAAAGCCCAAAACCAACCTTCAAGTCTCCTACCATGAATCTCTGGTGCAATCAACAGAAAATCCTCAAATTCGTTTACTAAAATTTCACACCGCTCAACTATAACCTCAGTCATTAATATCAAGATTCCTCACTAATCAAGTAACCGCCCCAAGGCGATTTATTTCACCAATCTTAGACGTTCTCTAATCCACACCAATCCAATTCGAAGCACAACCACAATATACCCGTCGCAAAACCTTAACTAATTGACCGTAATTCAAACATACTCAATCACCAACGTTAATAAATGAATATATTCTTTGACGAAGATATCCTTAGAATTAATTTAACTCCCATAGGGTTACTCATTGAGGCCGGTCATACTTGACATTAGCTCAACAGGTTCTGCTATCCCATTAATTAGCATGACACTTAGGTTCCTCCACACCGCTACTCTCATTAAACTTCACCACCACAACTCTTACGCACAATCATACTAAGTATCCAATTGCGATACTCTAATAAGTTTATCAAGAGTCCATAATTTCGATAATCCCAATATTCTAACATGGACAAAGGTTCTTGGATCATAATTCGCTATAAGTTCCACTAGTCGAAACACTAATCGCTTGTATCCCAATGACAAACATTCCATAGAATTATCTCAATGAAGTTATAGGCCAAAACCAATACACCTTCTATTGTTCTTCACATAGATGGTTCCCACATCTCACCACTAACAAATACTTGTCCACCATATTACATTTTATAAGACTCGCAACACAAGTTAGTTATTTCTTTTCTAAAAGGAAAAACAAACAAATACTAGTCTCAACACACAAGAACATCGTTGCTCCTCGAGTGAGCAAGAGACCAAGGAGACAATCGAATAACATTGATCTCGCAATACAAAAGATGAGACCACGAGAAGGGAGTTTCAAACATCAATAAATCACAATAAAACATTACCTTAGAAACTCAAGAAACACTTAAGCGGCAACGATAGAAAAGTTGCAGTTACAATTCTTAACTCTAAACCCAAATACTCATGATACTCATTTTTCACAACAAATAGATCAATTTCTTTGATTACATCATTACTTGTCAACCCAAACAAGAAGTGCCTTTAAAACCAAATTACATTAATCACTTAAGAACTAAATAGAACCTTCCAATACGCCACATTGGTCAAACTAATATCATCTACGACATAAATCATGAACAACCAAAGGATCAAGAATGCCAAACTCCAAACATTTTATTTATCCGATACTACGAAAAGCAATCGACTTATTTTCCCTCTAGAAGAATCATCACCACTCCGACGCGTCACAATCTCTTGTGGACAGTCTTACCAACACCAAGAATAATTCACTCTTAATAAGATTCGTTATCCTCAACTCTTCCTTATTAAGCCACCAAAGGCTCACCAAAATGTTACGCACCCTTTATCATCTCATCCTCAAATGAGTGCATACCAAATTCTTACACCCTCACTACAACAACCACTTTATTTTAGAGGGAACTAACTACACAATTTAAAAGGTTATTCCAAAGCCCTTCCATCAAAGACATACTATTATCCGATAGTTCTACCATCATGTAATTATTGTTCATCTATTAAATCCCATCAATTTTTCTCTCAGTAAAGCTCAACACCAAACTTTAATAGACAATAATTGCACCTAACAATTACATACAATCACTAAGCATCCACCAAGGGTTACTCCAAGATTAATATCCACTAACACAATAATCTAACTCCTTTTGTACTTAACCATCCCAAACGGTTAGGTTAATCCATTGCGATCCGTTAATCCAATTTACCAAAGAAGTTTACCAAATGTATTACTCTTAATGATCAACTCAATTCATCAATGTTCCACACTTCTTGTTAACTCTACTATTTACAATTAGGTATAGTTGTACTCTTAACCACGGCTCATCAAGAACTACTACAAGACACTTTCAAATTTATGAGCTTTCCTTTCAAGGATCTTAGTTATGATCGATCATGCACACACTCTGCAGACCTAACCTGATAACACATATCATATCCATTAATTGCTTTAATTATAACCTCTCATTAACCAAGACAAAACATCGCTACTGAGCTTTAACATCTTCTTTCATAAAGAGAACCATTATTCGCCAACACTCAAAATACCAAAGAGAGATACATTGAGTCAAAGTCTCCATGTACTAAGGACTTGCAAAAGGAAACTTTCATTATCCAATTCATCAAGTGAAATAAATGGGTCATGCTTTCAAGTAAGAAAGACGGAACTCCAATACAAATGCCAGATTGACAACTAACCAAGTCCACACCACAAGAATAACTCAACAATTGAAAAAACAATAATTGCTTCATGGGACAAGTTAAGCCAATAAAACATATCAATCTTTCTCAAAGAAACTCATCAATCGTAATGAACTCATCGACCCAAAGAATTTCATCGACCACAATGGACAAGAGTCGACCAAATTCAAATTCAAGGAAGAGAACAACTCTTCTAAAGATACTCACTATCAACACATGTACTAAGATATACGAGGTAACCACTTTCCTATTCTCATACCGCGAACGGTGGTGTAACCTAATAAAACCTGGCCACAACCACGACATCAACCTCTCAACATGGGTTATCTCCACACATAATAATTATATAATCAATTAATGAGCAATCATACTCAATTCATACCAAAGAATCATCAATACGATATAACGAAACGAAAATGCAATGCTATGCCCATTCCCATTCTCATGCACTAGTGTGTCAACTTTTAAGTTCATTAACTATTACAAAATTTTAGCAATTTAAGTTGCCTAAGTTGTAAATCCAATCACCACGGACCTACTACCCGCTCGATACCAATCAGAACACCTAGCCCGCCATGAGCCGGAATGCTCTTGAACTAACATTAAATAACACTAACCAAGGCAATTGCTAATAAATTTAGTGGAACCTCCTTGTAAAAACAGTTACAAAGGGATTCCAATAGACATGTAAATCATAAATAACTAAATCATCAACTCTAATCCACAATAAATAATCAAATCATGCTAAGTGACTAACAAAACTAGAGAAGTATAAAGTTCCACTACTCATAATTAGTACACTTAATCCATTGCATGAAACATAACATAATAACCTTTGAGCAATTCGCCCAACACTAAGAAACATGGTCCAAGTTTAATTCATCTTTATTTGGTTCATGATGTGTGTGTGTGTGACTATCACTCTATTTCCCCCATGCATGTCGTTCTTGGATCGGGTACCTAAAACAACATTAAAAGCAAGAGTGAGTCCACAGACTCGGCAAGTACTGAGAATAAAAGCTATAACATCAGCATCCATACATATAGGAGATCAACAATAATACATCTCACATGCAAATGCAATGCTCAAGGATCCTTTCTCTTTATCTTTCTTTGTGCATTACACCGTAATGTAAAGTATGCAACCGCCGCCAGATACCCATGCTCGTGCGCGCGCACATAGGACCAATTGCCCAATACTCCGCAAGTATTGGGACCTCAAGCCCACACTCCACGCAGTGTGGGATCTCGAGCCCGTCACCTTCATGACGGGGATCTCAAAGGAAAACATACTTGGTCACCACGTGACCAAGCCTCAACATGATCTCAATATGCACATGCTCATCATTTAATCATCATCAAATTACCACAAGACGATAGCATCATACGACAATAGAGCATAAACATATTTGAAGCATCCACAAATCTTAAACCAACAACATGCCAACAATCTCATTATGCTATCACATATCGAAAAAAACACTCAAACATGACCAATCAATCACAACCACGAATCAAACAATGCACTTGCCTTAACCGCATGAGAATGGAGGACGTGAAGACGGTGCTGCCTCTGGAACCAAACCCCCACCTAATAGATTAAAAACATAAACTAAGACCACAGTAACGAAAAACATGAATTATATAAGCGAACTCATCAAATAGTAGATTGCAACGCGATCCCAACCCCACATTCCTAAGTGCTGAACTGCCCTCTGTGAACAGTCAAGTTCTAAAATTCATAACTTTCACTACAGGGGTCCAAATAAGGTGTTCTTGGACTTCATTGAAAGGTTATAAAATTTTCCAACTAAACCTAGTTGGTGAGCTCCCCTGATTCGGCCATCTAAAATCACTTTTAAGCCGATTAACAAAACATCGATTTCACGTCAGACTTTCTGGACAGAGCACTAAAACTATCATAACTTTCAGCTCGCTTATCCAAATTTCGCGTTCTTGTGCTTCCCTGAAAGCTACGATAATTATCTACAACTTTCATTATACTGATATCCTCTAATTATCTCTTTAACTGATCGTAAAGGTTAGATTACTAAAACCTGTCCAAAAACTGACAGAGTTGCAGAACAGCCGCACCAATAAATTCATAACTTTCGCTACATAGGTCGAAAAATTATGTTCTAGCACTTCATTGAAAGCTATTGACGTCCTCTACAACTTCTTAGGAGACGTCCGAGACTGAATCCGCACTTAACTATATCAAAACGTCTCTCTAACACGATCTGCCCTTAGGCGACAGAACTACCGACATTGATTAACTATCCAAAAACGCATCGGATCAAAGGGGAATGGAGGTTACCCTTGAAGAATCGTAGGGAGATGACGAACCACCCCTACGAAGGAGATCCCCTCCCTCTTCCCCTTCCTCTTCTTCTTCTTCTTCTTCTTCTTCTTCTTCTTCTTCTTCTTCTTCTTCTTCTTCTTGGTCGGCAGCACCAGAAGGAGACGGCGCAAGGAGGCGGGGGCGGTACTGTTCATGGGGAGTACTGTAGCAGTGGCGGCTAGTGTAGCACGCCGTGCTACAGTACCACCCTAGGGTTTCCCCCCTCTTTTTAATGGTGGCCGGCCCCTCCTGGGCCTCCTGGGCCAAAGCCTGAGGCCCAGGTTGTCGAATAATTGCACAAACCCCCCTCTAATCCTCTGTTAATTCTATTTTTTTCTAGTTGGTTCTTCTCTCTAATACTTTCTTTTCACTTAAATAGACTTCGGGTATTACAGTTATTGTTTATATGCTCGTTATCCGTTCTCTGTTACATACTATTATTGTTTAAACTGGTCGAAGAAGAACATATTCTCTCCGATATCCTTCCAAAAGGGTCTCTTTTACTTTGGCCTTGAAATAGTTGTCAAAAGCCATCGAGGTCCTAGTCGTGACCATCAACGCAATGGCTCTCACGCGTGACCATTCACTCTTTTCTTAAAGAAGCAAATGAGTAAAGCAACATTACACAAACAACTCGATATAGTTTCTTACATGCTTAGAATTCAGAGACTAACCTTCTTCATTTCAACATTCTATTCTACTCTTGTTTTGGTTGCTGGTCAGGACACAAAAAGAATCCTAGTTGAAGTCTCTCCTCTCCGCATGTGGTCCTGCCCACTAGAAGGAGTTTTCTAGCGACAGTCTTTTTCTTACGATCTTTATTGCCAGTCAGAACTCAAACATGAGTACATTTCGCGAAGTGTTTCTCATGTCTTTGGTTCTTAGCAACCTTCACGACCGGCTTGGATAATGTATATAAATAAAATCACTTATCGTTTTTGTATACATTTTTGAATGATTTCTTATCATCAAGCTAAGTCTAACAACATCTTCCAACCAATGAGTGTATTGTACAATATTTCAATCATGGAAATAGATCTAAAGCTAGTTGAAATCATACACTGGTTCCGACCAAATTGATTTCCTAGTTCTTAACTGGATCATTTTATAACGTAATTAGCACATACTTTGTACCATGGTCATAGCTTTTGCTCTTTTCTTGGTCTACTGTTTTTTTAGTAAGATCTTCTACTAACACAAGCAATCGGGGACTATAAAATATATGAGTATTTAGCAAAGTTAAAAGAAAAACAAAGACTTTATTGATGATAAAAAAGTAAGTGTTTACATTCATAATTCTAATTTTACAATCATTTACTTCTCCGGGCCACCAGACTAGTCGCTACGAGACGGAGACCCGACCTCCATTTCCTCTGCGACCTTGTTTCCGAGATGTCTTGTTTCCTCGAACAACTTGGTCGCTTCTTCACCCAAACAATTGAAGTCATCTTCAACGGCTTGGAGATGAATAGAGGGGTTGGAAGATTTGAGCTTTGCCAAGGCAAAACTGACTCCATTCACAACAGCTTCTTTCATGATTTGGGCATGGTTCTCCCGAATAGTTTTCGGAAGATCTTTGAGGTCTTCGAGTTGCTGGCCAAAGTAGTTTATCTTCTCCGTGTGATCTCCTAAAGTGGGCAGTTGCGCTCCCAATCCTATGTCGAAGAGCATCTTGTCGAGAGACTTGATCTTATCGTCAAGACTCTGCTCAAGATTTGCCCTCTGGCCAAGCTCGAACTTCAAAGCTTTCTCTGCTTTGGTCATTCTTTGAGTTTGCTTTGCACGAATATGCTAAGGATAAATACATATACTTAGAAAAGATAGTACACTGGTCAAGTATACGACCGGTTACCTTGATTCTTCTTGTCAAAAGTCTCAATGACTTCTTTGTGTCTGGTCGTCAAATATTCAATCGATCGGTCTTTTACTTGGCATTCTTCTTTAAGCTTGGTTATTGCGGCTTTCTTAGCCACGACCAATTTTTTTTAAAAAAAATCAAATCTATCAAATATGATAAGGAGATAAATTAATTAACAGAATAGACAAAAAAGAACGATACGAGAAGCCGAGAAGGAGAGAAGTTAATTAATAGAATAGACAAAAAAGAACGATAGGAGAAGTCGAGAAGAAAGTGCTTGTAACACCCCAACTCAACATTGAGCCTGGAATGCTACTGAAATTAAATTAAACTAAATCTAATTACCAATTTTCAGCAAAACCTCCTTTGTATAGTCAACTATACCGAGGTTCTAACAATTTATCATGGCAATTAACAATAACTTCATATTCAAGTTCATTCAAGCATGAAAGATAGTCTAATAAACATAAACAAAACTTGATATTCTCCTTATTACAATTAATCTGAAACTCAAACCAGCCATGAGTGATTCTCAAGTAGTTTACTTATTACTGGAATAAAACTAAATGGCAGACGCCTTAAGAATGAGTGGTAGTGAGTGCAACCAAACATCTACTCCCTCTTATGCATGCCATTCTTGTCAGTCGTACCTAAAACATATCAAAGCAAGAGTGAGCCCAAAGACTCAACAAGTATCAACAAGGCTAAAGCAAGTTCACAATCATAGCATCAATAATCCAAAATAAATATTACACTAAACATAGCCTTCATACTTATGTAATGCGACCAATGCAATGCACCTTTTAAACTTTATCTCTTTTCGCATGTTACCGGTAATGCAGGGTATACAACCGTCGATGTATACCCTTGCCTGTGCCCTCTGGCATAGGGACCAAGAGCCTATACTCCACAAGTATAGGGACCTTTGCCCATCATCTTCATGATGGGGACCTCTTTACTCATTGCCCATATTCCACGAATGTGGAGACCTCAAGCCCGTCATTACATGACGGGGATCTCAACTATTTATACTTGGTCACCACATGACCAAGTCTCAAACATGCTTAAATCATGCATATGCATTATGACATCATCTTTCATACATAAGAATTCAACGTGTGCACAATAACATGTAAGCATTAACAACATATAAAGGAAACTTTAACCATAACTTGCACTCATCAAGATAAATGGAAACTCATCACAATAATATCCATGCTCGGCTATCACGAGCAAAGCACAAAGCAGTCCCAAGATACAAGCACATATATGCAATAACTCGAATACTTGCCTCAACCGTGCGAGAACGGTGAACGCGAAGAGGGTGCTGCCCCTGGGATTACGCTCCCAACTGAACATAAAGATAACCCAATCTAAGACCAACATACTGGACCAAAAGCATAAATAACAACACAATTGAACTCGCTAAGCTCCCAAGCTTTTCCAATCTTCTAATTTCTAGCGATCGATTTGGTGTTCACTTTGATACCAACTTCTAAAATACATAACTTTCTGCTCAGGAGTCCAAATAAGATGTTCTTGGACTTTATGGAAAGGTAATTAAATTACCTAAATAAACCTAGTTGGGCAGCCCTTTTCATTCTACCATATACTTCCCCTACCAAGCCAATCTACAAAACATCAATTATCACGTCGGTTTCACTAGATAGTACACTAAAACCATCATAACTTTTGCTACGAAAGTCCAAATTTTGTGTTCTATATCTCTATGAAAAGGTATGAAAATTATCTACATTTTTAGTTATATTGAGATCCTCTGATTTCGAATTTAACTAACAGTTTTATCCAGATTTCTACAATCTGCCCGAAGGCTGGCAGATC
The DNA here is from genome assembly GCA_036346255.1 of Ampelocalamus luodianensis. Lineage (NCBI taxonomy): Eukaryota > Viridiplantae > Streptophyta > Magnoliopsida > Poales > Poaceae > Ampelocalamus > Ampelocalamus luodianensis. Next base: position 41,386,207 of record CM070634.1, on the reverse strand, counting down.
AGCAAGACAGCGATACTAAAAAATTCATAACTGTCTGTTTGTTAATCGGATTTGGGCGTTCTTGGTGGCCACTGAAAGCTAAGAACATAAGACAACTATCTCTAGGAGGCGGGATCCCCAGATTCTTCCTCTAACAACATGAAAACTGTCATCCAAACTACTGGACAGAACGCGATCTATAAAACCGATGAAATTCAATCTACCAAACGACATCAACCGCAACTACTACGCAACAACCAACGAAGAACACGCGATGTTACCCTTGTAGAATTGCAGCAAGGTGAAGATTTGGCCCCGTGAAGATGATCTCCTCTCCTTTCTTCACTTGATCGGCAGCAGAGAGCACCAACGGCGAGGAAGGGAGGCACCAATGGAGGATGGGGCCGCTTGGGGAGGAGGGGTGATTATCAGAAGGGCAAAGATCAGAGCAGGTGGCATGCTACAGTAACCCTAGGGTTTTGACTGCCCCTAATGGGCCAAGACTATGGGCCTTTGGCCCAAGATTTAATCCCCTTCAAGAGAAATGCTGGAATCCCTTTTTAAATCCTGATAAAACGGTTGAAATTCAAATAACTCTCTCCCGTTAAATCTTTCTAATACTTTTGGGGTATTACAGTACCTACTTTCTAACTCAGAGTTTTTCTTCTCCAAGAGTTTTATTCGCTCGGTCAGTCCTCCGACCACTGCAAAGTTCCCCACCATATGCTGCAAAATAGCAAACTCATTTGAAGCTTTTCATAAACTTTTAAAGGAAAGACTATAAAAGTAGTCAGGGATGCTTACCTGAATCGCCAGGTCATTGTATTCGGCGAAGATTGTATCAGGACTCGTCTTTGCTTGACGGTCCGATATCCTCCCCCCAAGCCTCATCAAGTTCTTTATCGTTGATAAATCGAGGGCAATGAGGGAACTTGCTAGCTTGAGGAGAATCCTTAGCAGAGGTCGGAACCTGCTAGGATTCCTCAGGAACCTCACCTCCTTCAGCAGAGTCGGAGTAGCCACAGGTTCTTAAGTCGGCGCTGGCGCAACCACCGCTTCTGGGTGTTGTAACATCCCCATTTTCAACTTGTGTTTCAAATGTAAGAAAATGTGTAAAATTTAAAACTTTTCTTGCATCTTGAAGTTTTTGAACTTTTCTATAATTCTTGTAAAGGAATTATGGGGAAAATCAAAAATCGAAATTCCTAATTGACTAAAGTCAAAAACCTCAAGTCAAAATTTTAGAATTTTGGAGCTAGTTTGCTATACCTAAAAATCCTTCCAAGATTCAGCTCATTTCAAAATCCTAAGTCAAATATCAAAAGCATACACTTAAAATAATTTTTGGGAAAAGAAATTACTTCAAGTAAAGCTTTGGAAATAATTTGTTTAAATCTTATGATATTTATCATGAATAAACATTATTTGTCCCAAATTTTTGGGGTTAAACTCAATCCACAGAAAACTCAAACTTGATTCAATAACCTTTTGTAAGTTTGAATTTAAAATAAGCAAATAACTCATGAACAATGAGATTTAAAATTTTATTTGGTCACTAGGTAACCACAGGAATCCCTTCAAATATTTTCAGAATTTATAGATTTTATTTGCTATTTATAAAGCCTCAGTCAAACCTATTGTATTTCGGTCAAATTGAATTTAAAACTTCGGGCTTGCACTGTTGCATCGACTCGAGTCGTCGCACTGTTCCGACCCGAGCGAACTTGTTTGCACCGCACCACCTAACTGCACCATTGCATGCAGGCCGTCCGATCCTAGCTCAACAGTCCAGATTGATCAGAGCCGTTCGCACCTCTCGAGCGCACCCATTTGTGTAGACCATCCGATTGGGAATCAACTGTCCAGATCAAGTTGGTGACCGGACCGTCCGAACATTGCCGTCACATGGACCCTCTGATTTTGATCTAACGGTCACAACTCGACCCGGTCATTTAAACACCGACCCAAGCTTTTCTCATGGTGTCGCTGGCGAGTGGAGCCCGATAGCCAGACCTCCTTTCTCCACGTCGTAGCCGCGCCTTCGCCACCTCGCCTGCGCACACCATGGCGTCGTCGTCGCCAGGCGTCACCTTCAACGGCTAGAAACCCCAATTTTCGTCGCCGCGGTTTCCGCCTCGTCTGCGCGGTTCGTATGCCCATACTCCCTCTATTTTTGCTCTGACTCCACCTCACCATTTTGAGCCCTCCTCCATTTCATTTTCTATACAACACTGCAGCTCTTTTTCCCCATGCCGTTTTCCCCTTCCTCCTTTTCTTCAACCGCAGGGCCATTTGCTCCTTGCTGCCTCTGTCCCCTTCACCCCCAGCTCCAGTGCAAAGCCGCCGCCTCCCACCACGGTCCGGAGATGCTACCGCCGCCCCCTGGTGCTTCTTAGCCGCGCGGCCCTCCTCCTCTGGTGCCGCACTCGCCCCCAGCTGCTCCTTCGCCCCGGTTGCCTCCCAGCTTCCCCATCCCCAGCTCCTCGCCTCCACTACCGAGCGCGCCTCCCCCTGGCCCGTCGGCCCTCTTCTGCTGTCGTCGCCCCCTGATGCCTTTCCTCCTCTGGCCCCAGCAGCGCCGGCTCCACCCACCTCGCGCCCGGCCCACCACCACAGCCCGGCCGGCGCAGACTCGAGCACCCGGCTCCTCCTCCGCGCCGAGGCCGTGTGTCGGGACCCTAAAATGCAGTCTGGACCTCTGTGTATTCGTGACTAGTCCGTGATCACGCTTAGTGCACACAGCGGTAACATAGGTGAATATCAATCCACACAAGCGAAATATAACATAAACGAATAGTTTGAGTAACAACTTAGAGTTTTGACCTTAAGGTCGGGGTTACAACTTATTAAACCACGCAGGGCTAACACTAAAGAAATACTGCAGCGGAACGAAATAAACTCTAGCAAACTCCAATCAGCACACCACAGGCAACCGACTGGGATCGATGACCTAGCGATCAACCTTCTTCCACAAACTCCTCCTCGAAAGCAGGCGAAGACTCCTCCACTTCTGTAGGTTTGGACGCAAGTTTTACAACAAGCGTGAGTACACAATCGTACTGCAAATCATACCACGAATGCAATATATAGATGCGGGCTTATTCCAAAGGAATGGCTTCGTGGTTATTTTGCGAAATGCAACATTTGCAATTGAATACAAATAATAGATTGAAAGCATAAGTTAAAACAAATAAGCAATAATAATTTAATGATTGTTTCCACAAAGACACACAACTAAACCGATTTATTCACACACCATATGATTGAGATCACAGCTCCCAATCCCACATTTTATGAACACTACCCTCATGTGAAATCCCGAGCGTTGTCCATGACCGAGGACGCGCTATTCGAATAGATTGATTAACACTCTGCAGAGGTTTGTACACTTTACCCACACGATACAACTAGTGTAGCTAGCACTAATCGTAACAAAACAGTTCGGCAACTTCGCCTCAACATTGACGTTCTTATTCACACAAATCCCATATCACAAAGCTTAACCTATCCACGAACCCCAATGTTGAAACTCCGTAACCTACTAAGTTAGGCCTGTCACCGACATGTGGTCGCATAAAGATAGCTCATTCAATGGCGCACAAAGTTAAGTCCTTAATTGACCAAGGCAAGACTTCCGCTTTTTCTAACTAAACCACACAGATAAATCCCAATCACAAAGCCACCGGCTCACACAAGATCCACCACTTGCCTCGGTCTAAATCTTTACCACCCAGGTTGGTTTAGTGCAACACATGCCATCACGAGTAATAGCACACAAAGACACACAGCTTTATCACAGTTCCATAGTCACTTAGTCAATTTCATAATTGCACTCACATGAGATGACGACTGTAGCATGGCTAAGCAATTCTAGTCGTTCTAACCCACCATGTTGGCAATATGCTAATACCAACTAAGTAATAAACCAATCTAGGGCGACAAAGATGAAGGCATACAAGTAGGCAAGGTGAACATAACAAGTGGGATCAATAACTAGCCCAAAAGCATTTAAATACGTAATTAAAGTAAATGCAATAATTTAACACAAAGTAACTTGGGAAAACTGGGATTCAATATGTCAAAGGTATGACTTGCCTTGGAATAGGTCTATGTACTGGTCTTGAACTTGGTTGAAGCCTCTTCGACGAAAACCCTGAAGTATCGACGCTCACGCACAAACAAGCAAAACAAACAAAACAAATAAATAACAGAGCCAAAACAAGCTCCAAAAATTAAATAAAAATCTCAGATAAATAGGGCTTGAATTTAGACAAATTTAGAAATTTGAATGGGCTCAATCGGAGTTAGGATGCAAAAGTTATGAGCTTTGGAAGATTGGAAAACTAAAAGAAATCCTAATTCTGATTTTCTGGAATTTCCGAATTATTTCTCTGAAGAAAAATCGGAATATTGCGCAATGCTGGCGTCAGCCCTCGGGATTTCGGAAAAAGATAAATAAAAAGAAATCTCTGACATGTGGGACCCACACGTCAGAGGCTAGGCTCACGGTGGACTAGGTCCACCGAGCCTCTGGACTCGGGAACCCGTGGACCATGCCACATGGGCACGCACGTGGACGCCGACGCGCCACGCGTGGGACGACACGCAAGCGCCGAGGGGCGAGGTGGCGGTGACGTGGCCGACAACAGACGCGGCGGTGCTCGGATTCCGACGGCAACGGCGAACGGCGGCGATACACCGGCGGTGAGTGGTACCGGCGTGTAGCTCTCGCTATTGCGAACCTCTGGGTGCAACTCCGGGTGGTCGGGGACAACGGAGGTGGTCGGCGCAGCAAAGAGCGCGGAGAGGCGGGTTTGACGGCAACGACGCTCGTGACGCCCGGCGAGCGAAGGCCACCAGAGGTAGAGGAGCCCGTGCGATGCCAACGGTGCGCATTTAAGAGGCGCGCGGTACGACGGCGAGAACGAGCTCGTCGGAGTTGGCGGCGCAGTCGATCTTCGGGCTCTTGCGCGCTAGGGTTCGCCAGCGAGGTGACGCGGCTAGGGTTGAGATGCGAGATCGAGGCTACCCCTCCTTATATAGGCGGCGGCTGGGAGAGTCCAGGCACGAACGCCCAAAACGGAGGCGGCGGCGGAGATCGTATCCCAACGGATTCGGGAACGAAGACGACGTGGCAAGCCGGGACCCACACGCCGCTGACACGGCTCGCGTGAGTCGCGCTGGCATAAACGGCGCCGCAAAGCAGACTTCGAGATCGACCGCTGGATCTTGATCGAACGCCACAATCAAAGAAACATTCGGACAACTCCGGTTGCCTTACGCGCATCTAGCCGTTCATCCTTGATCCAACGGTGGAGGATGATCGCGCCCTCGAAAGAGAGAGAGAGATCGACATGCGGGGCGCATGTCGGGAGGCGGCGCGCGCGCGAGCTGGCCGCGCTAAGCCGGATCGACGGCGGAGAATGGGTCGGGTTTAGGAATTCACGATTGATTTTCCGAGATTTTAAATAGGTTTTCCAATTTAGAAAATACGAGTAAATTCAAATAGGCAATAGAAAATAGCAAATGAACTCAGAAAATTCTAGAAAATCTAGAAAATATATCTCGAGCACATAGAACCCAAATAAAATAGTTTTGGCTATTGTTCTGCTGGGATTATTCACATTAAATGTTTTGATTATAAAGTCCAATATTAAGCTTTTGAATTAAATTCAAATAAATCCAAATGGTGAATTTTTCCCTACTAACTATTTAAAAGATTTTTTTTTAGCTCAGAAAATTGGGATGTTACACCGTGCGCTCAGATCTACCCGGCATTGCCCGCCGCCGGATCCACCCCGCTCCTCCTCCGCGACTGCACGGCCGCCGTGCGTGCCGCCTCATCTTCCTCGGCCAGATCTGCGCCGACCCGGTCTTCCTCGCGCTCGAAACGCTCACTATCACCGGCTACGAGCCCCGCCCGAAGCCGCACCGCTTCCACCGACGCCTTCATCGCCCGAAGCCGCCGCGCCTCCTTCCACCGCCGCCCGACTACTACTGACAAAGCCGCCGCAGCGGTGCCGCGGCGACATGCGTGATCTCCTCCCCAGAGCTGCGCACCCACGCTGCGCCTTGGCTCGTGCGCCGCCACCCGTGTCGCCCCCTCGCTGTCAGCACCCCATACCCGAGCCACCTTCGGTTTCTCCTTGTTTTCCCTCTATGTGTTTGTGTAAATGCCTCAAAGCATGTCTTGTTTCTCTACAGGTGGAGCTCGCCTCGGCCATCCCCTGTCCCTTTCATACGTGCTCAACTGCCGCCGTCAACCCTCCTTGTCGACGGTCAAGCCACTTGGCCTGGTGTTTTTGTCGCTGCTGTTCATCACCTGATGTCCAAATTGTTAGCTTCAGGCTTCCTTCACTGCGATTTGTGCTCTCCACTGTGTGTTTGGTTTTGGATCAAATTGATTAGCATGTCCAGTGCTGAGACTAGTACTTAAAAAGATCTTGATTCATTTAGCCCTGTTTAGCTAATCGTGATGTGTTGATTCTGAGTTTCTGTACATAGTAACACTGTAATGTTGGCTTAGAGTTCAGCTTAGTGGATGAATATGATCTGTAGGATTTTCTGCTAAGCATGCTCTTTTTCTTTGTTGGATCATTTAGTGTTTGGTTTAGACAGGTTAAGGGCAGTCAGTTAGTAGCAAGTTAGCATATTTCAGAATAGTAAGGTTTTAAGGTGATTACTTGCTGAATGTGTTAGTTAACTTTTGTTGGTTGGTCAGTTTTTGGTTAATTAGTTGTCAGGTAGTCTAGTCAGTAAAGTCAATTTGCTTGGCATGAGTGATTAAGTTTCATTTAGAAGATGATATGGGAATCTAAGGGCTAAGTGTTGTTAATTGAGATTGTTGCAAAGGCAAGACTAAATGAGAGGATCTATTTTCCAGTTAGAGACTAATGACCGTTAGTGTTTATTTGAAACATGTCAGCGATTAGAGGATGTATGTCAACTATTGATAAGTTAAATGATATTTCAAACTTGACCTGCTCTCTTGCTTCCTAATCAAAGTAGTTAGTAATGCTTTTGTTCTTTTAGCCCTTGAGCACTTAACCAACGGTAGCACTAGATCAATATGATGGATAGTACCAAGTGGTAAAGCATTAAGATTAAAAATCTTTAGTATGGTCTTTAGCTTAAAGTCTTAAGATTATGCTTCCATTTGAAAATCCAATATAAATTGTTTACAACATGAAATTGGTTAAACTTCACAATTACAAAACTAATTCAAATCAACTCCAAATCCATTAGTAAATGTCTCCAAATTAACCTGAAATCATTATCTTTCTTTTGTATTAATTTCTTAATTGTTGGAGATTTTTTTTTTGGCATTCTGGTGTTTATTCGCTGTTTTTCGCTTTGGCAGTTTTTATCGTTAGATGACGTTGATTACGAGAGTGATCCTCTGCAGCAAGTCGAATATCTCTAGCAAGGCAAAGGCAAGCATTTTGATCATATCCAGTTCATTCCCATTATTTTCAAGTCTAATACTTTGTTTACAAATTGTATGTATGCATGCTTTTGTGTCAAAGTTAATTTTATCGATTAGAGGTAGTTAATCCCATTGCATTGTTGCCCTGAAATTATTCACCCCTGCCACCGCCATAGGTTATTATCCTCACTGGTGAATTAGAGCCCGGTGAATTATTTATGGTCTTTTTATTGCCTTTGCGATATGATGCTTAGCAATGCTTAGTTACCGGTAGAATTGGGCGGTTATCGGCTTAGTCGATAACCTTAATCACACAAACTTATTATGACTCTATGTTTCAACCTTTGTGCTATGTTTATTTGTGAAAACTAAAAATTTAAACAAAATGATTTGGACTTGGGCACAATGGTAAGATGGTGTGCTTTTGGGTGTGACTGGAATGGTGCCCAAGTCAACAAGGACCGAACATCTTGTTACACTAAACCAAGCATGTTTGCGTGCTAACCACACTAGAGATATATGAGACCTTTCTTGACTAAGTACTTTGGGGGGTGTTAATTAATGAGTCGCGTGGTGGGTTGCATATGGAATATATGCAACAGGGACATGTTTGTGGGGAGAGGAGCACCCGCCGAGACCGGTGTATCCTACTCCACGTATGGGTCCTTGTGATCCATATTTCGTCGGCAGATCACTAAGGGTTAACCCCCATACGTGCGGCTCTTGATTAGCTCAATCCATTGGAAATATCTCGTAGGACTTAGCCGTGCCGACATACCAAAGGAAGTGTGCTTAATAGCTTGGCAAAAAGGCGATCTGAAGTGTGGGTACATTGGTACACCCCTGCAGGGTTCAAACTATTCGAATAGCCTCGTCCTAGGTTATGGACACGCTTGGCAAGGTCTTCCAAGAGTTAGACTACAACCTTTTTAATTAAAACTTGATGTTGGGTGGTATGAACGGGTAGTTCATGCTATTGTTGTGGTGGCTATTGGGTTAGTCACTTCCAGGTTGTCCTCGTTGTTGTTATTATTATTGTACCGTTGTTATTTCAACAATTACAAACAGTTTGTCAAATTGTTTTAAATCTATTACATTATTGCAAATGAAAACTTGCTTTATGCTAAAAGTAAGTCGAGAGCCCCCTCCACTTAAATAAGCTTGCATGTAGCATATGTATAGGCCTGTTACTCTACACGTCAGTCTTGCGAGTACATTATTGTACTCAGTTGCTTTGCTTAATGTTTTTGTTGCAGAGGAAGAAAGTGAGCCCCAAGGGCCTCACTTTTGTGAGATGTGCTTCTGGTTTGACGACTAGCTTGGCGGTCCGGTTGGTTGCCTTGTGGGTTAAAGGCACACTAATTGGCTTTTGTTTATCGCCATCTTATGGCATTTTTGCTTCCGCTGTTTACTTAGTTTTTTTTTGTATGTTGTTTGGCCGGTCGGCCTCTCTTTTGTATTAGCTCTCTCTATTATAATTAACTTCTGGTTTGTTGCTGTGCTTCGGTTCTATGTGAATGAGTGGAATTGATGCGTGATTTTGTAACGAGGTGTGTATACTGTATTTTTGGGAAGTATACATATCTCGATGCTTGGTTTATTTGATTTGTGATGCTAGGGTCAATGGACGACTAAGCATTACAAGCCGAATAAACCGGGGTCTCACACTAGCATGACCACTTCTACCTCAGGAGTTTCCTCCTGAGGGGTGCTCTAATCGACCACAACTAGAACACTAGAAGATCTATTAAAACAAAAGAAAGGAGATTCAAGGTTTCATAATATCAGAGACATTAAAGGTAAGTAGTTACATAAGTTTCTTTTCATGTGCACTTACTTGGTCTTCTTGGTCTTGACCTTGAAACGCGCAGGAGCAAAGTCCGTAGCGCTCACCTTTCTCTTCTTCTTAATTGATTTCACTGGTTCTAAACCGGTAAGGTTGGTTAAACCCCTCACATCTATCAATATGATGTCAGAAGAAATGTCCTCGACTAGCTAGTCGAGGACAAAATTCCTAACCATCGGGTCGGAAGGTGTGGTCTCGTCGACCTCTAGAACAGTCGCTTCGGTAGCAACTGTCAAGTCATGAACGACCATTTCGGGGTCCACAACCTCCATAGCTCTGTGCTGCGGGTTCTCCTTCCCTCCCACCTAATTAATAATACAGGATTAATTTGGTGATGAAAAACTTCATTTAAATATGTATTCTTTCTTAACGATGTATTCCTTACCTCCAAATGACCACCATCTTGAGTGGTCGTGAAAGTAGAAGCGATCAAAGGGTCAATTGGTCCACAACTCTTGGTGTGTTCATTAATCCTCAATCCGATCGACTGCACATCAAACAGGTATTATGTAAAACTATTTGAAAAGTACATAAACAACGAAAAGGGGTTGTTATTTTTTACCTTAAGCTTCTCTCTCTCTCTCTTCCTTAGAGACAATAGCCAAAATTCGAGGAAAATCTGCCTTAGCATCAGGCTCCCTAGCGCAAATCATTTTGATCTGCTCCCTGAGTTCATCAGGGGAAAGTACTGTCACATCCCCATTTTGAATATATGGTAATTATAAGTATTTCATGAGCATTCATGTCATTTTGGAGCATAAGCATAAATTGTTGCATTGGAAAAATTAAAATCCAAAAGAAAAACTACAATTTGAAATCCAACTCTAAAAGAAAACTGAAAATAATGTTTATGAATACCTCTGGTTAATAATTTATTTAAATACTAGAGTATTTTTCATGAATTGATATGATTTTTTTCAAATTTTTAGAACTCAGCTTGACATGGATAAAAATATATGTTCAATTTATAAATAGCATCTAAAAAGAATTTTAAATAAAGCAATTAATTTATGAACAGTGAGTTTATAAAATTTATATGGGTTATATAGAATCCCAGTATCTTCAATTTCAAAAAAATTCAGATTTTATTTCTATTTTTAAACCTCTAGTCAAACTAGAAGTATTTGAATTTGATCCGGTCAACTAATCAGACCTAACCCTAACCCTTTCGGACTGTAGCGACTCGAGCCAACTCATTTGACTTGACTAGACCGAACCCTCTCGCCGCGTCGACCCGACCGCACCGCTTCACCTCTGCGACTGACGAGCCGGGCCCGCTCGTCAGCCCTTTCTTCTCCAGAGCGGCACCATGGCCACACAGCTGCTTCGGCCATGCCATCGCCGGGACACGCGCACGCCCCTCCTTGCGCCAGCCCAGCTCGCCAGGGCCACGCAGCTGCTTCCCGGAGTCCTGGCTTCATCTTCTTCACTTCCACGCCCTTCCCTCTCCATCTCATCTCTTCTCTAGACTCAAAGCGAGCTCCAAAGCCGCTCGGCCGAAACCATCGCCCGGCCGCCCTCCCCACCCATGCATCTCCGGTCAATTACTCGCACTGAAAGCTCCGCCTCGGCTTCCTCATCCTTGACCAGCCTTCAATTGGAGTCCCCCCTTACTCCTCCGGCACCCCCACGGCGAGTCGTCCGCGCCGCCCGTGCTCCACGGCGCCAGCCCGCTCCAGCTCCTCCCCGCCGCCGTTACCGGTCCTGGTGAGTTCCCCTGGGCTTTCTCATGCTCATGCTCGCCTGAAATTCCCTCCTCCCTCACCGGTGCGCCACCACCTCGTTTCTGCTCTAGGTCCGGCCGCCGCTCGCCATCGCCGCGCCGCCACAGGGCCTCTCGAGCTGAGCCACCGCCACCCCTAGCCTCCTTATCCTCCGGGAAACCCATTTTGGTGGTTTCCGTCACCTCCACGCCGCTCCCTCGCCGGCGATGACCCACACCCGAGCTCCCCTGTGTTGGTCTCCCTGTTCCTCATCTCTGTGTTCTTTTCTGTTTCTCTGAAAAATGGGACTACTGTTATTTCCTATTAGAACTAGGGCTGGAAAAAAAGCTCGTTAGTGAGGCTCGTTGGCTCGATTCAAAATTGTTTCAATTAGACTTGTTATTTTATTGAACATTAAATGAGTCAATTTTAAATAAAATTGGATTTCACTCAGGCTCGGCTCGGCTCGGCTCGTTAGCTCGGTTCTAAAAATACTTTCAAACTATAAATAAAATGATATTAAATCAATCTGTGGTAATTTCGAGAAAAGCTCGGTAAAACGACTAATGGGCTCGATTTCCACCCCTAATTAGAACTAATGTCTGTAGAATACATCAGTAGAGTTAGCAATTTGAAAATGTGAATTGAAGAACCTCCAGTTGTAACTTTTCTCTTCAGAGAGAAGTTGAGCTGTTGTAGGTAAATGAACAGTTTCTGTAGATGATCAGATTCGTCTTAGGACTATTGGTTTGGTCAAGGCAGTAGCTAGAAATGTATGGATTTAGTTAACCATCGAACACTTAAGCTTTTAGTAGTAGTCAAATTTGAATGGTCAGTGGGAAAACCTTTTGCAAACCCATCTCCGTATGCAAACAAATTTTGTATATGTCCACTAAGTCACTCAATGGAAATAGTTAATCTGAAACCTAAAATTTGAATAAAGTAGCACTTAGTTCAAATGGTTGTGCTATTGTAGGTTCAGATAGTTGTTTTGTTGTAAGTTTGAAGAGCTGTACTCTGAAAAAGATCAGGGTTGTTAGAAGAATAATAGAATGATCACTTCTAGTAGTTAGAAGTTTTTCTTGAAGCAATTAGTCAGACAATTCAGTTACTAGTAGTAGTTGAATCTGAAAAACCTTTATGGTTGTGAGTTTTTGAAACCAACAGAGATCAATGAACTCTATTTTTGAGGAAGTGTTAATCAGAGAAGAAATGAGGATCAGAAGAAAACTTGAAATGTCAGTAAACTCTTTTTGCTATACCAACCCTTCCTTCTGTTAGCTAGTATTGTGAGTGTCATTTGAGACAGCAAACTGGAAGGTTGAATTTGAAAGGAGATTAGCTGATAATACTTCAGTTCAGAAAATGTTGCTGTTATAGATTACATGAACAGTAAACTGGAAAGCATCAGTTTTGTAACTAGGCTAATGCCATTGTTAATACAACGGTTAGAGTTTCTCTTCAATTCAATTAGTTGGACAATTATCTAACCAGAACAGTTTAATCTGAAAACAAATGGGAATAGGTGAATTAGTGAGGAGAGGAAAGAACAAAACAGTAAAGTCTTTGATGAGATAATAGGACAGAGAGAAGAAGACAATTGGGAGGAAATCTGAAATATTAGTGTAACCCTCTTGCCAAACCAACTATTTAATACTATCTAGTAATGTAAATGTTCTCTAGGTCACACAATTGAATTAGTTAATCTGAAACTTGAAATCTGAATAAGAGTAGCACTTTAGTTTAGGAAAAGTTTGTAGTTGTAGGTCATTTAAATAGTAACCTGGAGTTAATATTGTCAATAGGCTAATGACCTTGCTTGGTTTAGTAGTAGAAATGCTATGGTTTCAATTAGTCTTTTGAACACTTAAGCTGTCATGAACAGCAGTAAGATATGTCTGGTTGTATGCTAATGATTGAAATAGTTTTGTTGGATTAAATAGCCTTGAAGGGTTGACCTAAGGAGCATACTAATCTTAAAAAAATAGTCAAAATAGAAAGCTAATTGATAGGAGAGCATCTAGAAGGATTGGTTTTGACTGTATGATCATCTTGGATGTATACATAGAATGCCTGGAGAGAGTGTTTGTGGGTACTAGATGTTCTGTTAAGGAAAACAACACCACCTGGGCTCTAGGTATCGTCCGTCGTTATGGTTACACTAGAAATCAAATTAACTTCAAAAGTCTATAAGAAATTCATATGAACTCCAATCTATACATAAATGCATCTAAAATCATAATCTCATGACTATGTAAATCTCATGCATTTTTTAGCACTTTGGATTTTCTCAGTGTTTTCGATGTTTATTCGATAGTGTTCTCTTTAGATTCCAAAGTGTCAGACGTGAGCAAATACGTAACTGAGAGTGAACAAGTGGACTTCTAAACAAGGCAAGCATCCTCTTGCATCATCTTGATCCCAGTTTTTGGTACTTTAGTATTTTGAATTGCAATAATAATTGCTTGCATGCTATTTTTGCTATATTTTTAACTTGTAAGTTTAGATTATTTATATCCTAATGCTTGTGGTTTATCCTTAATCATTCCATACAATTAAGCTTAAGTTGGATATCTTGTGATAGTACTTATACTCAGTATGAATGTTTTGCCCTGCAAGTCATTAGAAACGTTAGTTCAGTTGGTGAGCTTATCTCATCAATCGGGGGAAACACTGAACCATTTATCTTTATGTTTTGGTCCAGATCTTCGTATCTGGTTTTGGAGTCTAAAATTTGGTTATTTGAACATGTTCGAATCTGGACAAGTGATTGCTAGTGTGGGTGCCTCCGTGCACGAGAATCGGGTCTGTGGTAGTCTTGTCCGGATCATCAAGGACCGAACTTTGTGCTTTCGTTACTCCAAGTGTCAATCGTACTTCCACATGCGGTATTATGGACGCCACTTGGTTAAGTAAGGGGATGATGTTATTGAGTTGGAAAACAGATGGATAAGGATATATGTGTTTGGTCTCATGCCTATATCATATGTTCTTAAGGGTAAGGACGCATGTGTATGATCATGTTGTTCTTAAGGGCTCCGACTGCAATCTATTATGTGCAGTGAGCACAATTTTAATTTCACGATTGGTCGGCATTCCCTTACAACATGCGTGTCTGGTTAGCGGGTTCTATCAGAAACTTGTACTAAGCGGGATCAGGTCTCGTATGGGTGATTCAACTCAATAATGTCAACTTGTTGAAAAAATACCGAGTCTTGATTTCCCCGACCAGCATACCAAAGGAAGTGTGCCATTATTTATGAGGCTACGGGCTAGTCAAGTCGTGTGGGTAAATATGTACACCCCTGCAGGGTTAAAACTATTCGAATAGCCGTGTCCACGGTTACGGACAACCACTTGGGTTCGAGACAGTATTTGTTGAGTTTTTCTAATAAAATTGACATGGTTATAACTTGGTATCGGCATGGATGGTTGTTCATGCATGTTAATTTATCAAGTGGGAAGCCACTTGGTTATGAATTGATCTACATTGAAATTATGGATACTTGTATTCTTTTGGTCCAAAAATTTGGTTTACTAAATGGCTTTGGTAAAACTAGAATGTGTAGGAAAAAACTGGTGGTTGCTTTATGCAAAATTTATGCCATTATAACCATTCTTTGGACAGCCTTATCATGTATAATCTCATATCCTTTGTATAGCACCTCACATACACTTTCTTTTTATTAGTTTGTGTAAGTCTTGCGAGTACATTTTGTACTCAGGTGCTTTAACCACTTGTTTCAGGTGAAGAAGATTACACTAATGATCAGTTCGTTAGCGCCGACTACGGTGACGCTAACGAATAACGCTATTTCTATCCTCCACTCAGTTGCCTACGGGGTTGGGCACACTTGGCTAGATCTTTTGTTATGCTACTTATGTTTCTTCCGCTGCTACTTATAAGAATGTCTTAAATTTGGTCTGTCGGCCATTTCTGTGTATTATGTACCTAAGTCCTACCTTGAGCATCTTGTAATATATGTATGACTTGTGTATGTCTGTATACCATGTTGTTTGAGGGTATGTGCGTGTTAGCTTTGATCTTGGGAGCTAACACGAGACACATATCCGGGAGCTTGAAATCGGGCTTGTTTCCTGTTAAAAATTATGCCTCGGGCATAAGTTCTTGACTTGAAACATATTCGATTTCGGGGTCTTACAAGTACTGTGCAAAATAAATGGGAGATTTTAAGGTTACAAGATAAACAACCAAAGGCAAACAAAACTAGTCGGGATTTTTTGGAATTTACCTTCTGAAGAGTCACTGGTTGTAGAATCCCGACCAATATACCCGAGCATTGAAAGTGCTCGAGACTATTTTAGAGGACTAATCTGGCGCATAGAGAAATCGCTCACCATGTGCCAAGAAGTTAAACCTCTGATACTAAGGAGTTGGATAGCTTCTATCCAACTCCCCACAATCCCCTCCTTCTTCGTGAAGGAGCGCCACTTTGGGGTCTCGTTCGCCTTCTTCCCAGCAAAGCAGAGATTGTCTTCAGCGGTGATCGTCATGTAGAACCAGCTCTTCTTCCATGACGACCACAAAGATTTGGGGAACATGTGAATGTACTCATCGACGTTCCCATCGTGGAGGCGCAGAGTGCATTCCCTAGGCGACCCCATCGATTTCCCCGACTTCGCCATCTTGTAGTAGTACCTAAAGGGTTCCAGATTTACCGGAATCTCTAGATATGCTTCACAAAGATAGACAAAGATACTAAGGTTGGCAATTGCATTGGGGGCGAGGTTCACCAACTCGACTCCGTAGTACTCTAAGACCTTTGGAAGGAATCGGTGCACGAGCAGCCTGAATCCACATTCGATGTATGCGAGAAAAACAGGAATCTCCCCATCTTCACCACTCGGAAAATGTTGCCTGACCGTAGATTTCCAAGAAATCAGGTTCTTGTCTGGCAGCATCCCTCTGCCTCCAAAGCCTTGAGCTTCTTTCTGCTCAAATCTGATACTAGCCAGTTGGTGATCAAATTTGACATTTTTCGGTTTTTTGAGTGAACGAACAGATGTCAAAAAGGTTTTGGATGAGAGGACGAGAGGTGGTCAGAGAGGATTTTCTCAGCAAGAAGATGAAAAGGATTCAACGAAGATCTGAAAGCATAAAAACCCTAAAGCCGAACGCTAAGGGGATTTTATAGTCGCAAAACTTTTTAACTGCAAAGAGGAGTTACTCAAAAGTCCAACAGACACAAGCCTTCTCAATGTCCAACGGACACCAGACTCTTCTGTTCCCCAGATGATTTCTCAACTTTAAAGTGAATACAGACCACCTCAATTGTCACGTCGTTTAATGAGGGTCTGCCTGATATGATTTCGTCGAAGAAGGGTTCACACTACCAAATTCATTTTAAAGTTCGGGGGCTAGCTGACGAGGATTAAAATCTCTATGCATTATTTTAATACATAAATAAAAGACCGTATGTCTTCATAGTCGTAACCCCTAAGGCTAATGAACCCAGTAATTGTAAGGATTCTAGAGGTAACATAGTTGGTACCCTGGTCGAAGAGGTCATGTACCTAATCCACGACCATGTAACTGCTCGTAAAAGCAATGAACTGGTGCTTGGGCCCATTCCAAGTATATTGTAACATCCCAATTTTCAGACTTGTGTTTCAAATGTAAGAAAATGAGTAGAAATTAAAACTTTTTCTTACATCATGTATTTCCTGTATGTACTAAACAATTCTTGTATAAGAGTTATGGAAATACAAAGTCACAAGTCATTTGATCCAAATCTTGATCCTTTAAAAACAATCTTGTCAAATCTTTTGATCATCTCCTGAAAATATTTTTCCTAAGTTCTTGGGATGGTATGTGGCTCCTCTGAAAAATTTCACAATTTTTAGAAATTGTTTGAATATTTTTATAGTGCAGTCAAACCTGTTTGACTTTCAGTCAAAACTTGAACCAGTACCTTGCAGAATTTTGGGAGAAAAATGCACTGCATTAAAACCTCTGGAAATTTTATACAAGGTCAATATCTAAGTCAGCAAGCTCCTGTAAAAATTTTAAAATTTTTGGAATTATTTTGCTACCTCTAATAAATCCTCAAAAGTCTCTGTCCAATTTAAACCTAAAACCTGGTTCATTGTTCCTTGGGTTTGAGTCGGACTCGGGCTCGAGCCGCTTGTCTCGGTCGAACCCACTAGCTGCACCGAGCCTCGTTTAAAAGCGCGCCCAATCTCAGCCGTTGGATCGTAATCGCTCGGTCCACGTTCGCGTGAGCATTCAGACCGTGCGGATGCACGAGTCAATTTGGACCGTTGGATTTCAATCCAACCGTCTAGATTTCTAAGGGCATTCGGACTGTCCGGAGGACTCATTTAATCGTGACCGTCCATTTTCAATCCAACGACCACCACATTCTTTTCTGTTCTTCTTCCTCCTCTGTCTCGTCGTGCAGTGCAGGCGAGCAATGGCAGGAAGAGAGAGAGCGAGGGCGGCTTCGTTGTGTCACTTCGAGCTTGCTCTCGTCAGCATCTCTCTGTGGGGCATTAAATGCGCCCGTGCTTTGCTGGCCTCCATCCCGAGTCTCACTTGCCCCCATCATTTCTTGGTCCATGACCGCACCATGAACCGAGCTCACCGTGATCTCTTGTTCTTACTCGAAACCCTAATCCTTCATCTATAAATAGCCCCCTCGGTTCCTCCCGGTGTTCCTTTACACCACCCCTAGCTTTTCTCTGTGCTTTGAGCTCGGAACCACTTCAAATCCTCCAAACACCATTGTTGACCCGAGAAGCTCCATTGGTGATCTTGGTGTCCAGTGGTTCACCATCAATCTTTCTTGTACCCTTTTGAGCTCCTCAACTTCCTTTACATTTCCCCTAACTTGATTTTGGGTTGCATTCACAGGAATCACTCAATTTTAAGTTAGGAGATTTTCGGCCAACTTCACCCCCTTTCTTCTCCAACTCTGGTAAGTGGTTCTTTTTGCAATTACTTACTTGTGGAGCTTATGGGAACCTTATTGGAGCTATTTTGATCACCCATCGGTGTTCATTTTGCTCAGGGTATCATTTTCATATCATCTTCCTCGGCTCCGGTGGACTTCATCGTGTTCAAGTCTTCCCCGGCCATCTTTGAAGCTCATCTGCGTTAAGGTAGCTTCTTATTAGTCCCTAGAAGTCGTGGCACTCGCTTTCTTGGACTTCAGCGGAGCTTTTTGCCGTTTTCATTTTGGTAGTGCATGTTCCCATCTCCATTTTTCGGCTCACCGGCGTTCTAGACCTCCACCGCCGGCGAGGTCATCACCTTTGGGTCCGCAACACTATTGCGAACCCATTTTGGTATTTGGTTGGCGCCGCCGCGACCGGAGTCGCCGGCGACAAGCCGTGAAACCCACTCGGTTTTTGTCAGCTGGGAGCTCCCGTTTTCGTCATTTAATTAGGACACAGTTAATGCTCAATCATTGCCAATCATTAGAAGTATTAATGGTGTATTAAGCCGTGTCCCCTGTGCCACTGCCAGGTGGGCCCGTAAGCTTAAAACCGAAAACCGGAAGTCATTAGGGCTGATTTTGGGTTATTTATTGCTAATCATCGTTAGCAATAAATGTGTCCGAAGCCGCCATCTTGTGCCACTGCCAGGTGGGCCCTCACTCCCTAAGTCCACCTCTGTGGAAATCTTTAGGACACATTAATTGCTAATCATCACTAATCATTGGTCATTAATATTTAATTAGCTGTCCTAAAAACCTCCGAATGTCTCGCTGCCATGTGGGCCCCGAGCCCTGTGCACGTGTGTTAAAGCTCGCATGTGTGACTCATAGTCACTGACATGTGGCCCCACGTGTCAGTGTCCTAGTTGCACTTCGATCTTTGAACGCTGTCCATTTTGCGATCTGTGGCCCAGATCTAGTATGCGTTCGGACCATCCGTTGCCTAAATCGCTTTAGGCCGCCCATCGCTAGATCGGTCCGATCGTGAATGTAATCGGACCTTCCGCGGGAGGTGTAATCGAGTCGTTCATCTTTAGATCTGCGGTCGTGGTTGGCCGAGGCAACCGCACCGTCCGAATGCATCCTTCCCCGTGAGCCGTTGGATCTTGATCCAACGGTGGGCTCCTTTTAGAGATCGCGCGCATGCGCTGTTTCCGGCGCGCGTGGGCCGTAGGATGTTAGATCGAGGGCTCTCGAGCGTCCACGTCGTTTATTTCCGTTTGAGTTGGATTTCATTTCTGTAAGCATTTATTTATCAACTGAAAATTGTATCAAAACTTTAGAAACTCACAATTAATTCATTTTAAATCCTTTTTAGATGTTTCCAATTGTAATAAATTTCTATGCCTCTATAGTTTAATATAAAAATGCATTTCGGCAGGTTTCTGTCACAGAAAATCGTGTAACTCAAATAACTTGATTTCGGCCAATTTTGAATATCCCAATAATAGAATTTAACTTGTAAAATGCATATCTTTTTCTATATAACTCCAAATTGTGCAAAATCAATTTTGTTAGATTCCTCTGTTAGTGCACTTTAATATGAAATAGGTTTTGAACGTGTTTATGGTTCTGGAAAATGTCATGTGCTAGGTTTACAACTTAGAAAAATTATAAGTAATTCATTATAACTTCAAATTTAGTAAACTCAACTTTGTTGTCGTTAGGATGTCATAATCTGCTTGCTATAAAAATTTCAGAGCTTAGATCATTCTAGAAATTTTCGCCATGAATAGTACCGGTAATTAATTTAGTTGATTTATAGGCTGAGAGAACTAGTTTTAGCTATAACTTTTTCATGCTAAGTCCAAATGAAGTGTTTCTTGTTTCTAAAATTGTCTAAAATCAACCTCTAGCTGCTGTAGAAATTTCATGGGATTTGGATGTTCTTTGCTGTTGAGTTCCTTTTGGTGTTCTTCGTTCTTATTGGTTTATCGCCTTTTCGCGTTAGGTTCCGAAAAGTTTATTGAACTTGAGCACTCCCCTCTGCAGCAAGAGCAAATCCAGCAAGGTAAGCAGTTTGATCATGTCAATCCATGTATTTTTAAGTATTTATGTTGTTTACAAACTCTATGTATGCATTGCTAGTTTGTGTTAAACTATTGTCATTAGTTGACCTAGTAGATGCATTTCCTTAGGCAAATGATTATCCTCTACTACCGTGAGCCTAGGTTATTACTGTGATTAGAGCTCGTGGATGAGCTCTTGTCACTTAGTAGTTGCGAATTAATTGCTTAGCCATGCTTAGCTTCCGGTAGAAATGGGCGGTTATCGACTTGTCGATAACTTTGATCACATGAAACTTATTATGATTTATGATTTCAGCCTTGTGCCATGTCTACTTATGAAAACTAAAACTGAAAACAAAATGATTTAGACTTGGGCACAATGGTATGATAGTGTGATTCTGGTGTGGATCGAACGGTGCCGGTCAACAAGGACCGAACATCTTGTTATACTAAACCAAGCATTTTAGCGCTAACCACACTAGAGGGTATGGGACCTCTCTTGACTTAGTACTTTGGCGTGTATTGGCTTCTCGGTCGTAGGGAGTCGCAGGAGGGATGGTCTTTGGGAGCATTGTAGTGTCCGAAAGGCTTCCGTGATGGTCGGTTGTCTTTCGCTTGCAATGTAAGCGTATGGATTCCGATCCATACAAGCGGCTCGTAGTCAATGCACAATATTGGAAAGTGTCTCGAGGACTTAGCCGTGCTTGCATACCTTCTAAGTGTGCTTTGTGGCTTAAAGGTGGTCTCAAGTGTGGGTACATTGGTACACCCCCGCAGGTTAAAACTATTCGAATAGCCTCGCCCTAGGTTATGGACACGCTTGGTAAGGTCTTTCAAGAGTTAGACTACAACCTTTTTATTAAAACTTGATGGGTGGTACGAATCAGGGATTCGTGCTATGTTGTGGTGGCTATTGGGATAGTCACTTCCAGGTGGTTACTTGTATGTATCGTTATTTCGCTGTTATTTTAACAATAAAACAGATTTGCAAACTTGCTTTTAAATGTACTACAGTATTGCAAATAAAGATAGCTTTGTGCAAAATGAGACATACAACCTCCACCTAAATAAGCTTGCATGTAGTTTATGAATAGGTCTGCTATTCCACACGCTGCCTTATGAGTACCTTTGTGTACTCAGTTATCTTGCTTAAATGTATTTGTTGCAGAGGAAGAAGGTGAGCTCGAAGGGCCTCACTTCTGTGAGTCTGTGGTAGCCTTAGAGGCGTCTAGCTGGGCGGCCCGGTCGGTTGCCTTGTGGGTTGTGTGGCTAACCGGTCGACTTTTGTTCTAGCCATCTTATGGCACCTTTTGCTTCCGTTGTCATTCTTGTATATTGTTCTATTTGGCCGGTCGGCTCTTTTGTAATAACTTTACCTTATGTATGTCGTTGTTGAACTTAGTGATGTATGTGTATGGAAATGATGTGTAATTTTGTGATGATGTGCATGTGCTGCAATTCTGGGAAGCATATGTCCATCGAGGCTTAGAATGTTTAATTAGTAATGCTAGAACCATTTGGAGGTTAAGTGTTACTAGTTAAATATTCCGGGTCCTCACATATATCCTTTCCGTGTGATGAATGGAACATGTGCCTTATTTATTCCAAACCACACGACGTTCCACAAATTTGAGTCACTGTCATTAACCACCATGTGGTTATGTCTTCCACTGGCATCAACTGCCGAACGGTTGATACATTGTCAACCGCCGTCCTCTTCCGACTAGTCTCGACACTTCCAACAGTCACCTCTTCAAGGAGTAACTGCCACCACTTCATCAGTTATTTAAATAAAGATCGAGGGAGGAGGAGAGGATCGATTCAAATGGATCAGACCAGTCGACCGCAATCCGACTTTACACACAAGACCTAGTGATTCAAGGACGATTGAAGCATCAGAATAGCAACACATTCTGTGTACTTAGGATTAGTCCTCTGCCTTGTCAAGGGCATTCCCTGTATTAACCAGTTCATATCAATAAAGAGCAGTCCCATTCTCTCTTAAGAACTCTGTGCCATTTTTCTCTATTTTATTTCGTAAGATCGTCGGCTCGATCATCGACAACGTGTCAATGGTGTCGGTCTATGGATTGGGTCCATACTATGCACTTAAAGGGGTCAGGCCCATACATCATAGACTCAGCGTATATTTTAGCTCCTAATTATACTTTACTTAACCACAATGGGCCCACACGTCATACTACTTAGTCACTAGTTAACCCTTGTCCTAATGACATCATTATGGCTTAATAACTTTGCCATAGTAAGCTACAGTGTTCTTCCCAATCCATCCGAAATAGGGGAAGCTCTGGGCGCACACTGGCCGTGCACGACGTCGGCAAGTCAGGCCTTGGGAGCATCCCGGGTTGCCCAAAATGGGCCGCTGTGACCTCGGCGGCCCCGATGGTGCCGATGGCGAGGGCCATGGCGGCTTATGGCGATGACGCCACTGCGTGAGGCGGCGATGACAATCGGGTCCATGGTAGATCCAACGGGCCGACGGCTAATCCCACCAACAGGGGTGCACATCACCATCTATGCCCCTAGGGGGTCCTATACATGTAGACCGCATGGCGCACGGTGCTTCGTGCATGGCTACCCACGGCGACCAGCGCTGGGGACGAAGGGGAGATGGTGCTACGGTGCCCTACGGTCCTAACCAACTTGTGCAACACGAAGTGACACGACTACTCACGTGGAGGTGGCCGGGGTGACAGAGTTGGGTGGCGGAGAGGAGAGGCGACAAGGCTCAGGTTCGTCGGTGTAGAGGAAAAAGACCACCATGTTCTGGCTGATCCTGTGGGTAAGGGGGTGAAGGAGGTGAGCACCCAATGAAGGAGGATGGGGTGAAGCTGATGGACAAGGTGGTGGGGTCGGGGCTTACCTAGGGAGTCGGTGCATCGTGGGGGAGCGAAATGGAGCGGTCGGCTTGGTCGTTGGAGAGAAAGAAGGCGGGCGACGATGGTGGCCCTGTGAAGAAGAAGCAGAGGGAAGGTGAGCACGAGATGAAGGGGGGTCGTTGCAGACCCCGAGCAATGACCCGGGGCAGTAGGGACTCACCTGGGCGGTGGAACAAGAGCAGTGAATGAAGTTGATCTTCGGAGCATGGCACACAGTCACCTCACCATTTTGGCTCACTAATGCTCAAGAGGAAGAAAGGAATTGGGGAAATACAGAAGGGGGGTGCAAGCGGGCTTCGTGTTGCCCTTAATTAGGCACGGGGTGAGGAGAGGGAGCAGGTGGTTGGCGCCGGGCTGGGCGCGGTGTGTGACGGGACGATGGCGATTGAAGCAATGGCAGCGTGGGGCAGCAGTGGCCGGGACGAGACACAGGCATGGCTGAGCGACGGGTTGGGCGCCAACTCTCCCGTGCACACTACGCCAGTGGTGTAGCGCCAGTGGTGACCTTGCCACAGCGGCATGGCGCCAGTGCAGAGCGCAGCGTGCCGAAGGGAGGAGGAAGAGAGCAGATGGCGCTTTGGTGTCGTGGGGAGCTGGGGGAGGTGCTTCGCCAAGAACGCTGGAGGTCAATGAGGTTGGAATGAGAAGGTAAGGAAGCAGCAAAGCACCACCGGAAAAGAGAAGAAAGGAGAAAGAAAGAGAAAAACAAGAAGGTGTTGGGTTGGCTTTTCAGTGTTGGCCCAATTCCAAGTGGTTAGGGGTTTTTTAGGTGGTCCTCTTGTTTGTGAAATTCAAACTTGGATTTGAATTTTTGCTTTAGGGTTCTTAGCTTTCAACAATGATTTGAGTGTGACATTCTTAGTTTAATTTTTTTAATTGACAATTTGCTTTCGAAAAATCTCCAGAGCAAAACTGTAACTAAAACAATCTTCAAAAAGCCCGAAATCAAGTCATCGGTAATATACAAAAAGTTTTAAAAATCCCATATTTTTAACATCAGGGTCTTTGGCTTCAATTTTTGTGGTGTATCAGATGGCCTATGCATTATCGGATCAGGACAGGAGAAAGTAGAGGAAGCAGTATGCATGTGACTAGGGGTGAAACCGATTGAATACCGGTGAAACCATATTTGTATTCGTATTTTTTAAATGAGTACGAATACGAATCGAATGTCATAACGAATATGAATGTGAATTGAATATCTACTCAATTCGGTCGGATCCAGATACCCCTGTAACTTATGTAATGTGAAGATATTAGTGACGCTTTATCCTTATACAGTCACACTAAATCATTCTAATATATTTATTTCACCTAAAGGAACATGAATTCACATTAAATTAGAAAAAAAATCATCTAACTAATTAGGCATAATGCAATTAAATAATTATATTACTTCACCGAATTCGAATACGAATATAAATAGTTTGTATTCATATTTGCTTCAACTAATTAGGCACCCAATGCACGGCAGGCTCCCTACCGTGGCCATTTTTATGCGGTGGGAATGTCATTTTTGCCATATCATTTGGAAGACTATTTTTGCTATTTTGCTTCAAACATGATAAATGAGTCAAGAAAAAACTCCATAAGCAGTCTCCCAACGCACACATCCACCAACATTAAATATGACACCGCAGACTCGTCAGTGGACGACATATGTCAAGTCCGTGCCCCAGGAAAGGGAACTTCCCAAGTAAGTGCCATAGGGGAGGGTACTTCCCTTGTTCACATGCCCCTAGCCCGGATGTTTCCTGTTGCAATTATCTAATTGTAATTAATTTATTCATAATTAATTAGTCATAGTTAATTAGTCGTAGTTAAATATCTTTAATTAATTAGTTATAATTAATTAGTCGTTGTTAGTTAATAAATTACGACTAAATTAATAAATCACATGCACCATAAATTAATTACGAGTAGATTAATAATACAACGCATCATTTTATGAGACCGATTTCATGTGCCCTGATTTTAGTGTGTAATTAATTTATGGTGCATGTGATAATACAACACATGATTTCATGTGATGATAAATATTTGATACGTGTGATAATATATAGAAAGTTAGACATACGAGGAAATCGCATAATTTCATGCGTCTGATTTGGAATGCGAGTTTTTGGTTTTTTTTTTCAAAATGTTAATTTATTAGTGCAAACGGTTAAGGATTATGATATGTTGTAAAGTAGACACTCATTAGGCATCTTGACATGTCCAACTCACCTGATCCGCCCCATACGAGACTATCGTAAAAAACACACAAGCAAATCTAGCATGTTCGACATCACTTAAAGCCACAACAACCCAATTCACATGTTAGGAGTAATTCACCGTTCTTTACTATACATAATCAAATAAACAGGTCACACTATTTAGTCTACATTTCCCTAACTCCCTAGAATAACTACACTTTAGTAATCCTTATGTACAAAATTAACCTAATTAGTGCATAATAAAACAACTACTAAATTTATGGAAAAAAACTAGTAATCTTTATGACTAATTAACTACGACTAAATTATTTAGACTAACTAACTATGACTAAATTAATTATGACTAATTAACTACGACTAAATAATTATGACTAAATTAATCACAACTAATTAATTAAGAATATTTAACTATAATTAATTGCGACTATTTAATTTAAAAAATTATTAACACTTAATCATGACTAATTAATTCGAATAAATTAATTACGACTAATTAATTATGAATAAACTAATTAATTATGACTAAATTAATCATAACTAATTAATTAAAAATATTTAAATATAATGAATTGCGACTATTTAATTACAAAAATTATTAACACTTAATTATGACTAATTAATTATGAATAAACTAATTATGATGAATTAATTACGAATAAATTAATTACAACAGGGGCGTCTGGGCTAGGGACGTGCGGATGGGGAAGTCCCCTCCGTTGGGACATGAACTTGACATATGTCGTCTAACGGCGAGTTCATGGTGTTATTTTTGGCTTTGCTATCTGATGAGTCTAGATTTACTATTTCGAGTGCAAACCGGATTATATTAACCAAAAACTCCATAAAAGATGGGGGAAAAAGTATAAACAAGGGATTGGCAGAGAGGGGCTGCGCCTGCGCACTAGAAGTCTAGGACGAGCACAAGGGTGTGTCGCTTGCGGCGCGGCGCCAGTGAAGAAGAAGAAGAGGAGCAGGGAAGATGGAGGTTGGTTTCTTGGGGCTGGGCATCATGGGGAAGGCAATGGCAACCAACCTCCTCCGCCATGGCTTCCGCGTCACCGTCTGGAACCGAACCCTCTCCAAGGTGCGTACTGCATACAAGGGTTCTATGTCATCCGATTCGATGATGCATCAGATAAAAAAAGAAAACTGGAGACTTGTGGTGGTGCAAGCGATGGGATTGATGAGTAGTTGAGTACCATACGCGAACAGCGCTGATTGATTTAGCAGTACTTTTTTTTAGCGCCCTCCTTGCTTGCTTCCTCGCTAATTTCAAGAACATGTGGCGCTATGCTATGGCAGTGCCAAGAACTCGTTGCGCTGGGCGCCACCGTCGGGGAGACGCCGGGGTCCGTCATCAGCAAGTGCAAGTACACCATCGCCATGCTCTCCGATCCCAGAGCCGCGTTATCGGTTAAGAGACGCTGCAAAAATTCTTCAGTCGTATTTTTTAGCATTCTAAAGATTCCATCTTTGCTGAATAATTTTTTGGTTTTTTTGTGCGTCCAATCCATCTAGGTTGTTTTCGATAAGGATGGCGTGCTCGAGCAAATCGGAAATGGGAAAGGCTATGTGGACATGTCCACTGTTGATGCCGCAACTTCTACCAAGATAAGTGAGGTATCTCCTCACTCATGGCTTGTGCGTTAGATTCAGTAGTAGCTTGCTCCCATTACCTGTAACTTATGTAGAAGCGGTTGTGTAATACTAGTAGTCAGGTACTTAGGTGACATTTATTGACTCCGTGCGCTCTCTTAGCGCGATTGGTTGGGCACATCGTCACATACTGGTAAAAGGGTGAGTATGGATTGAGTGCCCAGGCCCAAGTCATGCAAAATGAATGACTGTAGTGCAGATCGAGTCGCGACCAAATTTTGCATCTCTCCATCTCGTGCCAACTTGTGCAGTTTTGCACTAGTTTATTGACATACCACTGCAAACTGAAATTCACATAGTCTTTAATGTGAGCAAGTCTGTCATCATATATTGTAGTGTTGTGGACTCGTACTGGGGTACAACTTACAGCCATCGCAAACGTCGGGAGATTGGACGCAGCACCAACGTGGTGTCCGAGTAGTTCACGACATTGAATCAGTTTCGGTTTGCTTAGTAGTTTCCTTTTACTATTCCGTATCTAGTCAAGTTTGTTAGGAGCTGTCTCATGGTATAAGAGAGGGCAACCAATTCAACAATCAGGCAATAAAGAATATATCTTAAGAGCTCATCAGGTTCTCAGAGCTTCCTATCACGGCTGAGGATCAACCTCATCGTGGTCAGGAAGGCGACGACCCGCCTCCCTCTGTATCTTGTTATCTCCTACGATCGAACCCACGAGCTGCTTCACAGCTTCTGCCTCCACTCGCCGTCCATCGGAAGCCAAGCCATATCAATAGCTAGTGTGGTACCTCTAAGATGATCAACTGAACAACATCACAACAATTTGGCCTGCATCCATTTTATTTGCACCTAAGTGATTGGCATGCCCCTTGGTTGTTTCCCATGATCTTGCCTTCTGCGATACTCCAGAAACCTATGATTAGAATTAAAGAATGGAGAAAGTGAATAGATGCTTAGCAGGAAGGAAGAAGAAATACAGATAGAATATATGGTATCTATTTCTCGAGCCATCTCTTTGCAATTGGCTCCCAGCATTTTACCTTCCCTAAGTCCCGCTTGCACACTAAATTGTGCAAATCGTAAAGCAACACAGTTAGTAATGGACTACTGGGTAGCTGCAAATCAGACCCTCAATTTTCTCTTAACATTCGTACTTTTCACTTCTCGGGAGAGCATAGAAGCATTTCCCATACTGTCAGACCCCAAATTTACAATTTGGGATCTTTTGTATTTACAACACTAGTCCCTGAATCAGTAGCTAGTGCCCACAGTTACATCATTGAATATCAATCACATATCACGAATATTTAAAGCTATTGTATAATAATAAACAAAACATAAGTATACCTTACGGCTTTTGACTTACAGAATGGTCAGATAGGCTAAATACCTTTCAAAGAATAGCAGCGGAAGTAGAATAAAAATACACCATGTGGAAACCTTACGATATACCCACAGGCAATCAACTGGGGCCTGCAACCTAGTTCTTGGTATTCTTGATCTCCGGTCTTTGATGAATGCTCATAAGCGCCAACATAGCCTTCTTCTTTCATATTTATTGAATAATAATGCTGAGCAAACATGAGTACACAACCGTACTCGTGAGCCAACACACAAAATGCAGTTATATAATTATGCAAGGTTGATCAAAGGAATGATTTGTGATTCTTTTGTTTGCATGAAGCCACTTATTGAAATAGATTATGTAGTAGCAAGTCCTGAGACCTAGCATTTTTAACTAACACATGTTTTGATGAAACCTAGTGTTTTTGTATAATAGTAGCGAATGTTCCATCCACCTCTAGTGGAGAACAGTACTCGAAGGTTCCATCTATTCACACATAAATATCAGTTCCATTCAGCTCATGCTATATCATTTTCTAGGGCCACATCCACCTGGCGATCCCAAGGCTGCCACCACCCGGCAATTCTGGTCGGACTACCCCTGAAATTCCGAGCTGAATGCCTCTGGCGACTCTCCGGCTGCACCACCCGGCGAAACTTAGGCTGCACCCCTAGCGAAACTTAGGTCGCAATCCCCCTGACACTCACAGGTTGGACCACCCTCAAATCCCAGGCGGCCAAACACTCGAATCCCGCCGTTGCACCACTCCCAAGCCCTAGAGCGCATCCCCTGCCAATTTTCAGGCTGTACCCGTCTGCAAATCCCGAACCGCATCCATCTTGCGAATCCCGCGGCTGCATGCACCCAACGCCTTCCACTAGCTCCAACTAGGACAACTCAAATCCTCGGGCTCCAACCTGACTTTTCATCCCATCCACAAAATCATTTTATAAAACTTAAAATCTAATCAAGCAAGTTCCCGGCAGCCCCCATGACGTGGGCATGGCTATTCGGACAGTTTTACACTCTGCAGAGGTCGCACAACTTTACCCATACAGACAACCAACTTTTAATGTCAACACGTTGCCGTAGGCGTGAGACTAAGAAGATCATCACAAAGCCTTTACAATGCCCCGCCCCAACGCAATCCCACCCTCAAGGTTTCACCACCGTGGGCCACGCCCCCCGGAGGCTCCCTCCTTGCGCTGTAGTGGACTTATCCGTGCCACGTTCGCGAGATGATGAAGTAACGCTGGGACGAAGCAAATTAGTGAGCTAGGTCCTACACATGGTAGACTTGTGGTTGCACTGTTAATGCACGAGAGGTCATCACAGGAACCGGTCCCTAATCGACTTGGCGGTTCTTCCCCGTACCCATTCTGGCGTATTCCTTTACTCATCCACCACTCTTTCCACCCGTCCAAGTCTAAAAACAGTTTTGAGGTTTTCTCTTTTCAACATACTAGCCAGGCTCTAGCTTGGACTGCCTAAATCCAGTTTTTAGTTTTGAAAGTTGTCGGGGGTAAATCATTGCCTGCATGCCAATGTATCTAAGCAAGACTGACCATAACACTTAGATACGGACTTATTAACTAGTATGTATACCATTAGTTCTAGGGTGATAAAGGATAGTATCCAAGTTCAAGGATGGAAATGTTATATTCAGTTATCATTAAGGTATTAACTATGAGCTAGACTAATATAGTTATATAAATCATAGCAATGCAATTTTATAATTTAAAACAATATAATTGCATTTCAAAAGTATGTTCAACATGATCAAAGTGTTGACTTGTCTTGCTCAATGTTCCGATAATCGTCTTGCCCAATGTTCTGATAATCTTGATCTCGACCTCGTTCTTGTTGGGATCGTTGTTCCATCGTAGCTTTAGATTCTAACTACGCCTAATACGATCAAACCCAAGAACTTCTGAAAGCAATCAAACGAAATCCAATAAATCCAAAGGCAAATAAACAAGAAAACACTTCAAATGAAAGTCAATCAAACCCACAGTGTTAGATGCAGGAAATACTTAACGAAACTAAGTATATCTAATGGGATCTTAAAAGAAGGAAGTACTCCGGATGAAACTAATCATACTCAATGGAGTTGGTGAAGGAAATACTTCTGACGAAGTATATCTAGGGACATCTGGAATGAAGGAAATACTTCAGACCAAAGTAGATAAATCTAGACTCTACTCGTTTGGTCTAGCAGTGGGGTTTTGGGTCGATAGTTAGACTTAGGGTTAGGTAACCGTTGATCCGAAGTGAGGGAGAGAAGGATCAGACTCGAGAAAAGTCCGCTAGTGCAGGGAGCTAAGACTCGAGCGGGAATGAGAGAATATTCTGCATTAGTTAACTAGATGGGACAGATCACCCAATTAGATAGGATCCTCTGATCCACCTCCGGGTTACGAATCGTCCTACCACTAGGAATGGATAACGATGGATGATAGCTGGAGTCCATACGATGTTGTTTGGTGGTTGGACTACCATCATCCACCTGAGGACGTATCACCGCTATCCATACACTGCACTTAATTGCTCTAATGATTCTTTTAGTTATTACTTCCTATTTACCGAGGAAGTTCTGTGAAAGTCAGGTGAGGCTTATACGTAGGTTCAGGGTTCACATAGGGTAGATATAAGTCTCACTGACACATAGGGCCTAGTTCACTTAATGACTACTTTATTATTTTATATTTATCAAGGAAGTTCCATGAGCCTTAGCTGGAACGTCTAAACATTGGCTAGACACCAACCTTACATCTTTAGTGGTGTCTGCGAGTTAGTTTTCATTCGTGAGGTGATCCTTTCTAAGCCTCATTATTTGCGTGGCTTAGCATATACTCACATAAACCTATCATACTAAGTTGATCTTTAGCCACAACACATGCTAATGACTACTTCTCGTTAAGTAGGTAACTATACTACAAGACCTATGGGTTCTTACCTACTTGTCTTTGCTTGGCGTTCAACTCTATCATCTTGATTACTATTACTAGTATGAAGCTAGGTCACAGCTACTGCTAACCTACATTATGATTTACCACTACTATACTTTACTCGACATTTTACGCTAAATGCCGATGACACTTTTGGTTGCTTAATCAAACACTAGCAAGATCCATATGTCCATTGGCATTCATGCATATATGTATACTTTTATTCCCTTGTTTATTTTATGTAAGTACATGCGAGCTCATATGTCTCACTACAGGGTTACTATATTAAGATTAACCCTAGACATGATGTTGTTAGATTGTAGTATACACCCTTATGTTCATTTGGGTCATATGTGTATGTATATGCCTAAACAACTCTATATCACCTTAGGTTCTAACTATCTGAGTTGATCACTTTAGTTAGTTTATTTACTACACGATCTCTCGTTTAAGGTTTGTCCTATCGCTTGTTGAAAAATTGGCAAGGTTACGATTTTAACCTAAGCTGCTAATGAAGGTTTCTACTCGTGACTTATCTTGTGCAATTCCTAACTAATTTGCCTCTACCTTCTAAAGGACGATAGCTCGTTGGCCACTTGTAGTGAACCCCTAATTACCCTATTTGTCCGCTAATTAACACAATTGATACTACAAATTGTTAAGTAAAACTCCTTCAACTAATCATCCTAGATATAATGTTACTAGGACCTGGCATGCAACCTTATGCAAACCTATCCCTTGATTATATCTGCATTCTGGCATCGCTATTGGTAATCAACTGATACTTTATGGTTTAATTTAGTCACCCTAGAGCATTCTCCAAGTCCCCAACTATCTTATTATTAATGTAATGGCTCATTACCTATGGTCACGGAGACAATTCTATTTCTAGTATCATTCCTAATGAAATTTGTCGTCGTGTTCTATATGGTATCAGCTTATTGGCCTTTTCTAATCAACCTCTAATTTACTAAACTAATCCTCTGAATTCTGAATTTAACCACTAAGTGTCTTAACTATTCGAATTACCACTTTTTTAATCCAATCTCCGGGGGGGGTCCACCTGTCATACCTCCACACACAGAGTAAGGCCAGAGAGGACACAGAGCAGAGAACAGACAAAGGGAGAAAAAAAGGAAGCAAGGCAGGTGGCGGCAACGAGGGCGGCGCCGACGGAAGAGGTGGCTGCAGCGGCCGCAGATGGGCAAAATGGAACGGGCTGGGGAGGGTGGTCCCAACGAGGGTGGTGTCACCGATTGAGCGGCACCGAGGCGGCTGGGTGGCAGCCAGCCGTGGGAGAGAAGATGGGGGCGGCGACGATGGAGGGGGAGAGGGAGGAAGATAGGGGGAGCACGAGCAAGAGGTGAGGGGGACTCACCCATGCGGTTGGTCGGGGGAGAGGAGGACCGAGGCGGGCCGATGACATGCGCTGGCAGCGGCGTGGGTGGTCCACCTTGGGGGCGGCATCCAAGCGAGGAAGAGCTCCATCCGGTGGTTGGGGAAGGATGAGGGAGGCGTATGGGTGCTCTAGTTGTGAGGAATTGACGCGGGGCGCGTCGTGGCAACAATGGCGACAGTGGCGGCGGCTCGGGCTAGAAACGGGGAAGACGAAGTTAGCACTGAGCTCCTACGAAGGAAAACCGAAACTGGCTGAGGGGATTTGATGAGGTATCCCGGGAACACATTTTGACACGCTTGGAGGGATGAGACATTCACCAGGGTGACCGGAACGAGGAGGCAATGTGGTGGCCGCGGGCAGAAGAGCTGCCGGAGTGGAGGGTGATGGGGCATGTCCTCACATTTCGGCTGCGAAGAGGGAAGGGGAATGGTGAGCGCGAGGCCGAGGACGCCGAGATGAGGGGATGACCCCGGCGGGAGTGGCTAGAGCTTGCCAGGACGGCTCGGCGAGACGACGAACTCCTTGGCTCGGCTCTCAGAGCATGAGGGCGGGGGGAGAAGATGGAGATGGCGTAGCTTTGGTGGCTTAAGAAAGGAGGCGAGCTGGCAGCTAGTGCTGGTGGGATGGTGATGCGATGAGGGCAAGCGGGAGGTGACGGCGAAGTGGCGCCAGTAGCGATGCAAGGACAGGAGCAAGTGAGCGGGAGTGGTGCGGTCATGCGGCGACGTGGGAACAACGAGGGTAGCATGGCGTGCGACAGGACGAGGGCAGGTGCAGGTCTCCCGGGTGACAGCTGGGCTAGGACAGCTCGACATGGGAGACGGCATGGCGCCAAGGAGGAGAAGGGGGCGGCATAGTGCCAGGGCGGCTATGCACAGCGGGGAGGAAAAAAGGAGCCAGAGGCTGGCGTGTGGGCCAGAAGGAACAGGAGGAAAAGAGAAAAGAAAGAAGAAAGAAACAGAGAAAAAGAAAAGAAAAGAAAAAGAAGTCGGGCTGGGCCGAATGGTTTCAGCTCGGACTGCACTTCCGAGGTTTCAATTTATTTTCTTTTTAATCTCAGTTTGAATTCAGTTTTCTATTTTTGGGTTTGAGGTTTCAATTAACAGCTCAAAAATTCGAACATTGACGAAGCGAAACAAAAAGTTTTAAAAATCCCACATTTTTAAACAATTTCAAATGCCCAGAATTTTTGGGATGTTACCCATACAAAGACACCTTCCCAATTTACAAAAAGACCCACCAGTCAGACAAAACTATAAAACAAGAACACGTCTGATTTGTTTGTGCTTCTTCCTCTTCCATTGCTTCTCATCTATTTTGCGGCAATGCTTAAGATGGTGCGAACCCACTACTCACCTTCTGTGTCATCGATGGCATATCCAAAGAGCCGAGTTATATTTCATATTTCATAGAGATTGAGTTACACTTGATTGTATTGATTTGCGAATACAGGAGATCAGAGACGAAACTACTGTAACTGAGATACAGAGATGATGTGCTGGATTAAAAATTATATGTCCCATGCTTTGTTGCTTTTCATTTGTTGGTAGAAATAAGGTATTACAAAAGTTCAAAACTGTAGGCGATATTGTAAAAGACTCGCTAAGACAGCATGGAAGTCAATACCTGGTTGCAGTTAATGCTTAAAAACGAACTTGACAATGGCCAAAACAAGTCAAGGAGTATCTAAGATTTACCAGTTTACCATGAAAGTCCAAACTTTGCACATAATTCAGTAGCTAGTCAATTTTGTGTGTGTAAATGATTATGTTCTGAAAAAGATTAAAAATTGTTTTTTTTATCATTTTACTGAAACAGTAGGGGAGAGCCCTTCTAAAAGATTGGATGTGTTGTTGCATCACTTATATCTATTTGCACATTTTTTGTTAATTAACCCCCTTTTTTTAAATAAAAACAACCCCCATCAAAATTTATTTTCAAAAATGACCCCTGCCAGCCACACCACTGCTGATGGTGTGACAAAACAACATTGCTACTTCACCACTGATGGAGTGGCAAAGGCTGCCACGCCATTGCACCAATGTGGCCTCCTTTGCCACGCGAGTCATTTGGGAATAAGTTTGAACTAACCTGTGGTGCCACACCACCAAGGATGGCGTGGCAAGCAGGAGCCATTTTTGGAAATAATGTGAGGGTTATTTTAAAAATATTGTTAAAGAAAGGGTTAATTAATAAAAAATGTTCTCTCTATTCTTGTAGGTTACTGAGATTTTCCATGAATGTACATAATCGGTAATCCAATGTAGTTTGTGCATTCTAGTATCTGTAGCAAACATTTTTCATGAATGCACTTGTGGTCATAAACTCCTAATATGATTTCATCTTATTTCCTGATGTACAATAATCCACCACTGACATGACATTCTGCATGGTGGGAGGTGTCCGCGTGTCTTGTACTTTGTACATTCAGACTTTTAACTTTGTGCATATACAGTGAAATCCACTTAACCATGGATTGGTATTCCATCAGAACCCCACATGATAATCTAGACACGTGTACTACAGCATATGTGTGACAAGTTAAAAGCTCAAGATTAATTTCATACTAAATCTTAGTCGTTGATAGTATCAACACAACATATTTAGCATGTTTATGAGCTTGTTCTATTCCTCCCCAATTAACATGGAATTTTTATGCCTTTTCATTTCACCAGTTGTTGCGGCAGTGTTTTTCCCCCTTTTTTTTCGTTGGACTGACTAGATTGGTTATATTCACTAGTAATCTCTGAAATTTTATTTGCAATGAATTTTCCTTAATTAAATGTTTTCAGGCAGTTAAAAAAAAAGGTGGGGCATTCCTTGAAGCTCCAGTTTCAGGGAGCAAGAAGCCAGCTGAAGATGGTCAATTGGTCATTCTTGCTGCAGGGGACAAGGTAATTCGGTGTGTTGTGATGATCAGTTGCAACTAATATTGCGAGCTGGTTGTATTGATGCAACTTCACAAAATTAGTCTCTTTTTTCTAGGGAAAAAAATATTTTGTCATATTTTGGTCTTTCATTTGATAGTTTTCGGTAGGATCAATGTCTCTGGTTGAGTGCTTATGGTGATTATGGTAAAATGATCATAATCTTTTCCTGATCATATAAAAAGGGAAACTCTTGCAGTACTTTGACCCTTATAGTGCCCATAATGGTTTCTTTGTACCTGTACCTGTATTTGCCTATGTGGGTCTACAGCTAGGGCACCTTTTCTTTTCTGATAAGTGTTAACAGAAAAATAATGTCAGTGTAGATTATAATTTTGCTTGCCAGAAAACCATAGAACTATTCAGCTTATATAGTTTTATCATCTATCAGCGGCGTCGCAAGACTTAATTTCAGACTCTGTTTAGTAGCTTTTTGAGTTTGTATCTACTTAGAAGTTATTCTTTCCGTAAGATGGAAGTTACCATTTATATTTGACAGGTTTTCCAAGAATCCTTTGGGTGGTTATGAGTTCGGATTGAACTCAGTTTTGTAATATCACCTATATAAAGCTAAGCTTGCCGATTGTTTCGGGGAGCAGAAAATTACAGGAAAATTCTAGTTCCCATCTTCTTCTCTATTTCCCATCCTCCTGCTGGCTTCGCGAAATCCGACAACGCCTGGCCATCGTCGGGCCGACAACGTCCTACTGCCACCCATCGTTACGCCTTGAGGTCTTTGGGCCCTGACAACTTGGTATCAGTTATGTCTGGGTCTGATTCCAGGGAGGAGGCCAGTTCTGTGAGCGCAATTTTTCAAGCCATTCAAGATCAGATGGCGGGGATTGCCCAACAAAACGCCAATATGAAATCAAAGATCGCAGACTTAACCCATCAGAGCATCGCCACCAATGCAAAAATTGCAGCACTGGAGTCGAGTGGAGTCTTCTCCTTCTCCACGCCGGGACTGCTGCCAATACCACCACCATCATCAAACCCAACGATGATCACGGGCCTTTCAGCGCCTTTACTCACCGCGCTTCCGTCGGTGGATGTATCCACTCCAGTATACCCACCACCAATGACATCAACCACAGCCTACGAAGCTTCGGTGACCAATTTCGTTCCACATAATCAATACACAGCACCAGTTTTTTTCGTTTCGACAAGCCATCCCTGCCTCAGCAATTTCCAGTACCCCCTCGCCACCATATGGCCACCAGTCATCACCCTTCCCAACCGAGTGCACCGAGGTACCATAAGCTGGAATTTCCAACATATGACGGCACTGATGATCCTCTGTCCTGGTTAACAGGTGTGAACAATTTTTCCGGGGTCAACGCGCTGAGGAATGATAAGGTTTGGCTCGCATCCTATCATTTCACCAACGTCGCTCAGCAATGTTATTTTCAGCTCGAACGCGACGAAGGGCAACCGACGTGAGGGCAATTCAAGGATTTCTTCCACATGCGGTTTGGACCACCAATCAGGAGCAATCCATTGGGAGAGTTAACTTGTCTCCAGCACACTGGATCCGTCAGCGATTACCAGAACAAGTTCTTAGCTTTACTGTGTCGCGCCGACCGATTATCGACCATGTAACAAGTTTAGATTTTCACGGCGGGTCTCTCTGAACCCTTTCGGACCGATGTGGAACTTCAACAACCAAACAACTTACAGGTTGCAATGAGTTTAGCTGGTGCTTATGAACGGCGTGCTCAAACGACAGTCAGTGTCTCCAATCCACAGATTCAACCTTGGTGACCGCCACAGCGTCCTTCCACACCGTTGTCAGCAGCACCTCGCTCCCAGGAGCTTGTGCCAAAAGCCCCTTCTGCACCAGGGTCCCGCCCAACTAAGCCCTTTCGTCGACTCACATCGACGGAATTGGCAGAACGCCATTCAAAAGGATTGTGCTATAATTGCGATGACAAATTCCAGCCAGGCCACCGCTGTAAACAGCCATTCCTCACATATATTGACGTGGGCAGTGAAGTAGAAGCTGGAGATGACGAGTGGGGTTTACAGGCACTGGAAGCTGAGGAACCAGCTCCGGAAGTCAACTCAAGGTGACCATCGGCACTACTGATCTCGTCGCTCTCGTGGATTCCGGTTCCACGCATAATTTCTTAAGTGCTCATGATGTGCAAGCAGCAGCATTGCAATTGCTTCCAAGACAGGGTCTCCGAGTCAAAATTGCTAATGGTGAACAGGTCGATTGTGCCGGGTTGTGCCGTCATCTGCCGATCAAAGTCAGTCAAGATCAATTTGAGATTACTGCGTATGCGATACCTCTGGGAGGTTTTGATGTCGTTTTAGGTGTCTAATGGCTGAAAACACTTGGGCCAATCCTTTGGGATTTCGACTTGACGATGACGTTTTGGCTGGTAGGACGACACATTCAATGGCAAGGGTTATCCCCAGCTCGTTCCATGCAGGCTCTGGTGCACTCGGGACATGAGTTGCTGCAACCATTACTGGATGAATTTAAGGGTTTATTTGATGATCCATCCAGACTTCCTCCTGTCCGCCAGCAAGACCACTGGATCATACTTCGGCCAGGTGCTGCCCCTGGGTCGGTGAGGCCATATCGTTATCCCCATCATCAAAAGGATGAATTGGAACATCAGTGCACTGACATGCTTCATCGAGGTATTATTCGACGCAGCCAATCCTGTTTTTCATCCCCTGTCCTATTGGTTAAGAAGCAGGATAGTACATGGCGGTTCTGTGTTGATTATCGAGCACTCAATGAATTGACTATCAAGGACAAGTTCCCAATTCCATTGGTGGATGAGTTATTAGATGAACTGTGAGGTGCACGATTTTTCTCTAAACTCGATCTTCGGTCGGGATACCACCAAGTATGCATGCACCCGAATGATATCTTTAAAACGGCATTCCGAACACATGAAGGTCTTTTCGAGTTCTTGGTCATTCCTTTTGGGTTATCAAATGCATCGGCCACCTTTCAAGCTTTGATGAATGCAGTTCTCCATCCATATTTGCGACATTTCGTTCTGGTTTTCTTTGACGATATATTGATTTATAGTTCAAGTTGGTCAGAGCATTTAAAACACATTCGCATGGTTTTTTTGCTTCTTCGCCAACACGAATTGTTTCTCAAGAAAACTAAGTGTTCTTTTGGCTTATCTTCGGTTTCATATTTGGGCCATGTTATTTCTGAAGGTGGAGTGGCCATGGATCCATCTAAAGTACAAGCTATTTCTGAATGGCACCAGCCAAAGACGATCAAAGCATTGCGTGGGTTTTTAGGTCTTGCTGGCTATTATCGTAAATTTATTCGAGATTTTGGCAAGATAGCAGCACGTCTCACAAACTTATTGAAGAAAGAGGCGTTCGGTTGGTCTCCAGCAGCACAACATGCTTTTGAATCGCTCAAAGTGACATTATCCTCAGCACCGGTCTTACATATGCCCGATTTCACGCAACAGTTTATCGTCAAGTGCGATGCATCAGAGTCCGGTATTGGGGCTGTTCTTCACCAGGGTCTTGGACCAATTGCATTTTTCAGTCGACCTGTGGTACCTCGTCATTCTGAGCTACCAGCTTATGAGCGAGAATTAATAGGCTTGGTGCAGGCTGTTCGTCATTGGAGACCATATTTATGGGGTTGACCTTTTCTACTCCGAACATACCATTATAGTCTCAAATTCTTGCTTGATCAACGTCTATCAACAATTCCACAGCATCATTGGGTGAGTAAATTATTTGGGTATGATTTCATCGTGGAATTCCGGCCGGGTTGTTTGAATACCATCGCCGATGCTTTATCACACCGTGATTGTTCATCGGCCAGCTTACTGGCAATATCTTCGCCTGCTCTGTCTATATTTGCCGAATTGCGCAATGAAGCTCTCTCTAATCCAACTCTACAGCATATCAGTTCTCAGATTACTTCGGGACAGCTTGGTGCACCGTGGTCCATCCAGGATGGGATGGTTGCCTACAATGGCAAAATTTTTCTTCCAGCGTTATCTACTTCATTGCACATGATTCTTACATCGACTCATGCCGCTCACGAAAATCTACTTCATTGCACATGATTCTTACATCGACTCATGCCGCTCACGAAGGCATACAGAAAACGTTGTGTCATTTACGTCGGGATTTTCATCTTCCAAGTGCTAAACGAATTGTTCAAGATTTTGTGAAGGCTTGTATTGTTTGTCAACGAAACAAAACTGAGCATTTGCATCCAGCTGGCCTTCTGCAACCTCTAGATGTGCCGTACCAACCATGGTCTGATATTGCAATGGATTTTATCGAGGGCATTCCTCGTATTCATGGCAAGTCAGTAATTTTATCCGTCATTGATCGTTTTTCTAAGTACGCCCATTTTATTCCTTTGGCTCATCTCTACTCCGCTACAACTGTTGCCCGAGTTTTCTTCGATGAGATTGTACGTCTTCATAGGATTCCTACGGCAATTGTCAGTGACAGAGACCTAGTTTTTACAAGCAATTTTTGGCAAGATTTGTTTCGAATGTCCGGGATTCGTACTTTCCTCACTTCAGCTTACCATCCACAATCAGATGGTCAAACTGAAGCTGTCAATAAGGTGATTGCAATGTATTTGCGTTGTCTAACCGGTGATCGGCCTCGTCAATGGTTAGAGTGGTTACCGTGGGCAGAGTATTGCTATAACACTTCTTACCACTTGGCGCTTCGGGAGACCCCTTTCAAGGTGGTCTATGGTCGAGATGCTCTTGCATTGCGCACCTATGAGAAGGGCGAAGCGACAGTTCAAGTTGTGGAGGTATCACTTTTGGCTCATGATCAGTTAATTCGTGATATCCAGGATCGAATTCTTCAGGCGCAGGATTATACGAAAAAGTATTATGATAAAGAATCATCGTGACATTTCTTTTGCTGTGGGTGATTTAGTATGGTTGCGGCTCCATCGGCCAGTATCCTCATTGGGAGTTCATACCATTGGGAAGTTGGCACCAAATTTTTTTGGTTCATATAAGATCACCGAGTGCATTGGGTCAGTTGCTTAGAGGTTGAAGTTGCCACAGGGAGCAAAACTTCATGATGTTTTTCATGTTGGCTTGTTAAAATGGTTCCAGGGTGATCCACCCTCTGTTCCTCCTTTGCCACCACTGCAGCAGGGTCGGGTGATTCCTCAACCATGGTGCATTTTAAAATCTGCACAGCATCAGGAGGGTGAGCTGCATGTCCTAGTTCAGTGGGAAGGAACTGCTTTAGCTGATGCGTGACATGCGTCTTGGATGTTATTAGCAACATTCCAACAACTTTATCCCAATTTTAAGCTCAAGGACGAGCTTGTTCGCGAGGAGGGGAGAGATGTTATCGGCTATCAGCAGCGTCACAAGACTTAATTTCAGACTCTGTTTAGTAGCTTTTTGAGTTTGTATCTATTTAGAAGTTTTTCTTTCCGTAAGATAGAAGTTACCATTTATATTAGACAGGACTTCCAAGTATCCTTTGGCATGGTTATTAAGGCGAGGCGAGGTGACCCACCCCCCTCACACCTTTTAAGCGTTAAGGCGTAAGGTGAGGCGACGCCTTACATCATCCTAAGGCGGAGGAAGATCCGGAGCAACTGAGGAAGAAGAGCCGAAGAAAATGAGAAAAAAAAAAGAAGAGAAAGCAAAAAAAAAAAAGAAAGGACTCACTGGTGTCAATGCCCATCAGAGCCCAACCGAGCGAGCCCATGACCATGAGTCATCGGTCAACACCCATCTCAACCCCATGGTTATGAAGTTGCGCCCGTGACCTCCTCGCCTTCTCAACCCTGCCTCCTCGCCTCTCTCTTTCTTGCCGCCGCCTCCTCTCTTTCCTGCCGAGTGTCGCCGCCTCAACCCTGCCTCCTCTCCCGTCCGAAGCTTCGCTACCCTCGCGCCCTCTCCCGTTCGAAGCTTCGCTACCCTCGCGCCCTCTCCCGTCCTCTTCCCCTTCCCCTTCCCCTTCCCCTTCCCCTTCCCTACCCTCACCCTCTCCCGTCCTCTTCCCCTTCCCTACCTGGCGGCGCAGATCCGGAGCAACCGAGCGAGCTCCGGGCGGAGGAAGGCACCCACGGGCGGCAGAGTACCTGGCGGCGCAGATCCGGCGTGGCTCCTGGCGGTGGAGGATCCACAGCCGGTGCATTTAATAAATTGAGATATGGTCTAAGTAAATTACAAGTGTTAGGAGATATGGTCTAAGTAAGATATAGCATTTAATAAATTGAGCATTGATTGCGGATCCAAATTTGATCCTTAAGCCTGGCAACTTTACCAGTTTTCAATGATTTAATCTGTAGGGTACAAATTAATACTGCCATGTAATAGAACTGCACCATGCATGATGGGACTATACTCGTGTTAAATATTCCTGTTTGCTTAATTGGATCCACTCTTCAACGTTTCAGGCACTGTATGATGATATGGTCCCTGCATTTGATGTACTGGGGAAAAAGTCATTCTTTTTGGGAGAGATTGGTAATGGAGCAAAGATGAAGCTGGTGGTTAATATGATCATGGGAAGGTGACTATCTATCTATACACATCCGCAAAGCACCCAAATGTAATAATTGCAGATTCCATTGCATATTTGCATCGTGTATTAAGAGATCTCTATAATCTGATGTTATATTCAGGGTAACTGGAATAGCAGTATACAACATACCACTGCCACCTTGCGATTTGTTAGAAAATAGGGTTCTGATTATTAGTAGTTTAGCGCAGTGGATGCCTTTTACTGTTTTGTACTGCAAGTTTGCACCTCCACTTATGCAGAACAGCTAATTCCTCTGAAACATCTTTTTTACACCTAGTCGGCAAATTTATCAGGGGTTTAAAAACTGGATCCTGTTTTCGCAAATTGGGATTTATGTCCTTCTCTTCCAAATGTGCTTTACCGTTTTAGCAATATTCATTATACTTTCAGAAACTTGCGAGCTCTCTCTGTTGTTGCTTTGTTGGCACATTAGCTCCTCTACCTTTTGGGGTTGTAAGTTCATTGACTGCAACTATTTCATGCATCGGTGACATTGTTTCTTGCTGCAGTATGATGAATGCTTTTTCTGAGGGACTCTGTTTGGCTGACAAAAGTGGGTTGAGCCCCAGACGCTTCTGGATGTACTGGTATGGCACTTGGTTATTTCGACACTGCTGCAGCTACTTCCTTTACCATCAAATAACCCGGTTATATTTTGACTTACAGGACCTCGGCGCGATAGCAAATCCAATGTTCAAGTTGAAAGGACCCTCAATGCTGCAGGGCAGCTACAATCCTGCATTTCCCCTTAAACATCAGCAGAAGGATATGAGGCTGGCTCTTTCCCTGGGAGATGAAAACGCTGTCTCCATGCCAGTGGCAGCTGCTGCCAATGAGGTGTGCTTTTCTCCCCTTCCCACCGCTCCTCGTGAAACATAGCAACATTTTAATTAAACGCATTACTTTTTTTTAGAGTAATTAAACGCATTACTGTGCCGCTGAATTGCAGGCATTCAAGCAAGCAAGAAGCTTGGGGTTAGGGGACCTGGACTTTTCGGCGGTGCATGAGGTAATAAAAGGCGCAGGTGGTTCAGACCAGGCGTGAGGGATGATGGTTTCATCTGAAATTCTGAGTGCTCCGATCGTATTTGCCCACATCGCCCCCATTGCCATGCAGATTTTCAACAATGTATTGTACTTCGTCCAAACCTCGTAGCTTGGCATCCTATTGATGTGTGTATTCAAGATTTGATACCAGAGTGCACGATGTAGTATTTGGAATTAGCTGCCAGTTCATGAATGAACCTGTTGGACTTGCTTGCAGGTAGCAGATGGCCTACGTTTCAATAAAGACACAACAAAAATTCCATATTGCTCTGCTCCTTTAAGCAACTTTGTCGTTATCATTTTGTTTTGTCATATGAATTTCCTTGCCAAGTCTAAAACTGAAATGTTAAGGTTTGAGAGTTTATGCCATTTATACGCTCGGGTTGTGGCGAGTGTTAGAATCAGTATCTACTTGGGTATCCAGCATAACACTTATGGATTCAGGTCCTCTGCCATTCTGTAGTAATGACACGATGTCATTAGTTATATCGACCTAGACCGTCTGATGAAAAAAAAGAGTGCATGACATTTGTCTGGTACTGTAGTGCATAGTGTTATGTAGCAATTAATATAGTGCGCCAAAATCGGGCTAGCAGAAGAACAGTATAAACCCAGAATTTTTCAACAGGATTCCGTAGGCAGGACTTTCGCGCTATTATTAAGTAGCAATCGAGGCCCTGTTTGGAACGCTAGTATTTTTTTTTTTCAATTCCTACCGAGATATAACTGTTTCATACGAAATTTTCGTAAAATTTCTATGAAACTCCTGCGTACCAAACAGGGTCTAATCTAGCGTGTTAAATTTCTTTTACCGCACCGGCAATAGAACAATACCCTG
Organism: Ampelocalamus luodianensis; assembly: GCA_036346255.1. NCBI lineage: Eukaryota > Viridiplantae > Streptophyta > Magnoliopsida > Poales > Poaceae > Ampelocalamus > Ampelocalamus luodianensis. The sequence continues at coordinate 41,342,526 of CM070634.1, read as the reverse complement.
ATTTTCATTGGAATTTCACCGGCGGGTTTATTTCGTAGGAGTTCCACAGGAAACATTATATAGGTGATGTTTTCTTTCCTACCAAATTGCTGCTAAATTCTCGCACTCCAAACGGGCTGTAAACCTTGACCAGAGGATATTAGCAACACGAGTTACCCGGAGTCAGTCTTCTCCAAGACCTAGTCATGCATGTGCCGGGTGCGTGGGGGCAATCAAAGCAATCGCCGCCTTTGATTACTTCGGGACTATTCATGTACCTGAGGTTGCACGGCATAGATTCATAGGGTCAAGACTCAAGACTCGAGAAGTCAATAGTCAAGTAGGACCGCTGCTAAACTCGCTAGTACTACTCTACTCTACAACTTGACTTGTACTACTAGTAGCAAGGCGAGTCAAGGCCGGTAGATAGTAGCAGCATCAGTCAATGGAACGTCAGTAAGAGCCGTCGGTAAGAACTTAGTTTTTTTTTTTCTCATTTAGTGTCTTTTTAAAATCAAATAGCAAAAACTAGTCTCCCATGTTTGAAATGACAAAAATAGTACTCCTTATCGTGCTAATTTGCCGTGAAAAGCCACATGTCCCGCTACCAGACTGTAGCAGCCGACATGCGGTGCTCCTGGATCGCGATAGTCGACCTGTCACTATCCCAGTCAGTGGCAAGATGGCATGCCAGTGCGGCAAATGGGTTGCGCACCATCCTGTCGAGGACTGAGAGCGCGGCAGGTGGTCTGCCGTGGGCTAGGAGCGCAGCATGTCGGTTGCCGTGTTCTGGGAGCAGGGCACGTTGCTTTCCACAGCAAATTAGCACGATAGAGATGCTATTTTTGTTATTTTAGACATAAAGAAGAGATAACTAGTTTTGCTATTGCAAATAAAAAAAATGTATCATTCCAGCCGAGGCTCATAAGAGTCGGGCTTTGCTGCGCTGGGCACGCCGCTGTTTTCCTCGAGACTTAACACTGGCATAATTTCAGAAAGGAAAAGCAACAAATTTAATACTAGGTTCATCTATTCCTTTGTCAATTCTTGTAGAAACACTGCTCCTTTCTTGAATCTCTTTTTTTTAAAACCGGGATTCGATTTACAAGGCATCATGCGTGTGTTATTGTTCCGTGTACGTGACATGTCTCGTAGCTCGCCGTTTGTTAACCTGCTTACAGGTTACAGTTCTGAATTATTGAGTGGTGTGATCCTACCATCTCTTTTTTTTGTTTGAAAGTTACAAGGCAGACGCACACATATCTAATTCACTCATGTACAATTATCTCACACCACCCAACGTATACGTTTACGTGTCTTTTATCACATGTTGAGAATTTTACAAAGACACCGAAACTTTGCAGAACATGAGCACGTAATTTTCCCGCTAATGTGCGTACCCTAAATCATTGGTGAGACACGTCAGGTGGGTTGTGTGCTATCCGTCAACACTAACCGCCCGAGATGCGCTCAGTTCTCGAACCATCTCCTTTCAGACGCGTAGAAAAAGAGCTCTAGGCTGTCCATATTCGGATGAGATACGAGTGCCCGTGCTTGTCGTATGAACACGTACAAGGTACGTACCCGGCCGTGCCGTAGGAATCAAATCAGTTTGTTTACTTTGCAGCGTGACTTGGTCGAAAGCAAGTCAAGGTCTCGTGTTTTCTGGGTGTCTCCTTCAGTTAACGCCTAGTACGGCAATGCATACTTCAAACCCTACTCTGTTGCTGTCCTCTCGTTCGATCTCCCGACTCGGTCCCGAGCGACTGACAAATACTCCGACTCTTCCACCTCGGGATCTACTGTTGCCATTAATTCGTTGTCTTGGTTTCAGTTACGGGAGCAGCTTGGTACGCAGGAATTTCGTGTAAATCGATTTAGTTTTTTGGGGAAAAAAAACCATATGTTCTAAACATACCTTAGCTGCCTTAGAAATGTTGAATGGGTTCAGAAGACCGACACATAAAAAACTTCAGTTTGAAATCCACGCGGGTTAGGTCAGGATCGTGCCGTTCTGAACCCGTCCAAACAAAATCATCGACCGTAAAGCTCGAAAGTCGAAATTATTTAAATTCCAGTGCAACTTGCACAGTTGCACCAACAATGCGCACTAACGCCTGACATATGCAACCATGTATGGTCTATCGTGGTCAAATTGAAAAGGAAATTAAGCGCAATATGTGACGCCCTCCAAGCTCCAATCAAGTGCATACAGCAGTTTACATTCCAAGTGAGGGAATTTTTTTTTTTTTTTGAGAGAGCACACAAAGGGCCCACATTATACGCACGCCCCACTCACACTACCACTTTATACGTTACAAATTTTGAGTAAGCTCTAGAGTATCACGGAACACAGACACATTTTTTTTTTACTAAATACATTTGCAATAAATACACACCCGGGTGGGTGAGAGCCACTAGCCGTCGTGTCGAGACTTATTGATGTTGTAGTGATTTAGAATGTAGAGAATTTGAGGTACCGACATTGATTAATGGAATAATTCAATATTTGCTCCGGTGAATAGATGATGGGGGCTCACATATCATAGACACATAGAGGGTAAAATCTGAAATTCATCTATCTTATAAGAGTAAATTCTGAAATTCACAGAACCCACATATCATAGATATATATATAGAAGGCAAAATCTAAAATCCATCTAACAATCCCCTTGATTAATAGGTGGCACTCGATGCGAACCAAGTAGCACGTCCGTACGTGCGGTAACTACCAACACCAATGCGTGAGCATAACGGTAGCCGGAGAATCCTTTATAAGACCGGACAGAAGCAAATACATTGGATAATGCAGGAGCTAGCTAGCCCCCACGACGACTTGGAAGTCTTCAGGGTTGCGTCTTCCCCAGCATGCATCTGTCATCATGGGCCCTTGCCTTCTAGCTAGTAGTATACCTATATATATATAAAATGCAACCCTCTCTAGATTAATTATCCCTATTGGTAATTAATCGGTTTATCAATCAATGCGAAGTATATGAATGTGGGTTCATATGAACCCACTGTCCCCACCGTCCATGATTTGTTTTCGAGATTTGTACGGAGAATCTTTACTGTTTCTTTTCTGCATTTTCGAAATTGGCTGGGGGAGAGAGAGAAATGGCAGACCGGTACACGTGGTATCTTTATCCTCTCATCCCACCATCTTTCTCTCATTCTCTCTCCTCCCGATTTGGGAGTAAAATGAGGCAGGGACGGAAGCACCACAACTGTGGACTACGCGGCGGGGTGAGCAGGAACGGCGTCGGCGGGCAGCGTTGAGGAGGACGGACCTCCGGCACCATCGGAACCCGCATGGTCCTCGCCGCTACCGCCGCGTACTCCTTCGAGGTGCTCTAGTGACGGGCCGGACGAGGCGACGTGTCGCGTGGATATCGTGTCCGGCCGGTGATCATACAGACAAGGCTTCAGATTTTCTAATTTGTTGCAACGGGAGCTATTTTCGTAATAAAACATCTCAAACGTACTATTTACGTCAAAAATTCTCTCACTTATTTCCTAAATCAAGCGGAAACCAGAAAAAGGAATTACTTGCACTAATCTCGATGCACGCCGTGCGGCTGAGATAGTGGGAGCATCTACACGTAGATCGGCATTTGCCGTTTATCACTTGCTCATAATAAATATAACAACTTCTGCTGCTTGGTCGATGTAATATACCACGTGCCTAGAAGTAGCCGGGCATGCATTGTTGTTGTTTCCTGCTTGTAACGATGTGTCCACAGGCACATTCTTATTCATGCATGCACATGAGCCGTGCCCTACCTATGCCTGCAGACCTCCTAATTTGACTCCATTTCACGTTGGTCATTTGGTTTTTCTGAGTATTTACGAGCGTTCTGGATCGGCAAAAGGGGCTAGCATGTAAATGTTAATTTGAATGCTTAGTCTTTTGGGGGGTCATTACGCTCTGTTGAAAGTTTTTTCCTAGCATGAAATAACCTGAAAATTTGGATTTTCAAAAAATTGAAGTTTTTGCTTGATTTTCGAAAACTTACCCAATTCAGAAGTTTCTTCCGAATTTCCGCTTTCCCCTTTCGGCAATCCCATTTTCCTCAGCCAAAAACGGCTTCTTCCCTAGGGCGCCTTCTCCATTCTTCCTCCCCGTCTTCTTCCTCGCGCCCGAGCGCCACGCCGTACAGCCTCGCACCTTCTCCTCCGCTCACATCATGCGCCACCTCCTACGCCAGCACCGCCTCCACCAGCTCCTTCTACCGCCTTCGCCGCCACCTCACCCCACCACCTCCCCTCTCCTAGTGCCGCCCAACCATTCTCGGCAGCGCACGCGCCATGCCCGCCGTTGCCCAATCCCTGCTCCCACCGCCTCAATTGCCCTATAAAAAGCCACCCCCAGCTCACACTCAACCTCACCTTCCCCTCCATCACCTCCCCTCTGCTTTGTCCCCTCTTTGTCCCCGATGAACCCGCGAGGTAAATCCGCTACTCTCTCTCCTCTCCTTCCCTTCCTAGCCCGGCTCCAGCTTCACCTTACCGCCGCCAACTTTTGCCCCAACCTCCCTCACCCTTTCACCCGCTGGAGTGCCGTCGCGCCGCTGCTCTGTCACGGGCGTGCGCCATGGCCACCGCCACCCTACCCCCGCACCTCCCCTACCCCTCAAAACCCCCAAAATGGAAAGCCTTACCTTTGTGGTGCTCACCACATCACCCACCCCCACCTCCGGCCACCACCGCCACCACCACTGCAATCGCCGTCGCCACGGCTCGAAGCGCGCCATGCGGCCTTCGGCCGCGGCTCAAGCCTTGCGCTGGCGTTTGGGCCTTAAGGCTGGCCAATTTGGGCGTGGGCGCCACGATAAATGGGGCGGCCATTTCTTGTTCAAACAATCAGCCAAACACGGTTTAATACACAGTAAAATGGGACTATTCATAACTCGAAAATAGGTAATTATTGTTCATGTTCTTCTGAAAATAGTGCCCCTAATCACTATTCATAGCCAAATCTCATTCATGAATAGTAATTCGAATATGTTCACCTATTTCAGCCTAAACACTATTCATCATCCGCCCCTCCTTCGCCCAAAACCCTAAATTTGACATTATATGTCAAATTTGACCATTTCGAGCCCATAAAATCATTTCTTGACTCTGATCAGCTATACTAGGCTCCCAATAAATCTTTTCACCTTTTTGTATGATTCATTATCTCTTTACTATATTTTTGTTGTACTTGGATCCAAATCTCAACTCTGTTCAGTTCAATCATACACCAAATAAATACCTATCCTCCACACCACCTTCCTTTGTGTTTATTTTCCAATTTTATTTGCATGCATGTTGTTTCCAGCTCATTCCTTGTCGAGCCGGATTTTATTTGGGTTATTTTATTTCTTTTGCATTAGGTCACGACTTCACCGACCAGACTCCAGAAGACGCCGAACAAGACCACTATCTAGTAGAATTTGTGCAAGGAGGCAAGTCGCATTCCTTGATCATTTTGAACCAATATTTCATGTATTTATATTATTGTTTATATTATTGTATTTGTGTCAATTACTTTAAATATTCAAATAATACTTCTGAATGCCATGATAAATGATAAATCCCACTACCCCACATACAAACCTACCTAGCTCTTGTAGGCCATATTTATCTTGACAAGTTTACATAAAATGATAACTATATAAGTAGCTTGTCACCAAAAACATGTTTATAAATCCTGAAAAGAGTATTGGCCTTTCGCCAATGGTTTTGATGGAGAGTTGAGGGTTGAGACCAGGAAGTTGGACAACCCAATAGACTCGTTAAAAAGTGAGTCAAAGGTGAGAGTGGATAGCCACGAGTTGGTATTGGTCTATTTCCTCACTAGAGACAGGTAAGGACAAGAACCTTATGCCAAAGTAACAGATACAGTAACCGCTCAACCACAAGTGTGGTCATTACTCCCTAGCTTAGTACACTGCTTTTTCGATTGAATATCTACAGGATGTCAACTGCTACTTATATGATAGGGTAGACGCGGAATGGGGGTGAGTCAGGAGTGGACCGATTAGGGCACTCACTGAACTACACAACGGTATGGGCCCGTCAGCCTCAGAGTGCGGATTCCACCATTGGCCGGTGGTCTCCCAAGCTGTATGGATTAAGACCTACCGGGTAGAGACTTAAAAAGGTTGAGCAGTGAAAATGCTTTGTTATCTCAGCTCAGTCGCACGCTAACATGTTGCGTGTATATATGCGATGATATGAGTTTGAGATATCTTGTGGGTAAAGTTGGGCAACTCTACAGAGTGTATAATTAAAGGTATTCGAATACGCCGTGCTTCCGATTGATGAAGTTGTGTTCATGGGTGATTCCAGTACAGAGGCATAAGTAGAGTTTTGAGATGTTAAGTTGGTATTTGTTGAGAAATCCCTGATGTTATTATTTATTACTATTTACTATTTTATAATCTGTTTTAAATACAAAATGCATCCACAAATACCAGGTATGGTAAACCTTAACCAATCTTTTGAACTCCTTGCATGTAATTAAAATAGCTATTCCATGTGACTTGTTGAGTACGGTAATAGTACTCATTCTTGCAACTGCAAAACATCTACAGAGGAAACATGGGAAAATGCTAAGGATCCCAATGAACAGGATTACGGTGGACCCACAGATGGCAGTGACTACTATTTTTAGGTCTCGACTGCGCTCAAGCGTGCCTGTGGTTGGAAACTCTTTTATCTTGTATTATACTAACTTTGGGCTTGGATGCCCATGTCAGGTTAAAACGGGTTGATAAACCTTAATCTTGTATAATAAAAGTCTAGTTTTGTTGTAATCGAAGCTTACTTGAGATGCTATTTGCTTAGCAACTACACATCTGGCGGTTGCGAAGGTTTTAACGATCCCAAAATCGGGAACATTACATAGCATGTGAATGTTAATTTGAATGCTTAGCCTTTTGGGGGTCATTACGGTCTGTTGAAAGTTTTTCCTTCTTATTTTACGATGAGATTTCATAAAAGTACATGACTCGTACTTGTTTGGACGAGGCTCATAAAAAGCTTGTTATATGGGCTCAAATCAAAATTAATTCGATTACAATAGTTAATTAGTTAAAATTGAAATGGATCAATTTGGAATGAAAAAAAGGTTAATAAGACTCGGCTCGATAGTGACTCGTTAGCTCGCTTTTAAAATAATCATTTAAACAATAAATAAAAAGATTTTAAATCAAACTATATCGATTTCGAATGAAGCTCGATAATAGCTGGTTAAACTCGATAGCGAGGTCTCACGTGGGTACAATATTTTTACAACATATACGTCAAGTTTAACAACGTCGTGAACATAGAAGCGATGCTTATTGCTTAACTTGCAACAGCTAATAGCGGGTTAGCGATCGACTACCACTTGACAGGGAAACACCCCCGAAGAAATCGAGACAAAAAAAATCAGGAGCGGCAACCAAGTCCTACCAGCTAGGGAAAATCCACACGTGCGTCTCCGGTCTAGATCACGAAGGTGTAGTCCTACTACTGTTTGTACGATGGCTTCTAGAAGGCTAGACACCAACAAGTGGGCGACAATCGATCGGAGCGACGCCTTTTTTTTTTTTTTTTTTCTGTACCTGCAGCGGCTCTGTACCACGGGCGGATCTTGGTAAAAAAAAAAAGAGTGGCTATAAGTGGGTTATCGGTGCATCTTTACTAGACTGAACGGAAGCACAAGTGATCAGACGTAAGATTACTTTACTAAAACTTAAAATTTGAGTAGAGACATAGACCCACTCAACCTTCTTTGGATCCGTGCGATGAGAGAGAGAGGGGCTGAAAAAAAGCAGAAAGTTGAAAAGATATTTGTGTGCTCAAGTTTTCCATGAGAAATATCTGCAAGTGCAAGATGCGTGATGGCTTGCTCTACAGAGAAGCTGGTGAAATCATTGAGGTGTTGTCAAGTTGTTTTCGAGCATATTCTTTTTTTGTGTTCAAGTTACCAAGCTGACTTGTCCATGCAATTATCAGGGCAATTTTGTATATTTGGCTGTTTTGAGACTAAGATACTACTGGTCAACAAATCACTGCCATTAGTAACAAACCGGTGTCTCGTAGCCGTCGGCATTATTTCTCCTGGTGTTTGGATTAGGGGTATTTTATTGGCAAGTTCTAATTCAAATCTGAACTAAATCCCAAAGCCTCCCAAGAAATTACCCCTCGAGAGTTAGTACCACGCTACATTGTCATGTACTCCTACCTAAGTACACGCCAGTAGATCGAGGGCAAAAAAAAGGGGAAGAAGATGACAAGACGTTTAGCCATTACCAAGATAAACCATTGTTTTGGAATGATCAAGGCAACAAACGAGAACAGATACCCTTAAGAAGGGGAAAAACACACTAGAAATAGAAAGTGATCTAAAAAAAAAAACTCAACAGGAAAAGACACAGGCATCAGAGTATCCATCCTGTTTTGTGCCTCTAGCTCCTGTCGGTGGGCCCCGGTCGAGGCCACTAGCTCATCTGCTTCTAGAAGGTCGTTCTTTTCGTTTCTGTTCTGTTTCTGTTTCTGTTTCTGATTCTGGTCGGGTACCTGATCCGGCCGGAAGTGGTGCATGCTGCGTAGGTAGAAAGAAATGAAGGAGGTGTGGTCGGATCGATCTGCCACCACTCTCTCTTCCGCCTCATGTCATGTGCAGATGTGCCTCTCACGCTTCAGCCTCGGCTTCACTGAACCACAGAATCAGGTGGATGATCGAGTAGGCGTAGATACGATAGCCGAGGGGTGGTGAATGGCGATGGTGGTAGTGGTACAGACATGTCTGCTTCTAGAACATGTAACAAATATATACCGGGTTATTATCACGTCATCACGGTAGCACGCATGATATCCTCTCGGCTAGAAGGAGGCCGATAGGGAGCTTTCTCAGGGTTGCCATGTAGCCATCTTTTTGCCTGTCGTCCGATGCGCGGTGGAACTTTTTCCGCTCGTCCGATTGTTCCTTCCGTTGCGAGCCGTCAAATGCGTGTTCATTTTGCTCGGCCGTTGCGCTCGCACGCTATGCGTCCGGTTCTCCGCGTGTTCCCGGTGCCTCTTCCTTCTTCTCTCCTCCCCCTCTTAGACCTCTTCATGGGTAGCTTGGCCCAATTTTTTCCGAGCTCGAGCCTCGATTTTCGTCATGAAGGCCCGACAATAACAATAAATTAATAAATATTATTTTTTCATTATTGAAAATGAATTAATTGTTAATATTTATTCCAAAAAAGAATTACTATAATAATATTTTTAATGGAAAAAAACCCGAATTCCTTGCTTTTTTGGGCTTCGAGCCTAGCCGGGCTCGGCTTTGCCCATTTAGGATCAGGCTTTTACAAGCACGACCCGAAGCCTGACCCGGGACTTGAATAGGTCTACCCTCTCTCCCCCTCACTCTCTCCTGAGACGTTGCTAGTTGTGTCCTCGTCTCTCTCCTGCACTTGTCACGGTCGCCGGATGCGGCCTCGCTGTCGACGGATTTGGGCTCGACTCGAGGTACCGCCGTCGAGCCAACTCCATCCTTTGTTGGCACGACATACGACGGCGTCGTCTTCGACCTCACCACGAGCCAGTCTCGGACCCGCGCCGCCGCTGGTCTCCACGCTCGCTAGAGCTGGAGCCGTGGCGCCGGAGTCCGCACCGGAGACACAGAGAAGAGAGGTAGGGGAAAGAGAGAGAGGGGGTGAGGAGAGGGGAAGGGAAGGGAAGGAAAGGGAGGAGTTTTTCTTTTTGCGAAATGGAGTAAGAGAGTTGCACGTATCTCAAAGCATATCCAATGACACCGCATATTCATGGAACTCCATGTACATACAGTATGGCATTTCCGATACTTTCAGAGATGAAAATTCAAGAATATCTTGACTCTTGAGGGGAAAAAAAATTACACCCATGTCATGCCAGGCAAATGTTACCCGTCAACATCGTGGCTGCTCGCCTCATCCGTTTCACCAATCTTCTCTTGTATGATTCTTTCTATCCCATTCCCATCTTAAAAATATCATCAGTCAAATTTGTCAAAAACCTGTAGCTTGACAGTCGAGCAAACACATTGGATTGGCTGCCATTGCTCACTGATGTACTACACTCCACTAGTACTGTAATTGTCGTTACTCTAAACCAAATTTGTGCTCACTCACAGAGTCACAGTCTCCCTCTACTTAAACCCCCCAAAGCCCCTCACACAGATCACACACCCCACATCGCAAAGCAAGAAAGAGTCACACCATACTGCGCTGCGATCTCCATGGGCGCCATCGAGAGAGGGGACGCACGCTACTGCGGTGTTGCTGCTTCCAAGAACAAGAAGCAGCAACGTGTCGTGGTGGCGGGGAGAGCAAGGAGGAGGTGGTGGGGCGGGAGGGGACCTCATCCTGGGTTGCCGGACGACGTGGCCATGGAATGCCTGGCGCGGGTGCCGAGCCGGTCGCACCGCCCGATGCGCCACGTGTGCAGGGGGTGGCGCCGCGCCGTCGGGTCGTGCGAGTTCCGCCGGCGCCGGAGGATCGCCGGGGCGGCCGAGAACGTCGTGTTCCTCGTCCAGGCCGCGCCAGCTCTTGCGCCCGCGGACGGCGATGGCAGAGATCGCCGCCGGGTGCGGGCTGGCCGCGGCGAACCTCACCACCGGCGAGTGGCGGCGCGTGGAGGCGCGGCGGCGTGGGGCGCCGTGCCGCTCTTCGCGCAGTGCGTCGCCGCCGGCGACGGGCGGCACGTCGCCGTCGTCGGCGGCTGGGACCCGACCACGCTCAGCCCGACCCGCGACATCCGTGTGCTTGACGTCCCCGCCGGCACGTGGCGGCGCGGCCGGCCGATTCCGGACTCCCGGAGCTTCTTCGGCTGCGCCGGAGCCGACGGCAATGTCCACGTCGCCGGCGGCCACGACGAGTCAAGAACGCGCTCCGCTCCGCCTTCGCGTACGACGTCGCCGCCGACGCCTGGCGCGCGCTCCCGGACATGTCCGAGGAGCGCGACGAGCCACAGCTCGTCGCGACCCCCGGCCGCGTCCTCGCGGCCAGCGGCTACCCAACCGATGCCCAAGGCGCGTTCAAGAAGACGGCCGAGTGCTACACCACCGACGACGCCTGGTCCGACGAGGGAGACATGGTCCCCGACACGGCCGGGACGTGCCTGGCCTCGGTGGGCGGGAAGGTGTGGGCCGTCGGGGACGGGAAGGGCGGCGTGCGTGAATGGGACGGCGCCGGGGGCGCGTGGACGTACGTGGCGGACGGGCCACCCGGCATGAAGGCGTCCGTGAAGGCGGTCGGCGTCGGCGACGGCGGCGCCGTGTTCGTGTTTGGCACGGTGGCCAGCGCGGCGGAGGACGGCAAGTACGCGGCGTGGGTGATGGACGCGGGTGGCGTGCGGTGGAGCCGTGTGCCCGTGCCGCCGGGGTTCGGCGGGTTCGTTTACTCGGCCGCAGCCGTGCGGGTTTAGAGTTTGGACGTGACGTTCACGGCTCACACTTGAGCGTTTGGGCCATTTCTTTTTTTAATTCGACTGTTTTGAGACATTTCTCGGATGTAGAGAAAATGGAAAAAGAATCGCTGTGTCCATGTATTGTTTTGCTGGATTCAATGTCTGGACCGTGCTCCTTTTCTTCTATTTTTGAAGGCTCAAATTAATCTTTCCTCTCACGTTCTCCATTTTGGGAAAAGAAAAACTCCTTCGCCGTCCCAAAGTTTTCCGGATCTTGCACCCCACCACCGTTTCTGGCGATCAGCCAGCTCAGTCGATGGCGTGAGGGGGAACAGACAGCGGTATACTCTCTCTTTTTTTTAGTTTTCTTTTGGCTTTTCCTTTCTTTTCCTTTTGGCGGAGAGAAAACTTCTCAACGATTAGATGAAAATTGAGTGATACTCTAATGTTGAAGCTAACATATGACAAGCATATGAAGTATAGATCGACCTGTCGCAAAATACAATAAATATAGTACCTGCTAATAGAAAGTGTGTCCCAAATATTCATAAATATGTGAGTATCGACCTGCAGTTCAAATTCAGTGATACAATAGTAAATTATGAATCAACGGCAAGTCTAGAGTGCAGACTCTACTCTCTATTCAAACAAAGTTGGCAAACTGGGTTATCTGTTGCCTGTTGGTTGTTGTGAGGCACTGTGGCAATCACGCCGCACGGTCGTGCCACCTTGCCCGCTCGCCGCCACCACGATGGGTCTTTGTGCCCTCGTCGGCAGCCAGCTCCCCACGACACCCTTGCTGCTCGCGCGCCCTAGCCGGCTCCCCGCAAGGCCACGACACCTTGCCCGCCGTGTCCTCATCGAGCCACCGCCACTGACCCTTGGCCCCTCGTCGTGGTGGGTCGCCGCGACTCCTCGCCCGGCTCGCCGCTTCCTCGCCGAGCAGTTGCCGCGCCACGACCTTTGTCTAGGTTTGATCGAATCGTACGAGTCTGTAGATGAGTGAGTGAAGTTACCAATTGGGCTGGCCTCGAACTACGCGGCCCACGAAGCACCAACGACATAGGAAGGAAGGCGCCACGCTGATCACCCACAACTCATCTTCTTCCTCCAGCCACCGGTATACACCTTTCAGCTTTGCCTCCCTTTTCTTTTCAGTGGCGAGGGAGCTAGTTGGTGACATGATACTCTTTTCTTAGTTTTCTTTTGGTTTCTTGGCCTGACGAACTCAACCGGCGTGAGGCTCCCCCTCTAGATCTTGATCCCCTTCCCATGTATCATCCAAATCCCATAAAAAAGTGCTTGAGCTGTTCTTTTGTTAATTCAACTTATTTTGTCTTGGATATAGATACAAAATGGAAAAAGAATAACTCCGTCTATGTATTGTTTTGTTAGGTTCAGGGCATTTTGGATTGAATTTTGAAACTACACTTTGCCACATGCAACTCAACCGCGGTACTGATCCTAACAAAGTAGGACCCCATTTTATATGGTTCGCTCCTCCGAAAGTGGGTTTCCTATTTCATATGATCCGCTCCTCCCACGTTTATCTTTGATTTTATTTTCTTCAATCATCCTAATTTGTGGGTAAACATAACCCCGTAGCACTACATGTTTTCAACACTACATATTTCCCTAAATCTATCAAACCCCTACTCTTTGGATTCATATGATCTACCATTGCATAATGGAATTTTTGCCGATTGTACGATTGCAAACGATAATTACAAAAGTAGTGCCCGGCGTGAAGAAATTGTAGTTTTGACACCACGTCCGCACAGTGACCGACCGAATTCGACTTGGACACGACACGTGGCAAAAAACAGCCCGTGACCGACCTGTGGTAGACCAGCATTGCGCCACCTCGCCAAGTTCGGCCTGTGGCTGGCCGGACTTATGTCCACATTGCCTCGTCCGGCTTGTCACTGGCCAGACGGATCGCTCCACCCGACCGCCAGCACGCCCCATCCCCTCAGATGTCACCTCCATCACACACTATTACAAAAAGGCTAATACTGGACGCCTCATCACATACGGTTGACCAAAACTGTCTGTATTACATGACATCACAGACGGTTTTGGTTTAGAGACTGTCTGTGTTACTAGCTGCGCTAAAAACCGTCTGTGAACAGGTAATATTACAGACGGTTCATAATGAAAACAGTTTGTGAAATATCACAAACGGTTCTTAATAATGACCGTCTGTGATATTGCTACATATCACAGACGATTTTTTGTTGGAAACCGTCTGTGATATTTCACAAACGGTTCTTAATAATAACTGTCTGTGATATTACTACATGTCACAGACGGTTTTTGGTGAAAACCGTTTGTGATAATTATCCCATCACAGACGGTGCGTTGTTTTGCTCGCTTACTTATATCATCTGTTGCAGTGTACTCCTCAACGGTCTTCTTCTCCATCTCTGGCGCTACGGTGAGTCCATCGGCACCACTCCGTGCCCGGTTTTAGTATCGCCTCACCTCATTAAGCCCACTCGATCGTGTGGTCCATTTCAGCTATTGTCGCCACGCCAGTCATCACCGCGCCGCCATCGACGCCAACTCTTCTCTGGTGAGTGCTCGACTCCACCAAGCTAGGTCGATTTCCCCATCTATATATCCCTCTAAAGTTGTGCATGTGCTTCGTTTCAGTTTATTTCTACCGAGAAGACCTGTCACCGAGGAGCTTGCCGCCGTTGCCTCTTTTCACTGACGACCAGCCGCCTTGGAAATTCCCTGGCCGACTCCGTTGACACCTTCCTTGTGATCGAGGTGAGCTACTAGAGCATAAGCATCCTTTAATTTGAGTAGTTTTGGGCATTTACGTCGAAATCGCTAGTGAAGACCATGGTCACCCTTTTATTTATTTCCAGGGTTTTCAACACGAACCGTGTGATGGACCAAAGTTGGATGTACGCTAAGAACCGTGTTAGTGAAGAGTACATTAATGGTGTGTGTGCTTTTACAAGAGCTGCTGAGAGGGATATGTTGAATAAGGGGGCGGAATATATATACTGTCCATGCATTGACTGCGAGAATCTGAAGATGTTTGACAACTAAGGGCAGATCAAATCACATTTGATTCGAAGGGGTTTCAAAAAGGGGTATACACGTTGGACCAATCACGGTGAAGAGCAGATTATACAAGAAGGTAGTAATAACGACATCGCCGTCGAAGTCAACGATATGCCGCCGGATGATGTCGATTATGGTTCCGATTCGGATAAGTGCGCACGATGACAAACTGGATCAGATGCTTCGCGATGCAGAAGTGAACTATAATAAGAGAGAGTTTGGTAAATTCGAGGGCTTGATGAAGGACTCGGAGAAGCCTTTGTTCTCGGGCTGCAAGCCGGAATACACAAGGTTGTCATCCGTGCTTGAACTGCTGAAATTGAAGGCAAGCAACGGTTGGTCCGACAAGAGTTTCACGACGCTGTTAGGTCTCTTAGCGAACATGCTTCCGGATGAAAACAAGTTACCCAAAACCACCTATAGAGCTAAGAATATTCTTTGTCCGTTGGGAATGGAAGTAGAAAAAATACATGCATGTCCGAACGACTGTATCCTCTACCGTAAAGAGTACGCAGATATGCATGTATGTCCGGTGTGCAACACATCCCGATACAAGCGTAAGAATCAATCAGATGACGGCAAGGGAATCGAGGTAAAGAAAGGATCTCCTGTTAAGGTGGCGTTGTATCTTCCTGTAATTCCCCGTTTGAAGCGGTTTTTTGCGAACCCAAAGGAGGCAAAACTGCTACGTTGGCACTCGGAGGAGCGTAAGTAGGATGGAAAGCTAAGACACCCTGCTGATTCCACCCAGTGGAGAAACATCGATAGGAGGTTTGCAGACTTCGGTGCGGAACCGAGGAATATAAGGTTTGGATTGAGTACAGATGGAATGAATCCTTTCGGTAACATGAGCAATCGACATAGCACTTGGCCTATGGCTCTCTGTATGTACAACCTTCCTCCTTGGTTGTGTATGAAGCGGAAGTATATTTTGCTGTCGATACTTATCCAAGGGCCGAAGCAACTTGGGAATGATATTGATGTGTACCTAGCACCATTGATTGAAGATCTAAAAATACTGTGGATCGAAGGGGTACATGTATGGGATGCGTACAAACGATAGTACTTCACTGTACTCTCCTTGTTGTTTTGCACCATAAATGATTATCCCGCCCTTGCTAACCTGTTGGGTAAGAGTACAAAAGGGGCCAAAGCATGTACTCACTATTTAGATGATATCGAGAGTGTGTGGCTGAAGCACTCGTGCAAAACCGTGTACATGCGTCACCGTAGGTTCCTCCGGGGGGCTCACCCATACCGCAGGATGAAGAAACAATTCGACGGAGAGAAGGATGACAGTTTAGCTCCAAGGCATTTAAGCGGAAAAGAGGTCTATGATATGGTTAAGGATTTAGATGTTGTGCTCGGAAAGGGACGTAAATCGAGGATCCATGAGAAGAACATCTAGAAGAAGAGATCAATATTTTGGGACTTACCTTATTGGGAGCACCTAGAAGTTCGTCAACTGCATCGGCGTTATGCGTGAGAAGAATGTATGTGGCGACTTGATTGGTATCTTATTGAACATTCGTGAAAAAAAGGATGGTGTCAATTCACAGCTTGACTTGGTTGATATGGACATCAGACCTGAGTTAGCACCGACAAAGACCGATAAAGGACGAACGTACCTTCCCCCTGCTTGTTACACTCTGTCCAAGGCTGAGAAAACTGAACTGTGCCAGTGCTTGCATTGTGTGAAAGTTCCGTCCGGTTACTCTTCCAACATGAAGAAACTTGTTTCGATGGAAGATTTGAAGTTAATTGGCATGAAGTCTCATGATTGTCATGTGTTGATGACACAGATGCTCCTTGTTGCAATTAGAAGTATTTTGCCGATCAAGATCCGAGAAACAATCATGAGGTTGTGTTATTTCTTTAACACAATTGCTCAGAAGGTCATCGATCCCGAAGGACTAGATGCTCTGCGGGGCAGGTGGTGATAACTCTATGTCATCTTGAGATGTATTTTCCTCCGTCGTTTTTGATATCATGGTCCATCTCATTGTTCACATTGTGAGGAGATAAAGATGTGCGGGCCGTGTTCCTCGTAGCATGTACTGTTCGAGAGGTTCATGGGAATTCTCAAGTCCTATGTGCGGA
Organism: Ampelocalamus luodianensis; assembly: GCA_036346255.1. Classification (NCBI taxonomy): domain Eukaryota; kingdom Viridiplantae; phylum Streptophyta; class Magnoliopsida; order Poales; family Poaceae; genus Ampelocalamus; species Ampelocalamus luodianensis. The sequence goes on along the minus strand of CM070634.1, from coordinate 41,325,960 downwards.
ATCGATCTTGGCCGGAGGGCAGCATCGTCGAAGGTTATGCAACCGAAGAGGTCATTGAGTTCAGCGTCGATTACATGGCTCAGGTCGAACCAATAGGTGTGCCTCGATCTCGCCATGAGGAGGCTCGAGGGTATTGGGACCATCGGAAGGAAAGCAATCACTCTAGAGATGAGCGTATACTCAAACCCATTTCACGGTCTTGCAACACATGATGAAGTGTCCCGTATATCGACCGGCTGAGGGCGTGCCCGGCAATAAAATCAGAGCGGTCGGATGTTTGGATCACGAGCGACTGTGATCGGTTCAACCAATGGTTGAAGGTGACTCGCTAGGAGCTCGTCAAGTGATATGCCGATATGGTTGGCAAAGGGCCAACATTTACTGATTGTGACATGGAAAGGATCGACATAAATGGGTACACATTCTATACGCAGGCTCGGGATATAAAGAACACTAACCAGAACAGCGGTGTCCGCATAGATGCATTTAGTACCGATGGGTTGAGGAGCTCCTACTATGGGTTCATAGAGGAGATTTGGGAGTTCGACTACGTGCTTTTCAAGATCCCATTGTTTGATGCCATTGGATCCATCTCCCACGGTGAAGGTCGGCAGTGCGGCGTCACTCTTGTGGACCTCGAGCGTGTCGGATACAAAGACGAACCATTCGTACTTACTAACCAAGTTGTTCAAGTCTTCTATGTAACCGACTAGACAAATAAGAAGCGCCACGTAGTTCTTCATAGAAAAAGGAGGATTATCGGAGTTGAGAATGTAGTGGACGAGGAAGAATACAATCAATTTGACGAGTTGCCTCCTTTGAAGCGGCATAAGGTCGAGGAAGAGCGGCGTGTGAAACTAGCTACATCTGCGTCGATCATCATAAAGGGCTAATTTTTAAAGGAGATAAGCAAGTGGAATGATAAATGAAATGTTTATGTGTCATATGTTCTGAATTTGCATTTATATATATATGAGAATGTGTCATATGTGAATGTGCATTTATGTATATGAGAATGTGTCATATCTGAATTTGTAAAATGGATGTGCTTGTTTCTAACATGAATGTAAATTGGATGTATACATGTACTTGTTGTGTTTCTGCTTGTTTCAGAGGGCATGACTAGCATTTCCTGAGGCTAGCCAATAGCGAAATGGATTTAGCAATACAAAAGAATATCACGAGCGGTTCCTTAGGATAAAGCCGTGCGTGATTATATATCATGACGGTTCCATATAAACACAAATGCGTGATACATAAATATCATGAGACGGTTCCATATAAACACCGTGCGTGATACATAAATATCCTGACGGTTATTTATTGGAAGCATGCGGGATGTTCAACCTATTTATATCATAGGCGATTATTTATTGGAACCATCAGGATGTCCAACCCCATTTATATTGAGACTCTAGGGTTTGCGCGCCCCGCTCAAAGCGTTAAGTTTCTCAACTCCTCCCTCCTCCTCGAGCCCAGCGCGACTCCTCCCTCGAGCCTATCGCCGCCTCCTCCTCAAGCACGAGCCGCCGCCTCCTCCCCGAGCCCGTCGCTGCCGTCCTCGACGCTGCCTCCTCCTCGAGCCCGGCGTGCGTCCTCCCCCGAGCCTGCTGCCTCCTCCCCGAGCTCGAGCCGCCGCTTCCTCGAAACCGGCGCCCCTCCTCCCCTTCGACATCGCCCTGCCTACTCGTCCTTCCCTCGACGCCCAAAGGTAACAGATGCCGAGTTGCCAACCCTGACACCCCTTCCCCTCACACATTGCTCAGATTGCTTGGCTTTGATTGCCATCTGCTTCGTGAGTATCACAGCATTTCAATTTTATTACCCTTTTGCATTTGGTTAATTGGTTGAACCTCTGGGTTCTGTGATCCAATTCATAATACATGCTATTCTGTCAGTAGATCAAGTGTTGTTGGCAGACTTAGAGGATTTACATGTTTATATGTCAATTATGTTGATGCGTGACAGAACCTCTATTTCTCATGAAGATGTCGTCCACTCATTCTCCGTCATCGTCGCCTCATGCGTCTGATGTGCCATCCTCTGGAAAATCAAGCGCAAGGAAGAAATATCAAAAATGTCCAAGGGCGATTTACCATCACGAGTCGATGTGTCAGGGCCCCTCTAAGTCCTCGCCGCGTCGCATTCGGACAACGGTAGGAATAGTTGCCTTGAGCAGGTCAAGATCACCTTTGATTCATGGAAGGAGTTGACCAAATATGAGAATCGAAAGGCATGCGATGTGAATTTTTAAATCGTTCGGATCGGAACAACACAAGGCCTCCATGCAGCGATATGCGTTGCTAGCGGCGTGCAAGCGTGGAGGAACTTCAAAAGCACGCTTATCAAGAATTACGTGGAGAAGGATTTGGCGCCCTTCCGAAGTATCCGTCAGTAGAAGTCTTGGGAAGATTTTGTTGCGAAGAAGAAGACAAATGATTTTAGGATTGAAAGTGAGGTGCAGGGGCTCGGTGCAAAAACACGCACCCCACGGACTCGGCGGCTGGGTATGCGGTAAAATCCATAATGGAGTGCTCGAGCGAGCATGCACGCCGATTGGGCGCCTCCTGCCATTTGCGGAGATCAGCGATGGCGTTCCAAGCGGTGGCTAATGGCGAGGTTATCTCACCGTGTCTTGGGGTCATCTCCTTTCCAAACCCCATGAGCGAGGAAGTGTTACAGCGCAGGTAAGATATCGAACTACCTAGTTTGTAATTACTCGATAACTTCATAGGAAGTGAAATAACATATCGGGTTCTTGCAGGAAGAGCTAAGTACTCAATCTCCCCAAGGCTCATTCCTGGCAAACAGGGAGGGAGATATACTCTCTGCGGCCCTAGGAAACAAGGAGCATCCAGGTCGCACGAGAGGTATTGGTCTTTATGTTGATTGGAACAAAGGATTCTCAAAGGACTCTGAGACGTACCGGAGTAGGAAGAGAGCCAAAGCCGAGCGCGAGGCACAACTACGAGAGGAGATTTGTGTATCCCTCAGCGAAGAGATGCGGGATGTCATACGAGAGGAGATTCGTGCATCCCTCACAAATCAGTTCGAAACCCCCGCTGCTACTTTGCTAGCTAGCCCCCCCCAACGTTCGAGTAGCTGCGCGTCCAACCATAACTTAGAAATCGATAACATATTTCCTGTTGATGACATCCTGGTAATAATTATTATCCCTGGAATGCTCGATCCATTGATAGGCCTGTTGGAGTAGCTAATTTTGTATTTATGTAGGGGGCTACTGTGAGGACCCCAATTTATTAGGTTTGTAATGCTTAACCAACCACCTGGTCCTAGCATCACAAATCAAATAAGCGATCCTCGAGATATGTATACTTCCCGAGCGATATACACACCTCGGTACAAAATTAGACATCAACTCCATTCCACACATAGAGTCCAAACACAACACTACCAAGCGGAAGATAAACAAATAGAAGAGGTTATTACAGGACACGGCCGGCAGGCCCAAAAGATACACAAATAACAAGAGCGACAGTGAAGCAAAAGTGCCATAAGATGGCTATAAACAAAGCCAATCGGTGTGCCTTCAACCCACAAGGCATCGGCCAGGACCGCCAAGCCTAGTCGTCACCCACGGCGGCAGCCTGACTCACGAAGTGAGGCCTCTGAGGCTCACCTTCTTCCTCTGCAACAAAAACATTAAGCAAAGCACACAGTACAAAGATTGTCTTTGTACCGCAAGGCGGCGTGTGAACTAGCGGACACATTCATAAGCTACATGCGAGGCTTACTTAGTGGAGGCCATATGTTTCATTTGCATAAAGCCGATTTTCATTTGCAATAAGGTATCTGATTTTAAAGGCAAGTTTGCAATTCATTTTAAGATTGAAATAACTTGATAAAGATAATAATAACAAAAGCGAAAGATAAACAACCTAGAAGTGACTATCCCAATAGTCACCACAACAATAACACGAATCCCAGTTCGTACCACCCATCAAGTTTTAATTTAAATGTTGTAGTCTAACTCTTGAAAAGCTTACCCAAGCGTGTCCATCACCTAGGGCGAGGCTATTCGAATAGTTTTAACCTGCGAGGGTGTACCACTGTACCCACACTTGGACCGCCTTTAAGCCAAAGCACACTTCGAAGGTATCTTTGTACAGCTAAGTCCTCTGAGACTTTTTCCAATATTGTGTATTAACTACGAGCCGCTCGTATGGATAGAAATCCATACGCTTACATGGTAAAGCCGAAAAGACAACTACCCACTCGGGATAAAGCTTTTGGACAACTACCATGCTCCCACCTCCATCCCTCCTGCGACCTCCTGCGACCCGGGCCAATACACGCCAAAGTACTAGGTCAAGAGAGGTCCCATATACTCTAGTGTGGTTATGCGCGAAATGCTGGATAAAAATTCACTCACAAGATGTTCGGTCCTTAATTGACGGGCACCTTTCGATCACACCCAAAGATCACACCAATCTTACCATTGTGCGCGTCCAAATCATTTTTGTTTTCATTTTTAGTTTTGCAATTAAACAAAGCGAAATCTTGAAACATAAAGTTGTAGTAAATTTTGTGTGATCAAGGTTACCGACTAAGTCGATAACGCCCATTTCTACCGATACTAAGCATGTCTAAGCAATTTGACTCGGATCTACTAAGTGACAAGAGATCATCGGCGACCTCTAATCACGACAAATAACCTAGGCTCGGGTAGTAGAGGTCAATATTTTGTCTACAGGATATGCGACTACTGGTTTAACTAATCAATTTAACACAAATTAAGCGATGCATACATACAGTGAAACAAAATATAAGACTTTAAAATCTTGGGATTATCATGATCAAGCGCTTTTTCTGCTTGTTGCTCAAGTTGTTGCGGAGGATCGTCCTCGGGGTTGCGCAAATATCGAAGCCTAACGATCGAACATAACGACAAATAAGGGCGAATAACACCGACAAAACTCAAACATACAACAACATCAAAACAAGTCAAAACTCACACAACAGCCTAAGCATGACATAACAAAATTTAAGAAGCAGAGAACAAATCATTTTAAGTTATTAAGAATTTTCTATGAATTTTCTAAGTTATAAACACATCAAAGCACTAGTTAAATACTTAACAAATTTTTATGAACATAACTAGTATCTGAAACCTATCCTAACAATTAATATACTGAAAATGGAATTTTCTGAGAATTGGGTTCAATGAATTTGGACAATTATTGAAAGAGATATGCATTTTCTAATTTAGAAGATACATAAGACATCATTTTATTAGCTAACAGATTTTTGCTACAGAGACATGGATGAAGCTAATTTTATCAAATAGTACACTTAAAATGAAAATTAAGACCTTGGTTTCATGCAATTTGGATAAAAATTGAATTAGTTATGCATTTTCTAAGTTTAAATGAATTAACGATTACAGTGAAAACATATTACTGAAATACTAAAGCATTAAATCCTTTTTCTACCACGGTCAACTAGCCGGACAACGGCGGCGGGCGGCGAAAATCTTGCGACCAGAACCGCTGCGCGAAGGTGGCGTTGAAGGCGTATTCTAAGAATCGTCTTGACTTACAAAGTGCAAACCTAACATACTCTCACGAATCGCTTCCCAGCGGAGGAAGCGCATTACGAGCTACACAAACCTAGCGACAACATGGACCCACATGGCGGTGACTCGGAGAACAAATAGCGAGTGGATTAAAGGATTTCGCGCGATTAACCAAGAGGGCCCACAAATCGGTGATCTTGACTAAAGATGGTTATCACTAAAAGTAGGGTTAGACCTTAGCGCTGCCGGCGGCTTACGGCGACCACAAGGATGGTGGTGCGGCGCGCGGTATTCTCGCGAACCGGGAGGTCTTAGGGCGAGTGAGTGGTACCTTAAGGTTCGCAAAGATCTCACGAACCGGTGGCGGTGGCGCGGAGCCGATGGTCGGCGGAGATGGGCTCACGGCGGCGGAGGCGGAGAAGAAGGTGCGGTGCTCGCGGAGAAGGCGCGTGAGCCGAAGACCGGAAGGTGCGCCGCGGAATCGCCTCGGCCGGAAGGATCGCCCGGACAATGCCAAGCGAAGAAGGTGCAGGCGTTTGGAATCATGTGGCGGCGAAATCCGGGCTCGGAGAAGAAGAAGTCGCACACCCTCCATAATGCATCAAAAGCGAGCAGGCCACCGTGAGCATCGGTGAAGCATTGCGATCAAGTGAGATCAACGGCGAGGCTTGAGACTCACGAGCATAAGCGAGCTCACGGGCCGAGGCGCGGAGGTGGAGGCGGCGATACCACCACGGTGATTCGCTGGGCGCCAGAACCGAGATGGGCAAAATGGGCGGCGTCAAGCGTGGATCAGCGTAGTGCGATCGCGGGCTCAAGGCGGCGTTAACACGGCGGCGCTGCTCGGGTTTTCTCGGCGAAGCTAAGAAATGGGCGGAGAGGCGTAGAATGGCTGCGAGAAGGAATGGGCGACCCTAGGAGGTAGATGGACTTGAGCGATCCACGGAGGCGGACACGCGTCCGGCGTGGCGATGGCGGTGCGTGGCGCGCATGCGCGATCGCCGGCGACTCCGGTGGCGTGAGTCGGCGAGGAAGAACGGCGAGTGGGACCCATATGTCGGCGACGAGGACAATGCGGCGCGACAGATACTTAGACTCGATCAAGAATGTATCGGCCGTTGGATGCAAGCGGACGGTGAGGCGGTGTATGCATTCGGACGGTCGGTTGCGCGCATAGCGTGGATCGTTCGATTTGCATCGGACGGTCACGATCGATTGGACGCAGCGGTGCAGCTAAGCGGTGCGGCGAGTCAAGTGGTGCGATGCGGTTTGAGTCGGACTCGGGTTCGAGCGACAAGCGATGATTCGATTTTGATTTTAAAAGGCGAGAGAGTTTTAGGAATTTTAGAGATAGCTCCCGAGCTCCAAAAATTCCGAAATTTTTATGGTAGCTACTTGAGACAGAGAAACATTTCATAAATTTTCCAGAACTTTTATGCACTGAGAAGTTCTGCAGAAAATTCACAAGCATGCTGACCTAGGATTTGACCAGATTTTCAACTAGTTTGACTTGGCCATTTGAAATAGCAAATAAAATCTAAAATTTGTGAAATAATTCAGGTAGGTAGATAGGATGATCCAGATGATAGGAAAAATAATTTCAGAGGATGATCACAAGTTTGAAAGCTAAGAATCTGATAACAACAACTTCCAATCACAAGAATTAAATTCTAAAAATTGGAAATTGCTAGGGAAAATTGTAGAAACTCTCAAATGATTTCATGAGGCATCAAAAGTTTTTATTCCTCCTCATAATTTACATTTGAAATACAAACCCTAAGTTAGGGCTGTTACAAATCTCCCCCCCTTACAGGAATCTCGCCCCGAGATTCTGATCACTGGGAGAAGAAGGATGGGTAATCTGCTCGGAGGCGATCTTCCCGCTCCCACGTGGCTTCATCCTCGGAGTGGTTTGACCACTGAACTTTGAGAACTTGATCACCACGGTTCCTCGTTCTTCGTTCGACTTCTTGAGGATACGAGCGGGCGCTCACGATAAAACGAGATCTTCTGCGCGCATCGATATTTTCCAATGGTGTTTCCTCAGCTGGAATACGGAGGCACTTCTTCAATTGTGACACATGGAAAACATCATGCACCCCTTCAAGTGTAGTGGCAACTCCAACTTGTATGGAGCAGCTCCACTTTCTTGATGATGCGATATGGCGGACATATCGAGGAGCGATTGCCCTTGACAGAAAGCGGCGATGTCCCTTGAGGTGAGACTTTGAGATACACAAAGTCATTGGTGGAAACTCAACTCACGGCGGCGATGATGCGCATAGCTCTTACGCTGGGTGAGCTATGCGCAAGTGCTCACGAATCAAGCGCACTTGACTTTCGCCTCATTGATCGAATCGGGCCAAGCGCCTTTCACGGTTTCGACCGGTTCAGCGGTGTTCTGCGGCGCCGTCCATACAAGGCCTCAAATGGTGCCATGCGAGACTAGCACGGAAGGCTGTTGTTGTAGGAGAACTTCGGCAAGTGGTAGGCACTTCTCCCAATTCTTCCCATAGGAAAGAACACAAGAAGCGGAGCATATCTTCAAGCACTTGATTGGCGCGCTCGTCGACCATCGATCACGAGGATGATAGGTGAAATTTGAGCGAAAGCGGGTCCCCATGGCTTCTGTAAGCGTGCCATAGCGAGAAGTGAAAAGAGAGCCACGATCGACACAATCGTTCGTGGCACACCATGCAAGCTCACAATGCGGGAGATATAGAATCGACAATCGTGACGACGAGAGTGGTAAATCTTGGCGGGAAGTGCGCTACCTTCGTCAATCGATCGATAACAACCCGGATAGCATCATTCCACGAAGAAGTGCAGGCGGACCAGTAATAAAATCCATGCCTCTGAATCCACTTCCACTCTGGTATAGGCAAGGTGGAGAGACCTGCTGACGCGATGCTCGGCCTTGACGCGACAACATATGTCACATCGGCCACGAACTTGGCAATCTCGCGCTTCATGCGAGTCCACGAGAATCTCGGCGAGATCTTGGTACATTTTAGTGGCCGGGATGGATGGACAAAGGCGAATCATGGGCCTCTGAAGAATCAAATCCGCAACTCTGGGACCTTTGGGACCACAAGGCGCTGCCCAAACCACACAACACCGTGCTCATCTTACGTGAAACACTTGGTGATCCATTCACGATGTTACGCTTGATTTTCCCACACCATCATCGATTGTTGTCTTTGCCTTGATTTGATCCACCAAGGTCGGTTGCACAACCAAAGCGACAAAGGAACCATGTTCAACCAAACCCAAGTTGAGGCGCTGAAGTGCAAGAAGTGCGAGTTCTTTGCTCTTGGATCATCAAAGTATTGCAATACACTTTTCGGCTAAGTGCATCGGCAACCACATTGGCTTTGCGAGGATGATCTTGAATACCCATGTCATAATCTTTGATTAATTCTAGCCATCTCCTCTGCTGAGGTTGAGATCTGGATGAGTGAACAAGTATTTCAAACTCTTGTGATCGGAATACACCTCACAGTGATTCTGCGTCGAGATAATGCCGCCAAATCTTGAGTGCATGAACCACGGACCAACTCTAAATCATGGGTGGGATAATTGAGCTCGTGAGGTCTCAATTGCTGGATGCATAGGCAAGCGCCTTGCCTTCTGCATAAGAACACATCAAGTCACTGACGAGAGGCATCGCAATAAATATCGAAGCTCTTGTGGATATCGGGAAGAGTGAGGGTGAGAGTGAAGTCAGCATTGTTTGAGCTCAAAGCTCTCATCATAGCGAGAGGTCCACACAAACTTCTGTCCTTCTTGAGCAATTCGGTCATTGGCTTTGCGATTTTGGAGAAGTTCTCGATAAAGCGCGGTAGTAGCAGCTAAGCGAGATAACTCGCACATCGGTGGTGACTTGGGCTGCCCCAAGATAGAACGTCATTGACCTTCTGGGATCCACGGCTATGCCTCGGTGAAAGAACATGGCCCAAGAATGCCACTTCCTTCAACGAACTTCGCATTTCTTGAACCGCATCTGGTGGTGCTCCATAATTTGCCCAAAACAATCTTGGATGCTCGGCATGCTCTGCTTGATCTTGGAATAGATAAGAATATCATCAATAAAGACCACCACAAATTTATCCAAATACTCCATGAATCTGAATTCATTAAGTTCATGAACAAGGTGGAGCATTGGTTAAGCCAAAGGACATGACGGTGTACTCGTCTGACCCATAACGAGTAGTGAAAGCCGTCTTGAATATCCTCGGATCGATCGACTTGATGATACCCCATTCTCAAATCAATCTTTGAGAACACACAGGCTCGATCAAGCGATCAAGCAGATCATCAATGCGGGGCAAAGGGTATTTGTTCTTCACCGTCACCTCATTGAGAGGGCGGTAATCACACACATGCGCAAAGTCTTGTCCTTCTTCTTCACAAAGATCACGGACAACCCCAAGGAGATGGCGGGGCGGATGAAACCCTTTGCTTGGAGCTCACCAAGCTGCTTCTTCAATTCTTCTAGCTCATTGGGAGGCATTCGATCTGGCGCCTTGAAATCGGGCGATGCAGGGCAGCAACTTCGATGACAAACTCGGATCTCGAGCGGAGGCATCCGGGTAAATCATCGGGAAAAACATCCTCAAAGTCGGATACTATGGGAACATCCACGAATGCGCAAAGTGGCTTAGCCTCTAATGCACATAAATGTGGCCCTGTAGGCTGGCGAAAACCCGACTGCTACTTTGAAGAGTGGTGAGATAGACAATCTTCTGGCTGTCGATATGCCCCAAGTGTTGGGACAACCAATCCATGCCAAGAATCACATCGGACTCATTTGGCCCAGGCAAAATAAGGTTTGCCAAAATCCCACTCCTTCGACTACGATAGGAACATCCCGACAACTGTAAATCGGCTCTCATTTCCGACCCGGAGGCGGATGAGCAAAGGAACTCCCAAAGGAACACGGTGAAGACTACTAGCAGCACAAATGATCTTGAAATAAAAGAATGCGATGCTCTGAATCAAATATCTGCGCGGGGCGGGAATTAACAAAGTGTACCCATCACGACATCTAGCGCCTCTGAGCCTCCTCGGTGAAAGGTGGTTGACTCGACCATTGCTCGCACCACAGGGCTTCGGATCATCTTACGGTGGTGGATGACCACTCCCTGCCGCGTCCTCCATTAGGGCGAGGGCTGCTGCAACACTACGAGGCGAGCATTCGCATAATGGCCCTTGTTGTGGCGGCGAAAACAAGTAACCTCGGCCGCCGGATTGCGGAGGCGCTCTGTCTTGGATCGCGGCGCGCGTGGCTGGCTCACGGCTGCGGTGGGCGAGCTGAGTGCGAGATGGCCTCGGCGCGGTGGAGCAAAAGAGCGGGCCGCTGGTTTGGCCCGGCCAGGGCGAGTGAGGTGGTGTGAAGCGGCGATGTGTCTCCCATTTGCGCTTGCGGGACTCGCCCGGCGCCTTTGCCTTATGCTCGGCAACAATGGCCTTATCTACCAAGGCACGAAAGTCGAGAAGTCCACAATAGATAGCTTGTCCTGCGGCTCCTCGGACAAGCCATCCATAAACTTCTCTGCTTAGCCTCATCGAGGCCTCTCCCGAGCATAACGAGCGGATGATTAAACTCGTATAGATACTCCGTCACCGACTTGCGCCCTTGCTTGGCGCGAGAACTCCTTCTTTTCAGCTTCATCGGGCCATGCGGGATGTGGGCGACGAAAGGCTGTCTGAACTCCTCCCACGCGACCACATGGCCCGCGGGCTGCATGGCGAGATAGTTCTCCCACCATGAGTCTCTGCGCCCTCAAGGCGGTGGGGCGAAGAAGTGCCTTATCCTGCACTGGCGAGCTATGTTGAGCTTCGCTCAACCATGCGCGACCAATCGTCCGCATCGAGAGGATCCTCGAGGCGGGCGAAAGTCGATGGCTGCGTGCGGAGGAACTCTGCAAGTCCCCGTGAGTGCGGTGGCGCCACCACCACCGGCGAGTGGAGGTTTTCCTAGCAATAACCTCCAAGATGCGCGTCCGGTCCATGCGGTTTCGCTCGATCGGCGAGCACCTCGACCATGGTCGGAGGAGAAGCTCCTCATCATGACCAGACTGCTTGACTACCCAGCGTTCTCCGGCCATCTGTTTCACTAAGACAAGTTAACAATAGCGGAAAACAAAAGTCGACAACCTCTGCAAATAACACTAATGACACAAAACAAACACAAGACTTTTAAGTTACAAAACCAATTGACAAAAATCGGACACTTAGCAAACTCACATATACCTTACCCTTATACTCCCACAAATTTTACTCGGACTTAATTCTCTATGGTTCTCCCAAAGTGATTCTACAGGTAGTAACTATCTTTTGAAATGAAAGAGAAAACCAAGTTTTAAACTCAAATTAGAGTAAGATGAGAGTAGAAAGCTAAGATAGGTAAGGAGTAAAATCGAGAATCTGCCTAGGTTTTCATAAACCCTTTTATACTTTGAAATTAAGCTTTCTCAAAATATCCTAAAAACGACTATGCTTGGGTTACTACGGTCGAATGGCTCACGATACCAACTTTGTGAGGACCCCAATTTATTTGGTTTGTAATGTAACCAACCACGGTCCTAGCATCACAAATCAAATAAGCGATCCTCGAGATATGTATACTTCGAGCGATATACACACCTCGGTACAAAATTAGACATCAACTCCATTCCACACATAGAGTCCAAACACAACACTACCAAGCGGAAGATAAACAAATAGAAGAGGTTATTACAGGACACGGCGGCCGGCCCAAAGATACACAAATAACAAGAACGGCAGTGAAGCAAAAGTGCCATAAGATGGCTATAAACAAAGCCAATCGGTGTGCCTTCAACCCACAAGGCATCGGCCAGGACCGCCAAGCCTAGTCGTCACCCACGAGCGGCAGCCTGACTCACGAAGTGAGGCCCACGAGGCTCACCTTCTTCCTCTGCAACAAAAACATTAAGCAAAGCACTGAGTACAAAGATTGTCTTTGTACCCTTAAGGCAGACGTGTGAACTAGCGGACTGTTCATAAGCTACATGCGAGCTTACTTAGTGGAGGCCATATGTTTCATTTGCATAAAGCCGATTTTCATTTGCAATAAGGTATCTGATTTTAAAGGCAAGTTTGCAATTCATTTTTAAGATTGAAATAACGATAAAGATAATAATAACAAAAGCGAAAGATAAACAACCTAGAAGTGACTATCCCAATAGTCACCACAACAATATACGAATCCAGTTAGTACCACCCATCAAGTTTTAATTTAAATGTTGTAGTCTAACTCTTGAAAAGCTTACCCAAGCGTGTCCATCACCTAGGGCGAGGCTATTCGAATAGTTTTAACCTGCGAGGGTGTACCACTGTACCCACACTTGGACCGCCTTTAAGCCAAAGCACACTTAGAAGGTATGCTAGTACATGACTAAGTCCTCTGAGACTTTTCCAATATTGTGTATTAACTACGAGCGCTCGTATGGATAGAAATCCATACGCTTACATGGTAAAGCCGAAAAGACAACTACCCGCTCGGGATAAAGCTTTTGGACAACTACCATGCTCCCACCTCCATCCCTCCTGCGACCTCCTGCGACCGGGCCAATACACGCCAAAGTACTAGGTCAAGAGAGGTCCATATACTCTAGTGTGGTTATGCGCGAAATGCTGGATAAAAATTCACTCACAAGATGTTCGGTCCTTAATTGACGGGCACCTTTCGATCACACCCAAAGATCACACCAATCTTACCATTGTGCCCGCGTCCAAATCATTTTGTTTTCATTTTTAGTTTTGCAATTAAACAAGCGAAAATCTTGAAACATAAAGTTGTAGTAAATTTTGTGTGATCAAGGTTCTGACTAAGTCGATAACAGCCCATTTCTCCGATACTAAGCATGTCTAAGCAATTTGACTCGGATCTACTAAGTGACAAGAGATCATCCGGCGACCTCTAATCACGACAAATAACCTAGGCTCGGTAGTAGAGGTCAATATTTTGTCTACGAGGATATGCGACTCTGGATTTAACTAATCAATTTAACACAAATTAGCGATGCATACATACAATTGAAACAAAATATTAGACTTTAAAATCTTGGGATTATCATGATCAAGCGCTTGCACATTCTTTGTTGCTCAAGTTGTTGCGGAGGATCGTCCTCGGGGTTGCGCAAATATCGAAGCCTAACGATCGAACATAACGACAAATAAGGGCGAATAACACCGACAAAACTCAAACATACAACAACATCAAAACAAGCCAAAACTCACCACAGCTTAAGCATGACATAACAAAATTTAAGAAGCAGAGAACAAATCATTTTAAGTTATTAAGAATTTTCTATGAATTTTCTAAGTTATAAACACATCAAAGCACTAGTTAAATACTTAACAAATTTTTATGAACATAACTAGTATCTGAAACCTATCCTAACAATTAATATCTGAAAATGGAATTTTCTGAATTGGGTTCAATGAATTTGGACAATTATTGAAAGAGATATGCATTTTCTAATTTAGAAGATACATAAGACATCATTTTATTAGCTAACAGATTTTTGCTCTGAGAGACATGGATGAAGCTAATTTTATCAAATAGTACACTTAAAATGAAAATTACAGACACTAGTTTCATGCAATTTGGATAAAAATTGAATTAGTTATGCATTTTCTAAGTTTAAATGAATTAACGATTACAATGAAAACATATTACGAAATACTAAAGCATTAAATCCTTTTTCTACCCACGACCAACTAGCCCCGGACAGCGGCGGCGGGCGGCGAAAATCTTGACGCGAACCGCTGCACGCGCGAAGGTGGCGTCGGCGTATTCTAAGAATCGTCTTGACTCACAAAGTGCAAACCTAACATACTCTCCGAAATCGCTTCCCAGCGGAGAAGCGCATTACGAGCTACACAAACCTAGCGACAACATGGACCCACATGGCGGTGACTCGGAGAACAAATAACGGGTGGATTAAAGGATTTCTAAAGCGCGATTAACCAAAGAGGGCCCACAAATCGGTGATCTTGACTAAAGATGGTTATCACTAAAAAGTAGGGTTAGACCTTAGCAGCTGGCGGCTTACGGCGACCACAAGGGCGGTGGTGCGGCGCCGCGGTTCTCGCGAACCGGGAGGTCTTAGGGCGAGTGAGTGGTACCTTAAGGTTCGCAAAGATCTCACGAACCGGTGGCGGTGGCGCGAGCCCGATGGTCGGCGGAGATGGGCTCACGGCGGCGGAGGCGGAGAAGAAGGTGCGGTGCTCGCGGAGAAAGCGCTGTGAGCCGAAGACCGGAAGGCGCGCCGCGGAATCGCCTCGGCCGGAAGGATCGCCCGGACAATGCCGAAGCGAAGAAGGTGCAGGCGGCTGGAATCACCGCGGCGAAATCTGGGCTCGGAGAAGAAGAAGTCGCACACCCTCCACAATGCATCAAAAACGAGAGAGCGAGCCCGCGTGAGCATCGGTGAAGCATTGCGATCAAGTGAGATCAACGGCGAGGCTTGAGACTCACGAGCATAAGCGAGCTCACGGGTGAGGCGCGGAGGTGGAGGCGGCGATACCACCTGGTGATTCGGGCGCCAGAACCGGGATGGGCAAAATGGGCGGCGTCAAGCGTGGATCAACGTAGTGCGATCGCGGGCTCAAGGCGGCGTTAACTGCGGCGGCGTTGCTCTCGGAGTTTTCTCGGCGAAGCTAAGAAATGGGCGGAGAGGCGTAAGAATGGCTGCGAGAAGGAATGGGCGACCCTAGGAGGTAGATGGACTTGAGCGATCCACGGAAGCGGACACGCGTCCCGGCGTGGCGGCGGCAGTGCGTGGCGCGCATGCGCGATCGCGGCGAGCTCGGTGGCGCGAGTCGGCGAGGAAGAACGGCGGTGGGACCCATATGTCGGCGGCGAGGACAATGCGGCGCGACGGATGCTTAGACTTCGATCAAGAATGTATCGGCCGTTGGATGCGAAGCGGACGGTGAGGCGGTGTATGCATTCGGACGGTCGGTTGCGCGCATAGCGTGGATCGTTCGATTTGCATCGGACGGTCACGATCGATTGGACTCGCGCGCGATGCAGCTAGGCGGTGCGGCGAGTCAAGTGGTGCGATGCAGTTTGAGTCGGACTCGGGTTGAGCGACAAACAATGATTCGATTTTGAGTTTAAAAGCTGAGAGAGTTTTAGGGAATTTTTAGAGATAGCTCCCGAGCTCCAAAAATTCCAAAATTTTTATGGTAGCTACTTGAGACAGAGAGAAACATTTCATAAATTTTTCAGAACTTTTTATGCACTGAGAAGTTCTGCAGAAAATTCACAAGCATGCTGACCTAGGATTTGACCAGATTTTCAACTAGTTTGACTTGGCCATTTGAAATAGCAAATAAAATCTAAAATTTGTGAAATAATTCAGGGAGGTAGATAGGATGATCCAGATGATAGGAAAAATAATTTCAGAGGATGATCACAAGTTTGAAAGCTAAGAATCTGATAACAACAACTTCCAATCACAAGAATTAAATTCTAAAAATTGGAAATTGCTAGGAAAATTGTAGAAACTCTCAAATGATTTCATGAGGCATCAAAAGTTTTATTCCTCCTCATAATTTACATTTGAAATACAAACCCTAAGTTAGGGTCACATTCTGACTCTGAAGTGCAAGCTCCAAGTGAGATGTGGCTCCATTGCCTGGATACTACTTGGGGCTAGGCATATCCATCAGTGTCGGGGCCTTGCTTGCGGTGTAAATATAGCGTCGGGTTTCGCAAAAGTGAATGTGGGCGGTGTTTATGCCAATTTCAAGGTCATCCGGTGGAGAAGCAGTACGCAGCAGTCGTGACTTTAGGCGAGCCATTAGAGCATTCATCCGGTGGCCCAGAGAGACATCGCACTGGAGCTATCTGCACGGTGTCAACTTCACGAGAAATATCATGCAGGAGCTACCTGCTGAAGGCGATGAGGCCGGTGCATCAAATGCATCTACACCTCGTGCTCGATCGACTCTTGTGAAGTCGACCTCTGACAGCGCGGCAAAGAAGGGCAAATCGAAGGCGGTCGACTCTGTTACGATATCCCCTTCTTGCCGTTGGCCCAAAAATTCATACTAGGCGAGCCGTTGGTGAGAGAGGTTAAACGACCCTACCCTAGGATTGGCTTGCGAGATTGCACACATGGTACATGGAGCAGGCCAACAAGACGGATGAACAACGGCGCTCGGGTGTCACCGTCAAGTTCAAGAAGGATCATTTTAACCACGAGGCTCAAGGCGTGCCTTCATGGTGACCTTCGATGACATGTTCTCTCACTTCAACCTCGACTCCTCGGCGTCTCACTCATGCGATGTTGGACCTTTGTAAGTGTGTACAATCATGGTAAATGTTCATGTAATACCGATAAATGTTATATATAACTCCTTACTTTTGTGTGTGTGTGTGTGTATATATATATATACATGATTTCTGAAGCCGAAGTAAGAAATTCACCGGTAGGTTTCCTCGATCTACACATGGTCTCTGAGCAAACCATCAAGGCGAATGAAAAATTCGTCGAGGATTACATGGCGGACTCATTGCTGACTCACCGCAACAAGCAATTCATACTTTTGCCCTACAACCAGGAGTAAGTGCTGCACTAGTGGCTATACTTGTTGATTTGTACTTTATAAGCAACACGAACTTAGGTTTAATGACCATAGAAACATACCTGTGTAGGTTCCACTGGATTCTAATTGTAATTATACCAAAACGGAACTTGGTAATATACCTAGATTCCTTACAAAGGGCCAAACACAACTTCACAGTTATCCGACAATTAATCAACGGGTAAACATATTTCCTCCATAGATAACTCTATTATACAGTTTTTCCTTCCTTTGCAATGGTTAAGGCTAAGTTTTTGGAATCACGTAGTTCGTTCAAGACGTACTTTGCAAAAGGAGGGATATGCAAGGGAGCGACACTGTGACACGATCTAAAATTCCCGGTATTCCTAGTTCACATTAATCATATATAACACTTCAAAGTAATGCCTCTCGAACTAACCATTTCTATTTTTGCAGTGCCACCAGCAGCCACCGTCCTACAACCTCTGTGGATTCTATGTTTGCCACAACATCGAACTACTAGTCGGTTCCGCGATAACCAATGATCCTCAGGTTTGTCAATCTTGCAATAATTATTTTATACTTATCAATTTATATACGCGAATTTAATCTTAGTAGCGGCGAGTTGCGACCATGCGAGCTGCGTTGGAATAGTGCCAACTCATAAAAATTCGAGGACAGCTTGCGACATTCTTGAACTGTGAGGTCATAAATCCAGATGGGAAGTTCCACAATGTAGATTGAACTTGATTGGGATAAGATATTGAACTTAACGGTGCATATGTGTAAATGTTCATAAATGGTTAATTTTAGTTAATTGATTTGTTAATTGGATGTGTTTGTTTCTGAAATAAATGTGAATTGGATGTGCTTGTTTCTGAAATGAATGTGAATTGGATGTATACAACTTGTTGTGTTTGACTTGTTTGAGGGCATGGCTAGCATTTCGAGGCTAGCCAATAAGCGTAAATAGATTTGTCAATACAAAGAATATCACGAGCGGTTATTTAGGACATATCATCATGAAGCATCATCTCTGCATGACGGTTTAATCTAAAAACCGTTTGTGATACATCATCTCTCATAGGCGGTTTAATCTACAAACCATCGTGATGCATCATCTATCACAAGCGGTTTCATATACAAACCGTGCGTGATATCGAATATCACATACAATTACATACACAAACCGTGCGTGATGATCGGCTATCACGACAGTTACGAAGTTAATAACCATCGTGATAGTATGCATCATAGGCGGTTTTAAAAACCGTCTGTGATGACTCATGTCATCACTGACCCATAGACTCAGACGGCTTACGAAACCGTCTGTGATGGTGTTTTTGAACCGTATGTGAAGACCTTTTTTGTAGAAGTGACATCTTGTCCATATTGCATGCATGCCTGAGGAGATTAGCGGCTCGACAGCCCATCCAGGATTTCCGCAACCAAACGCTGCACGACCTCCCTCCGCGTGGCTATAAATTCCAGAGTCTCGCACTCACTCATTGCTCATCCCAATCCTGTTCTCGTTCTCGAGCTTGTCGCTGAGGACATATAGAACATAATTAAATATTTTTGGGGAGTATAGCTGGGAGCAATTGTTAGGATCATACCACTTTTGAACGGTTCCCTGAAGGGTGGGTGATTTTTTTGTCTGCTACAGTTCACATAATTAATTTTTAGTGCAAATTAATTAGTCGTAATTAAATTAGTGGTAATTAATCAATCGTATTAGCTTAGTGCTAATCAGTTTGTTATAATTAATTTAGTGCAAATTCATTAGTAGTAATTAATTTAGTAGTAGTTAATCAGTCGTAGTTAGTTTAGTGCCAATTAGTTAGGCATAATTAATTTGGCGCAAATTAAATAGTCATAATTAATAGATCGTGTTTCTCTAAATCGTGGTTCATTACCACGACCTTTAGGCGATTACTCGTATTTAAGCGATTAGTTGCATGCAATTTTTCATCACTATTTGTGACATCGATAATTACTAACGATTAAAATATTTGTAATTAACTACTATTAATTACATGTGTCATATTAAATTTGTGGTAACTACATACCATATTTGTGATTTCGGGTTGTTGTGGCTTTAAAAAAACTTGAACATGCAAAACTTGGTAGTGTTTTATGGCGATGGTCTCATATGGGCGGACAGATGGGTTGAACTGTCGAGATGCTAGTACAAGGTGGTCTGGCGGATAGGCCGTCGATGAACATTCGCGAGCTTGAGTTGTATCGGAGGAGTTCGACACGGAGCCAACGACAAAGAAACTTCGCCATCGAGCGATCACTTGCGAAGGCGTATGGGAGCTAGTCAAGTGAATGGAATCGTAACATGGGGCGATACATGGAGATTGTCTTCCGGCCGAGGTGGCCATTACGACAAGCCGATGGTGTGCGTGAAATTCATACATAGGGCACCGGGAAATCTTGATGATGTTGGAGCCTCATCAAGCGAGCCACCGCATGGCGGATTTTGAAGCGGTAGCACGAATCGCGTTGTCTTGGAGGGAAGATTTGCGCAAAATTTTATGCGAAATGAGGGGTGGAGCGTGGTGGTGGCCCACCGCATTAAGCGCCATGAGTATCTCTGGACCGACCTCTCGGGTTGGAGTCAAGCGAGGACACCGGCTCGAGCTCGGATGGTAGTGACGAGGACACACACTAGGTGGTGGTCCAGCGGGAATTGTTTCATCGGAGGTGCCTTACGTGGCATCGAGACTTGATGATATCGTGGTGCGGTTTGCTTGTCTTGCGCAAGAAGAAGGGTCCCGATGGGGTTTGATCTGAGACTCTCTTAGTTGGGTAGCACTTCCTAACAAGGTGACCATGTAACAAGCTATAACACAGTGCGCCTTGTTCATCGGTCGTGTGTACCAAGTGCACCGGTCCAACCCAGAACATTGCGCAGTGAAGTGTGTAGTGGAAGGCTGCCTTGGTAAGGTCAGTGCTCATCGAGCAAAGATCTTAGGCTCGGCCTTCGCGGTCAAGGCGGTGACCGACCACACTTGTGAGCTTAGCGAGCCCCTACGGTAGCATTGGAATGTGACTTCGCATATGTGGCAAGCCTCATCGACCACCTAGTTACGGAGGACATGTCTACCTCCTCTAAGATGCGATGTTGGAAGTCGCCAATCTGGTTGGTTATCTTGTCATTCTGACAAGGTTCGACGGCGAAGTAAAGGTCATCGAGTCCATATGCGAGGCATACGAAGCGTACAACCTTGTCACGAGATTGCTTCACAGTTGCCAAATCAAACCCGACACGTCCAAGCGCTTCATCTTTGGACCGGGTATTCTAGGCTTTGCCCAGTCGTTGAGGGCTTCAAGTTATGTAAATCTGTGCTCACGATGGATGGCACTTTCCTCGCGAGGAGGTACAAGGGCACCATTCTCATCGCGGCGGCAATGGCGCGAATGACCGACTTCTCTGGTGGCATTTGCTATTGTGGAGAGGAGAACACATTCAATTGGTTGTGGTTCCTAGCGAATGTGAAGCGGGTGATGGTGGGAGACGGCGCAACATATGCCTTATCACTGAACCGCAATCTTTGAGTTGTTGTCGACCACGAACACCATGTAGCACGGGATGGAACCCCCACCAATAGAACAACGTGCAAACCGGTGGTGCATGATGCATCTAACTTGTTTATACGGTTCATGATCAAGAAGTTATGAAGACATTCAAGGCATTGTGCCTATAGAACCAGAGGCAAAAGTTTAAGTCCATCGGACATACCTCGAACAGGACTACGAGGACAAATGAGTCCACTCTGGAGGTACTAGAGGAGAGAAACCGGGAGTACCATAAATTTCTCGTAGTGGATTCATCGCCACGCTCTTGAATTGGAGAAATAATCCCTTCTCTATGACACGAGGCGGTGCGAGGTACATGATTATAATGACCAACATGTGCGGGTGTACTACAACGTCCTCAAAGGTGTGCGGTGTCTCCCTATCACCATGATCGTATAGGAGGCATGGACTGCATGCTGTTGATTATTTCGTCAATAGAGCCACGCGACCAGCGACAAATGGAAGAAGGCAAGCGGTGGTCGAGAACATCTGAGTACATGGACCGAAGATGGAGAATACCGAATGCATGCGATCGGGTGATCGATAACCTCGTGGGAAATGCGAGATAAGGCTTTGCGAAATATATCAAGCTGTCATGCCAAGGAAAGAAACATGCATGCATCACAGGTGATGTGGCGATATGCACTGCGGCAAGCGAAGCTCTGCACAAGCCATACTCACGTATGTACAAGGCGTGTGTGCAAATAAAGCGGATGTCTCGTTGTACATCTCCGAGTACTACGACATGTAGCACCTTTTTGGTACATGGAGTGCGAATTTCACTAAAAGCGGCTTGGGCGTGAACTACAAGGATCTTTGGTCGCACAAGATGCAATAGGGCCCGAACAAGGCCTTGAAGACAACGAGGAAAGGGCGGCGGTAGAGCGGCACTTCTAGAATGACATGGATGCCGACCAGCGTGCAGATGTGCCGCACAATCAAATGCGAGGATATGCAAGACCCTGGGCACTCAATGAAGGATTGCCCCAATAGACCGAGCTTGTCTAGTCATTATTCAGTGTTGAAATTTAATATATTGTCCGCCTTGTTTTGTTATGTACAGTGAAACTTCTACGATACCCAGATATATCAGACTCATCAGCAAACTTCTACGCGCGCATGTTGCAGAAGTGCAAGTAGCTTGCGTAGAAGGCCAAACATCTACATTACCTAGATTTTTCAATGAAAGATGCTCTGGTACCACCACAGTTTACGGTCTCACGGTGTGTGCAAAGAAGTGAAGCGAAGATCATTCGGTGACACACCTAGACACCTTTGCGGGTGTACTAAACGTGCGGGCACCACCTCGTAAGTGGTTCTTTCGCACATCGATTTTCCACTTCGTATGTTGATTTCCACAAATTTTTAACTTCACCCACGTGTAATGGTAGCCCGAGATGCGTTGCCACTTCTTGAGTGGATCGGCGGCCCGAGATGTACAATAGGAGTTCATCCAGCGAAGTACACATTTGAACTACTCGATGCGGGCGAGACCTTCATGCGATGGAATCCTTATGCTGGACCACAGTGATGAGGCATCGAAGGAGCCAGGGGTAGCCTAACGAACAAGGAAAGGCTCCTACGGTGAGGACCAAGCGACCCTCGTAGATTCTTCCATCGCCAGAACCTTGCATATCAAAGAGGTGAGTTACGTACAATGCATTTGCCCTTTTGTATTTCTAATACCATGCAATTGTCAGCCCGTGTCGCGAGAACATGGGGACTTCAACACACGACACCGCCGTGGGAATCTAGAGACAAGGGGAGGAATGCTCCTACGATTGAGACCGACCACCGTCGTACCATTTCTGATCACCCAGGCGCACTCCATATGGAAGACATGAGTTATGTATAATTTACATATTGGTTGCATTTTTTACTGTACGGTCTACTTACATCATAGAATCTCGGGATATGGGCGACTTCGACACTCGCGCCAGTGGCGGCCAGAGACAAGGCGGGGGCTATGGCGTCGCGAGAGACTATCTTGCATCCTCCTTCATCCCGATTGCAATAAACGTGCATGTATCATGTAATGCTTGTAATGCTTAAATATGGTCAATTTTATGTATGAAAAGTTACATTACAACTCCATTGGAAATGTCAAAACTCCTTGTTCTCTATTTTTCATGCGAATATAGCACATCGGTACATACATAGCATACAAAATATCCAAGCGACACCGGCGTGGGAGTCCAGAGTTACATTGCAACTCCATTTGAAATATTTTCATGTCGAAATAGCGAGAAAAATTGCATACAAATATAGCGCAACGATTACCGTAACATACAAAATATGCATTCAAATATTGCGCATCAAAACTGCATATCATCTTTGTAGTGCAGTTACACACGGTATTCAAGGCTCACTCGTCTGAGCCACTCCACCTTCATTTGTGTCTGCGTCTGCGTCCGCGTCCTAGTTTTGTGTCGAGCATGTCACGTGGGATCGTTAGGCGGTTAGGAGAGTGCATGCGTATCGGTCAGAAGAAGTGTACGAACAACTGTTGAATGGGCGGATGTATGACCCTAGATTTAAAAGCGTAATAATCGCTTTATGAGCGATAATGGAATCTTTCATAACATTCTTATTCATAATTGAAATTTGGATTTGTTGTTACAAATTTTAAAACCTTCTTTTCTAGTCAAAATCCAAACTTATTTGAAGTCTCAAAGGAAATACAAGATAGTGCTTGTATTATGACTGGAAGTATTTTTATTAAAGCACAGGTCAATTATCTTGACCAAAAATAATTTTGTTGACTTTTTAGAAATTATTTTGACTTGGAAAAAATATTTGACTTTAAATAAACCTATTCGGGATAATTAAATTATTTATGTATTTTGAAAAGTGAAACAGTGGTTTTCAAAATTTATTTGGGAATATATCATCCCAGTAGCATCCTTGTAAAATTTCATGATTTTACAAATTTATCTACTATTTTTAAACCCAGTCAAACTTTTGGAACTTTAAAATGAGTCGATCAACTCCTCTAGTCTAAACCCGACCATTTTGCTTTGTAGCGGCCGAGCTCAAGCACTTTGGGTCTAAAGCGTACAAGCGGGCACTTTTGACACGTTCGCGCGTGCCCAAACCTCTAGCGAGCGTGAGCGTCGATTTCTTGATGGGCGGCGAGATTCGCAAAGCGCGCGGGACATCCACGTACTCGTGCGATTCCGCCGTTGGATCTTGATCCAACCACATCCGACCTTCATCCATCCTAACCGCATCTTCATTTGTGGCGTTGATTTCCAAACCAACGTGCGGATCCTTTGTGCCGTTCGGGCCTACCCGTAGGAGCTCATTCAATCTGGCGTAGGATCTTGATCGTGCGGCGCTCACTTTGGACTATACCATTTTCTTATGGAAAGGTCCAATTAAGCGTGGTGTTGGATTCTCAACTGGATGGGTCGAGATCTTGTGGACCGTTAGGGTTACGAGCGCACCACTCAATCTCCACTGTGGATCTTGATCGGACGGACCGCATCAATTGGGCGTTGGGTCGCCTAAACCTCTCTTTAATCTTCACCGTTGATCTTAAATCCTAGTAGGTTTCGGCTAAACCCTAGTAGCATAAGCGATGGTTCTTTAATTCTTGTTGTCATTTATTTAGCTTTGTAGTAAAGGTCCACTTCCATCATCTGTTGTCAGTTAAACCGACAACTTTTGAAGCTTTGACAGTTTCTATAACCTAACCTATTAGGGTTAGGTTAAGGTTAGCCTTGGTGTTAATTACCCTAAAAGATCAGTCTAAGCTCCAACTTAGAATCTTTTACTTAGTCTATTTTCAATTGTCTGAACTCTGTGATGCCTTACTGTTTCCTTTCTTTTCAAAATCTGAAAATTGTAACTTTGACCAAACTCTAGTTTCGTCATTTGAAGCGATGAGTGATAATATGGTCTATTATCGTATTGGGGTATATGTAACTTAAGAATATTGTTAGTTATGCATTACAATCTTGATCATGCCTTTTCTTTTCATTTTTATGTCTTTATCGGGTTTTGTATTCATTGGATTTTATTGTCTCTTTTAGAATATGGTTCTTACGAAGTATTTGACTCTATTTACGAGCAACGAGGCTGCACAAGAAGTATATTACTATCAAGGCAAGCATCTTCTTTACACCATGTTGATCCCAAAGTTTTGTACAATAGGTTTTCCAAATACGGTGATAAGCATTGCGTGCTAATTTTACGAAAATATAATTGTGATCTGTTAGTAGTTAGATTCTGACCTAACATTGTGGATTACCTTAATTATGATCATGCACTCAAACCTAGAGTAGTCTTGTATACTACAAGATTTATTTTGAGCTTGCTTAGCCATGCGATCTAGAGAACTTTAAGTTTGACAAGCTTATCTTGTCAAACATGGAACTACAAATAAATTTCGATTATTTTAACTCTTTGTCGGTTTCTTTAAATCGAACTGAATTTTAAATTTCAATTAGTGCGGACAAGAGGATGCTAGTGGTGGTGCCTTCGTGCGAGATTGGGAAATGTGGTGGACTTATGCGGACCAATTAAGGGGCCCGAACTCGATTATTGATTCAAGTCCCCACGTGCTTCCATGCAGCGGTGTATGGTATTTGTTTGGTTAAGTAAAGGGTTAATACTATTGAGTTGGAGACAGGGGACTAAGGATATGTGTATTGATCTTGTATGGCATAGATGCTTAGGTCTTCGGGCTGTGTCTTATGCCATGTAAGTTTTATATCAATATCAGATGTTCTTAGAAGGGTGAGGGCGTATTTATGTTCCATTGCATGTACGTACCTTAAAGATGTCGATTGTAATCTAGTATGGGTAGCGAACCCAGATTGTATTTCTTTTGTTTGGATCGACATTCCTGACGCAATATGTGTGCCCCAGTTAAGTAGATGCTATCAGTCGTTGTTTAAGCGAGATCAGTTCACACATGGGTATCCAACTCAATAGTGTCAACTTGTTGAAAAATACCAAATCTTAGTTTCCCCGGTCGGCATACCAAAGGTAGTGTGTCATCATTCGGAGGCATCCGAAGGCAGCGGCTAACTAAGTCGTGTGGATAAAGATGTACACCTGCAGGTATTAAACTATTCGAATAGCGTGTCCACGGTCATGGGCGATAACTTGAGTTGATGTCACTGTATAGAATTTTGATTTCAACTCTTGTTTGGGTTACGGTTGACATGAGAGAATTCATGCAATGTCTCGCATTTATATTTACTTTTATTTGCCTCTGTTTTAGTCAATTTGATTTATTAAATTGCTTTATCAAAACAGCAATTGTAGGTTGAGATGTATTGCTTTATGCAAAATTGAACCAATATGCCTTCTGTTGCAACCTTATGCGTGTATAAATTCTACTCCTTTGTATAGGTTCTAACAAACACCTTCTTTTATTAGTTTGTGTAAGTCTTCTTTGAGTACCTTCCGTACTCAAGGTGCTATAACCTATTGTTGCGGTGAGGCGGTTATTTATATGAAGTGCCCAGTTAGCGCCGATCGAGTGGCGCTAACGAGTGAAGCTATTTCTAATCTCCCGCAATAACTGCGGGTGATGGGGCCATTGGTGGCTTTGCCGTTTAATCTTTTGCTTCATTGTCGGACTTTGTTAGTGACCACGAGTCACTTGATATTGTAGTACTAAACCAGAAAATTGTAAGCTTATGTTTAATTATGTAAATGTATGACTTGTATGTGTATGATGCAATGTTGTTTAAGGATATATGTGCAATGGTCACGATCAGGGAACCATTGTGAGACATATATCAGGAATCTGAATATTGGATTTGTTACTTGTTAAATTTATACTTCTAGCATGATCTTTAATAAAGGCGATCTTGTTCTTTAATTAAGAATTGTGCTCTGATATAATTTTAATTAAGCACATTTCCAATATTTGGGGTCCTCACAGCGTTAGTATCGAGCATACGTTGCACATGAGGTTAGAAATAGTATGGTAGAAGTAATTAGAGAGTCTTACGAGAAATTATTTTTAAGTAGTAATATAATTTCGAAGGTTTAAGTATGACAACTTTTATTTCTCATCTTCCTAGTATCGCTCTTATCCCAATTTTCTGTTGGTTTCTTTCAAGAGTGAATTGTTTTCTTACCTTGTCTTTTGTCTATAGATGGCGGGTGGTACTTGGTCAAGAAACCAGTGAGGATGTGGATGGATTTACGGCTTTCTTTGCGGGACATGATGTGGCGAGCTAATTTCACCTATCGGTAGATGCGCCATCTATCGATGACATCGAGGACGAGGATGGAGAATCGCGCCATCATCAACGTCATTGCCGAGGCGGTGGCGGGTAGTGTCCCATCTTGTGTCCAAGCACTTGCCATACGAGTCTATGGCGGTTGGGGAAGGCGCTAGTAGGATGATGAGTCTCCTTCGTCATGATTTGTGGAGTTGTCTCAACCACCCTATGATCACTTCCCGAAGCAAGGTCTTAGTGCGAAGTGAGCATGTTTGATGAATCGATTTGGGAAGACCTCAGTGCGACGGTTGGCGAGGATGGTCCGCATCATGGGCGAGATCCATCGCGCCTTGTGAGGAGTTGTGGGAAACTTCGGCATCGTCTTAATGAGGCCCGGAGTACCTAAGACTTGAGTCAACATGAATCACGTTCCGCATAGCGTGCTTTATGGTGACAACGAGATCTCCTGCTTCTTCTTTGCACCACCGACCTATCGACTTCCGGATGTTGCGGGTGTGTTCCTATCTATGGACAAGTGTGTCAAGCCGGATAGCTGCGAGTTTTCCTCGCACTCTGCGGTGCCCCTCACGGAGGTCATCGACCACTACTAGGGTCTCGAGGCGGCTTATCAGTCCTTTGGATCCTATTGACACGGGTTGCCTGGAGCTCATCTTTTGAATGAGTTTAGGTGAACTTTAAAGTGATCTTTATGCTAGCACCTCGACGATGAACCCTCGTGGATAGGTGTTATATCGTCTAGTAGTTGCCCTTAAATAAATGTAATAGGGTAGTGGTATTTTGTAAAGTATATGTAAGTCGGACTTTTGGTTTGTATTATGAACTTGGTAGTCGACTTATATATATATGGGATGGACAGAATCCCTTTTCTTGTATTCATGGATTTCATGATTTGGTTTGTTGATTGGATGCATGTCATTACATAATGCATGGGTAAGTATAGTGTTGTTTCTTATCTATTTATAACCTTGTTTGTGCTTGCCCAGAGTATCTCCTTGTTATGTTGTTAACCATTGTGTGATAACGGGATGATAGGACCCACTACTCGTGCTTAAACACAACAAGGAAGGGCATTTCAACTCCAATGCCCCACTCTCGGGGAAGCGGGCGAACCTTACGGTTCTCATGGTCCATAAGGTGGTCACGGAAGAGGGCTTCCTCCACCACCCACTATGGTTGATGTGCTCATGCAAATTGGCGCGCAGAATGGACCAAGCGAGCATTGCTGGAGCAAATTGCGCACAATACTTCTTCCACGCCACGCCCGGTAGCCGGGCGGGGAGGTCATCATGTGCAGGAAGTCTTGCTGAATTTGCGGACCAACCCGCTGGTGTTCTCCGGCTCTCAAGATCCAATGGAAGTGAAGATTGGCTTTGGACTATTGAGAAGAAGGCTGTTGGTGCTCAATGTTAGAGAGAGAGGTCCTTTGCCACTTACCAATTGGATGGGGCGGCTAGCATATGGTGGGATAATCTTCTTGCCATTCAACTTTCTTTGGACACGTTCCTACTTGGGATGAGTTCATGGAGGCCTTTGTGAAGCTCATATTCAGAGGAGTCATTGTCGGGACCCAAAATGCAGTGCGGACCCTCTGTGTATCTTGCACTAGTCGGGATCACGCTAGTGCACCACAGTGGCAACATCGATGAAATATCATTTCTATATACAAAGATGACTAATAAATAGGCAAATAACAATAAATATCATAGTAAAGACCTTAGGTCAAAGCTTACAATTAATGCCTCGAGCGAATAGCTCAAAGAAGGCGTGGCGGGCAAGCGGAATAACGGTGAAGCCCATCCATATGCCCACAGGCAATCGGTGGTCTGCGACCTAATTCTCCTCGATCCTTGAAGTAAACCTTGTTGACCGACGATTCCTCCATTTCTGTAGGTTTGGGCGCAAGTTTTACAACAAGCGTGAGTACACAAAGTACTATAAGTCATACCACGAATGCAATGTATAGATGCGAGCTTATTCCAAAGGAAATGGCTTTTGTGGTTATTTTGCGAAATGCAACATTTGCAATTGAATATGAATAATAGATTGAAAGCATAATTCAAAACAAATAGACAATATTAATTTAATGATTGTTTTCACAAAGACACATAGCCTAATCAAATTCTTTCACACACCATATGACTTAAATCACTGTTGTCCCTTCATGCGAAGGAAGCGATGGCGGAGATGATGGCGCGGTCAGGACATCAAGATTTTGCTCCATGCGGAGCGGCGCGAAAAACGCCGGCGGCGGCGGCCTCACGCGCGTAACACTTCGGCGATGATCTGCGAAAGGGAGGTGAGCACGGCGTAGAAACGCGGCGGCGAACTCAACGGTGGAGTTGAAGCGGGGATCAGCGGTTGCGGGTAATTGGCGGAGAAGGGCGACAAACAAGAGGCGAAGCGCTCGATTCTCGGCGCGCGGTGGATGAAACTTGAATCTACAAGAGGAAAAAATAGGTATTGACGAGGGCACAAGATGGCGCGATCGGATTTTGGAAAAACTCACCGAGAAGCGAGGAGCGCGATGAACACGTTTGGCTTTAGGGCTTGACATGGCGGCGGTGCTCGGTGATCTTGAGCGAAGGAAGGAACCATGGCGTAGAAACGCGGCGATGCGAAGCCAACGCATGAGCAGTTCGGCCGGGGCGTCGGATGAAAACGCGATTCGCGGAGAAGAACCGATTGGAGCTCGGTTTTGGAGATTGCGACGAAAATATATTGGTTTGGAGGAAACCAATTCGGGGATTGGAAGAGGAGATCAAGGCGGACGCGTGGCGCAAACGGCTTGCTTTTATATGCTGCCGTGAGGAAAATATGGAAATTTGAAGTTTTGAGTTGGAGTCGTACGCGTCTTTGGACTTGATCGTTCGATTACGGAGGAACATGATGAGCAGTACCACACGAGCTCTTGTAGCATGTGGGCGGGAGAGAGAAAAAGCTGATTTTGAATTAAAATAAAGGTCAAAAATCAAGGAGATCAAATAAATAGCAAATAAATCCGAAAAAATCTTACAAAATACCTAAAAATTCCTTGAAACACAAGGAAGCCAAATAACACAATTTTTTATTTAATTCATGTTTATATTAGTCAAATTAAATATTTTTAATTTAGAAAATTCCCAATTAAGCTTTATTAATTCAAATAAAATTGGTGAAATTTTTGAGGACCTAAACTACTCAAAGATTTTTGAAAAGCCAAATTTTGGGACGTTACAAACCTCCCCTTAAAGGAATCTCGTCCCCGAGATTGGTTGCTATAGAATAGGATAAGAAACTCCTTGGGTTCACTTCTTGCTTTCAAATTGCTTTGACTTTGTGAATCGCTCTTACGAACACTTACGAACATCGCTTTGCTTCTTGTTAAACTTCTCGCTTCTTTGAAAACTTGTGGTGGCTCTTGGTGGAAGGCATCTTGAAACTTGATTGCATCTAAGAGGTGCTTGATCGGTGCTTGAAGGCACTTTTGGAGTGGAGAAATCGATCTTGGTAGCCTTTCGGGTTGGCAAACTATCTCTTCTTCGGCGAAATCTGAACTAACTGACACATTTCTATCAATTGTCGTACAATTGTTAGCACAGAACTTCAACAGGTATTTTGAAGATAGACATGGCTGCGAAGGTGATAATCTGTATAATCTGCATAGCTTTTCTTCTTGAACACTGCTACTTAAATTCCATTTAGGATTAAGGATCCTTGGTCTTCTGCTTCATGATTAATGCAACATCCACATACTTTGTAAATTCATCGCGCTAGGCGGCGATGACTTACGATCAACCTTTGTGAACCGGAGGGTGACAACTACGACTAGCTGACATCTGGGTTGCAGGGGAACTCTGCACATAACACTTACTTGCTCGACTTGGTACTATGAGTTAAGGCACAACTCACTATTTCTTTCAATCTGTCTGCTGATTCGGGCGATACACAATACTTAACGAAATGACCATCCAAGCCTCATATAAACTTTGTCGCTAATACAAGATAAGTGGGATCCTTGTGCGATACTAACTTCTCGGCGTGTCGTACAAATTGACCATCTCTGTAGATCGACCTTTGCACCCATCTTGACAAATACCATCTCTTTCATATACAACCTCGTAGTATACCACTCTGCTAGAGCGGTCTCGGGCTAGATGATCTTGGCGGGCATGAAGCAACAAATTTCTGTCAAATGATCAACAATCACCCTTCACGAAAGTACACCCGATTGGGTCCTAGGAAATTCCATATCCGAATTCTCGAGGATACAAGTACTATGGTGCCTCCAACATTTTGGTGACTTTCGACATACCAAACACATAGTAACCCATTCTGCGATATTTCGCTTTATTTTGGATCATCACAATGCAACTTTGAGATCTTTGTACACCTTGGTACTTTCGGGGAAAATAGAATGCTTGCACTCAAATGTTGGTATGGCGTCAACTACTTGAGTTTCTTCTCATTAGATATGCAGATATGCTCATTGATCCATGGATCATTTTGTTCGCCTTCGGTGGGTTCTCACGCTTTCCTTTGCTTTACGTGAGGGCGAATTTTCTTTACAAAATTGTCATTCCTTTATGCAGTCAACATCGATTTCAAGCATCGGTTCAAATTAGGTTTCAACGGATATCCTTGCAAGCGACTCAAGATCAACTTCGAATTTCACGGGTAACCTCGGTGACTAATCAATAGATTCTTGCGGTAGCTCTTACATTTCAAAGTATCTGCATTTGTCTTGAGTGCAGCTAGAGGAGCAGATTTACGACTTCACGGTTCTCAATCCAATAACCGTCTTTCTTTGCCCCATGGTAGCAACGAATTATGACTAGGATAATTTACTGCTTGACACTTCAGTTATTAAGAATTGCTGACGAAACTTCTTAGCACACAAATTCTTGGATGATCCATGATAAAAGCTATCAAGGTTCTTTCTGGTATCTGGCAATATGAACACTGGAGTTGTGATTAATCTCTTTTGAAATTCTTACAGACTTGGTTCACTTCTAGCGGTCTGGGTAAACTTCTCTTCTTACAACCGGTGAGGGGTCTTGGCTAACTTGAAACATTGTCTCATCGATCTTCAAGCGACATTGTCTCAAAAGCATTTGTTTCACCGGTATTCAGCCCGACTTTGCTAAGGCGATGGGATTGATTTGACCGCCTTTATCGATAAAGTCATCTGATCTACTCTATCATTTATGCGAACTCTTTTAACAACTTTTGTCATAGTTCATCTCTGATGTAATTCCTTTTGAAATTGGCTGATCCTGGGTACCAAGTCAAAGACAAACTTGACTTCTAATCTGATTGCATCTTTGTATAGATCATGTGCAATGACAATTGCATACTCTCTTCGGATATGGACCTTATCAATGATTAGATTCTTCAATCATTTACTATTGTCTCACTGTTATGCAAAATGATTAGTTGGAATTCAACATCACATTCCATAATTCGACTCTCGCCTTCAATCATCATGCCTCAGCGCTTGATTACCCAACTTGCAAAGCGGACTCTTGGAAAGGTATCCAGGATTTAATATCCAACAATTTCTTTTTCTCTATAACTTGCATGCAAAGATGTCCACATTTTAGCTCTCCAACAAAGGAAAAGTTACATTGATTCTCTGACTTTCTTGGTAACATCATCGTTCAAATGTCTCTTCTTTGACTGCTTCGCTGGACACACGGATCCTACTGCGTTACCACCTACTCTGGGAGTTAAAATCTTGACTGAACTGACTTCTAGTATTCTTGCATCTAGAGTTAGTATTGGTTCTTACGAGGACAGCTAGCTGCGTAGTGACCTTCCTTGCGACAACTGTAACATACACGTAGCGGACATTGTGGCTTGCCTAGTGATATTGCACCGTAACGACTAACCTTCTTGAAGGTTGAAGTTTGACGCTTTGCAGGGCATCTCTTGGCATAGTGGCCTTGCTTACCACACTTGAAACACCCTAGTGACGAGACTGGCTTGCTCCCCTTTTGAGGTGGGTTGCCAAGGTTAACATCCTACCTTTGTGATTCTTTAGCTCACATATTTTGTACTGACAATAGTTTGCCTTCTTTTGCTAATGTTCGACGATGGCTCGAAAATTTTCAGCGTTGTGTTGTAGGGGTCAATACCGAATACATGGCGACTCGGACAATGATCATTGCCTTCACATAAAAACATGTGATCTTGCTCGCCGGACATTCTCTCGATATAATGGTTTCCTTCACAACGGAACCATTGATATTGTGCTCATCGGCACTATGGCCTATTCTCCACGGTGGGTACATGCACAATCTTACGACTTATCGATTGGCGATGCTTCAACCGACAACGACTAGATTTGGTGTAGGATATCGAAATAGCGAGGTTTCTCTTGATCACTCTTGCTTGATATCGCATGCTATTGGCACAAAGTGGTGGTGAACTCGCCCAAGTGATGGTGTGCTCGTCACGATGGGCGTGCGAAATTTTTCCACCAATCTAATGCAACTCCTTCTAAATGATGAGCAGCATATAAAACTTTCTCATTATCATTGCGATTGCACAACGCTTAGCTTTTCTTCTATAGTGCGAATCCAAGATTCGCATCCTTGAGTATAGTTGATCCTTCAAAAGCGGTGGCTTGGTCCTAAGAACTTCTCAAGCTCGGGCGAGGGTGCGTCGTTGCGATGGCAGCGAGTTGTGCATCATTCCATACATTACTATTGTCGATGGTTGCATCGTCACTTGCATGATCGATTCCGGTGGCGGGGGGTGGCTCGGGTTTTGATGTGTCCTCACGCTGGAGATACTTGTTGGTCATAAATGCGCTCACGATGCGACAGCGGCGGCGATCACGATGGCTTGCTTGATTATTCTAATTCATCAAATTGACTAAGGTAGCGGTGGTATGATTCTGGTGGGTCATCCTGTTGTTCATGTTCTGCATCATCGCATTCATGAGTTAAGTCCGAGCTACCGAGATTGTTCCATGACTGGATCTGCTACTCACGATGCGACAAGCGCCCCTTTGGGATTGACAACATCGGTAGCACGGTGTCTTGAGATTACTAACAAGTGGCTTCTGGGTTCTCCATCTGTTTGGTGACCGGGGCTTATAGATGAGAGGAAAAGCACAAGGTAAGGAAGAGAATCTACTAAGGGAGCAGACTTAACCAAAAGAACACCAAGGAACACAAATAGCGAAAGCTATTAAGAAGCATAAAACTCACGGTCAAACTACAGAAGAAGGAAACAAAGATCTAATCGTCTAGTCGATTAAACTCTAACTTAAGCTGGCGACTTGGCTCAACACACGGGAGGAATCTATCTTTGATTTATCCTATATGGTTGATGCGAAGAAAACTCGTCGATCACGGTCTTCGTTAAGCGTTGGATCGCTTGCGATCCTTGCGGCGAATCTTGGAAAAGACAGGTGGCGTACAACTTCTTCTTGGTCTTCAATTTTTGCGGCGCACTTGTCTTGAACACTTGGGAAGATGCCGATCGTTGTTGTTGGTTGCATGGTCTTCAAACAGTTGCTCAAAACTGCTCTTGGGCATCCACCAACACATTTGACACGGATAACGATGACTATAGAAGTTATGAGGAGAGTCCAATTTAATACTCAAATGGCGGTTCAAGAATATAGATGAGAGACGGATAGAATAGAAGAGTATTAGAATAGACAAGGTGAGAATAGCACATCATTAAGATTTTCCATTTGTAAAATAGGTTTTGAAGTTTTTCTTACAAACGACCATTCTAACTAAGGTCACAACCTACAGTCGATATGGCTCTGATACCACCTCTGTCGGGACCCAAAAATGCAATTTTAGACCCTCTGTGTATACTGCACTAGTCGAGGATCACGCTAGTGCACGATGGCAACATCGATGAAATATCATTTCTATATACAAAATGACTAATAAGCAGGCAAATAACAATAAATATCGAGTAAAGACCTTAAGGTCAAAGCTTACAATTAATGTCTCGGAAGGCGAATAGCTCAAAAAGGCAGAGCGAGGCGAAGCGGAATAACCGGTGAAGCCCATCCATATGCCCACAGCAATGGTGGTCAGCGCGACCTAGTTCTCCTCGATCCTTGAAGTAAACCTTGTTGACCGACGATTCCTCCATTTACGTAGGTTTGGGCGCAAGTTTTACAACAAGCGTGAGTACACAACCGTACTATAAGTCATACCACAGAATGCAATGTATAGATGCGAGCTTATTCCAAAGGAAATGGCTTATGTGGTTATTTTGCGAAATGCAACATTTGCAATTGAATATGAATAATAGATTGAAAGCATATTTCAAAACAAATAGACAATATTAATTTAACGATTGTTTTTACAAAGACACATAGCTTTGATCAAATTCTTTCACTGACCATATGACTTAAATCACACAATTGTCCTTCCCAATTGTTTTATGAAAACTACCTCGTGTGAAATCCCGAGCATGTCCATGGCCATGACGCGCTATTCGAATAGATTGTTTAACACTCTGCGGAGGTTGTACACTTTACCCACAAGATGCAATCAAGCTGGATCGGGTGATCACAACAAAACTTTTGAAACTTTATCTCAAACATTGACATTCCCGGTGTGCTTACAAACCGCTATGCCAACCCAAGCGGCGCTTTGGCATAACACACATTGCATGTGGAAGCGACGAATCGTCCCGCGATGCAACCACTAAGTAGTCACACCTCCACCCTGTCACACAGCCTAACCTATCCACCTGAACATCAATGCCGAGAATCCATAACTTACTAAGTTAGGCCCGTCCCATACCAGGCATGTGGTCGTACAGTAAGGCTCAGTTCAATGGCGCACAAAGTTAAGTCCTTAATTGACCAAGGCAAGACTTCCATATTCTAACTAAATCACAAAGATTATCATTCCCATGCACACAGCTTCCACCATATCACACAGTATCCACCACTTGCCTCAGTCTAAATCCTTTCCCACCCTGTTGGTTAAGTGCAACATATGTCATCCACAAAGTAATAGCACACAGTACACACAGTTTTATCACATAGTTCCATAATCACTTTGTCAAATTTATAATTGCAACTCAGGTGATGATGATGACTCGTTGCATGGCTAAGTAATCTACTCGTACTAACCAACCCACGTTGGTAATACCATAGCACCAACTAAATATGAACCAATCTAGGGTGACAAAAGATTATGACATACAATAGACAAAGTCGATATAACAAATGGGATTAATAGCTAAACCCAAAAGCATTTAAATAATTACTTAAAGTAAATGCAATAATTTGAATCAAAGTAATTTTGAAAACTGGGATTCAATATGATTAAAGGTATAACTTGCCTTGCTATAGCAATGATGATCTTATTTTATCTTCAATCTTCTACTTGCTTGATCTTGGCTCCTTGAGCGATTAGGGACTTCGTCTAACGAGAAAGAAAGCGTAAAACAAACTAAATTCAAAAGGCAAATCAAATAAACTCCAAATTGAAATTGAACGGTAATGGAAGGTAGATATTGAATTTAGATGAATTTAAAAACTTGAATGGGTTCAATCGGAATTCGGATGAAGAAGATATGGCTCTCGGAAGATTGGAATTCACATGAAATGATGAAAAAGCTCTACGGAATATTCTCAGAATATTCTATTCCGAAAATGTTAGAAAAAGAATAAGTGTATGTGGGACCGACTGGTATTTATGGATTTCTAGAATTAAAATAGAAATAAGGTAGAGAGAGTGACATATGGGACCAATAAGATAAAAGGATTTTTCAAGAATTAAATTAATTCCCGGAAATAGGATTAGGGGTTGACATGTGGGGCCACTGGTCTATGGACCAGGTCCACGGAGATATGCTAGTCCATGGTGGACCAAGCTCATGAACAAGGGTTGACCTAAGAGTTGACTGACATATGGGACCCGCATGTGAGAGAAATAATTAGAGTTTTAATGTGGGTGAATGACATGTAGGGACCACATGTAAGTGAGAGGAGATAACTACTATCTTGCATGACATATGGGGCCCATTGTCATAGAGAGCAATAACAACAGGAGGAAACAACGAGAGAGATGAAACATACGTCTTGGACATAGACATGAATAGTAAGCAGAGGGCATGCCGATTCTTGCTCATGGCGGTTCCGATGAACGGAGGCGAACCAACGTTGGCAAAGGGCAAAGCGGAAAGGAAGCAGCGAGCGGAGATGATAACGCGGTCCGTACATCAAGATTTTGCTCCATGCGGCAAAGAAGCGCCAAGAACGCCGGCGGCGGCGGCCTCGCGAGCGCGTAACACTTCCGGCGATGCTCTGCGAAAAGGAGGTGAGCACGGCGTAGAACGCGGCGGCGCGAACTCAACGGTGGTGGAGTTGAAGGCGAGGATCAGCGGTTGCGGAGTAATTGGCGGAGAAGGGCGGCGAACAAGAGGCGAGAGAATGCTCGATTCTCGGCGACGGTGGATGAAACTTGAATGTACAAGAGGAAAATAGGTATTGACGAGGGCACAAGATGGCGCGGTCGAATTTTGGAAAAACTCACCGAGGAAGCGAGGAACGCGATGAACACGTTTGGCTTTAGGGCTTGACATGGCGGCGGTGCTCCGGTGATCTTGAGCGAAGAGGAAGGAACCATGATGTAGAACGCGGCGATGTGAAGCCAGCGTCGCGAGATGGTTCGACCTAGGGGCGTCGGATGAAGACGCGATTCGCGGAGAAGAACGGTTGGAGCTTCGGTTTTTGGAGATTGCGGCGAAAATAGATTGGTTTGGAGAAACCAATTCGAGGATTGGAAGAGGAGATCAAGACGGACGCGTGAGCGCAAACGGCTCGCTTTTATATGCACCGTAGAGAAAGATATGGAAATTTGAAGTTTTGAGTTGGAGTCGTGCACGTACTGGACTTGATGCGTTCGGTTATGGAGGAACACGTTGAACAGTACCGCACGAGCTACTGTAGCACATGGGCAGGAGAGAGAAAAAAAGCTGATTTTCGGAATTAAAATAAAAGGCCGAAAATCAAGGAGATCAAATAAATAGCAAATAAATCCGAAAAAATCTCAGAAAATACCTAAAAATTCCTTGAAACACAAGGAAGCCAAATAACACAAGTTTTTATTTAATTCATGTTTATATTAGTAAAATTAAATATTTTTAATTTAGAAAATTCCCAATTAAGCTTTATTAATTCAAATAAAATTGGTGAAATTTTTCAGGGACCTAAACTACTCAAAAGATTTTTTGAAATGCCAAATTTTGGGACGTTACAGTCATGATAATCAAGCAGCAGGAGTTTCTCGCTCTTAAGCAAGAGCGGAAGACTGTGACTGAGTACCTGCATGAATTTAACTTCCTTGCCAGATATGCTCCTGATGATGTTTCGACTGACCTTCGTCGTCGGAACCGATTCTTGAATGGGTTGTCTGAAGAGTTGCAGATGGCTGTAGCTTTGCATGACTTCAGAAATTTCTCCCATCTTGTCAACAAAGCCATTGTTGCTGAAAGCAAGAGCAAGGCTTTGGAGGAGTCACGCAAGTGACAGAGGACTTCTTAGTTTGTTCCTAGTGGCAGTTCGCCAAGGCCTCATATGTGGTTGCCTAGACCTCCGCGGGCACCAGCTCCTTTTTCACTGAGGCCAGCGGTGTTTGCACCTCGCCCATCTCCTCCCACTACTCAGCCGAGGCCTAGTGGAAATCGGCCACCTGCGGTTGTCAATGTCAGACCGGGCGTGATTTGTTATCATTGTGGATGCCCAGGACATTTCGCCAACCAATGTTATGCAAAGGCATGGGGGATACTACCTATTCAACCTTCTCCAACTGTAGTGCGTATTGCACCATCTTCCTCGACTGTGGTCAAATCTGACCCAGCTCCAGTCCGAGGCCATGTGAATCAGATTACCGCTGAAGAAGCAGTTGATACTCCTGAAGTTGTCTTTGGTATGCTCCTAGTTAATTTCAGCATTGCTGCCGTTTTATTTGATTCTGGAGTATCACATTCTTTTGTTAGTAGGCAGTTTGTTGCTCAACATCAGTTAGTTGTGCACCATCTTCATCCACCACATAGCATCCATTCACCTGGGTCAGTCTTTGTGACTGATCAAGTCTGCCGTAATGTCAACATAATTATTGAAGGGGTAGACTTTTGGGCGGATTTGATTGTGATAGGTTCTAAAGGGTTGGATGTTATTTTAGGAATGGATTGGTTGTCCAAGAACCGTGGGCAGATTAATTGTGCCCAAATATCCATTTCTTTAACTAATGAAAGCGGCACCTCAGTCGTTTTTCAACCCAGGACCGTGGTTTCTCATCTTTGTGCTCACCAAGTTGATGCCACTCCTTCCTTGGAGTCAGTACCAATTGTTTGTGAGTATGTTGATGTCTTCCCTGAAGACCTTCTGAGTGCCACGGATCGGGAAGTGGAATTCGTAATTGACCTAGTTCTGGGCGCTCCTATATCCGAAGTCCTTATCAATGCCTCTCAATGAGTGGTTGAATTAAAGAAACAACTCGGAGAATTGCTTGACAAAGGATTTATTAGACCGAGTTCCTCACCTTGGGGATGCCAGGCAATATTTGTCAAAAAGAAAGACAACACTTTGCGGATGTGTGTGGATTACCGTCCGTTAAATGAGGACACCATCAAAAACAAGTATCCTTTACCTTGAATTGATGATCTTTTTGATCGATTAGTTGGAGCCCGAGTCTTTTCAAAAATTGATTTCTGATCGGGCTATCATCAAATCAAGGTTCAGTGGAGGACATCCCAAAACAGCTTTCTCTACTAGTTACGGGTTTATGCGAGTATCTTGTCATGTCCTTTGGTCTAACCAATGCTCCGACTTATTTTATGAATCTCATGAATTCGGTGTTCATGGATTTCTTGGATAAGTTTGTTGTCGTTTTCATTGATGACATTCTTATCTATTCTAAGTCGATAAAGACCACGAACAACATTTGATACTTGTCTTGAAACACTTCGTAGCACCGATTATATGCTAAGTTTAGCAAGTGTGCTTTACGGCTCAAGCGAGTTGCATTTTGGGGCATGTGTTATCCGAAGGAGGTATTGTTGTTGATCCAGGCAAGGTACAAGATGTACTGGATTGGAAACAGTCCAAGAATGTTCGTGATATTCGAAGTTTTCTTGGACTTGCGGGTTATTACCGTAGGTTCATTGAAAATTTCTCCAAAATTGCAAGACCTCTAACTCAGCTTTTGAAGAAGGAGAATAAATTCGAATGGTCAGCTAAGTGTGAGGAGAGTTTTCGGCTTTTGAGAACTCTCTTGACTAAAGCTCCAGTTCTCACCCTCCCGGATATTCATAAGAGCTTCGATATTTATTGCGATGCATCTCGCCATGGACTTGGTTGTGTGCTTATGCAAGAAGGCGAGTTGTGGCATATGCATCCGCGATAGCGACCTCATGAAATCAATTATCCTACTCATGATTTGGAATTGGCTACCGTAGTCCATGCATTGAAGATTTGGCAACATTACCTTCTCGGTAATCGTTGTGAGATCTATACTGATCATAAAAGTCTAAAGTACATATTCACTCAAGCTGATTTGAATATGAGACGAGACGATGGCTTGAATTGATCAAGGACTATGATATGGGTATTCATTATCATCTGGCAAGGCCAATGTGGTGGCGATGTTTTAAGTAGAAAGTCACGAGTGCCCTTTGCATATCATTTGTGCCTATGAATAAGAGCTTGTGTCTTGATTTTCAACGCATAAGTCTCGAAATGGTGGGAGAAGGTTTTCTCGCGGCATTAGAAGTGGAGCCCACGTTAGAAGCTCGAATTCTGGAGGCCCAGAAAACTGATGCCGAGGTAGCCGAGATCAAGGAAAATTTGAAGGCAGGTAAGGCCAACGAGTTTTCTGAAGATAACCACGGTATTCTTCGGTATCGCAATCGTTTGGTAGTACCTGCAGATCCTCAACTGAAGGGTCTAATTCTTAAAGAGGCTCATAATTCCAAGTTTTCTTTACATCCTGGGAGTACCAAGATGTATCAGGATTTGAAGAAGACATTTTGGTGGAGTCAAATGAAAAGGCAGATTGCTCAGTATGTTGCTGAATGTGATATTTGCCAAAGGGTTAAAGCTGAGCATCTAAAGCCAGCCAGTACCCTTCAACCTTTGCCTATTCCACAATGGAAATGGGAAGAGATCGGTATGGATTTTGTTACCGATCTTCCTAAAACTCCGAATGGATCCGATGGCATTTGGGTAATTATTGATCGTCTAACAAAGGTGACTCATTTTATTCCTGTCAAAACCATCTTCTCTGGCAAACAATTAGCAGAGCTCTATATTGCTAAAATTGTTTGTCCTCACGGCGTTCCTAAGGTCATTGTTTCTGACCGTGGCCCTCAGTTCATTTCTCATTTTTGGAATTGTCTTCATCAAGCTATGGGGACTGAACTCTCTTTCAGTATTGCGTATCATCCTCAAACTAGTGGTCAAACCGAGAGAGTGAATCAAGTAATGGAAGATCTCCTTCGAGCCTATGTGCTATCCTATAGCAAAGACTGGGAGAAATCTTTGCCATATGTGGAATTTTCCTACAATAATAGCTACCAAGCAAGTATTCAAATGTCACCTTTTGAAGCTTTGTATGGAAGAGCTTGTAGGACTCCATTGAATTGGTCCGAGTCTAGTGAAAGGTCATTCTATGGTCCAGACTTGGTGATGGAAGCAGAAGAGCAAGTTCGCTTGATTCGAGATTGTTTGAAAACTGCACAGTCTCGTCAGAAGAGCTATGCGGACCATCGTCGTCATGAATTAAGCTTTGAGGTAGATGATCATGTCTATCTTAAAGTATCACCGATGAAGGGCACTCATTGTTTTCAGGTGAAAGGAAAGCTAGCACCTCGTTATATCGGACCCTTCCGAATTATTGCAAAACGGGGAGTTGTAGCTTATCAATTGGAACTACCTGAATCCCTCTCCGCAGTGCATCATACTTTTCATGTGTCTCAATTGAAGAAATGCCTTCGTGTTCCTATTGAGGCAACCGCTTATGAGCATCTTAATCTTCAACCCGACCTTTCCTATCAAGAGCAACGAGTGAATATCCTTGACGAAATGGAACACAGGACAAGAAATCGCACTGTCAAGTTCTTGAAAATTCGATGGGCTAATCATTCGAGGATGAAGCCACTTGGGAGCGCCAAGATCGATGCGATTGAGTATCCCCACCTCTTCTTTGTTTAGAGCTTGCCTTTAAGTCGGGAAAGGCAAGGTTAAGCAAAACAATGTAAAGAAGATGTAATAATAACATTATGTTATTATGTAAAATCTTTCTTTACTATCTTGAAGGAAATCAAGACACGGATCTTTGGATTTCCATTAAAATCATTTCATCTCACTTTGTCCCAACTTCCATCTTTTCAAATCTCGGGACGAGATTTTCTTAAGGGGTAGGTTTGTATGACATTGATTTAAGAAACAAGATAATAATCGCTTTATGAGCGATAATGGAATCACTGTTCATAATTGAAATTTGGATTTGTTGTTACAAATTTTAAAACCTTCTTTTTCTAGTCAAAATCCAAAACTTATTTGAAGTCTAAAAGGAAATACAAGATAATTCTTGTATTATGGTAGGAAGTATTTTTATTAAAGCACAGGTCAATTATCTTGACCAAAAATAATTTTGTTGAATTTTTAGAAATTATTATGACTTGGAGAAAAATATTTGACTTTAAATAAACCTATTAAGGATAATTAAATTATTTATGTATTTTGAAAAGTGAAACAGTGGTTTTCAAAATTTATTTGGGGAATATATCATCCCAGTAGCATCCTGTCGACTTATCGTCCTATTTAGGTTTCAGCTAAACCCTAGTAGCATAAGCAGTGGTTCTTTAATTCTTGTTGTCATTTATTTAGCTTTGTAGTAAAGGTCCACTTCTATCATCTGTTGTCAGCTAAACCGACATCTTTTGAAGCTTTGACAGTTTCTATAATCGACCTATTAGGGTTAGGTTAAGGTTAGCACTGGTGTTAATTACCTAAAAGATTAGTCTAAGCTCCAACTTAGAATCTTTTACTTAGTCTATTTTCAATTAATCGAACTCTGCGATGCCTTCTGTTTCCTTTCTTTTCAAAATCAAAAGCGTAACTTTGACCAAACTCTAGTTTCTGTCATTTGAAAGCAGTAGGTGATAATATGGTCTATTATCTGTATTGTGGTATATGTAACTTAAGCATATTGTTAGTTATGCATTACAATCTTGATCATGCCTTTTCTTTTCATTTTTATGTACTGTCAGTTTTTGTATTCATTGGATTTTATTGTCTCTTTTTAGAATCTGGTTCTTCTGAAGTATTTGACTCTATTTCTGAGCAACCAGAGCCTGCACAAGAAGTATATTACTATCAAGGCAAGCATCCTCTTTGCACCATGTTGATCCCAAAGTTTTGTACAATAGGTTTTCCAAATAGAGTGATAACTATTGCGTGCTAATTTTCTGAAAATATAATTGTGATCTGTTAGTAGTTAGTTACGGCCAAACATTGTGGATTACCTTAATTATGATCATGCACTCAAACCTAGAGTAGTACTGTATACTACAAGATTTATTTTCAGAGCTTGCTTAGCCATGCAGTCTAGAGAACTTTAAAGTTTGACA
The DNA here is from genome assembly GCA_036346255.1 of Ampelocalamus luodianensis. NCBI lineage: Eukaryota > Viridiplantae > Streptophyta > Magnoliopsida > Poales > Poaceae > Ampelocalamus > Ampelocalamus luodianensis. The sequence goes on along the minus strand of CM070634.1, from coordinate 41,282,445 downwards.
AGCTTATCTTGTCAAACATGGGAGCTACAAATAAACTTGATTATTTTAACTCTTTGTCGGTTTCTTTAAATCGAACTGAATTTTAAATTTCAATTGGTGCGGACAAGAGGATGCTAGTGGTGGTGCCTTCGTGCGAGATTGGGAAATGTCTTTGGACTTATGCGGACCAATTAAGGGTGAACTCGATTATTCGATTCAAGTCCCCACGCACTTCCACACGCGGTGTATGGCGCTGTTTGGTTAAGTAAAGGGTTAATACTATTGAGTTGGAGACGGGGAGTAAGGATATGTGTATTGATCTTGTATGGCATAGATGCTTAGGTCTTGGTGTGTCTTATGCCATGTAAGTTTTATATCAATATCGGATGTTCTTAGAAGGGTGAGGCGTATTTGTGTTCCATCGCATGTACGTACCTTAAAGATGCCGATTGCAATCTAGTATGGGTAGCGAACCCAGATTGTATTTATTTTGTTTGGATCGGCATTCCTGACGCAACATGTGTGCCCCGGTTAAGTAGATGCTATCAGTTGTTGTTTAAGCGAGATTAGTTCACACATGGGTATCCAACTCAATAGTGTTAACTTGTTGAAAAATACCAAATCTTAGTTTCCCCGGTCGGCATACCAAAGGAAGTGTGTCATCATTCGGAGGCATCCGAAGGCAACGGGCTAACTAAGTCGTGTGGGTAAAGATGTACACCCCTGCATGGTATTAAACTATTCGAATAGCCGTGTCCACGGTCATAGACGATAACTTGAGTTGATGTCACCTGTATAGAATTTTGATTTCAACTACTATTTGGGTTCTGGTTCAACATGAGATAATTCATGCAATGTACTGTTTATATTTACTTTTATTTGCCTACTGTTTTAGTCCAATTTGATTTATTAAATTGCTTTATCAAAACTTAGCAATTGTAGGTTGAGATGTATTGCTTTATGCAAAATTGAACAAATATGCCTTCCTGTTGCAACCTTATGCGTGTATAAATTCTACTCCTTTGTATAGGTTCTAACAAACACCTTCTTTTATTAGTTTGTGTAAGTCTTGCTGAGTACCTTCCGTACTCAAGGTGCTATAACCTATTGTTGCGGTGAGGCGGTTATTTATATGAAGTGCAGGTTTGCGATCGAGGTGGCGCTAACGAGTGAAGCTATTTCTAATCTCCACGCAATAGCCTGCGGGTGATGGGGCCATTGGTGGCTTTTGCCGTTTAATCTTTTGCTTCCGCTGTCAGACTTTGTTAGTAACCCTGAGTCACTTGATATTGTAGTACTAAACCGAAAATTGTAAGCTTATGTTTAATTATGTAAATGTATGACTTGTATGTGTATGATGCAATGTTGTTTAAGGATATATGTGCAATGATCACTGATCCTGGGAACCATTGTAAGACATATATCCGGGAATCCTGAATATTGGATTTGTTACTTGTCAAATTTATACTTCTAGCATGATCTTTAATAAAGGCGCAGTATTGTTCCTTAATTAAGAATTGTGTTACAGTATAATTTTAATTAAGCACATTTCCAATATTCCGGGGTCCTCACAGCGGAGGTCGCCAATCTGGTTGACTCTTGACCAGCTGAGTCTGTGCAGCGTCGATGTGTTCCTGCTAAGACATGCCGAACTGTGGGCCACTTGCAATAATGGCATGCATCCAGGACTCCATAAATGCACTCTCGGATTGTCCGCACCCAACATACAATGTCTGTAACTCCGGACGTGCAAAGGAGCTCTGGCCTTGATCGTATGGTGTGCCAGCGATCCTGGAGGAGCGCTGCCCTGCGTACAGTACTCCGTACTGGTCAACGTACGACATCGGTGGGTGCCATGGTACAAACCCTGACGTCGTGTACTGCTCCTTAGGAGGAGCTAGGAGCCTGTATCCTCATCGGTGGACGGATGGCCGTCACCCCCACAATCAATTGAAGGTTGTAAGACAGAATAATGTTAGGCAAAATAAATACTCTGGCAGTAAAATTAGAAACTTGTACCTACCTGATGTGCAGTGCAGATGACCTAGGGGGAGCGCCCGTCTGTGTACGGGGTACGGACGGCAAAAGTGATGCATCCCGACAGAACTACGGTAGGAAAACGACATGATGTTAGCGGAATGTAAGGTATAACAAAAAAACATAATGTAGATATGTACATAACTTTCCTCCCCACCGAACTGGCCAGCAGATGACCGATGGGCTATGCTACGATGCTGGGCGGACTCACTGGGCCGTGATGACCTAGGAGGTGAGCACGGTCCCCCTAGTTGGTGCCCGACACGGGGGACGTCGTCCCTCAAATGACCGCAGCTTAAGTTCTTTATTACGCTCTTCGATTCTGCCAAAATGTACTTCAAAGTGCTCAGTAGCCCCAGTACTGAATGCTCTGGGCTGCCGATGGTGGTCTTCGTTGTGCTTGTGATGCGATGCACCCGCTCCAACTTAATTGAGAGACAAAACATTTTTAGTAACGAAGAGTGCAAAAATCATGAATGAAACAACCAGAGGTTCTAAGTGCCTTACACTGTCATCACGCCTCGAAGCGCTGTGTCGATCGAACGAGTGGTTGAGGCTCTCCTGGTGCATCACCTGCTCCGGACGCTCCGGCGGAGAATGGGTGAGTCTGATACGTGACTGTGGTACGTACCACTCCATATACTCACCGTATGTCCGTACATTATATGGTCATTTGCTCGTGCACGCGGTCTCGATGTGTCTTGTCTCTGTCAGGCGTAATCCACTCGTGTTGGATGCCTACTAGTTCTCAACATGTCGCCCCATCCTCGATTGCATTCGAAAGGGTGATGTTAGAAGAGAGGATATATGTATGAAGTGTAAACATTACTTTGTGAGTTGGACTCATAAGTGGATGACTCATTGCAGACATCTGCCGTTGGGAGGGCATGACTGTACAAATCGAATTGTCGAATTACGCTACTGTGGCGTGTAAGGCTCAACCATATATGTATAGACGGTGGCATGTCGCCGTCCATAGTCGGCGTCTTGTGTGCATTGCAACGACAACCCATGTGGCGCTACCGAGCCCACGAAATATGTGCTCCATGGAGTCCGGATGATATCGTTGTCATGCAACAACTCAAAATCGTTGTGGCAAAATGAGTAGCACCTCGTCGATGCATCGCTTCGCCTAGCGTAGCTGCGCCACGATCCACCGGTAGCCCATGGTGTGTCCATCTATCAGTCACGCAACTCGAGTGCGGTGCACTTCTCTCTCAAAGGCGGTCGTCCAGCGGGAAGTGCCCCAACTCCACAACTATAGGAGCACGTAGCAACAGGCAAGGTTGGGTTTGACATCGATGACGTGCCTCGAAGCATCACACAACCCCCTATATGTGGCGCATAGGACGGCTAATCTCCAACTGTACTGAGGCATCGCCCTAGCCTCCGCGTCAACCAAACTTGACGATGCCGACAAAGCTGTTGTACACCCAATCACCCTGTGTCGTGGGAAACATGACTGAACCAAAGAGATAGAGAAGGTAAGCGACGAGGTGTGTCCGAACAATCTTGTCAGGTGCATCCTCAGGGCATTGGCTAAAATGTCTCAGCCAAGTCCGAGGGACGCCACAGGCACTGTCCCGCACAAGTCGGTAGACGGCCTGGAACAAGTGGCTCACCTTGGATCGGGAGATCGGTCAGGAATGAGATGTCCAGCAGAGTGACCATCATTTCACCCCCACCGAAAGTGGAAGGTGTACGTCTCGGACCTCCACCTGTCGACAAGTGCCTACAGCAGACTGCCGTTCAGAGTATGCTGGCATCCAATGGAGACCAGCCTGGCGAAGGGCAACAAGCCTGTGTCCCGGAGGACGGGGACATAGCGAGCATCTAGCTCCCAGCAGTCCCTCCTGGCCTGAAGTGCCAAGGGTGAAGGGCCATCCGCGTCCCCGTCGATCCACGACTTGCACCAATGATGCTCGTCGTAAAAGGGTTCTAGAAGCTCCGGTAGAGGCATGACTTGCAAGATATGGAAGAGACAGACTATTAGTACAAAAATTGATGACGGCGATAAATTAATAGACATTATAAATTACGCACAAATACGAAGCACAAATTAATGGACGCTAAATAACTACAACCATATTAAGTATGACTATCATAGTTGTGACTAAAATAATGAAGACTAATTAATTAATTATCATAGAAATGGAGAAAAGTGCACGGTACGTAGCTACCTCCACCAGCTTATATAGCCTCACTGCTCATGCGGTGTGGCATGAATTGAGTATATGGTTTCTTCTTCCTTTGATGCATGTGAGATACTTGTCTTGCTTCGTTCTGTTGATGTTAGTCTTCTTTTTCTCTTTTTCTTAGTTAATTAGTCTTATATTTTCAATTTAGTTTTTTTAAAAAACAAATAGAAAGTCTTCTCTTTTTTCACCTCTCCCGACCGAGAGGGAGATCATGTGGCAATCATTAGAATAAGGTAAAAGGGAACTAGGAGTAGTGATGTTTTTACTCATGCATGATGCATGTTCAATGAATGTGTTATATGAGTAGCTAGTCAGCAATTAGACAGTGAAAAAATGATGCTACAAAATTGAATGTTGGCTCATTGAACCATTGGATACGACATAATATAGAATATAGATTGCTAACTAATTAACTGTTTTGGACTAATTAATTGAGTAAAACAATTTACTTACGCTAAATTAATTGATAACTAACTAACTACGACTAAAAAATAGAACTAATTTACTATCCACAAAATTAAAAATTAAATAACGTACAAGGAGAAACTTACCTGCTGATATGGCTGCTAATGACGGCTACAAATAAAACTTAATCGTCCGAAAAATCGAAACCGAAGGATGTCGACAGCACGAGAGAGCGAGAGAAGTGCGAACTGAAATCGCGCTCTCACTGCGATTAAATACACGACGCGAGAGGGTGCTGCGGAGGGAATCTGATTCTCTCCCGCGCTAATCTCCCCATGCATGCATGCATATACAAGGATGTGATGGAGTTTACGTTTGAGGAGATGGGATGAGATGGAGTTGATGTTTGAAAGGATGGGGCGTGCCGTCGGTCGGGTGGAGCGGTGCGTCCGGCCAGTGACGGGCCAGACGAGAGGTAAGTTCGGCGAGGTGGCGCAATGCCGGCCGACCACTGGCCGGATTTGCTGATGTAGCGCAATGCCGGCCGACTACCGGACGGATGTGCCAAATCCGGTCGATCACAGGCCGTTTTTTGCCATGTGTCGCGTCCAAGTCGAATCTGGCCGGCCACCATGCGGACATGGTGTCAAAACTGTAATTTTTTCGCGCTGGACACTACTTAGGTAATTACCGATCGCAACAGTGCTAAATCGGCAAAAAAATCTGCATAATGATGGTACCATGGCATTTGTTTTGAAAAACAATGGGCACTAAGTACTAACAATAGGATATAAATAATGGTTAATCATTATAGATATAACTTGTCATTATCTTGATAAATCAATTATTATTAATAAAATAAACATAAATAAACGTATCACTAAGAACGTGCAATTGTTAATTTAATTAATCTCACGACGATTAACCACGCAATGGCACCTTGTCCTTCCTATTATATACCTTTTTACTGCACCGGATAACAAGTGCATTCTTGGTCACCATAATATTTTTCGAGGTGAAATTTAGAGGACATCTTGAATCTTGAGGGAAACAATTACACCCACGCGACAGGCAAATGTTACTCGTCAACACTGTGGCTGCTCGCTTCATGTGCTCCATCACTCTCTTTTATCCCAGTCCCATGTAGAAATATCACCAATCAAATTCATCAAACATGTAACTTTACAGCCGAGAAAACAGATAAGATTAGATGAATCTTTGGCATAAATGGCACTGTTTCGAGGTGCAATTGCAAGAGTGGTTCTTCTCGCACGGCAATTGCAAATTTGGTACCTCGTCCACACGACCACTGTGCAGACTAGCCTCATGAGCCGACACACGCGCAATGCCGCACGACCACTATGTGGAAGAGACAATGCCGCATGGCCACCGTGCGGACGAGGATCACAAGCCGACACGTGCGCAATGCCGCACGACACCGTGCGAACGAGCCTCGTCCGCACCGCCACCATGCGAATGACCTATAAAAAATCCAGGCGGCGAAGCTCGTCCGTACAGTGGCTGTACGGATAAGACTCGTCCGCACGGTAGCCGTGCGGCATTGCGCATGTGTCGGCTTGTGAGCCTCATTCACACGGTGGCCATGCGGTATGAGCTCTTCCACACGGTGGCCATGAGTTATTAGCTCTTCCGCATGGTGGCCATGTGGCACTGCACATGTGTCGACCTGTGAGTCTCGTCCGTACAATGGTCATGCAGATGAGATGCTAAATTTGCAATTGCCGCGCGAGGAGAGTCATTCTTGCAATTGCACCTTGAAACAGTGCCATTTATGCCAAAGATTCAGATTAGATGGGCTCCCATTGCACTCCTACAAGAATACATGAGATCAATAAGCAAAGTGTAAAGCCACTGCCCATCGATATTTCATCCTTGGTATTCCATGTGTTCCAGAATTCCAGCCAAATAGCCAATCTCACACATGAAGCCATGAGCCATCCAAAGACAGTGCTAACAAACGTTTATTTGGGTACAGGCTTTGAAAGCATACAACTGTTTGTTTGCACTTTGCACAGTAAGTTCTGAGCTTGTTGTTACAGCTTAAAGCAAAGAAGGGAATGGTACAAAGTAATGACTAATGATCATACGGCCAATATACAAGAGTGATGCAGCCACAGCGATGCAGTTTCTAGGTAGAGGAAGGGGCATCCGGTTGCCTGTCAGGGAGAGCTGCTTGAAATGCAGGATGTTTCATATACTCGTCGTGGAGCCTCGCGAGAGTGGGATAATTCGACTGTGGCAAGGCAGCGCGTTCTGTTAGTTCCTCGAAGATAGATACAAGGACATGTATGGTTATAACAAGAAAGCAAAAGAACCGTACCATATCGATTTGATAGCGAGTGGCTGCTGCATAAATCTGGGGTGCAAGGAATACGTCTGTCTGCATGTAAAGAAAATGCAAAGTCAACTCAGCGCAGGTTTACACTTGCAGTTATATTCGCAGTATGTAGAATCATAATTAAATAAACAGAGGCAAGTTGCCAAATGCACAATCTAGGATTCTCATGGAAGGTAAAGTGAGTAATGGACCCATGCTTTGATAATTGGTAGTCATCCAGAGGTTAAATTCTACAAGAATTGAGGACTATTTACATAATCTTTGGTGAACTGGAATTGCTGATCGAACGAACACTGATAGCAATCTTGTATCATACTACAGTAGAACTGTAGCATTAGGAATTCTATTGCATTTCAGAGGGGACCTCACTATGTCTTGATGCCATGCCACTGTAATACTGTACAATCGTAATAGGTACTAAACGATAATGGGATATAGCCATATAGGAGCTCTATCCCTTGTTAGTCAGGAAAGCACAAATTTATCCTTGACTTCATTTCTTGGTAATAATCCATGCCCTGTCCTTTAGTTTGAGCAAGGGGTAAACATTGTTGTATCAAGTTTCAAAAGAATTCTTTAAAAATTTATCCCTGACTCTAGGAGAACGGAAAAGACTGCTGATGCATTTTTATTTTATTAGTTCTGTTTATTTTAAAACACAAGCATAAACCTACTTCAGATCAATATGAGAGCACTTCACTCTGTTTCAAGGGAAAAGGCACACCTTTTGCAAGCAAGATACAACAACAAGAGATGAAAATACTGCAAGAGAAATTCATTCCAAATGAAAAAAAAAATCGATATAAAAAAGAGGAAATAAAAATACCAGGGTAGCATACGAACCAGTTGGACTTCATCTCCTGTAGCGTACTTCCCAGCGCAGCCTTTATCAGGTTCTCAACAGCTAAACCATTGGGGAAAAGTGAGCACGTTGTAGCATAACAGGCAAGCACAAAGCAGTACGGATCAAAGAAACAAAGAATGCTAAGCATAGATATGGAAAATCAAAGACCTAAAAGAACTATGAGTGAGTTTCTCAAAACATGCAAGACAACCATATTAAACGGCAAGAAGTATTTCCTTAAAAGCAAATTTGCTGGATGAAAGTAATGCTGCAAAAATTTAGTAGATACAACAACAACAGCAACAAAGCATTTTGATCCCAAACAAGTTGGGGTAGGCTAGGAATGAAACCTCCTCAAAGTTAAAGAGACGAGAGCTTTGCAAATAAAATAAAATAATAATAATAATAAATAAATAAATAAAAACCCTACAAGGCTAGAACTCTAAGCTGTACATCCTGCCATCCGAGCCGAGAGCCTAAAACACAGACCCTAAACCTTCTTATGGTTCCGGTACGTGGATCACTAACTTCCATGCACTCCTATCTAAAGTTAATTCTTTAGCTACATTCCAATCCCTTAAATCTCTTTTAACTGCATCCTCCCACGTTAGTCTTGGTCGACCTCTACCTCTTCTTACGTTTTCTGTACGCCTTAAAATTCTACTATGTACCGGTGCCTCAGAAGGTCTCTATTGGAGATATCCAAACCATCTCAAGTGATGCTAGACAAGCTTCTTCTCAATTGGTGCTACCCCCACCCTATCACGTATATTCTCATTGCGGATTCGATCTCGCCTTGTGTGACCACATATCCACCGCAGCATCCTCATCTCCGCTACAATCATCTTCTGTATATGTTGTCTTTTAGTCTCCCAATATTCTGTTCCATATAGCATCGCAGGTCTGATCGCCGTCCTATAGAACTTACCCTTTAACTTTTGAGGAACTTTTTTGTTACACAGTACACCTGAAGCTTAGCGCCATTTTACCCATCCCGCTCTAATCCTGTGGCTCACGTCTTCATCAATCTCTCCGTCTCGCTGTAGCATCGATCCCAAATATCGAAATGTGTCCTTCCTAAGCACTACTTGTCCGTGTAGCCTAACATCTCCATCATCTGCCCCGCCACTGCTGAAATCACACTTCATATACTCAGTTTTAGTCCTACTAAGTCTAAAGCCCTTCGATACTTCCAAAAATAAAGAATGGTTATGCCTATGAAGACAACCTGTGAAACCTCTGTAAATCTGTTGTTGAGTCCATGGGAGACTCTCCCCTGTACCAACCTTTTGCTCAATGAACCTCTGCAAAGAAATAAGCACCACACCAAGTTATGTTGCTGTACATTAGTTTTAGTTTTCGAAATGAACTGTACAGCATATTTTGCTTTAAAAGCATGGGTTGTCTAATTATAGAATTGATCTGCAACACAAAAATTGCATCATTGCACAATGGACATGGATAGCCATCCCTATATGGAACTCAGGTGCACTGAGCAACCAAATTCTAGACAAAGAACCACATATGGCTATAAGCAATGCACAGTAAGTCAGTGCTTACCAGCAGGGTAAGATTGTGAAGAGGTTGAATACCATAACACACAATGCTTGCTATCTGCCATAAAAGTTAGTATAGGAAAGTTCACATTAGGCATGAAGAATTGGTGAGTGGTGACAAAAGAAAAATAAATAAATCGAACATGTAGTCATATACAGTAAGTAGTATTCTCTGTATTATGGTTGGGCCTAACTTCATGCCATACTCCCATGTGCTCAGCAGTCCTGTCATCCTGAAATACACATTTTCCTTTACTGTTTATTTTCCTTTTTGTCCTTGTCGTTGCACTTCTTATCTGATCTTTAAGACTCCTAACATGGTTTTTTTTTATCAGGATCCTAACACGGATTTGAGGATGGCAGGTACAGTTTTTGGTGGGGTTGGATACATAAATCCACAAACTTTTAAAAAAGGCACAACCCCTCAGAAGAAAAGCAACTTGTAAACAAATCTGTACAATGATTGCGAGAACATTCCGGATCAAAGTCCGAGAGTTTCTGCATTTGTATTAAATATTGAATAATGGTGTGCAGTGCACTACAAAATTGCCTCCACAGATGGCACTTCTAGATTAAGTGAATTGTGAAAAACAATTGTGGTCACCATCATGAACATAGGGTGCAGAATCTATTATTACTGGATATTCAAGGCCTTCTTTTAAGGTCTTGAGGTAAAAGAGGACGCTCGGGCATTTGTCCTCCAAATACTACAGAGTCACAAGGAAACAAGTGATCAACAAAATCGTCAAACAATACCAAATTTCGAGACCTGCGCGTGCACATCTCAATACTTGCCATTGCTATCGCGTTAGAGTCACCAACCATCGCATCGTCGTCGACCAACGTAGGGACGAACTTCATAGGATTAAGCTTCATGAATTCGTCGCCACAAAGATGATGAGCCTAGTGAAAATCTAAACAAGATTTCTTGCATAATCCAATCCCAATCAACACGGTTTCATCCAAATTGTCCCTCTACGAATCGTGATGGCACGGTGCTCGGCCCACACTTCTCGGTCCATCACCACAACCAAACCACACTCGTGGCGAGTATATTAGCGATCGCCATTGCACAAGCATTTCAGCTACTGAGCCATTACCCCAAGTGCACAAGCGGGAAGCAAACAAGCAGTAGTAGACGGCAATAGCACCTACCGGGATCAGACTGCTCGCCCTTAAGGAGGTTCACCTCCTTATACTCGTAATCCACACCTGCAGAAACACCATTCATACACGCGCGCATCCAATTTACTCACCCCAATCCAAACCAAGAAACGGCGAGGGGAAGCGAGACCGCAGAGGAAGTTCTTTGGATCGCGAGCAAAGCACGCACCTTTGAGGTTGAGCGCGATGCGGGCTCGGTGGGAGCAGAGCTGCGCCCGATCTGAGTACAACCTCGCTTCCTCGCCGCCGGTGCCTCGCCATTTGCGACCTCACGCTGCCGTGCCGCCGGAGCTAACCGAGCCGGATAGAGAGAAGCAGAGGCGAGCACGGAAGGCAATCCAATTGGACTCGTTCACTGGGCGGCCTAGGACCAAACTCAAACCCATCGCAGCCCATGTAGGCCCATATGGCCCATCCCATCACGTACACCAAGGCCATCAGCCTCCTGGAAGGTGGGCCCCGCAAAGCGTCCCCTCGCTCCCCAAAAGCCGAGCCCAATTTATTGGGAAACGAATAAGCAGCGCTGTAGCTGTACTGTAGCCGGTCTAGCTGTTCTTTTCATATTAGCACTGTGGTCGCAATATCATAGCACTGTGTTTCTCTGTGAGTACGTTACTAACGCAATGGGAGAGGATGTGAATCCAATTCGTACGTACTTTGCCTGCATAAACACTGAAACGAACAGGGAAAAATTCAAAAGAGCCCCTTTACTTTCCGCTATTTCCAGTTGGACCTTCCGAAATGTTTGATTTTTTCTATGGTCTAAACATAACAAAGTCTCGTAGATTTTTTTCCGTCCACTCCTACTTACATTTTCGAAAACAAATTTTAGGGTGTCGGTACTAGGTGTCATCGAACCTAAATTCACGACAACACACGACACGTAACAAGTGCAAGTGCTGTATAGCACCTAAGAATTTAGCTAGAGACTTCAAAGTACTGCCACTTAGCATCGATGACATCAAATTTTTTCCCCTCCCTATCAGACCACCACCACCATCGCTTCCCCCCACCCCCAAACACTAGTGCTCGAGGCGACGCTCGCCGGTGATGGACGACGATGGCAGCGGCGCGGCGGCGGCGGCCGTGCACCACAACGCGCGCTCCCCGGAGGACGTCTTCCGCGACTTCCGCGCGCGCCGCGCGGGCATCGTCAAGGCGCTCACCACGGGTTGGTCCTGCTCTTGCGCTCTTCTTCTTGCTGTAGCTTCCGCGCGTCGTCTCTGGTGTTTTTGGCCGATTTTTCTGACGGATTCGTTGCTCGTGTGCTGCCTCTGTGGTGCGCAGATGTGGAGAAGTTCTACCAGCAGTGCGACCCCGGTGAGGCTCCCCAACTTGGTTTGGTCTTTACCTTTGTAAAGCTCATTTCGGGGTTTGTAAAGCTGTTCGTTTAGCGCTGCTCCGATTCCGCGCTTGCGTACTGGGCGCAGTTGCTGATGCATGGATGGTGCTCGGTATGGTTGCCTTTTTAGGGTTTTGCTCGGTGTAATTATAACGTTGCTTAAGCTCGAATTGGTGGGGTTCTTTAGTCCTAATCCCCGACAGGTATGTAGGTTTTAGTGTGCGGTTGGCAAGGTTTATTTTTTAAGTTGCTATTGCCCGCCAGTGTAATTAGGTAGGTCAATTTAAGTCAAACACTCAAACTTATAGAAAAATGTCAAGTTTGGTCGAAAGCGCAATAGATGTTACACTTTGCATGGCTAGCATCTTGGACCTTCCAAAGCATGGGTAAATGATGTTAGCGCTGCACTAATATGCGTTCCTGCTTGCATGTAGAACACTTAGGAGGAATTATGACCAATCGGAGGCAGTGTTCAACCGCTCATTTTGCCTGAGTTGGAATATGTGCTGAGCGTGGAGGCTGTGGATGATGTGATCGTATCATATTAATCAATAATCATTAAGTAGCGTGAATCTATTTTCCCAGATTGATCCATCGGTTGGAGCTACGGTTTGAGTTGCTGGTACCACAAGATTGGGAATATGGTTTAAAATTTTAAAAGTACTACTCATACTGAATGGTTTAAAATTTTATAAGTAACCCACAAGCTGAATCAAAGTACTGCCTTTCATGGAATAACTCACGTGGGAGTGATTTAAACGGATCTTCCCATGTTTTTTCCGACCCTGGTAATACCCCACTCCATTTCATTACAAAATGGAAACGATCTTCCATGTTCTTATACGATGAAGAAAAAATGATGAAACAGAAATATTGCTAGTAGGAATTTCCGTGAATTGGAGGAAGAAATGGGCACGAGATATATACAGATGTGGATAGGCCTGGTCGTGTCTGTAACTAATGCTATTATGCTAGCATATATGCATGGGCTTGGCCCACACAGCATTCAGGGAAGATTTATCATTGCAAGGCTCACTAAACCAGTAAAGCAGCCTATTTTAGAGGTCCAACCGCATAATTGCACTGCTAAGGAGTCATCGGAACATCAGGGTTCCCGCTAGTGCATACTTAGCTGCTTACAAGATCTTTGCGCTATTTTATAACTGTGATTGCAATTCATCTAGTTTGCCTTTTCCAAGCTTAGTCCTTTTCCTATTCGATAAGATTTACCGATCTGGTAACATGCTGCTGCACTATAATGGTATGATTACAACAATTTAAGGTTAAAAGCAATTAAAGTTCCAAAATTTCTTTAGGCTGGAGTAGCAGATTTGTCCTGTTGCTGTTTGAAGTGCAGCTTTACTGCTTATGGGTTTCATTGGAACAGTTTGTTTCAAGTAAATTGGCTCATAGTTATCATTCCAGCATCCGCTTAAAGTGTGAGTCGGTTTGTCTAGTGAACTACATGTATAAAGCAGTACATTATGTGGTTTTTCCAGCCTATTAGGCTGTTATACGAGCATTGTTGTTAAGTCGTGCGACTAGTCGTGACTAGTCGACAATTAGTCGACAAGTCGGCACACAGACTCCGACTAGAGTCATCGACTCGACTCTAGGAGGACTAGTCGTCTGACTTGCCGACTAGTTGGCGACTAGTCGTGACTAGTTGACGATGCTAGGTGCGCGCGCGATTCGTTCATGATGCATGAGAGGCGACAACAAGCAAGAGTGGCGGCGGAGCCAGGAGCAAGGGCGGCGGTTGCAAAATGAGCGGTGGCTGAGTCATCCCCTCCCACACACAACCGCCGTCAATCGCCCCTACCGCCGCCACTCCCCTCCCTTATCGCCGTTGGTTATCTTCCTCCCCTCCCCGCGCTGCCGCTTCTTCCTCCCACCCCTGTTGCCGCTTCTTTCCTCCTCACTGCCGCCGCTTCTTCCCCGCTCCGCCGCTTCTTCCTCGCCGTCGATTTTACATTGTCGCTGGACTCTTACTATTGGTGATAGCAAGATCCTTACTCTGTATAGAGGATGACACTTGGAGATGGGGCAATTTTTCTTGTATATTTCTCTTCACAATGCCATACCAACTGAGGGTTGGGGATACATATTTATAGGGCTAATACGACCAAGCATATGCCAAGCATATGCCAGAGCATATGCCAAGCATATGCTAGTCTAGGATGCTCTGTCCTAGATGCTCTGTCCTCTATGTCCTCTAAGATGCTAAAGCAAAGATGTTTGTCCTAGATGCTAGTCAAAAGCTAGTCTAAGATGCTAAAGCAAAAGCAAAAGCTAGTCTAAGATGCTAAAGCAAAAGCAAAAGCAAAAAAGCCGACACACAAAAAGCGAGCCACAGAGACTTATCCATCAATCTCCCTAAGTCTTGTGTGTCTCCTTGTGAGGAATCGAGCCATCCCGATCCGGCGCGAAGATGACGAGCCGACGCCTTGATTTCCACGCGAGGCGCCCCCAACTTGCGAACCTCGGACGCTAGAGTCAAGCTCGGCGAAGAACTCCGTCAACCGGTCATGTCGTTCGGAATCGCCGCCGAGGAGGGCGTGTGCTTTGGCTCGTCGAGGTGGAGAGAGCCGTGCGGCGGTGCCGTGGAGGTAGTTCAATGCTCGCCGAGCAATGAAGCAGCCGGTGCTCCTCCTCCTTCGTCGGCGCGCGCGGGCCGCCGCGTCGTGGTATCGACAATAACCGCCCGATGACCAAGCTTGCCGCATTGTAGCAAGAGTCGCCTCGCGCGGCTCTTGCTTGCCGGCTGCGCCGCTCTGGCGCCCACTGGCATCATCACCTAAGACGTCCTCGTGCCCATGCTGGCGTCTTTGCGCGCTTGCCGCGCTTGCCACGTGATGCGGCGCCGTCGTGGAAGAAGGCTCCTTCTTCTTCGCCACCTTGGCCGGCAGACCCACTCCTCCCGAGTGAGGAGGAGCTTCCAATGGTGACGGGTCCCGAGAGGGGGCTGTGGCTCATCATCGTTGACGACCTTGAGGCGACCTATCGCCTCCTCGATCGACATCGTGGAGAGGTCCAGAGACCGGATCGACCGAGCCATCCGCTTGTACTTCGGGGGCGGCGAAAGAGCTTCTCGGCGCCTCTCTCTCGTGCGATGTCGTCGCCGAACTTTACCAACTTTGCGCAGAGTGTTGAGGCGAGAGCAAAGTCATCAACGTCCTCACCGCTTGAAGGCCGTGGTCTCCCATTCCGCGCGGCGTGCTGCGGTGTGGACTTGCGGCGCGGTCGCCTGCCGATGCGTCTTGTGGCGATGGCGTCCCAAGCCTCCTTGGCGATCGCTTGTTGGAGCGAGCGCATCTCGGGCGGATCTGCGGCGATGAGGCATCCAGCGCCGTCGATCCCGGTCGTAGTCGGCGTCGCCCGTCGGATCGCCTCCCACATGTGTCGTGCTCGAGCCTCACCTTCATCGCGCGCCCACTCGGCGTAGTTGGCTTTGGTGAGGTAGGCCACCCACCGCCGGGCGGCGTCCCGACAACGACACGGAACCGTGGTAACCACGGTGCACGGCCCGGGAGAAACCCGCAGCGCACGTGAAGGCCGCGCTCTCTATCGACCGTCTGCCGCCGTTGTCGCGCGCGCCTCTTCCGGGCGCCCGCCGAGCGCCTCTCCAGAGCGCCACCGCCGAGCGCGCCTCCAGAGCGCCACCGCGCCGTCGCGCTCCTCCAGAGCGCCACCGCCGGCGCTGCCCTCCGAGAGCGCCACCGCCGGCGCGCCTCCTCCAGAGCACCATCGCCGCGGCCGCGCTGTTCGGATTGCCGCAAGCTCGTGGCGTGCGCGGCGCCATCGCGCCTTCGCCGCGCCGCGCCTCCTCTCCGCCGCTCAAGGTCGCGCGGGCGCTGTCATCGGCGAGAGATGGGCTGCTGCTGCCGCCGCCAGACCTGACCTCTGCTGCGCGCCGCGACGCGCCGTGACCGCCGCCGTTGCCGCTTCACCTCCGCTGGCTGCCGCCGCCGCTGGCCGCTACCGACGCTCGGCGCCGCTGCGCGCGTTGCGCGGTCTCTGCCGCCTTCGCTTCGCTGTTGCTGCTGGCGCTGCTTCGGCCGGCCGGCCGACGCCGCGTGCGTTTCGAGGCGCATCAACGCCGAGATCGCTCTGCGGACATGGCGCGCGCTGCTGGGGTGTTGCGTGGAGAGAGGCGCGCTTCGATGAGCCGTGCCGTCTCCGGAGGAGGTGGCGTGGGCAATGAGGGCTGCTGCGCTCTGGGTGGTGGCTCTGCTGAGGTCGGAGAAGGAGATGAGCGAGGAGATGCTCGAACTACAGGATACACAAGCTCGATACCACTTGTTAGTATTTGGACTCTTACTATTGGTGATAGCAAGATCCTTACTCTCAGAGAGGATGACACTTGGAGATGGGGCAATTTTTCTTGTATATTTCTCTTCACAATGCCATACCAACCCGAGGGTTGGGGATACATATTTATAGGGCTAAACAGACCAAGCATATGCCAAGCATATGCCGAGCATATGCCAAGCATATGCTAGTCTAGGATGCTCTGTCCTAGATGCTCTGTCCTCTATGTCCTCTAAGATGCTAAAGCAAAGATGCTGTCCTAGATGCTAGTCAAAAGCTAGTCTAAGATGCTAAAGCAAAAGCAAAAGCTAGTCTAAGATGCTAAAGCAAAAGCAAAAGCAAAAAGAAGCCGACACACAAAAAGCCGACACAGAGACTTATCCATCAGCTTCTTCCCCTCCCCTCCCCTGCCGCCACCACCAGTCACCATCGACCCCAGCCTCGGTGAGCACTCCTCTCCTTCCTCTGCTCCTCTCTTGCACTATGCTCTACTCCGCTTTCCTTCCTCCCCCTCTCTCTGTTTTGCGCTGTACTCGCCTTTGCTCACTCATGCTCTGTTTTTCTCTGTGGTCTGCAGTAGTAGCAGCAGCAGCAGCTGTAGTAGTAGCACTAGTACTAGTAGCAGCAATATTTCCTAGTCTGCCGACTAGCTGTGGCTAGTCGCGACTAGTCGGTCGACTAGTCCACAAGTCGGCCCTCTTGCGACTCGACTCGACTTTACGACTTAATAACCTTGCATGTATTTAGCATTTCGTGCACTATTGTCTATTGATATGTTGTTGAATTGAACATTACAGATGGTTTTTTGAATGCATCAGGTTTTCTTTCCCTTGTTTTTTGTCGTATTGATGATATAATGCTTCTCCTCTTTTGTCAGAGAAAGAGAACCTGTGCCTTTATGGACTACCCAATGAGACCTGGGATGTGACTCTGCCAGCCGAGGAAGTACCTCCTGAACTTCCAGAACCGGCACTGGGAATAAACTTTGCCCGTGATGGAATGATTGAAAAGATTGGTTATCGCTGGTTGCGGTTCATAGTGATGCATGGCTACTGTCTGTTGCATTTTACTTTGGAGCGATTTGGATTCGATAAAGAAGCTAGGTTTGCAATTGCATTGTTTTTATTTACGAAAATAAAATGACAGTGATGCAGCATTATGATTCCATTTGTTTGAGGTTTCCAATTGGATTTTGCATTTTGATGTGAGTGCGTATGATTCCAGTCTAGACGGTGCACCAGCAGTACATTATATGGTTTTTCCAGCCTATTAGGCTGTTATACGAGAATATGTTAATAGTCCGCAGGTGGCATTTAAATTTCAGGAAACGTCTCTTCACCATGATTAATGGTCTTCCCACTGTCTACGAAGTTGTGACGGGAATTGCCAAGAAGCAAACAAAAGCCCCCAACAGCAGCAGCAAAAGCAGCAAGTCCGGCTCAAAAGTGAGTATATGTGCTATGTGTGACATGTACTACTCATGTCAAGTTGTCAGCTCAATCGTTTACTCATTTGTTATTTTCCCTTGTCTTTCAGCCCTCAAGACAACCGAACTCTAACAGCAAGCCTGCAAAGCCGGCCCAGCCAAAAGACGAGGATGACAGTGGCCGAGAGGACGAGGACCAAGCATACTTGTGCGGCGCTTGCGGGGAGACTTACTCGAACGGCGAATTCTGGATCTGCTGTGACATTTGCGAGAAGTGGTTCCACGGCAAGTGCGTCCGGATCACCCCCGCAAAGGCGGAGCACATCAAACAGTACAAGTGCCCCGGCTGCAGCAGCAAGAGGAGCCGAGAATGACCACGGAAGGCACCCGGTTGATGTGTGCTTAGAATCGTTAGGAATGGTGACCTGCTGCTCTGTAGCAGCAGACCGGCCATTCGTGCCGGTTGTTGTACTAGTTTCGTCTTGTGTTGTGCCGGACATGTGTAATCAGTGGCAGGCTGACTGCTGTCGTCGTAGTGTGATGTGAGGTTTGTGAAGAGTTAGAAACTCTCGTGTTCGGTAATGAAGTGCTGGGTTAGCGTGTATGATAATGCCTCCTGATCTTCCTTGCCTAATATTGCTATTCTGGCAAAGCTTAGGGTTGGTTTGTTTACCAGCTTCCTGGGTAGTCTAGTCCAGCAACCCTCGACAAGTCTCAAAACTAGCCGTACATTGCGAGGCATATGTTGCTGTTCTCCAAGCAGATCGAGAGAAAAAATAGCGTCACAAATAATGTGTAGTGTAAGCATCACTTTTATGACAACACTAAAATCATACAAAGCCTTCTGCTTTTCCATTAATGTTTTAGCACTTGTGACCATTGCCATCGTCACAGAGAGCAAACTTATCACTGGAGATTGCAGTGCAGCATCAGCACTCCAACATTCCTTACAATTCTAAACAACATTGGTTATCTATCACTTGTCACTGCTCAGTCGTAATCAACGTTGCCAATGGAGTTCGCAGTGGCAATTTGGATGGAGGACCTGAGCCCATATCTGTGCGTCAAGTGGTAACTGGTTTGTACCACGGTTTAGCATGTTAAAGGTGCAAAGGTAGCGGACCAAAGCCAATATCTGCACAGGAAATGGAGACAGTGCAAACGAGTATAGCAGTACCAAAGTGCTCAAAAGTGTTCAGGATAAGCAACCATCAAAGAAAGCTGACATCAAAGGGACCTGGGATCTTTCAGTGTGTGGCCAATATTACCTACCGTGCAGAACCAAGAGAGCTTTCACAGTTCAGACAGCTTCAACCGGCAATTGCTTCACCACCTCCCGCATGGCTGTATAGAGGAAGAATATATATCCCTGCATTGTATATCCGAAGACTAAATGAAATTGAACCCAAGATAACTGAAATACAGTCATAAGGCATAATTTTGCATCGCATCCCACCATATGAAAGCTTTAAGGCTTCCCTCTGAACATTCCCCCAACAAAGTTTTCGGTGTCTTGTTACTTTACCTCAATGTTACGGCTCTAACGCAAGAACTGACTGGATTTGCCACATTAACTGATCGTTCAAATGAATGTGAGGATGAACACCTAGCCCCAAAGCCAGCATTACTGTCAGAATGGAATAGTCTAATTTATCCCCAAAAGGCATACCTAAAAACCGAGATAACAAAATAAATATTTCTATCATGTTTGAGGATAGGGCATACCGATACATCAATCTGATGAATCAAAACCTCACAACAAATACAGACAAAGCATATGGTGGATGCGAGTCAAATATGTTACCTGCTAGGTGCTTGTATCATGTTTGAGGATAGGGCATACCAATACAATAATTTGATGAATCAAAACTTCACAACTAATACGGACGAAGCATGTCGTGAGCCGGCACTGTTCAGTAACAGCCCTCGATTACTAGGAAAGTTTATTATTTAAGAATCTATCTATTAGTTAGACGAGTTATTATTGGATTAGATTGTTAGAGATAAATTTCCTTATAGATTATTTCTTAAAATTCAGGTCGGATCATCCCTATAAAAAGAGTAACATGTATCCATTATCAAGGAAGCAAGAAAGATGAATTAATCTAGTCTCCCTCCCAAGGTTCTATCATCTCAGTCTATAGTCTAATCCCTCATCCCACCAAACCGACACCGTCCGGCCTTCTTCCCGACGGTGTTTACCCTGTTATGAACCAAGGTTCATAACAACTTGGTATCAGAGCCAACACCATGGTTTCTGCTGCCAAGAATTTCAAGACCATGAAGGCCACCCTCAACGAGATGAGTGCCGGCGTAGATGACATGAAAGCTATCTTGGTAGACATGGCGGTTATGGTGGCCAAACTGATTGAAAAGAAGGAGGAGGCACGGGCAGCAGCTGCTGCACGATCTGCGCTGCCGGAGGCATCTCTGATTTCGCCCATGACTTCTGCATCGTCGACCTCTCTGCTTGTGGTTGCCCAAACGGTGCCCCCGCCGAGGAAGAAAGCCGCTGCCCAACGATCATCTTCTCACGCGATCGTCGACATCTATTGGGCGTTGCGGACTATCTTCCATGCAATGTTCGCCGGCCACGACCTCTCGTCAACACGGGTCTCCTAGGGCTTCAACCATGGCGGCACCACATTTCGAGAACGAGTGTCGCGAAGGAGGAGTAGTGTCATGAGCAGTCTGTTCATGCATATGAGCGATTACCATGGGAATCTTTAGCACCGAATAGGAAGGGATTGCCTTCCCAAATAAGAATATCTATTTACTTAAATAGTTGATTAGTTTCTTTGTATAGAGATTAGGTAATTGGAAAGGTTATCTATTAGTTAAGAATGTTATCTATTAGTTAGGAAAGTCATCTTTTAGAATGATCATATCCATAATTGTTATAAGAACCCTCTATATAAGGAGACATATTGTAATCGTTGGCATGAAACAATGAGAATTCAATAGTCTAAGTCACAATCCCCTTCGTCTCCCCAATCTATAGTCTTCCCTCTCCCTTAGCAGCCGACGCCACCCTGCTATCCTCCCGGTGATGTTTACCCCTAAGATCTAAGGATCATAACATTTGGTATCAGAGCAGTCGATCCCTTCCCACAACTTCTGCTACCATGATTATGACGACAAATCAGACCATCAGACCTGCCGCCGAGTCGTTAGCTATAATAAAGGCTAACGCCAACAAGATGACCATGCGCACCAACGCCAACGACAAGAAGATGGCGGTCATCTTCCTCGACATGCATGCTACTTTAGAGAAGATGATCGCGGATCAAAAGGAGAAGAAGGCGCAACAAGAGGCGACGGCATTTCCAGCAACGACAGTGACGCTGTCTGAACTTGCCACGCCGCTACCGCATCCTGCCATGGTGTTGCCGGCTTTGCCGTGGCCCGCTGGCACGTCGTGGCCATTGCGATCTTTGCCGGGGTTCTTTGTCATGCCTACCGCAACAACCGGTGAGTTTGCTGCAACCGCGTGTTGAGGCAATGATCTTCAAGGACTCATGTCGCTATCGCAACCTCTCGTCAACGTGGGGTCACCTAGCGCTTCAGCCATGGCCACCACCACAGCTTGAGAACGAAAGTCGCGAAAAGGAGGGGAGTAGTTGTCGTGAGCCGGCACTGTTCACTTATTAAGAAAGTTTATTATTTATGAATCTATCTATTAGTTAGGCAAGTTATTATTGGATTAGATTGTTAGAGATAGATTTCCTTATAGATTATTTCTTAAAAGTCAGGTCGGATCATCCCTATAAAAAGGGTAACATGTATCCATTATCAAGGAAACAAGAAAGATGAATTAATCTAGTCTCCCTCCCAAAGTTCTATCATCCCAGTCTATAGTCTAATCCCTCATCGCACCAAGCCGACACCGTCCGGTCTTCTTCCTAACGGTGTTTACCCGTTATGAACCAAGGTTCATAACAAAGCATATGTGGGATGCGAGTCAAATATGTTACCTGCTAGGTGCTTCAATGTCCCCAGCCTACATAAAAAAAAAGTGTCGTTCTTTAGTTTGCCAATAAAAATAACAAGCATTTGGAGAAAAACATAACTCGGTGAAGACTTAAGGATGGAAATGAGATAACATGGGATAATTACATGAGGAAAAGGTAAGACTTGATGCAGACTCGTGGAAGGCATCAAGCACTCCTTCCAGGCCTCTGAAAAGTTTGACCAGTTATTATTGGTTTTCAATATCTAGGTGATGCATTATAAGTAGTAAAGAAGAATGTAACTACTACAGAATCTTCTGGTGCACATAAAGCATAGGCACATGGCAAGAGTAGAATTTTTTTATAAAAAAAACTGGAAAATCTGTAGCTATCAATTTTCTGGTTTGCAAACTGAATAAGCATAATAGATAACTTCATGAACATAATAGACACTAATACTATGTTCAAAAGCAATAACCAGAAATTCTCCTCCTATTAGAACACAATTGTAGGATAAATAGATCGCTGACTAAACACATAATACCGTGCTTAAAATTCAAAAGCAATAACCAGAAAGAAACACCTCAAAGAAAAAGTATCATGCTATATGTGTGGGAAGAAAATTAGTGTTATATAAAGTACTGAAGTTACTGAAACAAAGAGAAACATACCATCCAATCATCCATAAATAAGTAAGCACGGTTCATCATGACTTAGGAAGGATGAAGAGTAATCAGCTGCACACTTGGGCTAATATGAGGAAAAAGGTCTTGGGCTAATATGAGGAAGAAGGTCCGCAGCTTAACTGCAACCAGAGAAGCACACATTGAATCAAGTTAACTGTATTACTTCCTCTATCAAGCTCTTATTTAAAACTCCTTTGCAACAT
This sequence comes from Ampelocalamus luodianensis, assembly GCA_036346255.1. Lineage (NCBI taxonomy): Eukaryota > Viridiplantae > Streptophyta > Magnoliopsida > Poales > Poaceae > Ampelocalamus > Ampelocalamus luodianensis. The sequence goes on along the minus strand of CM070634.1, from coordinate 41,259,985 downwards.
AGCTTGCTTATCAATTCTATTGCCTCCTCCAAACAACCCTCATGACCAAGACCTTCAACAAGAATAACATAGGTTGATTCATCAGGCATGCAGTTGTTGGACACCATATAAGCTAAAAGATCAATAGCATGGTCTGTTTTCCTATTGTTACAAAGCCCAAGTAGTACAGCATTGTAAAACATGGTACCAGGTGATATACCCATATCTTGCACTCTGTGGAACATTCTGATAGCCTTCTCAATACTATTTTCTCTAGAAACCAAAAGCCAAAGATTGATACGTAATTGAATCAGGAAGAGGCCTTTCAAGATTATGTCATTCGACAAATCCAGAGCTTCTTCCATTTTGTCAGCCTTGGAAAGACAGGCAATTATTGTATTGTAAGTAATCACCTCAGGAACACAGACCTTTATTATCTCATTCAATATGTCAAGGGCTTCTTTCGTCTTACCAGCCTTGCAAAGCCCGCCAATTACTTTATTGTAGGTAGCTAAGTTAGGAACATATCCTTTCTCAGGCATTAGTTTTAGAATTGCAATTGTTTGCATAAGAAATCCTTTTTTGCACAAGGAATTGATGAGTACATCAGGAGTTACTTCATTTGGGGATAACCATTCTGGGCCAATCGATTAGCTCTGTGTTGCAGAAGCTATCGATCATAGTGGTGTATGTCACAGAGCTTGGTGTGCAGCCAACATTTTCTCAAGAAACTCAACAACGCCATCAAGTAATCCTTTTTGGCACAAAAAGGTGATTATTGTGTTGAATGTCAGTTCATTTGGGGGACAATTCTTGTGGACCATCTCAGCGATGAGCTCTCAGCATCCTCCCACCGCTCATCACTACACAAGCCCTTGAATACAGCGTTGTAGGTAATGGTATCAGGCTTGCACCCGTAGGATTCAAGACTGTTCAATAATTTGACTGCATCATTAACTCGCCTTTCTTTGCACAAACCATCAATAATTCTAGAGTACGTGACAATATCTGGCATGCATCCTTACTCTGACATTTGCTCAAGCACTTCAATTGCACGATTGACCAACCCTTTCTGACATAAAGAAGTGATTATTGTAGTGAATGTCACTCCATCTGGGGGGCAATTCTTGCCAACCATCTCAGCCATGAGCTTCTCAGCATCCTCCCACCGCTCAATGCTACACAAACCCTTCAATACAGTATTATATGTAATGATATCAGGTTTGCATTCGTAGGATTGCAGACTGTTTAATAGTTTGATAGCATCGCTAATACGCCTTTCTTTGCACAAACCATCAATTATACAGTTGTATGTGACGGTATTTGGCATGCACCCATGCTCCGGCATTTGCTCAAGAACCTTAAGTGCAAGATTGACCAAACCTTTCTGACACAGGGAGCTAATGAGCGTGGTAAATGTTACCGCATTTGGTGGGCATCCATCCTGGACCATATCTACCATGAGCTCCTCAGCATCCTCCCACCGTCTGGCAGTCAATAAGCCCTTCAACACAGTAGTATAGCTAACAGCATCGGACTGACAACCGAATGACAGCAAATCGTTGAATAAATCAATAGCCTCATCAATGTGCTCCTCTTTGCACACGGCATTGATGAGAACATTGTATGTGAAAATGTTCGGTGTGCACCCCTCGGCACGCATATTGTCAAGATGCTCCATTGCCTTCTTGTAGCCGCTCCGCTCCGCTCACAGATCCCTTCCAAAAGGATGCTGTAGGTGAATTCATCTGGGGAAAATCATTTTGAGCCATATGAGCTACAATGCGCTCAGCACCGTCCCATCTCTTGGTGCTACACAAGCCCTTCAACACAGTACTATAGCTAATGTTATTGGGTTTGCAACCGTAGGAGGGCAAGGTGTTCAGGAGCTCAACAGCTTCATCAACATGGCCCTGATTGCACATGGCGTTGATGAGGACATTATATGTCACGATGTTCGGCGAGCACCCCTTGGCCCGCATCTCATCAAGGAGGTCCATGGCCTGACCGTAGCCGCTCTTCTTGCACGTGGCCTCGAGGAGGATGGCGTAGCATATCCACGTCGGGGGAGCTGCCCCGGTGGAGCATATCGTCGAGCACGGCGAGCGCGTCGCCCATCCGGCCGCGGACGCAGTAGACCCGGAGAGTGGGTTGTAGGTGAAGGCGTTGGGCGCGAAGGGCATGGAGGCGATGACGCGGCGCGCGGCATCCATGCGGCCGGCGCGGCAGTAGCCGTTGACGAGGGTGCTGTAGGCGACGACGTTGGCGGCACCGGCTGCCCTGAGGGCGTCGAGCACGCGCTCCGCCTCGCCGATGCGGCGGTCGGCGCAGAGCTTCTTCATGAGGATGCCGCAGGCGATGACAGCGGGCGGGTCCGGCATGGAGGCGACGAGGCGGACGGCCGCGTCGAGGTCGCCGCGGCGGACGAGGCCGCGCAGGCGGGCGTTGGCCCCGCCGCCGCCGCCCCGCCTCTTCCATCTGGAGGCGAGGCGGAGGCGGGGTCTAGTGGCTAGGGGTTTTGGCCTCGGTTTTGGAGGGGTGAGAGAACGCGTAAGAGCAGGTGCGGCGAGCGCCGGCGGTGGGACCGTCGAGGCCGCCATGGGATTTGGAGGGAAATGCCACTAGCCTGTAGGTCACACGCTTAAGATTTTTTTTTTCTTTTCTGGGACAACTGATTTAGGCAAAAGAAAATTGATGGAGTAATATACTCCATGTAGAAAAAAGAGTAGTATACTTTAGTCAATTCAAAACCTATTTTTTCGATGATCCGAACTCACAACATTTCTTTATGTGGTGCACATTGGAGTGCAAATCATACAATAGAGTTGCAGTTTTGTGCACTTGTAATGAAGTATTTTCACACCATTTGAGCACAATGAGCAAGAAGAGAGCATTGCTAATCTGTTGCCACCAGAGATAGTGATGGATAAGTCTCTGTGTTGGCTTTTGCCGCCCTTCAAGGACAGCATCCTTGACTCGCGGTTAGCATCTCTTTAGGACAGCATCTTTAGACAGAGCATCTTGGACTAGCTTTAGAGAGGACAGAGCATCTAGATGAAGCATCTTAGACTAAAGATATGCTTGACATATGCTTGTTTGGTTAGCCCTATAAATATGTATCCCCAACCCTCGAGTTGGCATGGCATTGTGAAGAGAAATAAACCAAGAAAAATTGCCCCATCTCCAAGTGTCATCCTCTCCATGAGAGTAAGGAACTGCTATCACCAAGAGCAAGAGTACGTGTAACAAGTGGTATCGAGCTATACTATCCTCGTAGCCTCGAGCATCTCCCGCTCATCTCCTTCTCGCCTCAGCAGCATTTCCCGGCCAGAGCGCAGCAGGCCCGCTCGCCCACGCCACTCCTCTCCGAGACGAGCGGCGGCTTCTCGGCAGCCCTCTCCACGCAACACCTCGATAGCGCGCCATGTCCGCAGTGGCGATCTCGGCGCTCGATCGCCTCGAAGACACTGCGGCGTCGGACGGCCCGAGCTTCGGCGCAGCACGCAGCGCTAGCGAAGCGGCGCAGAGACGCAGCCAGGCGCAGGGCCGAGCGTCGGCAATGCGGCGAAGCGGGGCGGCGGCAGGCGGAGGAAGCGGCGGCGGCAGCGGAGCACGGCCAGCGTCGCGGCCGCGGCGAGAGGTCAAGGTCTGGCGGCGGCGGCAGCAGCTCCATCTCTCGCGATGACAAAGGCCGACGCGACCTTGAGCCACCTGGAGAGGAGAAGCGAGGCGAGGGCGGCAGCGTGAAGCGCCGCGCACGCCCACGAGCTTGGCGGTAGTCCAACAGCGCGGTCGCGCGATGGCGCTCTGGAGGAGGCGCGACGGCGGTGGCGCCTCTGAGGAGGCGCGCGGGCGGTGGCGCTCGAGGAGGCGCGCGGCGGTGGCGCTCTGGAAGAGGCGCGCCGCGACAACGGCGGCGAGCGGTCGATAGAGAGCGCGCCTTCGGCGCGCGTGGCTTCTCTCCCGGACCGGCACCGTGGTTACCACGGGTTCCGTGTCGTTGTCGGGACACCGCCCCCGGTGGGTGGCCTACCCACCAAGGCCAACTACGCCGAGTGGGCGCGGTGATGAAGTGAGGCTCAGTGCGGCACATGTGGGAGGCGGTCCGTGCGACGGCGACGCCGACCACGACCAGATCGACGGCGCTGGATGCCCTCATCGCTGCAATCCCGCCGAGATGCGCTTCGCTCTCCAACAAGCGCATCGCCAAGGAGGCTTGGGACGCCATCGCCGCAAGACGCGCGCGGCGGCGACCGCGCCGCAAGTCCACACCGCGAGCACCGCACGGAGTGGGAGACCCCGCTTTCAAGCCGGTGAGGACGTTGATGACTTTGCTCTCCGTCTCAACACTCGCTGCAAAGTTGGTACGATTCGGCGGCGACGCACCTCCTAAATGAGAGAAGCGTCGAGAAGCTCTTTCGCTGCGTCCCCGAGAAGTACAAGCAGATGGCTCAGTCGATCCAGTCTTTGCTGGACCTCTCCACGATGTCGATCGAGGAGGCGATAGGTCGCCTCAAGGTCGTCAGCGATGATGAGCCACGCCTCTCTCGGGACCGTCACCATTGGCGGAAGCTCCTCGCTCGGGAGGGTGGGCTGCCGGCCAAGGTGACAGAAGAAGGGCCTTCTTCCACGACAGCGGCGACATGCGTGATAAGCGCGCAAGTCGCGCAAAGACGCCGAGCATGGGCGCGAGGGCGCCGAGGGTGATGACCGTGGGCGCCCGCAGCGGCGCCGGCAAGCAAGAGCGGCATGAGACGACTCTTGCTATAAGCTGCGCAAGTCCGGTCATTGGGCCAAGGATTGTCGGATACCACGACGCGGCCAGCCCACGCCGCGACAAAGTGCGGAGGAGGAGCACCGGCTCGTTCATTGCTCAGCGAGCATCGAACTACCTCAGCGGCACCGACCGCGCGGCGGCTCTCCACCTTGACGAGCCAAAAGCACACGCCTCTTGGCGAAAGTTCCGCAACAACAAGACCGACGGGTGGTGCCTCGACACCGGCGACACCCACCACATGACCGGGCGGCGGAGTTCTTCTCGGCGTGACTCAGCGCTCGAGGCTCAGAGTTGGGGGCGCCTCCGGCGTTGAAATCAAGGACGACGCCTGCTCTAGGATCGGGATGGCTCAGATTCCTCACAAGGTGGCTCAGATTCTCACAAGGAGACACACAAGACTTAGGAGATTGATGGATAAGTCTGTGTTGGCTTTTGCGCCCTTCAAGGACAAAGATCCTTGACTCGCGGTTAGCATCTCTTTAGGACAAGATCTTTGGACAGAGCATCTTGGACTAGCTTTATAACTAGCTTTAGAGGACAGAGCATCTTGGACTAACTTTAGGACTAGCTTTAGAGGACAGAACATTTAGGACAGAGCATCTAGGACAGAGCATCTTAGACTAGCATATGCTTGGCATATGCTTGGCTGGTTAGCCCTATAAATATGTATCCCCAACCCCTCAGGTTGGCATGACATTGTGAAGAGAAATAAACCAAGAAAAATTGCCCCATCTCCAAGTGTCATCCTCTCCATGAGAGTAAAGATCACCAATAGTAAGAGTCCAGCGACTAACAAGGTGAACCACTGAAACGTGTTCAGAGAGAAATAAGCAGCAACAGAACTGCACAAGCGGCCTACTCGGGGCTCCAGAAGTAAAGCAGAAGGCCAATAGTACCAAGACCAATTATGCATCATCAAGATTCAATGTAGCTTTCAAAATCTAGAGAATGGCGAAGGGAATTTATTTTTACCGAATGAGAGAGCCTTTGGCAAACTCCTTGCAAATCTGTTTTTGCCGGGCACAATAGACATATCTGCTCGGTCATCAACTTAAGGAACCCCCAATGTTCCTCAAAACCTACCTGGCCTGACAGCTTTAGTTGAATGATCTGATCCCGAAGCTAGCTTTGTACTTAAATTGGTATGACTGGGCAACTAATGATCAGACAACTTCCATATTCATCCTGCACTTGCTTCACCACTTCCCTTTTTTAAGACTTTCACCACTTCCCTGTATCTCAGCTCTGATTGATTCATTTACGTACAAATAACTTTTTTAAAAAAGCTTTGCTGATTATTTACCACTTCTTTCCTTCTGAGTTATGCAATATTTCACAGATGTGGACAGTGTTTGATTCAGCAAAAGGGTTCAATTTAAATGCAATTTGAAAAGGTTCGTCTACAGGTCAGATTTCTGTTACAATTTTACCATCTTACAAAGAGAAACAAACCAACTGTATAGAAGTATGGACGTCACAGTTCATCATGACTTGGGAAGGATGCAAAGCAACCAATTCAGCACTTGCCAATACAGGCAATAAGGCCCCACAACTTCATTGCAACATGAGAAGCATGCACATTCAATCCAAGAAAGATGGTTCTATTCCTCAATCGAGCTCTTATTCAAAACTCCCCTACGGCACAAATTGCCCAGCAGTTCTTTTGCCTCCTCCAGAAAGCCCTCATAAGCAAGACCTTCGATGAGAATGATGTAGGTTGATTCATCAGGCATGCAGCCATTGGACACCATGTAAGCAAAAAAATCGATAGCAAGTTCTGTTCTCCAAGTTTTACAAAGACCAAGCAGTACAGCATTATAAAGCACTGTGTCGGGTGATAAGCCAATTTCCTTTACTCTGCGGAACATTCCAAGAGCCCTGTCTATTCCATCTTCTCTAGAGAGCCCAAAAGCTAAAGATTCGTAAGTAGCTGTATCTGGGCAAAGGCCCTTAGAGACCATCACATTCAACAAATCAAGAGCCTCCTCCATTTTGCCAGACTTGGCAAGAGTGGTGATTACTGTATTGTAAGTAATCACATCCGGACTACAACCATTTCTTGTGCTGCTCAACAGCTCAAGGGCTCCCTGTGCCTTCCCAGCCTTCAAAAGCTCATCGACTATTATACTATAGGTAGTTGAGTTGGGAATGCAGCCTTTCTCAGGTATTAGCTTCAGAATTTCAATTGCTTGTGAATGCAATCCTTTCTGGCATAAAGAAGTGATTATTGTATTGAATGTCACTTCGTCTGGGGGACAATTCTTGTGGATCATCTCGACCATGAGCCGCTCAGCATCCTCCCACCGCTCAACACTACACAAGCCCTTCAATACAGTGTTATATGTAATGATATCAGGCTTGTACCCATTGGATTGCAGACTGTCCAGCAATTTCATGGCATCCTCAATACACTTTTTGTTGCACAAACCATCAATAATACAATTGTATGTGACAATATCTGGGATGCATCCATGCTCTGACATTTGATCAACAACTCTAATTGCACGATTGACCAGTCCCTTCTGACATAAGGAAGTGATTATTGTGTTAAAAATCACTTCATCTGGGGACAATTCTTGGACCATCTCGGCCAGGAGCTCATCGGCATCCTCCCATCGCTCAATGCTACACAGGCCCTTCAAGACAGTGGTATAGGTAATGATATCAGGCTTGCACCCATGGATTGCAGATCACTTAATAATTTGATTGCATCGTCGACATGGCTTTCTTTGCATAAACCATCGATAATGCTGCTGTATGTGACAATATCCGGTTGCATCCATGCTCTGACATTTGATCAGGAGGCGATAGGTCGCCTCAAGGTCGTCAACGATGATGAGCCACGATCTCTCTCGGGACCCGTCACCATTGGCGGGAAGCTCCTCCTCACTCGGGAGGAGTGGGCTGCCGGCCAAGGTGACAGGAAGAAGGGGGAGCCTTCTTCCACGACAGGCGGCCGCATGCGTGATAAGCGCGGCAAGCCGCGCAAAGACGCCCAGGCATGGGCGCGAGGACGTGCCGAGGGTGATGACCGTGGAGGCGCCCAGGGCGGCGCCGCTGGCAAGCAAGAGCCGGCACGAGACGACTCTTGCTACAACTGCGGCAAGTCTGGTCATTGGGCCAAGGATTGTCGACAGCCACGACGCGGCCAGGCCCACGTCGCACAGGCGGAGGAGGAGGAGCACCCGGCTCTGTTCATTGCTCAGGCGAGCATCGAACTACCTCCAGCGGCACCGACCGCAGCGGCTCTCCTCCACCTTGACGAGCCAAAAGCACACGCCCTCTTCGGCGAAAGTTCCGGCAACAGCAAGACCGACGGGTGGTGCCTCGACACCGGCGACACCCACCACATGACCGGGCGGCGGGAGTTCTTCTCCGAGCGTGACTCAGGCGTTCGAGGCTCTGTCAAGTTTGGGGACGCCTCCGGCGTTGAAATCAAGGACGACGCTCTGCTCTAGGATCGGGATGGCTCAGATTCCTCACAAGGTGGCTCAGATTCCTCACAAGGAGACACACAAGACTTAGGGGGAGATTGATGGATAAGTCTCTGTGTTGGCTTTTGCCGCCCTTCAAGGACAGCATCCTTGACTCGCGGTTAGCATCTCTTTAGGACAACATCTTTGGACAGAGCATCTTGGACTAGCTTTAGGACTAGCTTTAGAGAACATAGCATCTTGGACTAGCTTTAGGACTAGCTTTAGATGACAGAGCATCTAGGACACAGCATCTAGGACACAACATCTAGGACAGAGCATCTTAGACTAGCATATGCTTGGCATATGCTTAGCTGGTTAGCCCTATAAATATGTATCCCCAACCCCTCAGGTTGGCATGGCATTGTGAAGAGAAATAAACCAAGAAAAATTGCCCCATCTCCAAGTGTCATCCTCTCCATGAGAGTAAGGATCTTGCTATCACCAATAGTAAGAGTCCAGCGACTAACAAGGTGAACCTCTGAAACGTGTTCAGAGAGAAATAAGCAGCAACAGAACTGCACAAGCGGCCTACTCGGGGCTCCAGAAGTAAAGCAGAAGGCCAATAGTACCAAGACCAATTATGCATCATCAAGATTCAATGTAGCTTTCAAAATCTAGAGAATGGCGAAGGGAATTTATTTTTACCGAATGAGAGAGCCTTTGGCAAACTCCTTGCAAATCTGTTTTTGCCGGGCACAATAGACATATCTGCTCGGTCATCAACTTAAGGAACCCCAATGTTCCTCAAAACCTACCTGGCCTGACAGCTTTAGTTGAATGATCTGATCCCGAAGCTAGCTTTGTACTTAAATTGGTATGACTGGGCAACTAATGATCAGACAACTTCCATATTCATCCTGCACTTGCTTCACCACTTCCCTTTTTTAAGACTTTCACCACTTCCCTGTATCTCAGCTCTGATTGATTCATTTACGTACAAATAACTTTTTTAAAAAAGCTTTGCTGATTATTTACCACTTCTTTCCTTCTGAGTTATGCAATATTTCACAGATGTGGACAGTGTTTGATTCAGCAAAGGGTTCAATTTAAATGCAATTTGAAAAGGTTCGTCTACAGGTCAGATTTCTGTTACAATTTTACCATCTTACAAAGAGAAACAAACCAACTGTATAGAAGTATGGACGTCACAGTTCATCATGACTTGGGAAGGATGCAAAGCAACCAATTCAGCACTTGCCAATACAGGCAATAAGGCCCCACAACTTCATTGCAACATGAGAAGCATGCACATTCAATCCAAGAAAGATGGTTCTATTCCTCAATCGAGCTCTTATTCAAAACTCCCCTACGGCACAAATTGCCCAGCAGTTCTTTTGCCTCCTCCAGAAAGCCCTCATAAGCAAGACCTTCGATGAGAATGATGTAGGTTGATTCATCAGGCATGCAGCCATTGGACACCATGTAAGCAAAAAAATCGATAGCAAGTTCTGTTCTCCAAGTTTTACAAAGACCAAGCAGTACAGCATTATAAAGCACTGTGTCGGGTGATAAGCCAATTTCCTTTACTCTGCGGAACATTCCAAGAGCCCTGTCTATTCCATCTTCTCTAGAGAGCCCAAAGCTAAAGATTCGTAAGTAGCTGTATCTGGGCAAAGGCCCTTAGAGACCATCACATTCAACAAATCAAGAGCCTCCTCCATTTTGCCAGACTTGGCAAGAGTGGTGATTACTGTATTGTAAGTAATCACATCCGGACTACAACCATTTCTTGTGCTGCTCAACAGCTCAAGGGCTCCCTGTGCCTTCCCAGCCTTCAAAAGCTCATCGACTATTATACTATAGGTAGTTGAGTTGGGAATGCAGCCTTTCTCAGGTATTAGCTTCAGAATTTCAATTGCTTGTGAATGCAATCCTTTCTGGCATAAAGAAGTGATTATTGTATTGAATGTCCCTTCGTCTGGGGGACAATTCTTGTGGATCATCTCGACCATGAGCCGCTCAGCATCCTCCCGCCGCTCAGCATCCTCCCACCGCTCAACACTACACAAGCCCTTCAATACAGTGTTATATGTAATGATATCAGGCTTGTACCCATTGGATTGCAGACTGTCCAGCAATTTCATGGCATCCTCAATACACTTTTTGTTGCACAAACCATCAATAATACAATTGTATGTGACAATATCTGGGATGCATCCATGCTCTGACATTTGATCAACAACTCTAATTGCACGATTGACCAGTCCTTTCTGACATAAGGAAGTGATTATTGTGTTAAAAATCACTTCATCTGGGGGACAATTCTTGCGGACCATCTCGGCCAGGAGCTCATCGGCATCCTCCCATCGCTCAATGCTACACAGGCCCTTCAAGACAGTGGTATAGGTAATGATATCAGGCTTGCACCCATAGGATTGCAGATCACTTAATAATTTGATTGCATCGTCGACATGGCTTTCTTTGCATAAACCATCGATAATGCTGCTGTATGTGACAATATCCGGGTTGCATCCATGCTCTGACATTTGATCAACAACTTTGATTGCACGATCAACCAAGCCTTTCTGACACAAAGAAGTAATTATTGCGTTGAATGTCACCTCATCCGGGGCACAACTGTTGCTGACCATCTTGGTCAAGAGCTCCTCAGCCTCCTCCCACCGCTCAGAGCTACACAAACTTTTCAACACTGGGGTATAGGTGACCGCATCCGGTTTACATCCATAGGACGGCAAGCTATTCAAGATGTTGAGAGCTTCATCAACATCACCCTCGTTGCACATTGCATTGATGAGGACGTTGTACGTCACGATGTCCGGTTCGCAGCCCTTGGCGCGCATCTCGTCGACGAGGACCATGGCCTGCCTGTAGCCGCTCCCCTTGCACGTGGCGTCCAAGAGGATACTGTAGGTGACCACACTTGGTGAGCATCCCCTGTGGATCATATCGTCGAACACCGCGAGGGCATCCAGGACGCGCCCACGGACACAGAGGGCGCGGATGAGGGGGTTGTACGTGAACGTGTCCGGCGCGAACGGCATGGCGTCGATGAGGCGGCGCGCGGCATCGATCTGGCCGGAGCGGCAGTACCCGTTGACCATGGTGTTGTAGGTGATGGTGGTGGCAGACGGGCCGAGCGCCTCGACCACGCGCTCCGCGTCGGCGACGCGGCCGTCGGCGCAGAGCTTCTTGATGAGGATGTTGCAGGGGACGACGGCCGGGCACTTCCCCCCCACGGATATGGTATCCACGAGGCGGAGGGCTCCGTCGACCTCGCCGCGCTGGACGAGGCTGCGGAGGCGCCTGTTGGCCCCTCGGCCGCCGCCTCGGGCAGGGGACCTCGGCGGCGTCCTTGTCCATTTAGCGGCCACGCGGTTGCGGTGGTGGGCAGCGGTAGCTCGCCGGCGCCTGGGCTTGAGCTTCGAGACGGGAAGGGAAGGGGGGTGCGGAGCTCGAAGCGTACGCCGCTTGGGGAGCAGCGGCGCCGAGGAGGTCGCCATCGCCATGAGACGATAGAATTCGAGGACAACGAGCTCGCTCGCTCGCTCACTAATTTACATGGGCTTTTAAGCCCACATAGCAACGGGTTGGACCGTCTTATTACCATTACTTGGGCTTTGCTGATGAGCGTGTGGCTGTCCAGTCTATCCTCCCGACTGTACGAGAGAGAGAGAGAGGGAACGCGGCGGCGGCGATGGCGACGGGAGGGAAGGGGCTGAACGCGACGGGGGAGTTCTTCCGGCGGCGGGACGAGTGGCGGAGGCACCCGCTGGTGGGGAACCAGCTGCGCCACGCCACCCCGGGGCTCGGCATCGCCATCGTCGCCTTCGGGATCTACCTCGTCGGCGAGGCCGCCTACAACCGCCTCTACCGCCCCTCCGGCGACCACCACCACTGATCGCCTCCCGAGGTAACCGCCCCCGTGTCCCGTTGTATTCTTTCCGAGTCAAATTAAATGGGTTAATTTGGTTCGATTTGGAGGTGCTAAGGGTTGTTAGGATGTGTTCATATAGATCTATCTATCCGGGATTGTGTAGTTTTGTCTCTTGTGGAACGGATTTTGAATCTACGTATTGCAACTAAGCTACATCGTGGATTGGGCTAAGTAGTAATCTACGATGCGCGGACACAGATACGTCGATACGGTAACTGATACGGGAATTCGTTATTTTCCCAAAAATATCGATACGGTGACACGGCTATATATATTTAAATAATAAGAATAAATTACATATATATATCATTTTTTATGTTTTTTCATGCTTGTCGAACTGAAATGTTGTAAAGTGTAAAGTAAACTCGGAATATGTACCTCTCAAAGATGACCCTTGCCTCTTCATTCTTCTTGTAGTCAATTCATAAATCATGATATGTTCAATTGTTCATATGAATACCATTTTCAGAAATCATAATTTCGTAAACCTAGGAAAAGAAGTAACATGATCAGAAAGAGTTACAAGACTATAAAGATAATATATGTACTTGATTCTTGAACAATCAAAGGCTCAAAGCAATAGAGCAACAACAATTGATAATTGATAAACGATAAAAATTAACAAGTAGCCAAGTTCAAACATAGAAACTTAAATGCAGGGTTCAACCAAAAGCAAGGTGCCACTAGCCAACAGCCCAACAAGTTGAATGCATATGGTAATTTGGATAAAATTGAAAAAATGATTTCAAATTGATTGCATACCTCCAGAGTAAAACATCCTTACAATTTGTGTATCCAGTTGATTGTGCAAATCCATAGCCCAAGCTTTCTCTAATGGTGAAGGAAGTCCCCTCCGCTTCTTATTCCCCAACATAGCCGAGTTCATGCTTGATGAAAACACTAGCACTAACAACACTACCGACAGTTGATAGTGGCAAGGGCATATCTCTTGGCCTTGTTCTTGCTTGTTCATCCTCGGTCTTTGCAACTTCACTTTTAAGCCGAGCAAGAATAGGTACTATCACCTTAGGACATATCTTGATTCCATCATTTGTATTTTTCAGCAAGTGCATTTTGACTCTAGAGTAGCTATTAATGCCAACATATTTGCAATACTTGTATCTCTATTTCACATTTCCTCCCCCTTGACCACCCTTGCCTACAACGTCAACATGATTCCACAGGAAGCTTGAACCTATTGTTGGTGGTTTGCTCCTCTCTAGTACTAGAATTACCGGTTTTCATTTTTCTAAAATGATGAAAAACAAGCAATCAATAACATATTAACAATTTAACATAAGAACAAGCATCTGCATCAGTGACATTGCATCATTGCATTCATTTATATTTCTCTACTTCTCTCTGCATGTATGTACTACACATTACACTTCTCTCTTCTCTGCAATGAGCCAATGATGCACTTCTCTACATGTATGATGTATGTATGTATGTATGTATTACACATTTGGGAGAGCCATCAGCATCTGGGCTCTGGCAGTGGCCATCAACATCAACCAGATAAACATCAAGAAGACAAGAAGTGAAGAAGATAAGAGGGGGACTTACGCAGGAGAGGTTGGAGGCGCGAGGGAGGTCCGAGGAGACGCAGCGAGCCGGCGGCGAGAGGGAGGAGGTGCGGGAGCCAGCGGCGAGAGGGAGCCAGGGAGGAGGAGTTGGAGCTGCGGCGCGAGGGAGGACCGAAGGAGGGCGCTCGATCCGGCGGCACGAGGGAGGAGGGAGCTCTATCCGGTGGCGTGAGGGAGGAGGGAGCTCGATCCGGTGGCGCGGCGAGACGGATGGGCGCGAGGGAGGACGAGCTCGAGGGAGAGAGGCAATCTGCTTCGACTGGGGCATGGGATTTGGGACGAGGGTTAGGGCATTCGGTGCTAGGGCGTGGGTTGTGTCCTGGGCCGTGTCGGACACGCGGTCATACCGTGTCCGACACGTGTCGGGATCTTTCATAATTAAAATTCAATTTTAAAGTAGCCGACACGCTGCTGACACGTGTCCGACACGTATCCGTGTCGGACGATACGACAGTTTACAGGAGTGTCCGTGCTTCAGAGGTAGTAATTCTTTCGCGCTTGCGGTGTTATTGATGTTTGCAAAAGATTGGGGCCAAAATGCTTCAGCTACCCGCAAAATGTTTTATAGACTCTCTGTTAGTTGTTGACCAGTATATGGTCATTCTGATTACCAATTCGCAGGGATGACCACTAAACATGAAAACTATTTCAGTGGGAAAAACTTCCCTTTTGCATCTTGTGAAACCCATTTACACATTTCAGATTTGACACACTGCACTCAAATCCTAAACCAGTATTTTCGCTTGGCAAGCCCTAAGCATTCCCCTTCTCCACTAGCTATGATTGTGGTCTGCCAACGCTAGCGCATCTCATTTGAGTATGAGCCTATCATTACAACTCAATGTACTAAGAGCAATGAATGATTTCCTTTCTTATGCAAACTAAAATTTGGAATCTCTAAAAGGTTTGACACACTGCACTCAAATCCTAAACCGTAAGTACATGAATGAAACTTCATTGTGAAACTTTTCTAAGTTCGGGATTTACATTCCTTAGCAACTTTGTTAGTTCCAGTCATGTAAATTTCCATTGCAATGAGAGGCATTCATTGTTCTGCCTAAAGACCTTGTGAAATCAATCATCCATAGGAATGGATTAGTAATCTTGAGCTCTTATGGAATGTGCAGAACAAAAAAATCGTGAGGAATATAGGTTTCTCTCTGAAGGCTAAACACTATTAGTTCTAGTATGACATTTGCAGACATATGGCCAAGGTTTGGTTTCGTAGAGATGTTATACTGTAGAAATGCTCTAAGAAGAAGTATGTGGCGCCACTGAAGTTGTTATGTGGTCATATCAAGTCAGCATATGGCTAGCCAAGAAAGATTAAGTGCATTCACCTTTAGCTGCATCTTAAGTTGCAATTCCCTTTAAATTGGTAGCATGTAAATTATGCATAGCTAACTGTGGTACTTGACAAATTACATGTTTTGTTCAGATAAGTATTCAGTATTTAGGATAAACCGTCACATATATTAGAGGAATAAAGGTCAACTCAAACTCATTTATCATGATAGCTCTAATTTATTATAACTCTGTCCAGACTAATACTTGTTTGTGTGGTTGTGTGTGACATGCGACTGTTCTATATTCAAGCAGACATAATATTTTTTTCAGTCCCAGTTGAATTCACTTACTAAACTTAAGCTGTAAACTATACCTATTTCATATATTTGACATGTTAGCTATTTTCTTCCTTTTTCCCTCTGATTACTATTAGCATCTCAAGCTTTTTTCTCGTGTTAACATAATAACTTGTCAGTCTAACTCAATGTGTATTGTACTCTTGCATTAGCTACTCCGTACTTGAGTTAGATAGTCAGGGTGTCATTTTCAGCATGTTGTGGTGAAATGAACACCGGTAACTCTTTAATTGGCAGATAATTTGGAGATTTGATGTACAAATGTATCGTCACGAGACATGGAAGAAATGTCTTTAAGTCATTTGAATTTTCTATGGTTAACTATAACATGCCACTGAGGCACTGAGTCTCCCAGCCATTATAAGTTGATTATATTCTGGGTGATGCATTTTATCTTTTCGTATGGATTTATTATGTTGATTTGAGGGGAACCAATTGCATATATTTATGCTGAGGCTGATTAAAAATTCATGGATACTTTCCTGTGAATGGAAACGGAAGAACTGTAGAGCTTATAAGTAAAAGCAGTTAAGAAAGTTGCAAAGGTAAAGGTAGACATTCAAGTGTTACGGTTACCATAATCATAAGGTTCTTGACCTTGTTTTGATTATGCTTTGTCTCTCAATGTATGTGTATGATTAGGTTTCCCTCCAATCTTCTCGTGGTCATTTGGGCACAGGAGCCTAATCAAAGGATACTTAGCTTTGCATTATTTGTTGTCCAATATGAATCTCACTGCTTAACAGTTCCGTGATTAATTGGTGGTGTTTCATGTTGCAGGTAAAGTAGCTGGAGCAAACTTTACCAAGCACCAATGTTGTTGATCTTTTCCGGTTTGAGCTCATAAGGTCTGCCATGACCATCTTGTAATTTGCAACCAGGAATACATGCTACTGGTCCAACTAGTTTTCTTGAAACCGTGAACCTTTTTATTGGTATTCTGTGCTTGTACTCGTCATTTGGAAATGGCGCTATTCTTATTAAAAAAAACTGAGATCCCGTTATGCGTGTTTTGATTTCGAAAGTGTTCATCATAACTCCTATAGGTCTGCTGTGTGTGAATTTTGTATGGGCTGTGCTGGTCAGATAGCGTAGTTCCTGAGTTCAATTGGCTATGATTTTCTGCTATCATCAGCCCTCGGTTTAATTGTAGCCAGGCATCTCCGATGCTATTTCTGTCAAAGATTATTCAGAACATCATGCCGTTGGTGAAGAGCAATATTACAACTTGCGGCCAGTTTTGCATCTAAGTGCGTGTCTTTTCGGTGATGAATTGCGTTCTCTCGCACAAGCTGTAAGCTGGACAAAAGCGGATGCCGCAAGTACCAGTACAATACTTTTGAACAGAGGTTCGGTCATACTTGTACAGACGTTAGTACACGCAGATGTCATTAGTTTATCGCTGTCAACTACATTTCATCTTATTCCTTCTCCCTGCCGGAGCTGTGCAATTCTGATGTTGGCCGTAGTGAGTATCCGTCTGCCTTGAACCGCCGCCCTCCATTCCTGCTCATCCTATGCCTGCCACCCTCACTGCCATTCTCTCTGTAGGTGTTCGTAGGATTGGCCTCCAACCATCTCGCCGATCCATTGCCACCTCTCCCGAATTTCCCACTCATGTCATCGCTGTACCCTCTGCGGCTGCTGCTCTTCCTAGCTCCGTTCCTTCTTGGCTTCCATGTTGGCTCCTCCAAGTCTGAGGCGAAGCCATTACCAGACCAATCTCTTCCGTCGCCATTGTTGCCCCTCGTGTATCTCCGCGGCCTATCCCCATTGTTGGCATTAGCATTGTCATATTCCAGCCCTGGTCGACCCCTTCGGCTCTCACTTCGATTGAACCTATTTCGGGTTTTCCATTTTTGTTCCAGCTTGACATCCCTACCACTATCTGAATTTGAATCAAACTCATCCTCGATCCACTCCTTCCTAATCACATTGCCATTGCCATCATACGAGGTCTTCCACCTCCCCGCACCATTCATTGTGCTCACTCTATTCCTCGCTCTCCATTTTGGCCCAAAACCGCCGCCGACCACCTCAGAGTCTGAGAAAGAGGAACCGCCACCCATTCGGTCCTTCCCAATGGCGTTACTGCCGGCCTTCCCTCTTCCAGAGGAATGCTTCCTTCTACTGCCACTACTTCTTTCAGACCATCTTTGCTCAAGATGACCTTCTCTCGCGCCTTCTGAATCTGAAAAGAAACCATGACCTCTCCAATCCTTGTCCTCATCGCTACCGATGGCCATAGCGTTTGCGACTCCCCGTCTTGCCACACCACCCTTCCTTCCATCTCGTCTAACCATTGCTCGCCGATCGCGCCCAAGACCGACATCTCCCATGTCCTCCACGCCGGAAATAACATCATCATCACCATTCCAACCCCAATCACTAGCATTGTTCTCATCTCCACCATCCAAAGCATTCACCTGCTCCCACATTCCATCCCTTTCCATGAATTGGACTGTAGGTTCGCGGTCACCGTACACATCCTCCACAGCGGCATTGTCACGAGCACCCTGCGCGCGCTCATTGTCACCACTACCATCTTTCGCGCGCTCACCCCCGGCACCGAGAAGCGCGTAGGGCTGGACGCTGTGGATGGCGTTCTTGGGGAAGAATCTGGCAGAGGCCCTGCCAGTGTCCGGGGACGCAAAGACCTGGGGCCCGTCGCGGTCGTTCCAGAGGTCGACGCCGCCAGGGCGGTGGAAGCGGTCGGCGAGCACCTTGAGCTGGTCGTCGGCGGCGACAGAGAGGAGGTTGGGCGCCGCCTCCGCGGCGGAGTCGGCGGCGTCGGGGTCCCAGGGTCGCTCGAGGTGGGCGACGGCGTCGCGGAGCTCGGCGCGCTTGCGCATCTCGTAGAGCTGGCGCTCGCGAGCGAGGCGGGCCTTGAGGAGCTGCTTGGCCTTCCTGGACTGCATGCGCTTCCACTGCCACTTGGAGACGCCGCCCGGGTACGTGCGGGGCCCACCGCCCATGCGGATGGCGAGGTCGCCGCGGCGGAGGGGGCGGCGGACGGCGGAGGGGGGGAAGGAGAGGAAGGGTAGGCGGAGGTGGTGGAAGGAAAGGGAGTGGAAGGAGGAGAGCGGCGGCGGCGCGGGGAGCGGCATGGCGGTGATGGTGGCGCGAGCCTGGCGGGATAAGAGGTGTGACAGTGTGAGCCTTTGAGGTCCTCAGGCCTCAGGCTAAGAGGTGATTTTGCTGTGGCCTGTAAGGATATTTTGGGCAAGGGGTAGCCCGTAGCCGCTAGATCACTGGATCCAATGGCTGGGACTCGTCCACGACTCCCGCCCAGTTTCTTCAACTCCCCTGCCACTGCCACACCACTGGTTCTCGCCGCAGTCACCAATGGTTCCGGTGGCGGATCCAGCACGGGACAGCAGGGGCTGGAGCACCCCTACCGCCAGCTGGATCTTTTGTATCTCAGTAGCATCGATAGTCATGACATTTGAGGAAGGAGATAAGCAAAGTATGGAGGTAGAAGAAGATGTAGGTAATTTAGGCTGCATCACAGCACCAGACCGTCAAAGCCCCAAGCCCACTAAGTGACCTGATGCTCCAATCTCTAATCCATCTCTCTCCAGGCTCTAATCCTCCAACCGACACATCCCTCCTTTGCTCTCCAATCCTTAGCGACTAGCGTAGCGTGGCTAGCTTGCCTATGGGAGATCAGGAATGCGGCGTGTGATGGCAAGCAAGCAGGCAAGGTTGGGCGGCAGTCCACTAGGAGGTGGCAGCAAGCTAGCACATCCACACCGAGCAAAGTTGGGAGGCGCGGTAGTAGCAAGTGGATAGGGCTAGCGCGACGAGCGGTGGTTTTGCAGGTATTGCAAATGGACTATACTTCTTCCTCACCTTCTAGGTTGAGATATTCCCTAATACCCTCCGTTGATTTTATCTCAAATCTTTGGTTGATTTGATACAGTGTGTAGTGCACATTAGGTTTTTAATGCATTTTCTTCGCAAAACAATGATACATTGAACTTCCATTCCCGTTTGGATGATTGGCCTAGTATGATAGTTGGACAACGCTCTATGGATTTGAGACTGTATGCTTATTTGGGTGATTGATTGAGAGAGAATCAATTTAGCAACAATTCTAGTCTATAAATTAGCATCGGTCGTTCTCCATTTTATTTTATCCACCACTGGTTAAATGTATATTTGGTACCCTTGTCTTCTATTAGCTCTATCCCATGGAGCACCCCCTGATTTTTTTTTCTAGGTCTGCCACCAGTCTGGTTCTGCTTCCTCATGCGCGTTTATGTACCAACCCACCTCAACACCATTTACATGGAAATGGCTCATCAGCATTAGAGGTCAAAATGCAATGAATCCACAGTCATATGCGTTAAGAACATCCCTCCGTTGTCCGATCAAAATCGACAGTCCGGATCAAGTGCTATAGTATCGTCGTTATAGGGAGTGTTTGGTTTGAATGATCGGACAGTGAATGGACTAGTTGATCCTAACTCCAAACAACCTATTTATTTAGTTTAAGGAGGAACAATATCGTCCCACCAAATTTACAGGACGATCCTATAATGGATCAACATATTCTAAGATAAGGTGATCCCTCAAACCAAACACCTCATATAGCAACGGTATTGTAGCACTTGATCGAATTGCTACAATATTTTATCAGCACCATGATAACTGTAGATATCGTGTCTACAGTTATATCTCCATTTACTGGAGAGGAATCTCCATGCAATCGTGTGATGTTTGGTAAAAGGAAAATCATCGTGTGATGTTTGGTAAAAGGAAAATCAAGTACAAACCTCTTGTAATTGTTTTTCCGATATCTTCCTCTCGTAACTATTTTTAGAGACGAGGGTGTTTCAACCCCGGCTCCATTTTATTAATGCAACCAGTTCAAGCTGTTCGCAATCTGGTAATATCCGCACTTTAACATTAATTAAAAACAAGCAAATAGCTCACGGCAGCACCGCGCCTATCACTATTACTACCAGGTTCTATTACCCACATCTCATCACCCAACCAGCTAATCTATTACATATTCAGGTTTTTTGCCTCCAGATCTTCTCGGCTGTTAGCCTGTTACCCTCAAGAGCGTCTTGGTATTGTCTTCTTTCTCGCATTTGGTCAGCCAGGCTTGTGTTCCTTCTATCCAGTCCACCTCCATATCAACTGGGGCAGCTCCTTTGTCTTGTTCTCCAATTGACCAGTATAGTGATCCATCTTCGGCCACAGTATATCCTTGCAAAGTACTCTCCATCCCCTTAGAGATGAAGTAATCCTGTTCCATAGAACCTGCATTCCAATCCAATTTTTATATTGAAAGTACATAGCATTTCGTTCTTTCCAAATACTCCAAAAAGTTGCAGAGGTAATCATATTCAGCGCAGCATGCTTCTTGTTACAAATCCACCACTTAGAAACAGATTCAAAATCTGAACCAATCTGAATATCAAGCCTATTGGATAAATCTTTCCGGAGGATCTAAACAATAATGCAGCGGAAAAAATAAATGCATAACAGTTTCATTTTCTCCACAGAACAAACAAGTAGTATCAGGGACAGATTGTCTTTTGATAAGGTTGTCTCTAGTAAGAATTCTATTACCAGAGAAAGAAATGAATTCCAGGAGGAATTGAAAGCTTCCACACAGCAGGGATATTAATGGGAGTCACACCTCTAAAATTTAACAAAGCATAAAAGGATTGGACATTATAAATTCCAGAAGAATGTAGTTCCCAAATCATTTCATCCTTTTCATTGTAGTATGAGCAATGCTAAGGACATCGTACCAAAGATGCATGAGTCTATCATCTACACATCTTCCAAAACCCATCCTTAAATTGTCACCATCCCAGACCTGAGCAATAGTTGAGTTTTTCTCATTGACTATTTCATATAAACTCCCAGAATTGAGTTGCCAAGTTAGAACTACCAAACCACATGTCTTCCCAAAACCTAATTTGCTCACCATCTCCAATTCTCCACCTGTAGTCAATTTGCGGCGCCCCATGTCATTACCCTGGAGGGTAATCACACTTAAGCATACGGATTACTATTCGTCTGCCCAGTAGAACACTGCTCCAACGAATAGTAAGTTTTTACCAGAGTTAGCACGGCAGAACAATAAGATAGAAACTGTTCTTTATTAAACAGTTAGCCACATAAGGCTATGGTCTTAGATACAATTATTTAATTACAATGGGAAATAGTTTTCCCCTCGTCTGCCTGCCTTGATCCTTCTCTCGTCTACTCGTCCCAGACGTCGAATAAGGTGCCCATCTTGCTCTAGTCCTTGTAGTCAACGCCCTGCCTCCGCGGTCTTGCGAAGCACTGTATGTCCTCGTCCCACGCGGGATAATTCCCGGCTGGACTAGGATCTACAAAGGAGAATACTAACAAGGTTGAGTACAAATTAATGTACTCAGCAAGCATTAATAGCAAAAATGCACTGTATGACTTTTCTTTGCTGGTTATAACATTTTCTAGCTCATCTCCTTTTTTTGAACATAACTAACATCAAGGAAACATTAAGTGACAATTTTTAATACTGAAAAGACTACTAGTCACTCGGAGAGAAGAAAGACCCCCAGTGGTTCCCGTATGCTCCAATCCAGGAGTCAGGCATGAATTCATGATTTTATTTAGCACTGCGCAGGCTTTGTACCACTTTACCCATAGCTACTCTGAACTCTCTTGAACTGGGTCCACCGTATTTCCTTTGATGCGACTTCGAGTTCAGAATACATAACGTTTTCCAGGTTACGTGATTAAGTCTCCACCCATTATTTTCCGTCGGTGTCCTGAGTGCACCCAGTCCTCCACTGAGTTCCAACAATGTTGGTTGGGCGTTCATCTCTCCTATGCCCCAACACTCCACCTGTTGCGCTACTATAACGTCTTGGACTCCCTCAGTTCCGGACTTATCCTACCGGCCCCTGAGTTCATCATCCCTACACCACCCATACAATATTACTTACCCGATGTGGAGAGGACAAATCACGTAACAAGGTAGCATTTTCTGCCCGCCGAAACGGGAAAATGGTTGGCACTTAAATACGGCCTCTGATCTGGGTGAGAGTTTTGTTGGTCCTTGTATACTAACCCTAAATAAAGGGGTCCCACCTCTTACCACATCATCATCATTTTCTCATCGCCTCCCCTGCCCTGGGCCCCCTTTACCAGCCACAATATTAACTCTTTTCTCATCTCTTTCATCTTTCTTATCTTTTCCATCTTCATCTCATTTATTAAATTTGATTTTGAGACATAGTTTTGATGCAATATATATATATATATATATATATATATATATATATATATATATATATATATATATATATATATATATATATATATATAAGAGACAGCAATATACGGTTTACATTTAATATAACTATATTTATGCTCAAGAGAATA
Organism: Ampelocalamus luodianensis; assembly: GCA_036346255.1. Lineage (NCBI taxonomy): Eukaryota > Viridiplantae > Streptophyta > Magnoliopsida > Poales > Poaceae > Ampelocalamus > Ampelocalamus luodianensis. The sequence goes on along the minus strand of CM070634.1, from coordinate 41,237,234 downwards.
GCTTGCCTTTGGAGTTGTAGGAAGGATTGGCGTCGACAATTCTGTGGTCAATTTCTCCCGTCGAGATTGGTTCGCCCTCTCAGAGCAATCGGTAGCACGAGTAATATATAAATAAATACTTAGTTGATTTTGAGTAATATTATGAATACATAAGTTAGTGGGCTCCAATTTGTTAGCATATTTTAATTTAATAACATTTTTGAGTCCTCCACCAAGTTAGCACTCCCCACTGAAGTTGCTCTACTGTCTATTGCTCTAAGGTCGAAAACGCTGAAGTCCGCACGCGTTTAATTAATTCTCTACACGAACTCGGGATTGCGCTAATTTAATTAAATTAGTAAAGTTAAAACATTTTAACCTGCCCGACTAATGGCCGACGATACACAGGTTTACTACACACGCACACACCCTTTTTATTAACTAAACTTATGACATTCGATCTTAATCTAATAATTACTCAACTGACATATTTTGATACTGGACAGTCCAAGGCGACTTAGGTGAAATCGTTCGATCGCATAAATACGCAGCGCTAACATCTATACAACCACTGCTAATTCTATTGCTAAAAATACTAATTAACATAACGCATTAGAATCTACACAATTTTCCTACAATCTTCCTATACTAATTGCCTAAACCCAAATTCTAACCCTAATCCTCTCCTCACCTCACCTAATCTCCCTCTCTCTCTCCTCTCTTATTCACTCCCGACCGAACACACACACACAGAAGCACCCAAGTGCTTCTTCCCCAATCCCTTTCTTGCTTCCCCACTCCCATGGCGTCGCCCCCTTGGCTCTTGGCTCGGCTCCGGCTCCGCCGCCTCTGGCTCCTCCTCCCTGGCTCTCCCTACTCCGGTTCCCTACGCCACCATTGCCTCCCCTCCTAGCGCCGCCTTCCCTGACCTGGCCCCGGCTCGACCTCCATGGCGCCTTCTCCTGGTGATGCAGCCGCTGCTCCCTGTCGGCCCCCGGTCCGGCCTCCTCCCGGCTCTGGTCTCCCTTCTCCTGGCTCCTACTACCGCCGCTCGGCCCATCTCTGCCTCTCCCGGCCCGGGTTCCAGTGGCAAGGATTCGGTTCACCCCTTTATTTTCTTGCTAAGAGATTTGGGGTTTCTTGCTTGAGTTTGATTATTTTCCTGAGGTGGGTTAATGGTTGTTTGCGTTAATTGCTGCATGGTGGAAGTGATGCGGTGAGCCACCTTGTGCCTAAGCATGAATGAGCTCACTGGAGGTGGGAGGTGGACTATTATGGGCTTCACTAAGGTATCTCTCCTCCCTTGCTAACCCCTCCCTCTCCTGCTCTGTGATGCCGTGGATTGAGGTCTAAATCTTGGTGCTACCAATGGATGTTCTATGTGTGAATGGTGTGTATGTGCAATGCAAATGGGGGTGTAAATGGGGCTACCTCGTGTAGGGTTCTGGGAGGGGGAAGAGGATGGTAGTGCCGGCTTCTGCGCTGGTGCTCTCCTCTTCTCCCTCGCTGTTGTTGGCTTGCAGGCTATGACGATGCAGAATCTGAGCTTGTTTCTCCTCCTAGCGGCCTTGACGCCTGGCGATGTCGATGGTTTTTGCTGATGGATTCGAGGCCATCGCCCTAGCTCTGCCGGTCTTGCTCTTCTCCCATGCTCCCCTCCAATCTTCCTCCTGGCTCCCAGCTCCCTGACGCCCCTTCCTCCTTTTTCTCCCTCCCTGCTGCTGTGGTCTTGGGTTTGGGGGTGCAGGGGGAGTGATGGATGGTGTTGATATAGCTCTACTCTTGTGGGTTGCTTGGTTGTGGCTGTGGAGTTTGGCCTTCTTGTTCTCGGTTGCCTTCGGTTGAAGAGGAGATGAAGTGGGATGTGTGTGGTGTTGGCTTTCGGCTGGTGCTAGCTTTGCCTGTGCTTGCTTGTGGCTTTGCTGGTTTGAGGTGTTTGGGAATGAGGGGGGGGGCTTGTGGATGAGCATGGCTTACTAGGGGGGATGCATTTGGCTGAGAAATGAAATGGGGAGGAGCACTGGCTGGTGATATTTGTGTTGGCATGAGAAGCAATAGGCTTATGTGGGGAGAGGGCTGATTGAGGAGGTGCCATTCGGCTGCCTTATCTCCTGCCTGTGCAATGCCCTCATTACCAAGACCCTATTCCTATTTACCATGATCTTATCCTTAGAGCTCTACTGTGACTTCTGCTCACTGTTGCTCTATTGTGAAGTACCGACAATTGATGCCTACTGGGAACTAAAAGCTGAAATGATAAGCTCCCCGATGATGCTCTAGCTGAGGGTAAGGTTTAATGGGATGTGCACTGTGGAATTATACTGCGGTTGCGGCAATTACGAATAGTGGGTGTTGGATTTTAATACTGCCGGATGAGGAGACCCATAGAAGTGACAGGTACCGAATGATTTCGAGTGGTCTGGACATCTTGACGATCAAGGGGCCGACTAATTTCTGTTGGTCTGGGTACCTTGATAGTCAAGGGACCGACTGCTCAGGTTGTTCCGGGTATCCTACTGCACTTTAGGGAATTCTGACAGCAATCTCTCTTCTCTAACTTCCATTTATTGCTCTCCAATTGGCTTGCTAAATATTTTCTGTATTTCTTGGCGAGCGATGGAAATGGATCGATGGACGGTTCAATAGATTGGTGAACAATGGATGAGGATACAAGGAGGGTTTTCAACGGCATGCATGCAATAATTTAGATTGTAATTTTAATTAAATGCTGCACTTTATATCTCAGTCTGTTGTAAATAATTCTTGTAAGTTAATTTTAAGTTTGTTCTGCATCCAATTCATTGATAATTACTGTGTTGAGTAGCTTATTTTACTGTGGAATATTGATTAACGTTGCTTAGCTTAATTTGATTTTCCGGGTTCTCACACAATTTGAACAGCTTGCCCAGCCCAGAGAACTCCTTTCCAAAAAGGAGAAACATTTTCATTGGGACAAGAGAAAATATTAGATGTCTAGTTTTATACTTATAGTCTACTATTTTCTTCCAGATCTTATCCTCCCCAGAGATATACTATTAATCCAAGAAGCAAGAAGACACATATTTAGCTCCCTTAGATTTGGAAATCCCATACCTATAAGATGATGAGTTTCTTCCAAAAATTCCAACTAACCTTATCATAAGCTTTCTCATAATCAAGCTTAAGAACAATACCACTTTTCCCACCTTTAGCCACACTATGAATTATTTCATAGGCAGATATAACACTTTCTAGAATGTATCTGCCTTTTATAAAAGCAGTTTGCTGCTAGGAAATTAATCTATCAGCAATTCTAATCAATCTAAAAGTCATGGCTTTAGTAAAAATTTTGAAGCTACAATTAGCTACGCTGACAGGTCTAAACTTTTTCATAGATCTAGCATCCTGCTCTTTAGGAGCAAGAGTAATCATGGCAAAATTTAATCTATAAATGCCTTACTGCCCTTTTTCAAAATCTTTAAACAAGGCCAATAGATCTTTCTTTACCACCTCCCAAAACTTTTGATGAAAAAGAAAAGGTAAGCCATCTGGACCAAGGGGGCCCTTCAGCATAAGATTCAAAAACAGCTCTTTTAACGACCTCTTCTTCAGATAAATCAGATTCAAGAAAAGCATTTTCTTTTTCTGAAACTTTTTCTTCTGGTTTCCAAAAATCATTATCAAGAGAAATATTAAGCCTAGGTTCAAAACCAAAAGGCTGCTTATAGAAGACCACATCAATTTTCAACATACCTTGATTATCTTCTATAGGACCATTAGGTCCAAGATTATTAAGTCAGTAAGTCGAGTTGAGTCACCAAGGGACCGACTTGCCAACTAGTTGACTAGCCATCGACTACTTGTCAACTTGCTAGCATACCACCCTTGGACGAAAGCAAATTAAACAGAGCATGAAATAAACAAGACTTGAATAAATTTAGAGCATGTTACCTCATCTAGTTCTACTACAACAGAACAGAGCAGCTGCTACCACCACATATGCTACTCTGCTACTACAACCATTGATACTCTACTACTATTACTTGCTGCTACTATACTACTAGTAGTACTTGCTGCTGCTACTAGTATAGTAGTACTACATTAGTATTTAGTACATTACTACTTGCTGGCCACTGCTACTACTCCTAGATCTACGAGAGGTTGAGAGCATTAGAGCAAAACAGAGCAGATCAGCATTCAGCAAAACAAGGCACATCAAAGCAGAGAGAAGGGAGCTCAGGAGAAAAAGGATCCCAGGAAAAGGGGTGAAGGAGGGAGACGAATCTGGAGGCCAAGGCGATGCTAGCCGATGGCGGCTTGAGCCAAGGGCGACGGCGACGGGTGCTGCGAGACGACCGGAAGGGAGGGAACCAATAGGGCGGAGGCAAGAACCAGCGGCGGCTGCTTGCTAGTTGCTAGGCTTTGGGTGTCAAGACCCTTGATTTTTTTAAAAAAATAATATTATTTTAAAACATAATTACAAAAATAAATAATCGTCCAAAAAAAGCTCTTTGTCGCCGCTTATCATTGTCATCAGTTGAGCGGCAACATGTCGGGACCTGCATCACGATTCGGAACCTCGTGTATACCGCACTAGTCCAGATCACGCTAGTGCACACAGGTTAACATAGGTAAATATCGATCCACACTGGCGATAAATAAAGTAAACGATTAGTTTGATTAACAAATAAGGGTTTTGACCTTATGGTCGAGTTTACACTTATTAAGCCACGCAGGCTAACAGAAATAAACAAAGAATGAACAAAAACTCCAGCGTAGATCCCACCAATTCACCACAGCAACCGATCGATCCGGACCTTAACGAACGATCGGCCTTCGCCAACTCCTCCTCAAAGCAAAGTGAGACTCCTCCTCTTCAGAGGTTTGGGCGCAAGTTTTACAACAAGCGTGAGTACACAACCGCACTCGCAAATCATACCACGTAATGCAATGTATAGATGCAGCTTATTCCAAAGAAAAGACTTCGTGGTTCTTTTGCATAAAAGCAACATTTGCAATTGAATACGAATAATAGATTGAAAGCATAATTCAAAACAAATAGACAATACTAATTTAACAGTTGTTTCCACAAAAAAACATAGCTAAACAGTTTATTTCACATAGCCATATGATTGAGGTCACACAGCTCCCATTCCCACATTTTATGAAAACTACCCCTCGTGTGAAATCCCGAGCATGTCCATGACCATGACGCGCTATTCGAATAGATTGATTTAACACTCTGCAGAGGTTGTACACTTTACCCACAAGATACAACTAGTGTAGCAAGCACTAATCATAACAAAACAGTTCGGAGACTTCATCTCAAACATTGACTTTCCCAAGGTGCTTACAAACCGCTATACCACCACATAGAATTGGTATAACACACACCGGCCTGGGACAGGAAGACGAATCGCCCCGCGATGCAACCACCAAGTAGTCACACCTCCACCTGTCACACACACCTAACCTATCCACCGAACATCAATGCCGAATCCATGACTTACTGTTAGGCCCGCCCCATACCGTGCATGTGGATCGCAAGAAGGCTCGATTCAATGGCGCACAAAGTTAAGTCCTTAATTGACCAAGGCAAGACTTCCATGTTCTAACTAAGTCACAAAGATTATCATTCCCATCACATAGACCACCATGTCACACGCCTCCACCACTTGCCTCGGCCTAAATCCTTTACCACCCGGTTGGTTTTAGTGCAACACATGCCATCACGAAGTAATAACACATAGCACACAGCTTTACACGAAGTTCCATAGTCACTTAGTCGATTTAATGTTTGCAAGTTACATGAGATGTGAGACTCAGAGCATGGCTAAGCAATTGTACTCGATCTAACCAACCCACGTTGGTGCTATAATATTACCAACTAATAACCAATCTAGGGTGACAAGGAATTATGACATACAAGGCCAATGTGTGATAACAAATTGGATAATAACTATACCCAAAGCATTTAAATAAATAATTAAAATAGAATGCAGTACTTTGAAACAAAGTATTTGGAAAACTGGTTTCAAGATGATCAAAGGTATGACTTGCCTTGGAAAAGGTCTATGTACTGGTCTTGATCTTGGGGTGCTCCTTCTTCCACAAAATTCCCCGACGAATCAACGTCTACTCGCAAACGAGACACAAACAAACAAAACAAATAAATAACAGAGGCAAAACAAACTCAAAAAATTTTAAAAAAAAATCTCAGATAAATAGAGCTTGCATTTAGACAAATTTAGAAATTTGAATGGGCTCAATCGGAGTTAAGATGCAAAAGTTATGAGCTTTGGAAGATTGAATCTAAAAAGAAACCCTAATTTGGATTTTCTGGAATTTCCGAATTATTTCTCTAAATAAAAATCGGATTATTGCGCAATGCTGACATCAGCGAAGGAATTTCGGGAATAAAAGAAATAAAAAGAAAAACCGACATGTGGGACCCACATGTCGGTGACACGCTCACAGAGACCAAGTCTACCGAGCCGATTGAATTGGGACCGATGGACCATGCCACGACGCGTCGACGAGGCACCACGCATGCGACACGCAGCACGAGGGTCGAGGTGGCGACGAGGTGGCGCCGACGTGGCTACGCCGAGGCGCGCGCCGGAACCGAGGGTCCCGGCGAACGGAGGCGATTCACCGGCAGTGAGTGGTACCGACGTGACGGGAGTGGCACGAGGAACTCGTAGGTGTGCTCACCGTGGTCGAACGTCGTATGCCGGCGGCGCAGCGTTGAGCGGCGGAGGGCTACGGGCTCGACGGACGGTGCTCGGTGGACGCCCGCCAAACGGCGCCAACAAGGTGAAGCGCAGCCCGTGCGATGCCGGTGGTGCGCACCACGGCTTCGGGCACTCGTTGCGCGAAGAGCTCGTCGGAGTTGACGGCGCAAAACGATCTTCGAGCTCCTGCGGCGGCTAGGGTTTGGCGCGAGGGCGAAGGCGGCTAGGGTTGAGGTGCGGACGCCGAGGGCTACCTCCCCTTTTATACCCGGAGGCCTGGGAGAGTCCAGGGCACGAACACCCAAAAACGGCAGGCGGCGGCGGAGAAATCGGGCGGAAGGTAGAGTCCGCGTCGGAGACGACGATGACGTGGCGGTCGGGGCCCACCTGTCGGCGACGGTGGCTCTACGCGGCGCGCGCGGCTTAACGTGGTTACGGCCGAAACGGATTCAGGATCCAACCGCCCATCCTGCATCGAGCGGCGGGCGAGCGAGCGGCGCCGAGAGAGAGAAGAGGCTGACATGCGGGGCCCGCATGTCGGGCGAGACGCGGCGCGCGCGAAGCGAGCCGGGCGCGGAGTTGGGCGCGGAACAGATCAGCCGAGGAGGGTTGCCCAACCAAATCTAAGATTTCAAATACATTTTCTAATTTAGAAAATACTGAAATTCAAATAAGCAATAGAAAATAGCAAATGAACTCTAAAAATTCTAGAAAATCTAGAAAATATATCTCGAGCACATAGAACCCAAATAAAATAGTTTTGGCTATTGTTCATGTTGGGATTATTCACATTAAATATTTTTGATTGTAAAGTTCAATATTAAGCTTTGGAATTTAAATTCAAATAAAATCCAAATGGTGAATTTTCTCCCTACTAACTATTAAAAGATTTTAAGCTCAAAATTGGGATATTACAAACCTCCCTTAAAGGAATCTCGACCCGAGATTCAAAGCTAGCTAAAGAAAAGGCTAGGGAACTCGGCTTTCAGCTCTTCTTCACGTTCCCACGTTGCTTCTCCTTCTGAGTGGTTGCTCCACTGGACCTTGCAAAAACGAACAGTCTTGCTTCGGGTGAGGCGCTCTGTGACATCCAAAATCTTGACTGGCTGCTCATTGTAGGTCAGATCCTCTTTCAACTCAATTGATTCCAACGGGGCTTGCTCTTCTGGCACACGAAGACACTTCTTCAATTGCGAGACATGAAAGACATCATGTACTCCTGCTAACGACTGTGGTAGCTCCAACTGATAAGCAACTTCTCCCCGACGTTCCAAAATCTTGAACGGGCCAACATACCTAGGGGCAAGCTTCCCTTTGGCATGAAACCTTTTGACACCTCTGAGCGGGGTAACTCGAAAATAAACGAAATCCTCGGGTTCAAAACTGAGATCACGGCGATGATTATCAGCATACCTCTTCTGCCTGGACTGAGCTATCTTCAACCTTTCTCTTATCATGGCCACTTGCTCTTCTGCTTCTTGAATGATGTCTGGACCGAATACTGATCGTTCAGCTGTTTCTGACCAATTCAACGGGGTTCGGCAGGCACGGCCATACAAGGCTTCAAATGGTGACATTTGCAGACTAGCTTGATAACTATTGTTGTACGAGAATTCTGCATACGGTAAACTTTTATCCCAAAGGGTAGCATTAGCTAGAGCACAAGCTCTCAGCATATCCTCCAATATCTGATTAACTCTTTCATCGTCCATCCGCTCGTGGATGATACGCTGCATCGAAATTCGATGGGTACCCAACGCTTCATGCAAGCTCTGCCAAAAACGAGAGGTGAATTGAGATCCTCGATCTGACACTATCTTCTTGGGCACGCCGTGCAAACTGACAATTCTAGCCATGTATAACTCCGCAAGGCGATCTCCTGAGTACGTCGTTTTGACTGGCAGGAAATGGGCGACCTTGGTCAAACGATCAACTATTACCCAGATCGAATCGTAACCCGATTGAGTCTTGGGTAAACCGGTAATGAAATCCATACCGATCTCTTCCCACTTCCATTCTGGAATCTTTCGTTGCAAAGCAAACCCGTTGGTCTCTCGTGTTCGCTTTACTTTTCGGCGTGTGTTGCACAAGGCAACGAACTCGCGACTTCGCTTCAAATTTGGCCACCAAAATTTAGTCTTAACATCTGGTACATCTTGGTACTCCTGTGGTGGATCGAATACTTTGAGTCGTGGGCTTCCTTTAAGATTAATCGTTTTAGACCATCGATATCCGTACATGATACGACCATTAATCAGTATGTCTTGATCATCCTGGTGAAATCTTTGAATTTCTCTTACGCCATTTTGATCTTGATTTCGATAACACGGAATCCTTTGGTTGTGCTTCACGAATCGCTTCTCCAGGTAGACTGCACCTCCAAATTGGCTACAAATCCTTCTGACACAACTTCTAGCTTTAGCTTCAAATTCTTCATAAAGTTCTCGGGCAACTTTCCTTTACTTCCAAAGCATTGCAGAACTCTTACGACTTAGAGCGCTCATGACTACGTTGGCTTTTAGGGATGGTAATGGATTCCAAGATTATAATCCTTGATCAATTCCAACCATCTTCTCATCTCATATTCAAATCGATTGGGTGAAGATGTACTTTAGGCTCTTATGATGCGTGTAGACTTCACAATGATTACCGATGAGGTAGTGACGCTAAAATTTTAAAGCATGCACTACGGCTAATTCCGGATCATGAGTAGGGTAATTCTCTCGTGAGGTCTCAAGCGCCTTGACGCATAGGCGATCGCTCTTCCTTCTTGCATCGACGCATCCTAATCCTTGACGCTGGCATCACAATAGATATCGAAATCCTTTCAATATCCGCGAGAATCAACATCTGGGCCAAGTCAAACGCTTCTTCAACTCTTGAAAACTTTTCTCACAGGCTTGAGTCCAAGTGAACCTTTTCTCCTTCTTCAACAATTGCGTAAGGGGCTTAGCAATTGATGAGAATCCTTCGATGAAACGGCGGTAATAACTCGTCATTCCCAAGAAATCGCGAACCGAGTCACGGTCTTGGGCCGCTCCCAATGTAGCATCGCTTTAACTTTACCTGGGTCAATCGCTACTTCTACTGTCATCACATGACCCAGAAATCCACTTCCTTCTTCCAAAAATCACACTTACTGAACTTGGCATACAACCGATGCTCTCGGAGTTTTTCAATATTATCCTTAAATGTTCGTGTTCTTCCTCCGACTTGGAGTACACTAGAATATCATCAATGAACACGACTACGAACTTGTCCAAATATTCCATGAATACTTTATTCATCATGTTCATGAGTATGCAGGGGCATTAGTCAGACCAAAGGACATGACTAAGAACTCATAATGTCCATACCGCATTGAGAAAGCGGTCTTCGGTATATCCTTAGGACAAATCTTTAGCTGGTGGTAACCTGATCGCAGGTCGATCTTCGAGAATAATCCGGCTCCTTTCATCCGATCAAACAGATCATCTATCCGGGGTAGTGGGTACTTGTTCTTGATGGTAACTTCGTTGAGAGAACGGTAATCAATACACATCCTCATACTTCCATCTTTCTTCTTGACAAACAACACTGGTGCTCCCCATGGTGACGAACTAGGTCTCACAAAACCTTTCTCAAGAAGTTCTTCTATCTGCTTCTTCATCTCTACCAACTCATCGGCTGACATCCGATAAGGTCTCTTTGAAATCGGTGCTGTCCCTGGCACTAGGTCGATGACAAACTCAATGTCACGATCCGGTGGCATTCCTGGTAATTCTTCCGGAAACACATCTGGATATTCACTAACCACTGGTACTTCTTCTAAGGAAAGGGTCTTCAAACTGTTTACTAGCAAATGTCCATCACGAACTGAGGTAGCTAGAAACTCTACCTTGTTTCCTTTGGCGTCCTCGACTGTTACAACTCTTCGGCTACAATCTAGCACGGCTTTGTGCTTGGATAACCAATCCATGCCAAGAATGACATCTAGGGTTTGGGTATCTATGTAACAACCCCGAAATTAGGGTTTGTATTTCAAATGTATAAAAGTACTAAAATTTAAAAACTTTTGGTTGTATCTCTTGATCATGCTCATGGTTTCCAAAATCTTGTGCATAATTTTAAAATTTTGAAGATTGTATTAAAGTTTGTGTTGAAATTTCAAACCTTTAAACTTAAATTCCATTTCTATTTGAATTTCAGGAAAGTGTGTGAATGAAAGTTTCCAAAAATAATTTATTCAAATACTAGATTATTTATCTTGAATTATCATTATTTTTACCAAATTTTTAGAAGTCATTTTATCTTCACCAAAATTCAAAACAAATCCCAAATGCAGATTTGAATATAATTTAATTCTAACAAATTCTAATATACAAAGTGTTTGAAATTATTTTTCCTAAGTCTTAGATGATTCTTAGAATGCTCACAAAAATTTTCAGAATTTTCAGAATTTTATTTCTATTCCAAATCACTGGTCAAATTTAGTTGTTTTGGTCAAATCTAAATCCAAAATTAAAACCTAACCCGAGCCCGCATCGTTCCTCCGGCTCGACCGAGTCCGACCGAACTACGCCACGGGCTTGACCAACCCGCCGCACCGAAGTCTCTCCTCTCTGCTCGCTGATCAGGCCCCGCCGCCGTGAGCTTTCTTCCACGCGGCGTTTCCTCTCGCGCCCGCCTCTCCCGCTTCTCTCGCGCAAGGCAAAGACGCCGCCGCCTCGCCGCATGCACGCCACGCCACTCGCGGCCACCTCGCCGCCCTACCGCCTCCACCTCGCGGCCTCCGCCTGCTCATACTAAAGTCGCCGAGAGCTCACCTACTCGGTTCCCTTCTCCTCCCTGTCCATTTTATCCACCGAGCTCCACGAGCCGAAACAACGCCGCGCACCATCTCGTGTCTCGCATCTCGGTGATCTCCGATCACCGCCGACCGTGTCACGGCGTGTCCCTCGCCCTAAGGAACGAAACCCCTCGGTCGATTTGGAGGAATCACCACTGAGGAGCTGCGCGCACTCCTTCTTCCCCGACCACGGCCGCCACCGCCATTCCTAGCGCCACGCCTACTCCGGCGACTCCCTCTCCGATTCCTCTCTCCTGGAGCACCATCTAGGTTCCCTCTACCTAAGACCATCACTCAACCGCTCTCTTTTGCTCCGCAGGAACCTCTCCGCGGTGACCACCCCGCGCCGCCGCAGGCTCCCGTCGCCGGCCCGCTCCGGTGCCTCCCCGTCATCGCCGACCACCCAGCCATGCTCCAGGTATATCGCTGGTTCTCATGCGCGCGCTATTTTCACCCCTTTCTTTTCCATCGCCGTCGCCCCTTTTCACCCCCTCGGCCGGCCGCCGCTCGCCCTCGCCGCGCCGCCACCGTGCCTCTCCGGCTACCCCGAGACCACCCCTAGCACCCTCGAGTCTCCCTCGACCCATTTTGGCCATCCCCGTAGCCTCGCCGCCGCTCCACCGCCGGCGACCACCGCAGCTCCAAATTCGGCCAGAGCCTCCCTGTTTTTCATTTGGGTCCTCCTCTGTTTCTCTCGATGTGGGTTCACTCCTTAATCCAAACCTTTGTTGCTAATCATCCTGCAAATATAATTAGGTCACTCTTAATAGATTAGCATATTGGATGTTGAGTTTTGAAAGAAGTTAGATTTCAGCACTTCTCTCTAGCAATGCTATATATTGTCCATTGATTGAATAGTATCTGTAATTTGAGGAGGAGCAGATCCACAATGTACTAATAACATTGCTAATACAAGTAGTTAGAAGTGTCTTTGACTTAATTAGCCATAGAACCTTTATCTAACTAGCACCGTTTGTCTTGGAGTCTTTGTAGTAACTCAAACAAACACTAAACTGTAAACTTTTGAGAAGTGTAAATAATGTGGAAAGTGTTTTGTCAAGAAGTTAAAATCATGCCAACTCTAGTAGTTAAAGTTGTCTTAACTTTGTTAGTTGTTGGCGGATCGTGGTACTTTATCATTGAAATATTTTGTGGAGAAGGAAAGAGGATTAGAAGCAAGTTTAGATTGTCGGTACAATTTCTAGCAAAATCCAAGAGAGGTCGCTTAGGTCATTTCAGTAAGTTAGCACTTGGAAATTGAGTGAAGGGGGGCTGGTTGTAGCATTTCTATCAGAGTAAGGATGCTGTGGTGATAGCTTTAAGGTTCAAATTAGTGGATCAATTGGAGTTTAGGATTTTCTGCTAGCATACTTGTACCTCAATTTTGTCAATTAATGTTTGGTTTAGAAATTTAAAGGTTGTCAGTAGTAGCAAGTTATCAGATTACAGAGTAGTAAGGCAATATGGTGACTTCATGTTGAAAAATTAGTAAACTTTCACTTGTTAGTTGAGTGGTGCTTAAGAGTGTTAATAGTTGAGTATCAGTAGACCTTAGGCCATTATCTTAGCTTCAAAATTTGTTGCCATTTCAAATCAACTCCTAGTCCAACAATTTGTGTCTTTAAATTTATCTAAAATTATAATCTGCCTTTTGTGTTATTAATTATTTTTGGATCCTTTTTGGCTTTCTGGTGTTTATTCGCTGTTTTTTGCTTTGGCAGTTTTTACCGTTAGATGGCGTTAATTTCGAGAGTGATCCTCTGCAGCAAGTCGAATATCTCAAGCAAAGCAAAGGCAAGCAGTTTGATCATATCCAGTTCATTCCCATTATTTTCAAGTCTAATATTTCGTTTAACTTGTATGTATGCATGCTTTTGTGTCAAAGTAATTTTGTCGATTAGAGGTAGTTAATCCCATTGCATTGTTGCCCTGAAAATTGTTCACCCCGCCACCACCCTAGGAATATTATTCTCACCGTGAATTAGAGCCCGCTAATGATTTAGGCATTTTATTTGTCTTTACGATATGATGCTTAGCCATGCTTAGATACCGTAGAATGGGCGGTTATCGACTTAGTCGATAACTTTGATCACACAAAAATTATTATAACTTATGATTCAAAGACTTTTGCTATGTTTAATTGTGAAAACTAAAACTAAAAACAAAATGATTTCGACGGGCACAATGGTAAGATGGTGTGATTCTTGGGTGTGGATCGAATGGTGCCCGGTCAATTAAGGACCGAACATCTTGTGAGTACTGTTATCCAGCATTTCGCGCTAACCACACTAGAGTATATGGGACCTCTCTTGACCTAGTACTTTGGCGTGTATTGGCTCCGGTCGCAGGAGGTCGCGGGAGGGATGGAGGTGGGAGCATGGTAGTTGTCCAAAAGCTTTATGCTGAGTGGGTAGTTGTCTTTTCGGCTTTACCATGTAAGCGTATGGATTTCTATCCATACGAGCTGCTCGTAGTTAATACACAATATTGGAAAAAGTCTCGAGGACTTAGCCGTACAAAGATACCTTCTAAGTGTGTTTTGGCTTAAAGGCGTGTCCAAGTGTGGGTACGATGGTGCACCGCAGGTTAAAACTATTCGAATAGCCTCGCCCTAGGTGATGGACACGCTGGGTAAGCTTATCAAGAGTTAGACTACAACATTTAAATTAAAAACTTGAAGGGTGGTACGAATGCGGGATTCGTGCTATTGTTGTGGTGACTATTGGGATAGTCACTTCTAGGTTGTTTACCTTTAATCTTTTGTTATCATTATCCTTATCGTTATTTCAATAAAAATGAATTGCAAACTTGCCTTCAAATCATTACATTATTGCAAATAAAGTTGGCTTTATGCAAACAAAACATATGGCCTCCACCAAACAAGCTCGCATGTAGCATATGAACAGGTCTGCTAGTTCACACGTAAGTCTTGCGGGTACAAAGACAATTTTTGTACTCAGTTGCTTTGCTTAATGTTTTGTTGAGAGGAAGAAGGTGAGCCCCAAGGGCTTCCTTTTGTGAGATGTGCAATGGTTTGACGACTAGCTTATGCCCGGTTGGTTGCCTTGTGGGTAAAAGGCACACTAATTGGCTCTTTTATTTATCGTCATCTTATGGCTTTTGCTTCCGCTGTGTAGTTTGTTATCTACCTTGTAAGTTCAATCTGTTGTATATTGTGAAGTTTTGATATTGTAACCTCTTGTTGTATGGATTTGATACATGATTTTGTAACGGGGTGTGTATACTGCATTTCGGGAAGTATACATATCCTGAGGCTTGGTTTATTTGAATTGTGATGCTAGGGTCAATGGAAGGCTAAGCATTACAAGTCGAATAAATCGGGGTCCTCACAATCTAGGACAATTAGGTTGGCTAGAAACTCAACTCCAGCTATGAGTAACTTAGCTCCTAAACATCCCACTCTGGTACTTAGCTCTGCTCCAGGCGACTGGACTAACAGAGTATGTTTAAGTTGCATAACTTCCAATTTATTCTTGGTTGCAAACATTCCAGAAACAAATGAATGCGAAGCTCGTAATCAAACAAAGCGATGCAGTATCGAGTTAACGTAAACTTACCCAAGACGACGCCCGTGATTCTGGGCTCCTTCCAGAGTGACGTGGTTGACACGGCCTCTGATCACGGACTGTGGTGCTCCTCCGGCTTGACCGGCAACTTGTGAAGCTCCTTGGTTGATGCCTCGTGTTGGCGTCTTGGATGGAGTAGCTCGTGATTGTTCCCCTTTGCGGACACCGTTGGCAAAATGTCCGGCCGACGACAGCGTAATGCACCTTTGTGCGTTCGCCGGTTGCTTCTGGATTGGGGTTGACGGTGCAGGTTGCGGAAGTTCGGCGTTGGGCGGGTGCTTGAAGTTGGTGCGGTGCTCAACGAGGTCCGGTGGAAACTCGTTGAACTGTCGGCCGCAATCGTTTCTTGCTCTCTCACGTGATTGATGGTTCCCTTGCCGAGCCATCCGGCGTTACTGCTATCCTTCGATTCCTTGCGCTTGTCCTCTAGAACAAAGGCTTTGTTGATCAGCTCTTGGAAATCGTGAAAAGTATGGGCGATCAAACCGACTTGCGCCCAGTTGTTTAGCCCTTCGTAAAGCGACTCGACGAGCCTTGTCCGTGGCTACATCTTCCGCCGCATAGCGAGCTAGCCGAGAAAACTTGTTGAGGTAGTCGACACGACATAGCCCCTGCTTGAGAGCGCGGAACTCATCCTTCTTCGGATCGATAATGCCTTCGCACGTGATACCGCGAATGTCGCAGAAAATTCCTCCTGTGTGATATCCTCGTGGCGCCTCATGGGCGGCACGAAGTTCTCCCACCATTCAAAGAATGGTGCCTTCCATCCGTGAGTGGCATATAGAACCTTTTCACGATCGCGACCGGGTGATCGCAGCTTCCTTCGATAACTCGAGCCAATCGCCCGCTTCCACCGAGAGACGTGTCCGAAAATGTTGGTGGACGAGTCCTCATAAATTCTCGCAAGTTTGGATGGTCCATGGTGACCATGAGCACCGGGCTCCATATCGTTGATTGTTGTTATTGTTGTTGGCCCGTTGTTCATAGCTTGCATCCGAAGTCATCATAGTGTTCATCACCGAGTCAGGCCGCCATGAAAGCTCCAAAGTTTTGCAAGTCAATTGGAGGTGCTTGTGGCGAATCGCTCCCGCGGTGGTTGCTCATTGCTTATCGGTCTTTGAGTACCGGAACCACTAGCAAGAGATCGATGAGTTTGAACTATCTGGCGAAGCTCCATGGGTTAGATAAGGTAGCAAGCACAAGATAAGTTGAGAACTAAGCAGGGGGTAGGTTAAAACCCAACAAAACACAGCTCAAGAAACTCCAATGCCTAAGGGTCTTAGCATGGCTGCAACAAATGCCTAAGGGCCTTTGCAGCTCATACTCGCACACAAAAAGAAACAACGACCTAAGCACACAAAACTACCACCTAAAGGGCGACTCACTAAACTGAAACTGGCTAAGCTGAAAAACTGAAACAACTACTCGAGAAAGCCTCCACAACCGCGGCGATGCTCCTGACGGCTATAGACTCGGAAGTGAGTCGGCATCTTGGCAAACTGATCCTGATGCCCTGGAACTGGTGCAGCAGGAACAGGCGTTCCCGGTGCAACTAGCTCCGCTGGCTCCTCTGGCTCTGCATCTTCTTCGGGCTCAACTGGGCCTTCCTCCGGATCCTCTTCTGGATCCTCCTCGGGGTCTTCCTCTTCTTCGGGGACTTGGTCGTAGAGGATCTCTTGCAGAGTGGCGACCTTCTCTTCAGCTCTCTGCAAGGCTTCATAAACATGATCCAACTCCGTGATAGTCCTCTCCAAAGCTTCCTCCTGGGCGGCCACGAACTGGGCAAGGTGCACGACTGTAGCGTTGCTCTCTCCTTCTGTGGACGGGTAGCGTGCTGGCAAGTCCACGATCGCAGCTCCGGGTGGTAACCAAGACGGTGTCCAAGCTCCGCGGCGTAGATGTTGCGATACGTAGCATGGCCAAGCGCGACGACTCGGATACCTTCCACCAAGTGATCTTCCTCACGAGACGCGAAGGTTGGCTTGCCTTGTCGCTCCTCCCGCGATCGCCGCGACAAATCACTCCACGGTTTTGTCCATTCACTCTCCGCTTGTTGCCGATGTACGGACGATCAAAACCCCAAGAACTCGGAGCAACTTCCAAAGCTTGGCGGCATACCCTCCAAAGGCGCTCACCATAGCTCAAGACAAGGCATCTGTCAAGAGCATTTAACAGGTAAGAGCAACTTTAAAACAATGGGGAGAGAAAGGATTATAGCAAAAGTTGAGGCGAGAGAGATATGAGAAGAGTTAAGCAATCAATTAACCTTGCAAGTTAATTTTTCCTTTAGAAAATAATTTGGACACTCTAAAGACGGCCAATCTAACTAAGGTCAAGACCTACAATCAAGATGGCTCGATACCACTCTGTCGGGACCTGCATTACGACTCGGAACCCTCGTGTATACCGCACTAGTCCGTAATCACGCTAGTGCACACAGGTTAACATAGGTAAATATCGATCCACACAAGCGATAAATAAAGTAAACGATTAGTTTGATTAACAAATAAGGGTTTTGACCTTATGGTCGAAGTTTACACTTATTAAGCCACGCAGGCTAACAGAAATAAACAAGAATGAATGGAAAACTCCAACAGAGATCCCACCAATTCACCACAGCAACCGATCGATCGGACCTTAACGAACGATCACCTTCAATGAACTCCTCCTCAAAGCAAAGCGTAGACTCCTCCTCTTCAGAGGTTTGGGCGCAAGTTTTACAACAAGCGTGAGTACACAACCGCACTCGCAAATCATACCACGAATGCAATGTATAGATGCAGCTTATTCCAAAGAAAAGGCTTCGTGGTTCTTTTGCACAAAAGCAACATTTGCAATTGAATACGAATAATAGATTGAAAGCATAATTCAACACAAATAGACAATACTAATTTAACAGTTGTTTCCACAAAACACATAGCTAAACAATTTATTTCACATAGCCATATGATTGAGGTCACACACTCCCATTCCCACATTTTATGAAAACTACCCGTGTGAAATCCCGAGCATGTCCATGACCATGACACGCTATTCGAATAGATTGATTTAACACTCGCAGAGGTTGTACACTTTACCCACAAGATACAACTAGTGTAGCAAGCACTAATCATAACAAAACAGTTCGGAGACTTCATCTCAAACATTGACGCTTCGGTGTGCTTACAAACCGCTATACCACCACATAGAATTGGTATAACACACATTGGCCGACGTGGAAGACGAATCGCCCCGCGATGCAACCACCAAGTAGTCACACCTCCACCTGTCACACACCCTAACCTATCCACCGAACATCAATGCCGAGAATCCATGACTTACTAAGTTAGGCCCGTCCCATACCTGCATGTGGTCGCAAGAAGGCTCGGTTCAATGGCGCACAAAGTTAAGTCCTTAATTGACCAAGGCAAGACTTCCATGTTCTAACTAAGTCACAAAGATTATCATTCCCATCACATAGACCACCATGTCACACGTCTCCACCACTTGCCTCGCCTAAATCCTTTACTACCCAGTTGGTTTTAGTGCAACACATGCCATCACGAAGTAATAACACATAGCACACAGCTTTTACACTAAGTTCCATAGTCACTTAGTCGATTTAATGTTTGCAAGTTACATGAGATGTGAGACTCGTGAGCATGGCTAAGCAATTGTACTCGCATCTAACCAACCCACGTTGGTGCTATAATATTACCAACTAATAACCAATCTAGGGTGACAAGGAATTATGACATACAAGGCCAATGTGTGATAACAAATTGGATAATAACTATACCCAAAGCATTTAAATAAATAATTAAAATAGAATGCAGTACTTTGAAACAAAGTATTTGGAAAACTGGGTTCAAGATGATCAAAGGTATGACTTGCTTTGGAAAAGGTCTATGTACTGGTCTTGATCTTGGTGTGCTCCTTCTTCCACAAAATTCCCTACTAATCGACGTCTACGCAAAACAAGACACAAACAAACAAAACAAATAAATAACAGAGGAAAACAAACTCAAAAAATTAAACAAAAATCTCAGATAAATAGAGCTTGCATTTAGACAAATTTAGAAATTTGAATGGGCTCAATCGGAGTTAGGATGCAAAAGTTATGAGCTTTGGAAGATTGAATCTAAAAAGAAACCCTAATTTGGATTTTCTGGAATTTCCGAATTATTTCTCTAAAGAAAATTCGATTATTGCGCAATGTCGACATCGTGAAGGAATTTCGGGAATAAAAGAAATAAAAAGAAAAACCTGACATGTGGGACCCACATGTCAGTGACACGGCTCACGGTAGACCAAGTCTACCGAGCCGATTGAATCTGGGACCGGTGGACCATGCCACGCACGTGCTGACGAGGCAGCCACGCATGCGACACGCAGGCACGAGGGCTGAGGTGGCGACGAGGTGGCGCTGACGTGGCTACGCCGAGGGCGGCGCCGAACCGACGGTCCCAAATGAACGGCGGCGATTCACCGGCAGCGAGTGGTACCGACGCGACGGGGTGGCACGAGGAACTCGAGGTGTGCTCACCGTGGTCGGGAACGTCGATGCGGCGGCGCAGCGTTGAGCGGCGGAGGGCTACGGGCTCGACGGATCGGTGCTCGGTGACGCCCCGCCAAACGGCCAACAAGGTGAAGCGCAGCTCCGTGCGATGCCGGTGGTGCAGACCACGAAGCTCGGGCAGCTCTAGTTGCGGCGGAAGAGCTCGTCGGAGTTGACGGCGGCGCAAAACAATCTTCGAGCTCCTGCGGCGGCTAGGGTTTGGCGCGAGGGCGAAGGCGGCTAGGGTTGAGGTGCGAACGCCGAGGGCTACCTCCCCTTTTATACCCGGAGGCCTGGGAGAGTCCAGGGCACGAATGCCCAAAAACGGTAGGCGGCGGCGGAGAAATCGGGCGGAAGGTAGAGTCCGCGTCGGAGACGACGATGATGTGGCGGTCGGGGCCCACCTATCGGCGACGGTGGCTCGGCGCGGGCGCGTGCGAAGCGACGCGGTTACGGCTGAGAAACGGACTCAAGGATCCAACCGTCCATCCCAGATCGAACGGCGGAGGTGAGCGAAGCGCTCGGGGAGAGAGAGAAGAGGCTGACATGCGGGGCCCGCATATCAGTCGGAGGCGGCTTGCTATGAGCGAAGCTGGGCTGCTGGAGTTGGGTGGCGCAACAGATCAGGCGGAGGAGGGAATTCGGCCCGAACCGAAATCTGAGATTTTAAATACATTTTCTAATTTAGAAAATACCAGAAATTGAAATAAGCAATAGAAAATAGCAAATGAACTCAGAAAATTTTTAGAAAAATCTAGAAAATATATCTGAGCACATAGAACCCAAATAAAATAGTTTTAGCTATTGTTCATGTTGGGATTATTCACATTTAATATTTTTGATTGTAAAGTTCAATATTAAGCTTTGGAATTTAAATTCAAATAAAATCCAAATGGTGAATTTTCTCCCTACTAACTATTAAAAGATTTTTAAGCTCTGGCGACAGGATCCCATGTATAAAACCTCCAAAAATTCAGTCCATAATTCATTTTAATTTTAGAAAAACAACAAAAGAGAGGAGGAGAGGGAGAGAAGAAAGGTAGCAAAGCTCTGCTAGATTGTCGTGGAGGAGAGAGATTGACAGAGCATCAGATCCGATTGGCTATCTTGCAGGTATATATTTTTTTGCAACTTTGTAGATTATGTTAAAATATGTAGAATTAAGTACATCATTTGAGCTGTACCGAGTAAAATTATGTAGAATTAAGTACATAGAATTCAGTAGAATAGCGATATAGAATTCATAAAATAGCAACATAGAATTCAGTAGAATAGCAAGTAGAATTTAGTAGATTAGATAATTGTAGTCAAATTATGTACTACATTATTTGAGTTGTGTATAATGCAGTTCATCGAGCACATGTTATGAATGTTGCAGCACGCCTATTACAAATATGTAATAAATAATCCCAGCTTTATTTGACTATAATTTGTGCATGGTAATTATATTTTTAATATCAAAAATTAATTTTAAACTACGAAACTAGGAAAATAGGAAGAACTTTGTTTATTGTCTAGACTTGCACTTGGAAAATATTTAAAAATATTGTCTAAATTGGAAGACCCTATTATAAATCTGTTTAAATTGTTGAGTAGCTTATATTTGGTTTACATTTTTGTATGGTAATTATTATGTTAACGCTGAAAATTATTTATAAAGTAGGGATTTTGGTTTTGTACATGTTTCGTAGTCTTTACAATGCATGCATTGAATTTTTTGGTATGGCGGACGCACGTCACTACGAGTTGCTTGACCCGGTGATTGACGCGCATCACCATAGCTGCCTCAGTACCGTCCTCACCCGAGAGGGTGAGGCGCCGATTGAGCTTGGCGCGTTACGGCTGCGCATGCCCATCAGGCATGGAGGCTACACCCAAACTGGGTTCCGACGTATGTGTAGTTCTGACCTTCATGCACTCAATTATGGTCTGACTGCTTTACGTGGACTCACGTTTGTTCTTAATCGTTTCGACACAGGTTGAGAGAGGAAGGCCTCCTTTCACTAGTAAGGATGGTGGAGGCGACGTAGGAGGATGACTAGCACCGCGGTCCTGGTCGTACGTCTAAACATTTTCTATACGACTGGGCCCTACTGATGGTGCTGGTTGACCGCTGGAGGCCAGAGACGCACACGTTTCACCTTCCATGCGGGGAGATGGCACTGACCCTTCAGGACGTCACCTTCCTAACCGGGTTGCCTTGCGCTGACTTCCCTATGACAGTGTATGACATCCCGACCATATGGCGCATGGACCTTCACTAGTAATTTGTGGCAAGATTTGTTTAAAACCCTAGGGGCTAAGTTGAGACTCAGTACTTCATATCATCCTGAAACTGATAGTCAGACAGAGAGGGTGAACCAATGTCTAGAGAGCTATTTGAGATGCATGGTATTTGGTAATCCAAGGAAATGGTGCAGTTGGTTGTCTACAGTAGAGTGGTGGTATAATACCAGTTTCCATACTGTATTAATGATGACCCCCTTCCAGACATTATATGGAATTCCACCTGCTCAAATCACTGAAGTAGTTCTGCCAGATTCTCGAATTAGGAGGTAAGGGGATTATTGCAGAGGAGGCAGTTGGGTATGCAAGTGATTAAGGACAACTTGACCAAGGCTCAGAACAAAATGAAAACATATGCTGACAAGAAGAGAAAAGAGAGAGAATTCTAAGTTGGGGATATGGTTTATTTGAAGATCCAACCATACTGATATACATCTTTGAGCATACATAGGTCATTAAAATTGCATTCTAAATTCTATGGATCCTTTAGAGTATTGGAAAGAGTGGGCAAGGTTGCATATAAGATATTACTACCTAAAGGTTGTTAGCTGCATCCCATCTTTCATGTGAGCCAATTGAAGAAGCACAAGGGTAATAAAGCAGTACCAAATTGTGAGCTCCCACTAATTGACCAGGATGACAATATCAAAGTGGCTCCAATGGCAGTTTTGGAGAGAAGGGTGATTCCTCGGAATAATGTACCCGTGGTCCAATGGCTAATAGACTGGTTGAATCTACCCCCTTTCTACAGCGACTTGGGAAGATGTAGACTTCATAAAAAGGATATTTCCCTATTTTGTTCCTTGAGACAAGGAATTTAAAAGGGGGAATTTGTCAGGAACTCAAGTCTCTGTTGCTTTGATTGAACCGGTATCTAGATATGTGGCTCAGATTGAAGCGGGAGAATCTAATGAAGATCCTACGGTGTGGGTGAAACTGAGTTTCGACGCCGACTTCAATAAAGGAAGGTGCAAGACTAACATAAGTTGGTCCTCCGATCTTGATCCAACGGTCAGCGCCTAAAGTAACTGATTTACCATGCAAAGAAGCTCTAGCTGCAGCTGTAGCTGTCATTTTCGTTACTATTACCCATAAGGGTACTGTCATTTTGCTTTTTCACTGAACTCTGGCTATAAAAGCCTTGTAATCGAGCAGGTGCTTGCTATATTTTGATCAATCCAAACCCTAGCTGCAATAGCGTAACCCTAGTTCCTCTTTTATTGCATTCTGAGTGAAAATACCCAAAAATAGCTTCGGTTTTGAGCATATTTTTGGGTTTCGAACTTTAGAACCTGACATTCCCATCCGCCATTCCGACTCTCTTCACCACCTCAGCAATGTTAGTCTCTTCTTGTCTCGCCTCCAAATTTCTCTCGAGTAGCTGATTTGCCTCGGCTCCTATGAGAATCTATCTATTCTACTTGCTCGAAAACAATCTTCAAGAGCAAAAGCCTTCTTCTCCACCAGTTCTCTCTGAATCCACACTGGATTTGAGTGTCTTGAGGAATTGGGACCAACCCTAGATTATGGTGGAGGCAAGGCAATGTCAAATCGAGATCTTCTGCATTGAAAGAGAAAATGCATACGATCTATAAGTGTGTGGCGTTAGGATAAGATCTCCACCGTCCGATAAAAAATCAAAGGTCCGACCAATTCTTATAGCATTGCTACAATGTTTTTGCTGTAGTAAATCGCCATCATAAGTATGCCTGCGTTTCCGGTGCGCTGCTACAGTGCAGTTCATCCTCTGAAAAACACTGTTCACACAGGGATCTTCTGCATTGCAGCAGACGATCCGAATTTGGCGATGGCACCGCCCAAATTTGGTCGAATAATTCATCGACCACATCACCATCTGCATCTATATTTGTTAAATGGATTGGGTTCACTTGCTCCCCGTCTCCCTTCTCGCTCCAATTCGCAGCCCTAGAGGCTGTGATCTCACCATGTGTCGCCAATCGAGACGGGGAGTATGGAGGAATGCAATTCAGATTTCATGCCGCTCCTCGTTGAGAGGACTTTGTGCGATAGGGAGCACACCCCGAACGCCAAATCCTGGTAGACGGAGGCCCGCCGAAGAAGAGGTGGAATAGTTCTAGCCACCGGTTTCGCCTCCTCAGTCGCCTGTGGTGTCGCCTCCCTCATTTTAAATTTCCTCTCATAATTATGTTAGGATGGGAAATTATTATCATGATTACTAGGCCAGTTAGATTACCCTAATTAAGGATATATACCAAGATGTTGTGACTAATGTCAGAACATGTGGTGGTGATACTAGTGATTTCCCTATTAAGATAGGACTACACCAAGTGTCAGTGTTGAGCCCATACATTTTTGCCCTAGCAGGGTGGGTGAAATGGCGTCAAGCATCGGGTGTCCTGTGTGACAAAAAAATTCCTTAAAAGTTAAAGGGGAAGTTCTATAGGACGGCGATCAGACCAACGATGCTATATGGAGCATAATGTTGGGCGACTAAAAGACAACATATACAGAAGATAAGTGTAGCGGAGATGAGGATGTTGCGGTGGATATGTGGTCATACAAGGCGAAATCGAATCCACAATGAAGATATACGTGATAAGGTGGGGGTAGCACCAATTGAAGAGAAACTTATCCAACATCGTTTGAGATGGTTTGAACATCTTTAACGGAGGCCTTCTGAGGCACCGGTGCGTAGTGAAATTTTAAGACGATCGAAACGTAAGAAGAGGCAGAGGTCGACCAAAACTAACGTGGGAAGAAGCAGTTAAAAGAGATTTGAGGGATTGGAATGTAACTAAAGAACTAGCTTTGGATAGAATCGTATGAAAGCTAGCGATCCACGTACCGGAACCATAAGAAGGTTTAGGGGCTATGTTTTTAGGCTCTCGGCTCGGATGACATGATGTTCAGCTTAGGGTTTTAGTCTTGTAGGTATTATTATTATTATATTTTTATTTTTATTTGTAAGGCCTCTTATCTCTTTGATCTTGAGGAGGTTTCATTCTTAGCCTATTCTAACTTGTTTGGGATTAAAGGCATTGTTGTTGTATTACTAGGCCAGTTAGTCGAAGGCGAGGGTTGTGGGGTCAATTGATTAGCATCGTTTCCGAAAGAAGACTTTAAACCACATAAAATTATCTCTAAGTCCAAAAAACAGTTCAATTTTTGCAACAAAAAAATGTTACATTCAATAATTAGCCCGCACCTGATAAAGTCGGGCTCCACCGCTGCGGTTGGATTGAATTTTGGTTGGGAACAATTCTCTACGAGCCATGTGACAGCCCCAATTCTTGGGACCGCTAAACCCTTCGCAACCGCCCAGGATGTGCAGTTACGAAGCAAATAGTATCTCAAGCAAGCTTCCAATTGCAACAAAAATTAGACTTTTATTATACAAAGCTAAGGTTTAACAACCTGTTTTGACCTGACACGGACATCTAAGTCCAAAGTTAATATAATACAAAACAAAAGAACTTCCAACCATAGGCACGCTTGAGCTCAGTCGAGACCTAGTAACAATAGTCGTTGCCTTCTGGGGGTCCACCAAAATCTTGCTCACAAGAGTCCTCTGCACTTTCCCAAGTTTTTTCTGTAGATGTTTTGCAAATTGCAAGAATGAGTACTACCACCGTACTCAACAAGCCGTATGGAAATGCTAAATAATTACATGCAAGGAGTTCAATGGATGGTTAGGGTTCATCATACCTGGCATATGTGGATACACTCTGCATTTAAAACAATTTATAAAACAGTAAAACAATAGTAAGTAATAACATCAGGGGTTTCTTAATAACTGCAATTACCAGCTTAACATCTCAAAACTCTACTTATGCCACTGTACTGGAATCACCCATTAACACAACTTCATTAACCGGAAGCACGGTGTATTCGAATATCTTTGATTATACACTCTGCAGAGTTGCCCAACTTTACCCACAAGATATCTCATGCTCATACTGTTAGTACATAGACACGCAACACGTTAGCGTGTGACTGAGCTAAGATAACAAAGCCTTTTCACTGCTCAACCTTTCTAGTCTCTATCCGGTAGGTTCTTACTCCATACAGCTCGGGAGACCACCGGCCAATAGTGGAATTCGTACTCCGAGGCTGATAGGCCCATACCATTGTGTGTAGACTACCGAGTGTCCACTTCCGGTCCACCCCTGTCACACCCTAGTTCCGCGCTGCTCTATCATACAAGAGCACACGTCTTTCCATATAGATATTCAATCGGGAGAGCAGTGTACTTAGCCAGGGAGTAATGACCATGCTTGTGGTTGAGCGGTTTCTATGTCTGTTACTTTGGCACAAGGTTCATGTCCTTACTTGTCTCCAGTGAAGAAATAGACCAACACCAACTCGTGGTTGTCCACCTGCTTGATCTCACCTTTGACTCACTTTTATCAAGTCTATTGGGTTGTCTAACTTCCTGGACACAACCCTCAACTCTGCACCAAAACCATTGGCGAGTAGCCAATACTTGCTTTTGATTGATGAACACATTTTTGGTGATGAAGTTATTTATAGTATTCTATGTAAACTAAACTTGTCAAGGTGAATATGGCCTACAAGAGTTGTGTGGGTTTGTTTGTGGGGTATTTAGGATTTATCTAATTGTCATGGCATTTTAAAGTATTATTTCAATATTTAAAGTAATTGGCACAAATACAATAATGAAAGTAATAATACATAGATGAAATGTAGGTTCAAAATGATCAAAGAATGTGACTTGCCTTCTTGCGCAAAGTCTTCTGGATACTGGTCTTGTCCGACGTCTGCTAGAGTCTGGTTGTTGAGGTCGTGACCTAACGAGAAGCAATACAATAAAACAATTCAAATAAAATCCGGCTCGACAAAGAATGAGCTGAGAACAATATACAAGTAAATAAAAACAGAAAAGAAACATAAAACAAGGTGGTGTTGTGGGATGGTGGAGATTTATCTGGTGTTTGATTGGGTTGAATATAGTTGAATTTTGTATCCAAGTACAACAAAAATATTGTAAATGGATCGAGAATCCTATAGAAAGGTGAAGAGATTTATTGGGAGTTTGGTATAGCTGATCGGAGTCAAGAATGGGCTTTCTGAGCTCGAGATGGTTAGAATAGGCATCGAGTGTCAAATTAGGGTTTCAGGCGAAAAAGTACCGGATAGTGAATAGTACAAATTTTACTACTCACATCTGAACATGAATTAGTGAATAGTAATAGAGTTCACTGTGTTTGCTAAAGTACAGTAAGCAATATGAACAGTGAGAGGTTTCACCATTTCCGGATTATGAACAATGTTTTTGGTTTTCTTCGGGTGAACCGTAAATAGCTACTGTGAAATGGCCAGTGTTTGGGCTGATTTAAAAGAATAAACAGTGAATGAGTTTTCTGGGTTCGAGACGGTCAAAATGAGTATATAGAGTGAATTTGGGTTTTGGGTGGAAAAAGGGTCGAACGATGATTAGTACTATTTTACTATTCTTGTATGACAATGGATCAGTGGACAATAATTGAAATTACTGCTCTTATCTGAAATAAGCAATAGCTAGGGTTTACTGTGCATTTTCTGGATTTTGGAACAGTGTTTCTATTTTTAGGAATGAACAGTTAAAAAGAACAATGTGCAGTGAACAGTATTTGGTTTCACTGTTCACGTGTTGTGAACAGTGTTGGGCTGAGCCCGACGCTCAAATGGGCTTCGGCCCAAATCGGCCAGGCCATAAAGGCCCAGCGCTCGGGCGGCCTTGAGCAGCACGGCCGAAGGCCAGCGCGCTCGGCTGTGCCCGAGTCGGCGGCGGCGGCGTTTGCGGCGACGGTGGTGGCCGGCGGCAGGAGTGGGTGGTGCAGGGAGCACCACGGAGTCAAGGTGAACCCATTTTGGGGTTTTGGGAGGGCTGAGGGGACTCAGGAATGGTGCGGCGGCGAGTGGGCGCGGCGGAGCAGGGACAGGCCGGCGGTGCAGGGTGGTGGCGACGGGCCAAGGAGGAGGTGTTTGAGCATCGTGAGTGGAGGAGTTCGGGGTGGTGGAGTGGGTGCTTGGGAGACCCGAGGTGGTGTGGCGGCGTGGCCGTGGAAGGGTGGCGGAGGAACTTGGCGTCGGCAAGGTCCCACGAATTGAGGCGGGAGGTTAGGGAAAAGAAGCAAGGTGGTGAGGGGAAGCCATGGCCGGGTTTGGGAGGAGGAAAGAATGGAGAGGCGATTTCACCGAGGCTCGTCGGGAAAAAGGGGAGGCGCGGCGATTCTCGAAATTGCGGCGGCCTGGAGAGAAGGAGTGAAGGGAGGTGTGGAGGGAAAGGTGATGAAGAGGCTTACAGTGGTGGCCTTCTACAGGCCGGGAGGCGGCGGTTGCGCCAGGGAGGCAGTGGGAACAGGGAGGCGGTGGGAGCAGTGGGCGGCGACGTGTGCGGTCGGGAGGAGGTTGCACCGTGCGAGGCGGGCGGAGGCGTGCGGCTGACGGCGTCGCGGTGGCGGTGCCCTCACCTGAGCGGGCGAGAGGTGGCACGGCGGTCATCGATTGCGCGCGCGTGGCAAGGTGGCTGAAGCGCGCCGCTGAAGGCGAAGAGGTGGTGGGCGAGGAGAGGCGGCGAGGGTGGTAGGAGGCGCTGGAGGCGGTGCGTGGCACGGGAGGTGGCGCGTGACGGGGCGGCGAGATGACGGCGCGCGGTGACGCCCGGCGTGACGACGAGGAAGGGAAGGCGCTTGGGAGGAGTGCGCCTTCGGGCAAACAAAGCAGGATTTCCCAAAATGGAAAGCGGATTTTGGGTTGGGCTTTCCAAAAAAGGAAAGAAAACCGAATTCAAACGAAAAGCTTCAAAATTTTTGAAATTCCAAATTTTTCGGGTTGTTTCAATTGAATTAGAGTTTCTGTCCACTCGATGCGGATGCGAAGCTTAAAGTAGGTTTGTTTGATGGTCCCATTTCAATTAATGAATCAAGAATGGGTGATAATCCTTTTGCCCTAATCCCCAAATTCTATCCACGAGCGGTTTCTCAAGTAGCACCGGATTGCTTTCCGGAGCCTCAGCTTGTCGCTTTTCGTCCAATTCTTGGCAGTTGTTGCACCTTCCTACGTGATGTTGTGAGCTCATATGTCCTAACATGTTTGATATCTGCCCGTAGATCATAACAATAAAACATTACATTAATCAAGGAGATTTTTTTATATTAATTTATCTATGCAATGATGCCATTTGGTTCTTCGTATCCTTTCCTTTTTCTTCTCGAGAGGAATTGGCTTGTTGTGCTTGATGCAACCATCAATCTAGACTCTAGTTCTATTTAACCTTGGGTCTTTTTTGAAATGTGAGACTTTTCTCAAATTCTCGCTGGAATGGCATGTTTTCTAAAATTCCTACAGAATTTATAGTATGAGACCTCTGTCTTTCAAACAAACCCCGAGACGGGTAACTCGAATTTGAGGTCGGCTCTAGAATTGCTCATTCTCATCCAAAAGATGACCAATTCTGGGCCATGCTCCATCATCAATAAAAAAGGGCAAAAAATTTCTCAAACAAGGAAAAATGAAAAGAAGAGGACAGTCGGCACGAATCTCGAGACAGCACGGAGCCAGCATCCAGCATCCTACCGTGCAGAAATGTCCCTTATCTGATCCCGAGATTCCAGTCTCCCCGTCTCGGAATCCACGTATCCCCACCCACCACGTAAAAACTCACAAACACACGAAAAAAAATTCGCTATCCACACCCACAAAAATCCCACACAAACCCTCTCTCTCTCTCTCTAGACTCCTCCAATCCGCAGCTCCGCACTCGCTCCTCGACTCGCCCGCGCCTTCCGCCATGTCCGGCCTCATCAGGTGGAGGCGCCTCGCGGCCGCCGCCACGCGCGCCGCCTCCACGATGACCGCGGCCAAGTGCGCCCCTGCCTCCGCGGCGGCCGCGCCGCCGCACCGGCGCCTCCAGGAGCGGCGCAAGTGGGAGGGCCCCTCCTCCTCCGGGGCCGGCTCCTCCTCGTCCTCCTCCTCCACCGACGAGTCCGAGCTGCGCCGCATCAGCGCGGAGGCCCACTGCCCGCGCTGCTCCAAGCACATGGACATCCTCTTCTCCCACCGCGCCCTCCCCACCGCCCCGCCGGGGCCGGCGGCTACCAGGCGCTCAACCTCTGCCCCAACTGCCGCACCGCCTACTTCTTCCGCCCCAACCTCCTCGCGCCGCTCCAGGGTACCTTCGTCGAGATCGGCCGCGTCCGCGCCGACCTCCCCGATGGCCTCAGGGCAGGGATCCCTCCTTCTGGGAGGCCATCCGGGCGAGGTCGTCTTCACGCGACGACGGGGACGGGGTGGCATGGCCGTGCACGTGCCGCCAGGGCCGCCGTTCCACCCTAACCTTAACGTCGTCCGCGTCGCCGGCGGCGGCGGTGGCGGGGGAGGAGCTGGTGGCGGTGGGGGTGAGGATGGAGGGGGGAAGGACGGATGGGGCGGGTTGAACCTTGGGAAGGATTTGCCCACGCCCAAGGAGATTTGTAAGGGGCTCGATAAGTATGTGATTGGGCAGGACCGAGCCAAGAAGGTGAGAATTCTCATTAATTTTGCTGTCCATGTGTGCCCGTGCACTCGTTTTGGTTACCGCTCGTGGTTAAGGTTGGCGTTTTGATGCTGCTTTAGCTTGTGCGAAATGTGAGGTCTTTGATGAATTTACTTCGGTTTTTAGCCCTTCACTTGGGAGACTTTTACACTGAATTCGATTGTGTATGGCCTTGGAGGGGTGAATTAGCAGCAATGTTTTGATTTTTATTGTGCCAGCCGTGTTGTTTGTGATAAAGATTCGGGGCTTTGCTCTTCCTAGGGAACAGGGTTAAGTTTTTGCTAGTTTGGATGGGGGATGGAGAAAGAGCGGCACTTCTGATGTCCTTACTGTTATATCATTGGCTCATTGCTTTAGCATGGTTAGAGTGGGTACCTTTTGTCACGCTCTTTTGGTGAACTGTGATTATATTGACCCCATGGTAAGTGTAAGAGGAGCAAACTGTGATGACCCTGATCTACTTCTAGGTTATCAATAAAACACTTTCAATTATATTCTTCTGTCAGAAACTTGCAATTCAATGAGATGAGGGGAAGGTGTGGTGTTCTTCCATCAATGTTGAGCTCCATCTGAATTCATGGGGTTTAGTCTATTTGACCTCAAGTAGGTGATAATGGACAACATGTTGGTTTCGATTGAACTGATTGTTTGGAAATGAATTTTGATTGGAGAATCAGAGTAGAACGAAAGATATACACTTGCCCTCCCGCGGTTTAACTTTGTTGGCTCATGTGAAAGAATGATAAAGAATCAGTTTTATTCTTTAGTCACATTGATCTAATTTCAGTAAAGGAAAGTAGGAAACACTCAATATGCTAATAATTGTACAAAACTTATATGAAAAAGTGATCTGGAACCTTGGTACCACATTCAATCCAACCTTGATTTGCCCTGGCCTTCCCTTGATCCCCATCATCCAACCAAATATAGTACAAGTTCCGTACATAAATTTAGTAAAGATAGTGTTGATAAGATTGGTGAATCGACTACTGGTAATTTCTAAATGTCACCTCTTCTCACTTTAAGATGTATTATCCATGAGTAGTTAAAGGTCCAACTTCACCTAGATATTTATTCATTCCAATTCGCATTTGCTCAGTTTTGTGTTAGTGAACACTCAACAGTAAATAAGTAATACTAACATAGTTTTGATTTTTCATATCTAATATAACCTTTTGAATTTGCAGGTGCTATCTGTTGCAGTATACAACCACTATAAACGGATATACCATCAATCTTTACAAAAAGGGTCAGTTTCACTGTACCACCTCAATTATTGTTGTTTTGTTCATGAAATGATGAAGGATATTTATTCCTGTACCCACAGATTAGAATCCATGTGTATCTTTCAGTGACTAATTATGTGGTATATAAGCTAAAACAATTAGGTCTGGAGCAGATTTGGGTGCTTTTGATGGAGAAGCTGATGATGGTGACAATGTTGAACTAGAGAAAAGCAATGTATTGTTAATGGGGCCTACTGGCTCTGGTAAGAAGTTTGCAACCACTTACAATTGATGTAATAGAACTAGGTCAATTCTGTTCTGTAATCTACTATAACAAAAAAAGGAGGGCACTGAGCAATATTTTTGTTTGGATGCTTCATGTCTTTCACAGGTAAAACTTTACTTGCTAAGACATTAGCTCGCTTTGTGAATGTGCCATTTGTAATTGCTGATGCAACGACATTGACCCAGGCAAGTGTGTACTAACTTTACATTCCAGAAAATATCATAAATGCATAATGTCTAAGCACACAAGCAACATCATTTTGTAGACAGTGTTGCAAGCATCAGTCAATGACATCATGTAAACTATGTTAGACATGTATTTTAATGAATTCTACATAAATGTAGTTTTTTTTTGGAGATGTAAATGTAGGTATTGGTCATACAGTTACTGTCGTGTGAATTCAATATTGAGTACTTGCATTTATGATTTGAGTTCTTTAGGTAGAGAAGTGTAGGGCGTGAGCTAAAATGGTTAAGTTTACATGGATTCAGATGTCCATAGTTCGTCCCGAGCCATTGAACTAAATAGCAATACAAAAGGATCACATATTGTCACCCAAATGGCATAAGTTGTCAGTGAAAGAATGGATAACCATTTACTGCTCTTTGCTACTGCGAGGTGCGAGCAAAGCCTCCATCAGTTCCCTCTTTCTCTTTCTATCTACTTGGTTCCGGCACTATGGCTTAAATTTTCCTACTTACCGCAGGCAGGGTATGTAGGAGAGGATGTAGAATCTATATTATACAAGCTACTCACGGTATGGTTTTTGACTCATATACATGCATTAAAATTAATTGAAGCTGCTTGTTGTCTAAATATCTTGCCTTTGAGGCTTTGACAGTGCACTTTGGGTGTTCTATTTTGACATTAAATAGGTGGCAGATTTTAATGTGCAAGCAGCACAACAAGGGATGGTGTACATTGATGAAGTTGATAAAATCACCAAGAAGGTTTAGCCTAATTAGCTTTGGATTGGATTGTTTTGCCTTGGTATGGACATTAATCAGTTCATGCATTCAACATGCAGGCCGAGAGCCTTAACATTAGTAGAGACGTATCGGGTGAAGGTGTTCAGCAGGCGTTGTTGAAAATGCTGGAAGGCACGGTGAGTCATGTGTATTAACCTCCTGGAGTCCTGGTGACCTGGTCAGCTCAGGGAAAAAATTCCCGGCCGGTAACCGCCGGTTACCGGCTACCGGCCCCCCTCTGGGAAAAGCAAATCCGGAACTAAAACATCCGGTTTAGCAACTTCAAAATTCAATTTTCGAATTTTGGACGAATTTTAAGCGAATTTGATCGAATTTCAGCCGGAAAAAAACCGGGATTTCCGGTAACCGGCCGGTTACTGTTCCCGGCCATTCAACGGGAAACATCCCGGTACCGGGTTTTGGAACCTTGGGTCAGCTCATGTGCCTCTTGGCATGCTGAATTAGTGAATTTCAATATGAATTGAAATTCTATATGTTTTGAGCATATATTGCTTTCCTCTGGGATATTCGGGCTTTAAATACAGGCTACTTCATACTTCGTGGCTAACATCCTTGGGTAAATGAAACAACATAACAAAGAATATTATCTACAACTGTACTTAAATTTATATTGGTGGTTGAATGGCTGTCATGGTGCTACCTAGTAGCATTGATGCATTGTCCTTTGCTGTATGCTGTGTATTGAAAGATTTTATTTTGGAGCTTCTCTTGTGATCATATTTTTGGGTTTGCAACATAGATTATGTGTGGCATCAGATGATTTGATATTTTCATTAGTCATCCAACACTTGGCTGCAAATTAATAGGTTCTATCATATGCTCTTTGTGGGTATATTTTGATTTTCGGTCAAACAGAAGACTATTCCTTGTTATATATCTCTATATGCATACCTTTTGATTTTTTTGAAATGTTGACTTTTTTAGATAGTCAATGTCCCTGAGAAAGGAGCAAGGAAGCATCCTCGTGGTGATAATATACAGGTAATGTTAGTACAACTTATATACCACCCCATTCCACAAGAAAATATGTGGGTGTATGTTTTTAACCTGAAGAATTACACCCTGTCATTCGTTACCTTGTCCTGAATAGTATCTAACTAGCCCAAAGAGAAAAATATGGTGGGATATATTCTTGGTTATGACCTTATGATCATACTAGTAGCAAAGATAATTTCTTTGTTATCAGTATGTACTGGATATATTTCGTCCACAAGGCTGCTTAATAAAATATCATGTTGTTTCTTTACACCACAAATGTCTGGCCTAAACTAGTAAATTTTCACACTGGCAAGTAAACCCTGACACTGTTTTTTAGTCACTCATTGCTTATGGTATATAAACATGGGTTAATTTCAATTCTGTAATGGTCTTCATGCCATAATGCAGATAGATACGAAGGATATTCTTTTTATATGTGGTGGTGCATTTATCGACTTGGAGAAAACTATATCAGAGAGGTATTGTGTCATTTCCTAGTTGGAACTTGTCCCTATTGTTTCCTCTCAGTCTCCATCTAAGGTGTTTTTCCTTTAAAAACACAGACGGCAGGATTCATCTATGGGCTTTGGGGCACCAGTACGTGCAAATATGAGGGCAGGTGGTATTTCAAGTGCTCAAGTGACATCATCCTTGTTGGAATCAGTGAGTACCACAAGTCTAGAAGCCTTTTTGTTTCTCGGAGAATGCATATATAAATTCCAGTGTATTTGCTTTGTAAAACTTAGTAAATGTTTCAATGTGCCTCCTTTTCAGGTTGAGAGTGGTGATCTAATAGCATATGGACTTATCCCGGAATTTATTGGACGTTTTCCTATCCTGGTCAGCTTGGCAGCTCTAAACGAGGACCAACTTGTTCAGGTAGCCCGATTATCTGCTGCAGGAATTCTTTTTTTCCTTTTCCTAGCATCATCTTGTGATGTAGTTATGCTACTGCAGCCTTATCTGGAAAAACATGTACCCATATTTTTATATGATTATTAGAAAACATCACATGGATCACTGATACAATTATATCCTACTAGGTTCTCACGGAACCAAAGAATGCTCTGGGTAAACAATTCAAGAAATTGTTCAGCATGAATAATGTGAGTATATTTGCCATGGAAACATGCAAAGTAATCTCTCCCTGGTGTCTCATCTCGGTTCATCATTGGTTTTCAGGTTAAGCTTCATTTTACAGATGCTGCACTTAGAATAATTGCCAAAAAGGCAATGTCCAAAAACACAGGAGCACGGGGTTTAAGGACTATCCTTGAGAATATTCTCATGGATGCCATGTATGAGGTTTGTTTCGTGACGATTCTGTCTCCCTTTTTTTTGTGAACCTTACTCATAAACTCGATGGAGCTGAAATGCAGATTTATTTTAATGATTTTCTGCTTTTTGCAGATTCCAGATGCAAAATCTGGAGAGAAGCAAATCGATGCAGTGGTTGTAGATGAAGATGTCGTAGGGTCGGTTGACCAACCTGGTTTTGGAGCGAAGATCCTTTATGGTGATGGTGCTTTCGATGGTTATCTCTCCCAGATTAAGGTACGGATTGCTAACCTCTGTGAACTTGACTTTCTTGTTTGCTGCCTGATGTCGCTGGATGTATATCTAGCGCTATATCATTAGCTGTCAATAAATATTTCTTGGAAAAATGTTGCAGGCAATAGGAGACGGAGCAGGAAGCGAAGTGGATGGAGAAGCTGAGCTTTCCTCGTCAAGAGCCATGAGCATGTGATTTCTCGGTTCTGACAGGTGACAGCTCTAGTGTAGCTTTTAAAATCTAATCCCAGCTGTATTAATGTAAGTATAGCCCTGTAAAGTAAAAAAAAAAGTGCAGTGTCCATTGCTAATTCAAGCCCCCGCACATACTGGCCGGACACCCTCACGCCTTGCATACTTTGCAGCAGGATTTGGGAAAGAGTATGCTGGAGTAGGTTCTGTGGTTGTTATCTATGGGTGTCCTACAGACTATTTTTTGTTGTCATGAAAATGTAATGGTCAAGAATTGTAAAGGCTGCTGGATTTTACAAACTTCAAGCAATGGAGTGCATGAGGTGAAAGGGGACAAGGAAATGCAGAATCACTTACAAGCTGTTGTCAAAATGTTGATGTATTGTGTTCAGCGCTCACATAGCGAAGTTTTATTTATTTTTTATCAGTAACACGTCGGTCTAATGGTGTTGAATTTTTCCCCTGTCAACATGGTGATTAGGCCCCATTGGGAACAACGGAAGGAAAAATGGAGGAATTTTACAGGATTGAAACCCCATTAAAAAATTTTCCCATTAAGGTGTTTGAAATTTCTATGGAATGGGTTATTCCATAGGAATCTTCGTGAAAAGCTAACATGAGGTAGTCTTATCGTTCTCTTAATTTCTGTGTAACACATACAAACGGCTGTGTTTTTAGCTCCTCCAATATTCTAGCGGACACAAACTCTATTTCCTTTTCACCGATTCAGCAACACTGGACAAGCAAACTGCCCACACCAGCGACACAACACTGCAGTCATATGATAATTTTCATCACCATTGAGATACCATACTCCCGTTCCTATCAATCCAAGCCAATGCGTCGGACATTTCTCAGATGTGGAACGCTCGAGGCAAAAGGCACACTGTAGATTACAGATAGCTAGGCATCCAGAGATGACAGGTTGATCAGGATGGTTGCTCTAGAATTCGGTGTCGAAGCAAGACGTCATCACTTTTGAAACAATTGACCGCGCAAAAGGTATATAGCTTAGACTGTACCTGCAGACACCAACAATTCGAACTTCAGAAACACTGCTCTATCCCCATGGTTGCACAACACTAATTTTATGTGGTTGCACAACCCCTCCATATGTCAAAAAATGTTTCAGCCCTGCGTGATATGACGAGGACGCATTCATTTGGCAAGATACGATATCATTTAGTCATGGCATGTATAGACATACAATATGATACATCTTTGGGTGGCTATCTGGCTGGGAATGTTGGTTAATGCTTAATACCTGAGACAAAATAACAATACAAGGAGCCAAAAACTAATAAATGTTAATTACACACAGGAAGACCCAGGCCTTGGATAGGTTATGAGTGTGGTTTGATAAACATTATTCAAGGATCAAGATAAACATATCTAAAATCCAATCATTGAAAGATATTCAACTTACCAAACAAGGGCCCCAAATTCCAAAACGATGGCAAGTAGAGTCAGCAGCTTGCTGTGAACCTGTTCAGAAAAAGAAGACAGATTTAGTTGATTTGTATTTACATAGAAGCATGACACAAAATTCATATCCTATGCCTACTAGAATTCAAAATTCCTTTTACTCACATAGAGAGCACAGAATAGAGCAATTATGATGCTTGCAATGTATATAGCAGTGGCATATATTCGCACGGAATCAAGCATCATATCGAATTGCCTTTTGGGACCTATAAGAAATGCTGTACTGCCAAACAAATGATCCCAACATTAGTTGACATGAGGAAAAACTTCGAGATGCTTATAAAATACCTAGTCAAGAAAACCTGCTTGAACATTACAGAGAGCATATAAATATAGTATCTTATAAGGGTAATTGTTCTACTATGCCAAATTTAGTTAGCAGGGGCACTTTCATAACCAGATAGTTCAAGAAGAGGCAAACCCATCCAAAATTTTTAAAAAAGGTGCATTCTTGATGGGGATACGAAGAGAAAATGAAGGTTCTAAGCTTGCATCCCAATGTACAAGTGAACAGTATAACATCATTTCTTGAAATAAACAACATGCAGATTTTACTGGTATCTAAGAACATATAACAAATATAACTTGGCAGATGAAGAATTAAGATATGCTTGAGGATTCTTTGATATAAAAATAAGTTGTTCGTGATCTCACATAGGGATATAGCATCTTAAGACAACATAGTTTGTGAATTATAACTCAGTTTTACTGGATCAATAACTAAAGAAGAAAAAACAAATAGATTCTCAGAAAAAAAGGGGCGCAGAAATATATTAAACAGAACCTTGACATATGGCAAAACAGACCTTCCAAGTGCCATCAAATTGCCAAGGGTGAATGTTACCCCGAATTTCACTGGATTGAAGAACACAAGCATTGACTGCAATGACAGCGATGAAAATATTAAATCACCCATAACAGCTAGAGAGAGAGAGAGAGAGAGAGAGAGAGTAATTGCAACAAACTAGGTAGACGTAAATAATGTCAAGTGCAATCACAGACAAAACAAATATTACAATGTTCTTTTTTCATTTTCTTCTTGTTCTGCCTCTGCTAGATTGTCATGATGGATATATCATGTGATGCAAGAATGAGGACTGGTAGCTGTTGTATGTTGCAAGGATGTTACACTGCTTCAATAATTGAGTGATTTTATTCACAGTTTCTCTAAGGAAAAATATCGTCATATGGAAAGGTATGGGGAAAAAGAGCTTAGGGAACAATATTACAAGTTTAATTATTCACCCTGACCTATTATCATTTATAAGATTGTTCTTGCCAATTTGGTGAAACATGTCAGCTGCAGTAAGAACTGATCATAGACAATGTTATATCGAATTGAGACCAAGGAGCAACAACTTGACAATTTGAATAATATGAATCAAACTGGAGGTGATTAACATAGTGCAAGGATGAAGTATCAGAACTGTTTGGTAAAATGTGGATGACTGTGTTTCATACCAAAAAAAAATCTACTAAAAGCAACTGTATTGGAATTTCTACTAAAAAACCCAACACATCAGATAGGGAAACTCACCAAGAAAGTGCATGTCAAACCGGCCGCCAAGCAAATCGCAAAACCGTACAGCCTCTGCGCCAAAATGTCATGCAAGAACAAATTTCAGTTCCATGACATGACCATCATATGCATAGTAAGAACTAAACGCGATCTAGTGTCTAGCGCAACCGCATTGCTTGTAAAGATTCTATCGCAACATGTTCCTCAATTTCTCGCTGGTCCTCGAGAAGGCAAGAACTCGGCACCAGTTGGCCTCTGGCGAAGAAATCGCGAGGGGCCACGAGATTTGCCGGCAGATCTGGGTCTAGAAACGTCTCCTCGTCTCGGATCCGAGAGCTAACATGTAGAGGAGGAGGAAGGGAGAGGAGAGAGTAGGCGGCTTGCCTGGGTTGCGGTGAGGGTGCAGTGGCGGTTGATGTCGTCGAAGAAGGACTGCTCCTCGGGCGCTGGCAGCGCGGACTCCTCGTCGACCTCCATGCCGACCAGCATCTTGGCCCGCTCCAGAGCCCCCCGCATCTTGTCCATGCCGTCCTCCGGTTGCGGTACAGGCTACAGAGGGCTCGCCGCCGACGAGCGGCCGGTGGAGGCGGGCGGCGATGGAGATCGCCGGTTGGTCGCGGATTTGCAAATCCAAGTATCTTGTTATCTGCCTTTACTTACTCGCAGTCGCAGCAGCAGTAGGGGCAGGAGTACTAGTTGCTGGATGATAGAGGTGCTGCAACGGTCGTGCCAGCCCACAACACGCTGTTGGTCCGGTTTAGATATGGCGCGGACCGATATTGTAGTCGGGTCGGCCGTATTCAGCGGTAAGCCCGACACATGTGGCCTGTTTATGGTCATTGGGTCCGATTAGACACGCCTGGGCATAGCACGATATGGCGGCCGTTTAGGCACGATTAACTGTCAAAATTTTGATTCTTTTCCCCCTATAAATAGCCACCATACTTCAGCACTCATTCATTCCTTAATCTTTTCTACAAGTTCTGTTGTACAAATTTAGATTCTTTATGTGATAATTTGGCAAAATTCAAAAAAATTATACCAAATATTCAAAAAATCGAAATCCAATAGCAAGTCAGGACAAGAGGTATAATACTATTATATATATGACGTCCGTTTCGTACTCCTAGGAGTATGTATTCTCACTTTTAATATACTACTTAAACGCATATATTATACTTTTTTTTATCACTTTCAGTATACTTAAATACCAATTATAAGATACTCCAATATGACTTGACTGAAAAAATTTCATTGGAGCCCTTTCTTTTTTACTATACACCCTTTTTTATATATAAAAGAAGTATATACATAAATTTTGCTATAAAAAGTGGATTTTAATGAAATTTTTCATGGAACTCACTTTGCAGTACCTTATAATTATTATTGGAGTATGTTTAAATAGATAAAGATGTATCATTATACGATTTAAGTGATATATGAGAAGTGGGAGTACGTACTCCTAGGAGTCCATACCATTTTCATATATATATATATATATATATATATATTCTTATTGTTCTTAATTGTTACACTAAGATGAAATAAATAATAGCATAATTTTTTATTTGCAGTCGTCGTGGTGAAAATGACAATAGTCTTACTATTCGTGATTACGAAATTTCATTAGAAGATCTTGCATCCTTTGAGAACTTCAAGGTCTCCAACCAAATGCAAGAGCAAACAGTAACACTTAACCTCCAAATGGTTCTAGTATTATCAATTAAATATCATAAGCCTCGATGGACGTGTGCTTCCCAGAATTGCAGCACACATACATCCTTTACAAAATCATGCACCATTTTCATACAAGCTTACAAGCTAAGTCTAGCAAAAGACATACATATATATAGAGTTATTACAAAAGAGCCGACCGGCCAAATGACATCAAGTAACCTAAATGGCAGCGGAAGCAAAAGCGCCATAAGATAGCAATAACAAAAACCAATCGGTTAGCCAATAACCCACAAGGCAACCGACCGGACCGTCAAGCTAGTCGCACCCACCGCAACAAAACTCATAAAAATTGATCCCTTGGGGATCCACTTCCTCCTCTGCAACAATAAAGCAATGCAGATAAGTACAAAAATGTACTCACAAGACTTACGAGTAACAAGCCATTCGTACCACCCAAGTTCAAGTTTTAATGAAAAGGTTATAGTCTAACTCTTGCAAAACCTAACCAAGCGTGTCCATAACCTAGGACGAGGCTATTCGAATTGTTCAAACCTTGCAGGGGTGTACCAATGTACCAACACTTCAGACCGCCTTTTTGCCACTAGATTAAGCACACTTCCAAAGGTATGTCGGCACGGCTAAGTCCTACGAGGTGTTTCCAATATTGTGCATTAACTACGAACCGCTCGTATGGATAGAAATCCATACACTACATTGTAAAGCCGAAAGTCAACTACCCCACGGGGGTAAAGCTTTCGGACAACTACAATGCTCCCAACATCTTCCCTCCTACACAACCTCCCGCGACTTGGAGCTAACACCCGCCAAAGTACTACGTCAAGAGAGGTCACATTTCCCTCTAGTGTGGTTAGCACGCAAAAGTGCTTGGATAGTGTGACACAAGATGTTCGGTCCTTGTTGACACGTGCACCAACCATTCACACCAAAAAACACACCATCTTACCATTGTGCCCAAGTCTAAAATATTTTATTTTTATTTTTTAGTTTTCTCAATTAAACATAGCACATGGTGCTGGACATAAAGTTATAATAAGTTTTTGTGTGATCAAGGTTATCGACTAAGTCGACAACCGCCCAATTCTACGGGTAGCTAAGCATGACTAAGCAACATTAACTCGTAAACTACTAAGTGACAAAGGCTCATCCAACAAACCCTAAATCACAGCAAGATAATCCTAGGTTCAGTAGTAGAGGATAAACATTTGCCTATAGATTATGCATCTAATGGGTCAACTAATCGATAATAGTTTAACAACAAAATAGCACATACATACATAAACTTTGCAAACAATATATTAGGCTTTGAAAATAGTAGGAGTAATATGATCAAATAATGCTACATCTTTTTGCCTTGCTGGTAGTTCTCTTGCTTCAGAGGATCACTCTCGGGTTCAACAAATTCTTCGGAACCTATCGCAAGAACGAGAAATCCAATAAGAACAAAGAACACCGAAAGAGACTCAAAATCCAAGGTCATCCAAATTACATAAAACTTACACAACAGGAAGACCATGATTTTAAATGAATTTAGCAACAAGAATCACTCAATTTGGACTAAGCATGCAAAAGTTATGGCCTAAACAATTCCAGTATGCTGAAAAATTCAAATTAAATTGTTTTCTATTACTGTTCATGGCACAATTTCCAGAAAGTTTTTGAGCATGAAATTTTTATGGTAGCCAGAGCATGGCATCCTAAGAACAGCAAAATTAGGTTCAATTCATTTGGAGTTAAATTGAATTACTTATGATTTTTCTAAGTTATGAAACTAGGGCATAGCATTTTTCAGAAACAAGGGCATTATTAGAACATACTCTATACCAAAGCATACTAACAGAGGAATCTAACACATTTTAGTTTATTAAATTTGGAGTTACAGAGAATTACTTAAGCATTTTTCAAGTTTTAATGAATTTCTAGAACATTAATTAATGCTAAAGTAAGTTAATACAATCTACATAATTTTCTGGTAAAGAACAATGTCTAAATATATTTTTAGATTAAAGTTCAGTTAAACAGAAATTTAACACAATTTGAATCATCTAAAATGGAGTTAAACTGAATTAGTTATGAAATTTTGAAGTTTAATACTATTTTTAATTGACAAATAAAAGCTTACTGAAAATTAAACAAACTTAACTCAACGGAAAAGACGTGGACAAACGTGAGCCGTCGATATTGAATCCCACGGCCCACGCGCACTGAAACTCAGCCGCACGCGCAGCCCACGCGAAGCCAAATAATGCCCACCGTTGGATTTAGATCCAACGGTCCACAAGAGATGGAACATTCGGACTTCCCGAATGCCTTACCAAATCTGGACCATAGATCTAAAAAGGAACGGTTCAGATCAAGGTTACCTTTGGAGGTCCGAAAGTTCACGAGATCTGAACCGCAGATCTAGGAATGAACGGTAAAGGTTGATTGGAACGTTAGAGCTCCGAACGCGCTGAGGAGGTCTAGACCGTTGGATCTAGATCTAACGGTTCAGAGTTGCAGGGGAGGTCCTAAGGTTAAAGATCTACAAGAGGAGGTACTGAATGGCCCAGATCTCCAAGGGGAGATCCTAGACGGTCAAAATTTACTCGGAGGAGGTCCTGAACGATAAGGTCTAAAAGAGGGGAGATCTTGAAAGGCTTAGATCTCCATGAGGAGGTCCTGAATGGTCAAGATCTAGCCAAGGGTGGTCCTAAAGGTTAAGATCTGCGAGGAGGGAGGTCCTACGGAAATTCTGCAAGGTTCTGAGCTTGGGTTTGACTTAAAGTCAAACTGGTTTGACTGACCTCTAAAAATATTCAAAAATTTCTAAAAATTGTGAAATTTTTCAAAGGGGTCACCCAGTATCCCTAGATTTTAGGAAAATATTTCCAAAGGATGATCACAAGATTATCCAGAAAATTTTTTAAAGGTGAAGACCTAGGTTAAAGAGACTTGTGACTTTGAATTTTCACAATTCCTTTACAAGAATTCTCAGAAAATTCAACAATAACAGAATGTAAGAAAAAGTTTTAATTTCTACACATTTTCTTACATTTGAAACACAAGCCAAAACTTGGGATGTTACAAACCTCCCCCCTTATAAGAATCTTGTCCCGAGATTCCGTTCACTCGGAGAAGAAAGACGAGTAGTCCGCACGAAGATGATTTCCCCGCTCCCAAGTTGCTTCATACTCAGAATGATTTGACCACTGAACTTTAAGGAACTTGATGGCACGATTCCTTGTTCTTCGTTCAGCTTCTTCAAGAATACGAACAAGATGCTCGCGGTAGGTCAAATCTTCTTTGACATCGAGATTTCCCAACGGAGTTTCCTCGGTTGGAACACAGAGACACTTCTTCAAATGGGACACATGGAACACATCATGTACCCCCTCGAGTGCAGTTGGCAAATCTAACTTGTAGGCAACAGCTCCTACCTTCTCGATAATGCGATAAGGCCCA
The DNA here is from genome assembly GCA_036346255.1 of Ampelocalamus luodianensis. NCBI lineage: Eukaryota > Viridiplantae > Streptophyta > Magnoliopsida > Poales > Poaceae > Ampelocalamus > Ampelocalamus luodianensis. The sequence continues at coordinate 41,193,421 of CM070634.1, read as the reverse complement.
ACATATCGAGGAGCTAACTTGCCCTTGACGCCGAAACGCTGATGGCCCTTCAAAGGAGAGATTTTGAGATAAACAAAGTCATTGGGCTCAAAGCTCAACTCACAGCGACGACGATCCGCATAGCTCTTTTGCTTGGACTAGGCCGTGCGCAAACGATCACGAACAAGCTGAATTTGACTTTCGGCCTCGTTGATCGAATCTGGGCCAAAGAACTGCCTCTCACCAGTCTCTGACCAGTTCAACGGGGTTCTACACTTTCTCCCATACAAGGTCTCAAAAGGTGTCATGCCAAGACTAGCTTGGAAACTGTTGTTGTAGGAGAATTCGGCGAATGGCAGACACTTCTTCCACTTCTTCCCATAGGAAAGAACACTAGCACGGAGCATATCTTTCAAAACTTGGTTGACCCTCTCCGTCTGGCCATCAGTTTGAGGATGATAAGCTGTGCTGAAAGAAAGGCGAGTTCCCATGTCCGCCTGCAAACTTTTCCAAAAACGGGTGGTGAAGAGCGCACCGCGATCAGAAACGATCGTCTTCGGCACACCATGCAAGCACACGATGCGGGAAATGTAGAGATCCGCCAACAGACTGACATTGAGATTAGTCCGTACTAGCAGAAAATGTGCTACCTTTGTCAACCAATCAATGACAACCCAGATAGCATCCTTTCTAGAGGAAGTATGGGGCAGACCGGTGATGAAATCCATACCAACGGAATCCCACTTCCACTCGGGTACTGGCAAAGGCTGAAGAAGACCTGCTGGACGCTGATGCTTGGCATTAACACGACCACACATGTTGCACTTGGCAACAAACTTTGCAATCTCACGCTTCATTCGGATCCACCAAAATCTCTGACGAAGGTCCTGATACATCTTTGTGGCCCCGGGATGAATGGACAAGGGAGAATCATGGGCTTCGCGGAGAATCAAATCCCGCAATTCCATGACCTTAGGAACCACAAGGCGCTGCCCAAACCACACAACACCATGCTCATCTTCTGAGAAAAACTTGTTTGTCCCATTCTTGATGTTCTGTTTAATTTGGTTAACTCCAACGTCCGATTGCTGTGCCGCCTTGATTTGATCCACCAAGGTTGGCCGCACAACCAAGGTAGAGAGGGAACCGTGCTCAACAACCTCCAAATTGAGCCGCTGAAATTCTTCATGAAGGGCGGGCTGTTGCTCTTGAAGCAACAAGGTATTGCAATATACCCTGCAACTAAGTGCATCGGTAACAACATTGGCCTTACCCGGATGGTGTTGTATACCCATGTCATAGTCCTTGATCAGTTCCAACCACCTTCTTTGCCTGAGGTTCAGATCTGGTTGGGTGAACAAATACTTCAAACTCTTGTGGTACGAATACACTTCACAACGGTTACCGATTAGGTAATGTCGCCAAATCTTGAGTGCATGAACCACAACAGCTAATTCCAAGTCATGGGTTGGATAATTGAGTTCATGAGGCCTCAACTGCCTTGATGCATAGGCTACTACCTTGCCTTCTTGCATAAGAACACACCCGAGTCCCTAACGAGGAGTATCGCAAAAGATATCGAAACTCTTGTGGACATCGGGAAGAACAAGAACTGGGGCTGAAGTCAGACACTTCTTGAGTTCCTGAAAACTCTCATCACAAGCAGCGGACCACACAAACTTCTTGTTCTTCTTGAGCAACTCAGTCATCGGCTTCGCGATCTTGGAGAAGTTCTCGATAAAGCGACGATAGTATCCCGCTAAACCAAGAAAACTCCGCACATCGGTGATCAACTTGGGATGACCCCAAGATAGCACATCGCTGACCTTGCTAGGATCTACAGCTATGCCTCCTACTGAGAGAACATGGCCCAAGAATGCCACTTCTTTCAATGAGAACTCGCACATGCTGAACTTCACATATAGCTGGTGCTCACGCAGCTTTCCCAACACAAGCTTCAGATGCTCAGCATGCTCTTCATCATTCTTGGAGTACATAAGAATATCATCGATGAAGACCACCACAAACTTATCCAGATACTCAATGAATACTGAATTCATAAGATTCATGAACAGGGCAGGAGCATTGGTTAAGCCGAAAGACATGACGGTGTATTCGTACATGCCATAACGAGTAGAGAAAGCCGTCTTCAGAGTATCTTCAGATCTGATCCTGACTTAATGATACCCCAATCTCAAATCAATCTTGGAGAATACCCGAGCTCCGGTCAGCTGGTCAAAAAGATCGTCGATGCGGGGCAAAGGGTACTTGTTTTTTATCGTCACCTCATTAAGTGGACGGTAATCAACGCACATGCGCAAAGTCTTGTCTTTCTTCTTCACAAAGATCACAGGACAACCCCAAGGAGATGAACTAGGATGGATGAAACCCTTCTCTTGAAGCTCACCTAGCTGCTTCTTCAACTCCTCCAACTCATTAGGAGGTATTCGATACAGCCTCTTCGAAATCGGGGCGGTACCGGGCAGCAACTCGATGACAAACTCAAGGTCTCAAACTGGAGGCATCCCAGGCAATTCTTCGGGGAAAACATCCGCGAAGTCACATACCGTTGGGACATCTTGAATTTCCAAGGCTGACTTCACTTCAAGTGCGCAGAGATGTGGTCCTTGTATCTGCGGCGAAAGCCCGACCTGTTCGCCTGAGGGGCTTGTGAGGTAGACGACATTCCTGGCACAATCGATCTGCTCCAAATGCTGAGATAACCAATCTATGCTAAGAATCACATCCAAACTTGCTGAGTTGAGTAGGATAAGGTTTGCCAAGAATTCTACTCCTTCGACTTCAATGGAGACATCTCGGCATTCTTGATCAGCTGTCATTTTCGAACCTAAAGAGCGAATAAGCAAAGGAAGAACCAAAGGAACAAAGTGAGGATCACTAGCAGTAGCAAAATACTTTGAAATAAAGGAATGCGAAGCTCCTGAGTCAAACAAAACTGCAACAGGGCGAGAGTTGACAAGAAGCGTACCCAACACAACGTCGGGTGCCTCCTGCGCTTCCTCGGTCGAGGTATGGTTGACTCGACCACTTCCCACGCCCTGAGTCTTCTGGATACTCTTCTGGTGGGGGGATGACCGCTTCCTTGCCCGCGTCCTCTGTTAGGACGAGGGGTCGCTCTAGTCTTCTTAGGGCAACTATTTGCATAATGTCCCTTGTTGTGACAGAAAAAGAAAGTGACCTCAGTAGCCGGGTTGCGGAGGCCACCTTGTTGAATCGCAGGTGCACGTGACGGAAACACGACCTGCGGAGGACGAGGAACTGGTGCCGATGGCCTCGGCATTGGTGGAGCCTGAGAATGAGCCACCGGGGCTAGCACAACACGAGGACGAAAAAGGCTAGCCCTGGCTGACTTCTGAGCCTCCCACTTGCACTTGCGGGACTCGCCCGACACCCTCGCCTTATGCTCGACGACAATGGCCTTGTCGACCAAGGTCTGGAAGTCGGGGAAGTCGACGATCGAGAGCTTGTCCTGCAGCTCCTCGGACAAACCCTCCATGAACTTCTCCTATTTGGCTTCATCGGTGGACACCTTCTCAGGAGCGTACCGAGCCAAGTGGTTGAACTCGTGCAAGAACTCCGTCATAGACTGGCGCCCTTGCTTGAGTGCAAGAAACTCCTTCTTGAGCTTCATCAAGCTGGCGGGAACATGATCCCGACGGAAGGCAGTACGAAACTCCTCCCAAGTGACAACATGGCCCGCGGGCTGCATGGCGAGAAAGTTCTCCCACCAAGAGAGTGTTGCACCCTCCAGCTGATAGGATGCAAAGAGTGCCTTCTCCTGATCCTGGCACTGAGTAATGTTGAGCTTCCGCTCAACCAGACGCAACCAGTCATCTGCGTCGAGTGGGTCCTCAGACCAGGAGAAGGTGGGCGGCTGGGTGCGAAGGAACTCCGAGAGTCCCCCCCGTGACTGATGTCCACCTCCTCCCCCTGATCCGGAGGCACTAGAGAGAGTGGAGGTATTCCTTGCAATAACCTCCAGGATCCGCGTCTGATCCATTTGATTCCGCTCGATCTGAGCGAGAACCTCAGCCATGGTCAGAGGAGGCGGGAGCTCCTCATCATGACTAGCTGGCTGACTTTGTCCGCTACGAGTTAGTCCAGCCATCTTATTCCACCAAAATAGGTTAGCATCAAACCCGAAATCTGAAGTCAAGGAAAACAATAAACACAACTTAAGGAACAAACTCCAAAGGCTTAAAAACAGGCACAAAAATCAGCACGAAACCTCAAGTCACAAGATCAACTTCCCGGCACGACTAACCTGTATTGAAAGAATGAGTAATTGGTTGAGAAGGTAAAATTTCAGAACACAACTCTTGATCTAACACAGCTAAAGAGCAAGGTAAAACCATCTAAGAGGGTGTTAGATACTTAGCCAACTAATATCACTTCTTACCCTTTTTATTCCCATGAGTTTTAATTAAGTTATCGTCTCATTTTCAGTTCTAAATAGAGACTAAAGCTCGCTGTCTAGAAATTTATGCTTGCTGTCCAGATTTCACCACCAAGCTCCAAGCTAAAATTCCCAACTCCAATAGTTTCTAATCTTCACAAAAAGACAGTCATACTTCAATTTATAACTCTTATTGGTCTTCCCCAAAACCGCAAGTAATCGATAACAACTATCCTTTGGAAAAAGAAAAGAGGAAAACAATCTTTCAAACTCAACAGAGCAAGGTAAGGTGAGCAAACTAAGATAGATAAGGAGTAAAATCTGAGAACTTACTTAAGTTTTCACAAGCCATTTGATACTTTGAAACTAAGTTTTTTAAAATATCCTAAGGGCGACCAAGTTAGGGGTTTCTACGGTCAGTATGGTTTTGATACCAACTTTGTGAGGACCCGGGGTATTTAACTCGTAATACTTAACCTCCAAATGGTTCTAGTATTACCAATTAAATATCCTAAGCCTCGATGGACATGTGTTTCCTAGAATTGCAACACACATACATCCTTTACAAAATCATGCATCATTTCCATACAAGCTTACAAGTTAAGTCTAACAAAAGACATACATAATATAGAGTTATTACAAAAGAACCGACCGACCAAATGACATCAAGTAACCTAAATGACAGCAGAAGCAAAAGCGCAATAAGATGGCAATAACAAAAACCAATCGGTTAGCCAATAACCCACAAGGCAACTGACTAGGCCGCCAAGCTAGTCACACCCACCGTAGCAAAAGTCATAAAATTTGATCCCTTGGGGATCCACTTCCTCCTCTGTAACAATAAAGCAATGCAGATGAGTACAAAAATGTACTCGCAAGACTTACAAGTAACAAGCTTATACATAGCTACATGCAAGCTGAAACAAAGGAGATGGTTATATGGTTATTTGGACGCATAAAGCAATTTTCATTTGCAATAATGTAATAAATTAAAGGCAATTTATCAAATCTGTTTTTAGTTGTTGAAATAACAGCGAGATAACAATAAGTAACACGAATAACAACCTAGAAGTAACTAACCCAATAGCCACCACAACATAGCATGAATTACCCATTCGTACCACCCAAGTTCAAGTTTTAATGAAAAGGTTATAGTCTAACTCTTGCAAAACCTAACCAAGCATGTCCATAACCTAGGACGAGGCTATTCGAATTGTTCAAACCCTGCAGGAGTGTACCAATGTACCCACACTTCAGACCGCCTTTTTGCCACTAGATTAAGCACACTTCCAAAGGTAAGTCGGCACGGCTAAGTCCTACGAGGTGTTTCCAATATTATGCATTAAACTACGAACCGCTCGTATGGATAGAAATCCATACGCTACATTGTAAAGCCGAAAGTCAACTACCCCATGGGGGTAAAGCTTTCGGATAACTACAATGCTCCCAACATCTTCCCTCCTACACAACCTCCCGCGACTTGGAGCTAACACCCGCCAAATTACTACGTCAAGAGAGGTCACATTTCTCTCTAGTGTGGTTAGTACGCAAAAATGCTTGGATAGTGTGACACAAGATGTTCGGTCCTTGTTGACACGTGCACCAACCATTCACACCCAAAAGCACACCATCTTACCATTGTGCCCAAGTCTAAAATATTTTATTTTCATTTTTTAGTTTTCTCAATTAAACATAGCACATGGTGCTGGACATAAAGTTATAACAAGTTTTTGTGTGATCAAGGTTATCGACTAAGTCAACAACCGCCCAATTCTACGGGTAGCTAAGCATGACTAAGCAACATTAACTCGTAAACTACTAAGTGACAAAAGCTCATCCAACGAACCCTAAATCACAACAAGATAATCCTAGGCTCAGTAGTAGAGGATAAACATTTGCCTATAGATTATGCATCTAATGGGTCAACTAATCGATAATAGTTTAACAACAAAATAGCACATACATACATAAACTTTGCAAACAATATATTAGGCTTTAAAAATAGTAGGAGCAATATGATCAAATGATGCTACATCTTCTTGCCTTGCTGGTAGTTCTCTTGCTTCAGAGGATCACTCTCGGGTTCAACAAATTCTTCGGAATCTATCGCAAGAACGAGAAATCCAATAAGAACGAAGAACACCAAAAGAGACCCAAAATCCAAGTTCATCCAAATTCCATAAAACTTACACAGCAGGAAGACCATGATTTTAAATGAATTTAGCAACAAGAATCACTCAATTTGGACTAATCATGCAAAAGTTATGGCCTAAACAATTCCAGTCTGCTGAAAAATTGAAATTAAATTGTTTTCTATTACTGTTCATGGCACAATTTTCCAGAAAGTTTTTGAGCATGAAATTTTTATGGTAGGCAGAGCATGGCATCCTAAGAACAGCAAAATTAGGTTCAATTCATTTGGAGTTAAATTGAATTACTTATGATTTTTCTAAGTTATGGAACTAGGGCATAGCATTTTTCAGAAACAAGAGCATTATTAGAACCTACTCTATACCAAAGCATACTAACAGAGGAATCTAACACATTTTAGTTTACTAAATTTGGAGTTACAGAGAATTACTTAAGCATTTTTCAAGTTTTAATGAATTTCTAGAACATTAATTAATGCTAAAGTAAGTTAATACAATCTACATAATTTTCTGGTACAGAACACTGTCTAAACATATTTTTAGATTAAAGTTCAGTTAAACAGAAATTTAACACAATTTGAATCATCTAAAATGGAGTTAAACTGAATTAGTTATGAAATTTTGAAGTTTAATACTATTTTGGTTGACAAATAAAGCTTACTTGAAAATTAAACAAACTTAACTCAACGGAAAAGACGTGGACAAGCGTGAGCGTCGATATTGAATCCCACGGCCACGCCAAGACTGAAACTTCTGTGTGCAGTGACCACGCATGCCAAATAGTGCCAGCGTTGGATTTAGATCCAAAGGTCCACAGAGATGGAACATTCGGACTTCCCGAATGCCTCACCAAATCTGGGCCATAGATCTAAAAAGGCAGTTGAGATCAAGGTTACCTTTAGAGGTCCGAAAGTTCACGAGATCTGAGCCGCAGATCTAGGAATGAACGGTAAAGGTGGATTGGGACGTTAGAGCTCCGAACGCGCTGAGGATGTCTGGACCATTGGATCTAGATCTAACGGTCCAGAGCTGTAGGAGAGGTCCTAAGGTTAAAGATCTACAAGAGGAGGTCCTGAACGACTCAGATCTCCAAGGGGAGATCCTGGACGGTCAAGATTTACTCGAAGGAGGTCCTGAACAATAATGTCTAAAAGTGGGGAGGTCTTGAACGGCTCAGATCTCCACGGGGATGTCCTGAATAGTCAAGATCTACCCAGGGGTGGTCCTAAAGGTTAAGATCTGCGGGGATGGAGGTCCTGCGGTTTTCTTTTAAAAAACTAAGGGGTGATCTTTTGCAAAGAGGACCCCCGAGGGTGATCTTGGAGGTGGTCTTAGGGGTGGTCTTGCAAAAATGACCACGGGTGGTCTTTCACGAAAACACAGAGGGTGGTCCAACAGAGGGGAGGTCCTCAACGGTTCAGATTTACCCAGGGAGGTCCTAGCGGTTAAGATCTACAACAAGGGGAGGTCCTGGACGGCTAAGATCTATAAGAGGAGGTTTTGGACGGCCAAGATCTAACCTGGGGGAGGTCCTAACAGCTAAGTTCTTCACAGAGGGACATCTTAACAGTCAATATTTAACCCAAGAGGTCTTAACGGCTAAGATCTAAACCTAAGAGGTCTTGAAGGTTGTCTAAGAGATGGTCTTACGGCAATAGAACTTAAATACCCAACAGTTTGCTCGTGGCTTGCGCGGCGACTCACAGTCACTGGCGCGCGACTAAAGGGCAGCAAAAGATTCACAATATAATCGCGCACACCCGGAGGGCACTCTCGATGGCGGAGCCGGCCTAAAACGCCGGTGAGCCGGAGAGAGGCGGAGGTGCAAGTACGGCCAAATACGAAAACAGCGAAAAGCTCCGCAGCTGTCGAACCCAGGAGCGAAGGATCCCGAATTATCTATGTTTATACACTAGCCCAGGATTTCTAGTGTACACAGTCAAACAAAAGTGATAGCAAAATTATATCACGCACTTTATTAATAATAATTTCTGAGTTTATTACAAAAAGGGCCTGAGGCCAAATAGAAAAGAGATAACATAGCGGAAGACAAAATAGTAGTAGACCACACGACTTGCCACAGGCAATCGTCTAGGGGAGTAGCCTAGTCGTCAAGATCCTCACCGTCCTGATAGAGGTCTTCTCCTGAATTAAGATTATTCAGCAAGAGTAAGCACAACTTTCATGCTTGCAAGTTACACCCAATATTGAAAGTTAATGCATGCATAAGGTAAACAAAGGATAATGGCAGGGTTGTTTTTGCATAAACAACGTTTTCAGGTTAAATACCAATAATAATTTCTAAGGCCAGTTTTTATATTATAACTAAAATCAGTGATTAAAATGTCAATGAATAATGGATAACCTCCATTAAATGAATGGTGAAGGATACCCTCCTATCACTTGGCTAACTGCCCAATTTTTCCATAGGATTATCCATCCTAAAATCATATGTTGAAATCATTTTATAAACCAAAAACAAGTCTAACTTAGAGTGGCCTTGCTAGCATGTCCATGACCGCGGACGCGGCTATTCGAATAGTTTCTACTCTGCAGAGTTTGTAAAGCTTTACCCACACGAGATAATATGCTTTTAATATCAGCCAAAGCACGCTTCCGAGGGCGTGTGACTAAGCAATTATTATGAGGCCGTTACAATGCAGTGTCTTAATGTATTTATGCCCGCTAAGGTTTCACTACCATTGGACTAACCATCCTCCGAGAGCCCCCTCTTGCGCCAGGTGGGACTAATGTCTAACCAACACCCACACATACAACATAGCACAAATAACATTAAGACGCCACAAATTATTTAGCCAAATCCTACCCATACAGGACATGTGGTGGTACGGTAAGGCGTAGCAAAAAGCGGCTCAAAGGCCGACCCTTAACTGACTCGGGTGACTTCCAATTAAAACTCTGGGCCTTAATTCTATCCAGATTAAGCCCGTGCATAAACTTGCACCCACCATCCATCCGTCTCGCCCAAGTCCAAACCCATTTTATTTTATTTAGAGTAAAAACCTCTTTATAAACCTTTCGTGGTAAAACAATACCACCGAATCAATTTTTTTTTAAAAAAACAAATTGTAAATGATTTGGCTAAACCTTTCCAAATTCATAAATATGATCTAAGCATAGCTAAGCATATGACAAATTTTACCCAAGGGTGAAAAGGCTTTCATATTCAATAATCAAATTGGCCATACCATGAAAGTTGGAATAACTATATACCAAAACAGGACATTCAAACATTTATATAAACATATGCATGCAATAGTAAATTGGAAAACAGGAATTAAATACTTTAAAATACTGGGAACAATATGATCAATAGTGTAACTTGCCTTCGTTGAAGTCTTGAAACTCTAAATCGTCAGAAGGATCTAACTCTTCGGAGTCGTCGAGGTCTATACGTGAAAATACGACAAATTAACTTCAAATTCAAATAAATTCAAAAAGACAATTCAAATTAACTTAAAATTGAAATATTTTGGTTTAAATATCTAGATTATAATTTTATAAAGATTTTGCAACTTGAACCACCCAATTTGGAGTTCAGATGCAAAAGATGTGAATTTTTGAAGTTTTAAACTAAATCTGCAAATTAATTGAATTTCTCGAATTATTTTTCTAAAGAAAAACATAATTATTGCGCAAGATGACATCAGCATTGGAAAATCAATTCCAGCCGAATTATTTTTCAAAGGAAAAAGGTTTTATCTCACTGACAGGTGGGCCCCTAGTCAATGGACTAGGTCCACGGCGTGGTCAACGCCCACGGTGGGCTCGGTCCACCGCACAGTGTGCGCGGGTGTGTGAGTTGGCGGTTGCGAGTTGACGTGGCGCCACGTAGGCAGCCACGTACACGTGTGCGCCCTGGTGGCACTGACTTGTTGCCGACGTGGCCAGGCCACGCCAGCTCCAGCGAGGGAGGGTGCTCGGTGACGGTCTCATCGGCGTTCCACGCCGCGGCGAGCCATGCGGATGTGCGCAAACGATAACGGAGGTCTGTGCGAACTCGGGAGTTACCAATGTAGCGGCGGAGCGGGACGAGGTGGCCGGCGGCGAGCGAAGTGGCGGCGACGGTGTGCGGGCGTCGACGAAGTAGGCGATCCCGTGGTCCTCCGGCGGAGTGGGTGGTCGCGCTGGCTTCGTGGTGACGAGGTGATGCCGACGGTGGCGAAGTCGAGGGCGGAGCGTCGATGGCCTCGCCGGAATCGAAGGAGAACCGAAGCTTGGTTGCCAGCGACAATCTTCGAAATTGTTGCGCTAGGAGCGAGGAGAAGGATAGTGGGTGGTGGCGGTGTGTTGTGGAGGATGCGGCGGTGCCAGGGTACTATTTATAGGGGTACGGGCAGGGTTGAATCGCCGTGGAGAGCATGAAGGCCCGAGCGGGTCTCCGGCGAGGATTAGGGAACTTAGGGCGTGGGGATGGAAAGAAACGGCCGTGTCGGACGCGGGGTGACGTGGCGACATAATTGAGCGCGGAATCAAAGGAGAGGCGGCTAGATTTGATCGCATAAGGAAGGTTTTCAAATTGCGGTAATGGCGGACGCGGGCGCAAAGATGGAAAGCGGCGAGGTGGAAGAAAGGAAAGAAGACGACGATGCGGGCACGTCCAATTTTGATCGCACAGTCGACAGTGTTGCGGGTGATTAGGAAAGTAACGGGTGCTCAGCAGCTGTTGGATTAAAATTGGGCGGCTCAGAGAGGGGGAGGGGATTTGCGCGGGAGGAGCGGGCCGAGTGGGCCATGTGCGTGTGCGAAGTGGACTGGGCCGAGTGAGTTTTGGCCCAAATATTATTTGGAGTTTTCTTTTGATTTCTGAATTAAATAATTGCTGATAATTCAATTAAGCTTTAGAATATAGCAAATTAAGTCCAAATTTTTTTGAGAAAATTCACAGAAATTCTCTAGAGCATTTGGGACTTTAATAAAATATTTCCAACTATTATTTGGTAATAGATTTTGCAAATAAATTTGTTTAGCTTTAATTTGGTTAAGTAAAAGCTTTTAAAAATTCCACAAAAATAATTAAACTTTATTTTCAATTGAAATTTAAAATTTGGGCTGTTACAGTAGCGGCCCAAAATAGCAGGTGTCCAAGCACTAAGGGACTACCAAGAGGTCACCTGAGCATGGGAGAGGTCTAGAGGAGGTTGGAGGTGCTCTGGCGACGACGACCACCGCCGGCGCGGAGGAAGACGACGCTGAGAATAGGTCCTGAGCAAAATGAGCACAATCGGGCCATTGGGTTAGCTTCGTTAAGGCTCAAGGAAGATCCAAGAGCAAGGAATCGAAGAGGGAGGCACCTTACCGGAGTCAAGGACGAAGGAGACCACCTTTAGTCGCAAACGCGCAAACTCAAAATTAGGGTAACTTTGCGAAGGTGACCCAAAATTGAGTTAGGGAAAGAGCTTGCGGTAATGAGAGGTGCCAAAAGATGCAGAAGAAAAGGGTGAAGAACCACTGGAGCACTGTTGGCGATGGAGGTCCTCCACGGCTAACAATGGAGGAACAGAGTTCTCTAAGGTTTGAGCCCAAAGTACAGAGGGGAGCTGGAGTGGTGCGGTAAAGGAACGCAAAGAGGAGCTCAAGGGCTCACAAATAGCCAGAGGTCAACGGTCGAGCCAGGACAAGTTTTAATGGCGACAATACCTAAAGCTTGCTGGGGACAAAGCGGAGGCGATGGGAGCAGGTATGGACAAAAGGTTACGGGGCTAAGCACTGACACAAGTTGAAAAATGGGGCTCAAAGCCGTTGAACAGGACGTGCGGAGGTGATCAGTGCCTGCCCACCTTTTCCTACCATGACGCACGCTTGTACAGGCGCGAGGAGGAAGAAGAAGAACAGAAGGAGGGAGGTCGTGACGATTCGATTAGAATCGGGTGGCTCAGATTTGATGTGACTCTCGGGAGGTCCGAAGGTTCACGCGAACATGGACCGTCCGATGGAGATCCAACGGTTGAAACGGCACGCACCACTTTGAGCGAGCCCGAGCGCGCTAGCTGGTTGGACTCAACCATGAGTTTAAGTCGACTCAGACCAACGATGCTGACTAGGGTTTTGAGTTTTAAGCTGAAACTTTGGGAAATTTTTCAAGATAGCAAACTAACTCTAAAAATTATGAAATTTTTACAGGAGCTTGCTAACTCAAGGATTGACCTTGTATAAAATTTTCAGAGGTTTTTATGCAGAGCATTTTCCTCGAAAAATTCTACAAGGTTCTGAGCTTGGGTTTGACTCAAAGTCAAACTGGTTTGACTGACCTCTAAAAATATTCAACAATTTCTAAAAATTATGAAATTTTTCAGAGGAGTCATCCAGTATCCCTAGATTTTAGGAAAATATTTCCAAAGGATGATCACAAGATTATCCAAAATTTTTTTAAAGGTCAAGACCTTGGTTAAAGAGACTTGTGACTTTGAATTTCCACAATTCCTTTACAAGAATTCTCAGAAAATTCAACAATAACAGAATGCAAGAAAAAGTTTTAATTTCTACACATTTTCTTACATTTGAAACACAAGTCAAAACTTGGGATGTTACAAAAGGGATCTTGGTTGAGTACATCAGGAGTCTAAGATGATTTCGATAAGACAACCTAGCCAGATGCATAAGTAGTTAAGGTAAGATATGCTATTTTTAAATTTTGTAAACATGAATTGTATGCAAAGTCCTTAGGTGGAACGGGGTACTTGTTTAAACATGCTGCAAGATGTAAAGCAAGACAAAGATTGGCTATGAGGTAGACGTAGCTGCAGTACAACCCCGATAGTATGGTACGTATGTGAGGACCCCAATTTATTTGGCTTGTAATGCTTAACCAACCACCTGGCCCTAGCATCACAAATCAAATAAACCGAGCCTCGAGATATGTATACTTCCCAGAATGCAGTATACACACCTCGCCACAAAATTATGCATCAACTCCATTCCAAACATAGAGTCTAAACATTACACTACAAACAGAAGGTAACAACAGTAGAGTTATTCTGGACAAATGCCGGCTAGGCCAAAAGATACACAAATACACGGGATGACAGTGGAAGCAAAGTGTCATAAGATGGCTATAAACAAAGCCAATCGGTGTGCCTTCAACCCACAAGGCATCGGCCGGACCGCCAAGCCTAGTCGTCGTACACGAGCGGCGTGAGAACTCACGAAGTGAGGCCCTTGGGGCTCACCTTCTTCCTCTGCAACAAAACATTAAGCAAAGCCAATGAGTACAAAGATTGTCTTTGTACTCGCAAACTAACGTGTGAACTAGCGCACTGTTCATATGCTACATGCGAGCTTATTTGGTGGAAGCCATAAGTTTCATTTGCACAAAGCCAATTTTATTTACAATAATGTAATACGGTTGGAAGGCAAGTTTGCAATTCATTTTAATGTTAAAATAACGATAAAGGTAACAATAACAAAAGAGTAAAGGTAAACAACCTAGAAGTGATTATCCCAATAGTCACCCCAACAATATACGAATCCCTGATTAGTACCACCCAACAAGTTTTAATTTAAAATGTTGTAGTCTAACTCTTGGAAGACCTTGCCAAGGGTGTCCATAACCTAGGGCGAGGCTATTCGAATAGTTTTAACCTGCGGTGTACTCTGTACCACACTTGGATCGCCTTTAAGCCAATGCACACTACAGAAGGCATGCTTGCACAACTAAGTCCTCACGAGACTTTTTCCAATATTGTGTATTAACTACGAGCCGCTCGTATGGATAGAAATCCATACGCTTACATGGTAAAGCCAGAAAAGACAACTACCCACTCGGGATAAAGCTTTTGGACAACTACCATGCTCCCAACACCATCCCTCCCTGCGACCTCCTGCGACCGGAGCCAATACACGCCAAAGTACTAGGTCAGAGAGGTCCCATATACTCTAGTGTGGTTATGCGCTAAAATGCTTGGTTTAGTGTAACAAGATGTTCGGTCCTTGTTGACCGGGCACCTTTCAATCACACCCAATGAGATCACACCAAAACTTACCATTGTGCCCAAGTCTAAATCGTTTTGTTTTCATTTTTAGTTTTGCAATTAACAAAGTACAAGCTAGAATATAAAACGATAATAATTTTTATGTGATCAAGATCATCGACTAAGTCGATGATCGCCCAATTCTATCGGAAACTAAGCATGGCTAAGCAATCTGAACTCGTAATCTACTAAGTGATAAGAGTTCATCCAACGAACTCTAATCACGACAAGTAACCTAGGCTCAAGTAGTGGAGATCAAGATTTCACCTACAGGATATGCACTACAGATTTAACTAATCAATTTAACACAAATTAGGCAATGCATACATACAGTTGAAACAAAATATTAGACTTTAAAATCTTTGGGATAAACATGATCAAGCTGCTTGCACAGTGCTTTTGCTCAATAGGCCCAACCTGTTGCAAAGGATCACTCTCGATAGAACCAGAACCGTCGCAATCTAACGATCGAGAAAAAGCAACGAATAAGAACAAAACACCGACAAAACTCAAACATTCAAAACTATATAAAGAACACAAAATTCACACAACAGCTAGAGCATGGTTTAACACAAATTTTAGAAACAGAGAACAATTCATTTTGATTTGTTATGAATTTTCTAGGAATTTTCTAAGCTAACAATACACATAAAGCACTAGTTAATTACTCAACATATTTTTTTATAGACAGAAACAGGATCAAAAACCTATCCTGATAGTTAGTACACTAAAAATGAAAAATTACAAAATTGGATTCATTGGATTTGGACAATTATTGAAAGAGATATGAATTTTCTAATTTGGAAAATACAATATACACCATTTAATCAAAACCAGATTTTTGCTAACAGAGACATGGTTGAAACTAATTTTAGTAAATAGTACATTTAAAATGAAAATTATCAGCACTGGTTTCATGCGATTTGGAGATAAACTGAATTAGTTATGCATTTTCTAAGCTTAATTGAATTAACAGCACCACAGAAAAACCAATTCAGAATTTCTAAAGCAGTTAAATCTTTTTCTACCGACGCCGTGACTAGCCACAACCAGCAGCGGGCCCACGCAAACGCGGCCGGGACACCCGACCAAGATATGGTGGCGTCGAAGGCGTATCCAAAGAATACGTCTTGGCTTAACTAAACGCAAACCTCAATCACATGCCGGAGAAAATACGCCTCCGGCGAGAAAACGCAACAACGGAGTTTACACAATCCAAAGCAGAGCGGCATGGGCCCACATGGCGCGACTCGAGGGAAATTTGCGGTTGGATTAGAGTTTACTAAACACGATTAACCCGAGAGGGACCCACATGGCGATGGCCGAACTAAACATGGATTAGTGCTGGCGAAGGACACGCGGCTCGCCGCGCGCAAGCGGGACGGCGGCGCGGCCGCGAGTGGGTCTCGCGAACGATGGGTTTCAAAGTGGCGAGTGATACCTTGGGTTCACAGAGACTTCGCGAACCCGATGACGGCGGTGCGACCACGGAGATGCGGCGATGAGCTAGCGCGAACGGAGGTGGAGAAGAAGGTGCGGCCGCGGAGAGGCGCCACGAGACTTCGAAGACCCGGAAGGTGTGCTTAAGCCGCCTTGATCTCGAGGCGTGATGCCCAAGCTACGGCGGCGGAGGAGAACGGAGGTGGCGAATTTAGGCGCGCGCTTCACCAAGCTTGGAGAAGAAGCGGTGTCGCCTCCACGATGCACCAAAGACGACAACGAACCCATCATTAGGCTTAGTGAAGCAATGCGATCCTAAGGAACCAAACGCCGAAACATGATACTCACTAGAACGCCAGGAAGCTCGCGGGACCGAGATCACCGGAGGCGGAGACGACAAGACCACCCCTGGCGATTCACTAGACGACAAGGACCCGGGCTGGGCAAAATGGAAGCGGCGACGAACGTGGATTACGGTGGTGCGGTCGCTGGCTGGTGGGCGGCACTAATCACGGCGACGTTGCTCTCGGTTTCTTCTCCGGCCGAAACCAAGAACTGGTCGGAGAGGGTGATAGAGTGAAGGAAACGAGGAATGGGTGGGTGCGGTGAGATGATGAATACCTGGCGACACGCCACGACCGGACACGCGTCCACGAGGTGGCAGCGACGAGGTACGTGGAGCGCATGCGTGAACGCCGACGCACTCGGCGCGACGGAGAAGACGAAGTCGGGGCTGACAGGTGGGGTCCGCCCGTCAGCGACAGCGGTGAAGCGGCGCGAGTCGGAGACAGGTGCGGCGCGGTCAGGTGGTTTGGCTCGACCAGGACGGTGTGGACTGCAGGATCTGAGATGGACGGCCGAGATCTACCGATGCTGTCGGATCGTCGATGCCTTGGCGCACGCGGCCGTGCGATCTGCATCGGACGATCGGGATTGGGTGGTGCAGCTAAGTGGCGTGACCGAGCCGAGTGGTGCGGTCGGAGTTGAGTCGGGCTCGGGTTCGAGCGAGGAACGATGGTTCGATTTTGAATTAAAAGAGAGAGAAGGTTTGGGAATTTTTAGAGGTAGCTCGAGCTCCAAAATTCTAAAATTTTTATGGGAGCTTACTCGGACAGAGAAAACCTTGTGTAATTTTTCCAGGAATTTCATGCAATAGATTTCTCCCAAGAAAATTCACAAGCTGCTTGTCGGAGGTTTGACCAGATTTCTAAACTGGTTTGACTTGGCCATTTGAAATAGCAACCAAAATCTAAAAATTATGAAATTTTTCAGAGAGGTAGCTAGGATGGTCAAGATGATAGGAAAAATACTTGCAGAGGATGATCACAAGTTTAAGGTCAAGAATTTTGTTGACAACCACTTCCATTCACTTGAATCCAAATATGGAAAATGGAAATTGCTAGGGAAAAAATGTAGAAACTTTCAAATGATTTCATGAGGCACCAAAAGTTTTTATTTATCCTCATAATTTACATTTGAAACACAAACCCTAACTTAGGGCTGTTACAACGTAGCTGAGACTACAATCCTGAGGTAGCTAGTCAATCTCTTTATCGTTTAATTGCTTCGGAGGATTTACCTTTAAACTTTGGAGAGTCTAAATCTTTTAAAAATTACATTAGGATTGCACATAATTCTAGATTTTCTACTATTTCTAGATAGACAACAACTAGAGATCTAGTTAAATACTATAATAAACACCGTGATAAACTAAAAGAATTATTTAGTACATGTATATTTTTGGCGGCTTTGACCTCGAACCTATGGAGTGGTCAGACTATGGAAGACTTTGGTCTTGCAAACAATTTTTTTTCAATAACTTTAGACAATGCCGCCGCAAACTCTAGGGCGACAGATATTCTCACTCTATTATTTAGTACATACGCTGAATCCTTCTTGCTATATCAACGATGTAGTCTATCATATTATTAATATTATAGTTAAATGTGATTTGAAGAGGTCGAATCCATATATTAAAGCTTTTCGCATTGCGATATTTTTCTTAAATCATTCTAACCAACAAATAGCAGCATATAAGAACTTTTGCAGGGCAACAGATGTACGTCCAAGAAAAATTGGCTTGGACATGCTGATAAGATGGAACTCTGCTTACTTGATGCTTAAGAGCCTTTTTACCATATAAGATCATACTTTCTATTTTTATTCAAACGTACTATCGCAGCACTAACCATAGTGCACTATTGATTGAGCAGCATTGGTATGCTGCTGAATGCACTATCGCAGCAATGACGATAGTGCACTATTGACTTAGCAGCACTGGTATGTTGCCGAGAAGTTACTTCAGTTTTTGGTACTTTTTTATGATTTTACTATTGCTTTATCTGTTATGTATTATCCAACATCTCCTTTAATTGTACATAATATTCTATAAATTGCTAGTCACCTGAAGGCTTATGAAAATGAAATAGCCTTACAAGAGGCTATCGTTGCTACGAAAAAAATACTTAAAATATTGGAAAGAAATCTATGCATTTGTATTTATTTTAGATCCTAGAGCTAAAATTTAAGGATTTGTTTTAGTCTTACAAGAGGCTATTGTTCTCCAGCTTCTCAGTGATGCTACAGGCCTAGACTATTCTAATTTTTTTTTTGAAGATGTTGGTACTAAATTATCTTTTGGTCTTACAAGAGGCTATCATTCTCCAACCTCTCAGTGGTGCTACAGGCCTAGACTATTCTTTTTTTTTTTTGCAGATGTTGGTACTAAATTATCCGAGTTTTATCAAAGGTACAAATATAAGTTTTAAAGAGTTCGCTTGAAATGACCTCCATTACCACCCACCATAGGTAAGAAGACAAATGCGTGGGGGAAAATCTGGTATGCAGGTTCTTCCTCCAGGTCAGGGGTTCAAATTCTACAACATCACCTTCTAAAGCAAGATAAAACGTCCAACCAAGGAGTGAAAAACTATTCACCTATGTGGAAAGTGATACGATGGATTACCACGTAGATGGCTTCAAAATTTTGCAATGATGGTATGACCATATGGTAACATATACAGTGCTATCCATATTGGCATATGATAAGTTAACTGTTTATGTCTCCACGGTTTCCTTCGAGTCTCAATTCGGTCTTTCTAAAAGAATATTGGAGGAGAAAAGAACAAGTCTCATGAGTGAGATGATGGAGATACTTCTAACTAGGAACAAGCTGATGCACGAGAACAACACTCTATAGATAATCCAGAGTTGGCAGACGTGTTCAAAAATATGTACCTAGACAATGACACTTATAACATGGCTGTATGCAGAGCTATAGGTTGTACTTTTGTTTTGTCAAGGTTTTCTCATGTTGAGTTTTTACTTGGCAAAAGTTTTAACGAGGTAGCAATGTAAATATTAATAAAGCTCTTTTATCACATTTTTAGTATATTTGTCTCTTTTTATAACACTATTTTTTTACAATTTTAATTTGTATTTTTGAATTCTACACATTTTTTTTTGGATTTTTTGGAATTGTTTTTTTTTAAAAATTAGGCTGGGATGGGCTACACGAACCAACACGGCCTGTCGGGCTTACCGTGCTTGGGCTGGCCTGACAGGTTGACGTGCCGTGCTTGGGTTGGCATCCCCGTCCACAGGCCGACACGACACGACCCATTTAGTTAGCTGGACCGGCCGTGCCATGCTTAACCCGTGCCGAGCTGGGCCGGCCATTTGGCCACCTCAGTTGGATGAATTCATCGACGCACTAGTGTACTAGGAATAGGATAGGAAATTAATTGCTTGGCACTTGGACAGCCCATAAGTATGAGTTTTGGGCCGGCAAATCTTAGTTTTTTCCCTTCTTTACCTAGGGACTAATGACAGGCCAGGCTAGATCCATACTATGATTGGGCTTAATTGAACATTTTGTGGTAGTGTTTGCTGACAAGTAAAAGTTGGTGACGAGACTGGCTCGCTGGTTGCGGTTGATGTTGATGACAATATTGCAATGTATACATCTTATGGCTGCTATTGTACTAATTGGTTTGTGCAAAACAACGAGGATGACACAATAATTGATTCATACATATACCATGCATATGGGTTGTTCTTTTTGTTTACTACACCTTTAGATGTTCATGATGTGCTAAACAAGAGAAGGGTGAATGATAGATACATATACCATGCATATACATTGTTCTCTTTGTTTAGTACACTTTCAGGTTATCAAAAGCCGAGAATGGCTTTTCGTGAAGAAGAGGGGATGATGTGGACATCCTTAGCTATGTTATTCCATATGTTGTGTTAAATCTTTGTTGTATTTCGGAACAACATGAACTTACAAAAAGGTTGAAACTTTTGCAAAGAAGCATATCATTGAGGTGAACTCATTTCTATCTATTACTAATGATGTTATTCATGAGAATTGAATACTGCCTCATGTCACTACTTTGTGCATTCTCAGGTTTGACAAATGGAAGCCTTTGGGACCGAGAGGGAGGAAAGGGAGGCTAGGGCCAAAGCAATGGAGAAGCACAAGGGAGGGGGTAGCAACATTTGCTGCCAAAGCCATGTGACGGCAAGAGAAGGCCTATGCGGTTGGACCAAGGGCCAAGCGGCCAGCATGGAGAAAGAAGGCCCATGTGGCTACGAACAAGGCCCATGTGAGACCCCAGGGTATTTAACTTGTAATGCTTAGTTTAGCATCACAAATAAAATATCCCGTGCCTCGGGAAAATATGTACATCCCAGAAATGCTGTACATACACCCTTTACAAAATTGTGCATCAATCCCATTCAATCGCATAGAACCGAAGCACAACAATAAAAGACATACATAATAGAGACTTATTACAACAGGGGCCAACCGGCCAAGTAACAACTAAATAACAATTAAACAGCGGAAGCTGAAGTACCATAAGATGGCGATAAACAAAAGAGCCAATTAGTGTGTCTTTACCCACAAGGCAACCAACCGGGCCGCCAAGCTAGTCGTCAAACCCGTAGCACATCTCACAAAAGGGAAGCCCTTGGGGCCCACCTTTTTCCTCTGCAACAAAACAATTAAGCAAAGCAATTGAGTACAAAAATTGTTTTTGTACTCGCAAGACTGACGTGTGAGATAACAGAACTATAATTAACTATATGCAAACTTTATTTAAGTGGAGGGGGCTCTGGACTTACTTTTAGCATAAAGCAAGTTTTCATTTGCAATAATGTAATAGATTCAAAGCAATTTGACAAACTGTTTGCAATTGTTGAAATAACAGCGATACAATAATAATAACAACAATAAAGACAACCTGGAAGTGACTAACCCAATAGTCATCACAACAATAGTATGAATATCCATTCATACCAACCCATCAAGTTTTAATTTTAAAAGGTTGTAGTCTAGTTCTTGCACGACCTTACTAAGCATGTCCATAACCTAGGACGAGGCTATTCGAATAGATCAAAAACCCTGCAGGGGTGTACCACTATACCCACACTTCAGACCACCTTTTTGCCACCGGATGAAGCACACTACCTTTGGTATACCGGCACGGCTAAGTCCTACTAGACATTTCCAATGGAATGAGCTAATCAAGAGCTGCACGTATGGGGGTTAACCCTTAGTGATCTGCCGACGAAATATGGATCACAAGGACCCATACGTGGAGCAGGAGACACCGGCCTCGGCGGGTGCTCCCGTCCCCACAAACATGTCCATGTTGCATATACCCCATATGCAACCCACCACACGACTCATTAATTAACACCCCCCAAAGTACTTAGTCAAGAGAGGTTCCATTTCCCTCTAGTGTGGTTAGCACGCAAATATCGCTTGGCTTAGTGACCCAAGTAACTCGGTCCTTACATGACATGGGTGACATCCTTCAAACACGGGGAGCTGATGAACCACGACCCCCGTGCGCGAACCGTGCACCCACCAAGAAACAACCAAGTTTCACCCACGTCCAAACCATTTTGTTTTTAGTTTTTGGTTTGCACAAATAAACAAAACTCTAGGTATGAAACATAAGTAATAGCAAGTTTTGTGTGATCAAGGTTACCGACATAAGTCGATAACCGCCCAATTCTACCGGTATCTAAGCATTGCTAGCGTCATATCGTAAAGACAAATAAAAGACCATAAATCATTCACGGGCTCTAATTCACGGTGAGAATAATAACTTATGGTTGTGGCGGTGAGCAATTTAAGGGAAACAATGCAATAGGATTAGCTACCTCTATTCGGCAAAATTAATCATTGACACAAAAGTATGCATACATACAAGTAAAACAAAGTATTAGATTTTAAAAGTAATAGGATGGAGTGGATATGATCAAACTGCTTGCCTTTGCCTTGCTAGAGATATTCGACTTGCTGCTGAGGATCACTCTCGTAATCAACGTCATCTAACGATAAAAACTACCAAAGCGAAAAACAGCGAATAAACACCAGAATGCCAAAAGTCTATGACAAATAAGAAATAATACAGAAGGAAGGTAATGAATTTAGAGACATAAATTATTGGATTTAGAGTTGAATTGAATTGGTTAAGAACTTTTAAAATTGAGACTATAGCATAAGATCTAATGTTGATTGACTAACCACTAAATGCTAATGGCTTATAATTATATTTTCGCATCCATTATCTTCGGTATTTGAATTAGCTCTACCTTAAAGCTAGATGAGTATTTCATTCCAAACTTGCCTCCCGATAACTCTTGCTCTCTTGAAATGAATTGTTAAGGCTTAACACTGCGATCCTAATGAGGTTTAAAATTCTATTTTTATGTGCATTAGGTTGATAAAGGCTACTACTAACTAGTGTTAAATATATTTAACTACTGAGCTACAAATGTTATGTAGCTCGCAATCTGAACTTTCCATAAGTCATTACTCCTGTCTACTGTTTTCTCCCATTCCTTTACCCCATTATTTATTTGCCTAACAAGGAATCCCACTGCTGGTTTTTGGAGAAACACCGCAATGCTTAATTATCAAATTAATTTGCATTTGTTAGTTTAAGGTCTAAAGTCTGACTGGAACAATAACCTCCTAAGTACTAGAATTTAGTAAGGTCATAAGCCCACTGCCAAAGGTAACCTATTAGATACTTAGTCATCTAAAAGAGTCACCTAAAACTAATACACTGAAAGTTAAATTGTCAGTTAAAAGTCCCCCTACCATTTAATTTCTTTAGCTAGCCCACTAACTGACTACACTTCTAAGCATACAAATACAGAAAGCTGATTAACCTCTTGTAAATCCTTATGCTGTTAAAACCTTATGTAAAGTCATACAACTATGAGTCCTCCAAGAACTTATCTCAGCCACCAACTAGCTAATATGTGAAAGCTCCCTAAAACTCAGCAGACAGTTACCTCAACGCCTTACTCCTATGAAAAAGTGAAATCTGCCACCAGCTAAACTGACTAGCCTTTAGTTGCCTGCAAAAAGGATGCTATTCCCATTGATCATTCTACTAATCCTCCAATTGCTTATAAAATTCACAGTTCATCCTAAACAAAAGTACATACAAACTCATGTATAGTACTAAGCATATCACTGCATGCCAACTATCTCAGTGAAACATTCATCTATCCTCCTAACTGAATAACACAAACACTGTCATGCACATACAGAAAAAGAATAGCCTGAGAGAGCACAAGGGGGAACCAATGGGGAGCCAGGGGCGGCTCGGGTGGTCCTTGCGCCCACGAGGGGAGACACCAGTGTTGGTTGAGCCCAGATGAAATGGACAGGGGTGGCCGAGGCGAGCTCCACCTGTAGAGACAAAGTCAT
This sequence comes from Ampelocalamus luodianensis, assembly GCA_036346255.1. Taxonomy (NCBI): domain Eukaryota; kingdom Viridiplantae; phylum Streptophyta; class Magnoliopsida; order Poales; family Poaceae; genus Ampelocalamus; species Ampelocalamus luodianensis. The sequence goes on along the minus strand of CM070634.1, from coordinate 41,169,703 downwards.
TCTTTGAGGCATACACACAAACACAAAGAGGGCAAACAAGAAGAAACCGAAGGTGGCTCAGGTATGGGGCACCGGCAGCGAGGGGGCAGCACGGGTGGCGGCGCACGAGCCAAGGCGCAGCGTGGGCGCGCAGCTCCGGGGAGAGCACGCATGTCACCGTCGGCACCCTTGGCGGCGCTCTGAGCAGGGGAGCTGAGGCAGCCAGCAGGGAGGAGGCGTGGGCGGCTCGGAGCAGTGAAGGCGTCGGTAGAGGCGGTGTCGACGCGATCGGGCTAGCGGGTCGAGGAGGCGAGGGCGTGCGGCGGCGAAGGCGGCGCGCGAACGGCACGCTGGCTCAGCCGAGGTGACATGGCCAACGCGGGCTGGGATCGATGGAGACAGGGCCGACGCAGATCAGGGCCGAGGAAGACGAGGCCGCACGCTCGAGGAGAAGCGGGGCGCGAGGCGGCGGGCCGAGCGGCGGAGGAGGCGGCGCGCGCTTTGGTGGAAGAGGAGGGCTCGGTGGTGGAGGCGGCGGTCCAGAGGAGGAAATGGAGTTGCCCTGCTCGGCGTGGCTCTGCGACTGAAGAAGGGGCAAGGGCGGTGCGGCCGCCGCCGCGGCAGCATAGGAGGGCCGACAGGCCAGGGGGAGGCACGCTCGGCGGTGGAGGCGAGGAGTTGGAGATAGGGAAAGCTGGGAGGCAGCCGGGTCGAAGGAGCAGCCGGGGGCGAGTGCGGCACCACAGGAGGAGGGTGGCGGGCTTGCTGAGGCCGACGACGGAGGGAGGAGCCTGCTGGGGAAGCTGGGAGGTGGCAACGGCGCTGAGGGGCAGCCGGGCCTGGAGGTGCAGCGGCAGGCTTGGCCCTCAGTGGAGAAAAGATGGAAGGGGAGAAATGGCTTGGAAAATTGGCAATGCAATGAGTTGCTTTGGGTTGGGAATAGAAGATGGCAGGGAAAGTTGGTGGGTTCGGCTGGTGGACAAGAAATGGCAGAGCTTGCTCTCTTGGGAAAAAGGAAATGGTAGTGGTGTGCAGTGGTGAGGTGACCACACAAACAATAGAAAGAATGCATGAGTGGAAGGGTGGTTCGGTTGGGCATAAACAAAAATTGGTCAGAGGGGTGGAAAGGGGATGGTAGTGAGAGAAATAGCAGTGTATTTCTCCCACATTTTTCCAACTTGCTCATATGACCTTGCATGCGAGAAACGATTGCAGAAACGGAACGCCCTCGAGACGGTGATCGCAACGGTATAACATATATCGTCGGATTCTTGATTCTCAGTTGTGATTGCGATGAGAGAAGTTGGGGAAATGAAACAGACTCGCAGATGTTTCATCTGCTACTTCTTTTCTCCTCTCGCGTAATCGCTCAAACTGCCATGCATGCGCAAACGGATTGCAGAAATGGATTGATTGTGCGATGCCGATCACGGTGGTACGACATGCATGGCTTGGTTTTGAGTTGTTAGATGAGATTTGAAGGAGAGAAGCGAAGGAAGTTAGCAGGAACGAAAAAGAAGGGACACGCAGGCGTTTCACCTGTTGTCGGTCGAACCGGAAAAGAAAGATGATGATAATAATGCATGCATAATGACATGATTTTTGTGATGCATGTGAAAACATAAAATCAAAATAATTTAATTTTTAATTGCAATTTTCCTAACAATTTGATTTAATATTGATTATTATTACTTGATGTGAGAAAATTGCAAAACGTGCTTTAATTAATTCCTCCATTTTATATTTAGAATAATTATACTGAGTCTAGATTTTAAGTTATCACTTTCATTTCTATTTGTTTTATTTATCTATTACGTTGGTGTTTTAAATTCAAACTCAAAGTTGAACATGCAAATTAATCAGGGAACCAATTATGCTCCAAAAATTCCAGAAAATCCAACAAGCATGTCAGAGAATATAGAATCCAACTAAAATATTCCCACACTTGAAACCTATTTGCTGCAACAAAAAGTTTTTAAAAGTCCAAAATTTCACAAATGCACATTAGATGCTTAACTAATCCAACTTAGGGATTTTGGGCTGTTACAGCCCATGCGGTGGAAGAGCAAAGGGGAGAAGCCCAAGAATCCAAAGCCCAAGTTTTGGATTAGATTTTTAAGTCCAATTCGGACCTCCCACAAGTCTAATTGAATTTAAACTCGGAATCAACTCAGAACTTAACACGGATTCAGTTCGAAATAGGCCAATAGGTTCGTAATAAAAAGATCATAACTTTCACAAACGGAGTCCGATTTAGGTGCTCTTGTGCTTATTGGAAAGATTATTCCAAGACCTTTCCAACGGATCTAGCCCTACCTCCAAATTCATTCGGAGTGTATCGAAATCATCGAAACAGGATGGCAAATTAGGGTTTGACCCCACTTCTTGTGGCCGCCATCTCTCCTTCAGTATATATTGTGTACATGCCACTTTTAGGGTTTTTAGGCTTGCGTATATTGGTTTTTCCACTGTGAAAACTTCACCGTCTGTTCTTGTGTCAACTAGACCAACAACTACGATTTGCAGGCCTCAACTCGTGTGAATTCATATTTTCTATTTGCAATTTCAGATTGCTTGTGTATCTTGTTCTTGCTTGTTCTTCGATTGCTCGTAGGAATTTAACCTCATGTTCAGGTCAATCACGTTCTTTGCACGGTTGATAACGACTCAGGGTGTGGTTTTACGATTGTTTGGTGATCTGGTCGTGACCGGTCGGTAGCCTACATCATGAAAGTCGTACCTCCACAAATCGCCGTATCATCCTATTAGAAGATCGGGACCCAACAAGTCTCATCAACCACTTGATGAGGGAAGTTGTTCGTAGCCACATGGACCTTCTTTGTCCATGCTAGCTGCCTAGCCCTTGGTCCAGCCGCATGGGCCTTCTCTTGTCGTCCCATGGCTTTGGTAACAAGTGTTGCTGCCACCTCCCTTGTGCTTCTCCATTACTTTGGCCCCGGCCACCCTCTCCTCTCTCTCGGTTCCAAAGGCTTCTATTTGTCAAACCTGAGAATGCACAAAGTAGTGACATGAGGTAGTATTTCATTCTCATGAATAACATCATCAGTAATAGATAGAAACGAGTTCACCTCAATGTTATGCTTCTTTGCAAAAGTTTTAGACCTTTTTGTAAGTTCATGTTGTTCCAAAGAATAACAAAGATTTAACACAGCATAGCTAAAAATGTCCTCATCATCCCCCCTTCTTCACGAAAAGCGGTCATCGGCTTTTGATAACCTGAAAGTGTATTAAACAAAGAGAACAACGTATATGCATGGTATATGTATCTATCATTCCCCCTTCTCCTATTTAGCACATCATGAACATCTGAAGGTGTAGTAAACAAAAAGAACAACACATATGCATGGTATATGTATGAATCAATTATTGTGTCATTCTCGTTGTTTTGCACAAACAAATTAGTACAACAGCAACCATAAGATGTATACAATGCAATATTGTCATCAACATCATTCTCCCTCCGATGAGAAAAAGTCATCCTCGACTATTCTAAGTGCATAGACAAGCTATTAACGGGAATAACCAGATCAAGTTGTTCAAATATGGGACATAAAATTTTTAGTGCCTGCCATGCTTTAACTGCGCTACTCTGATTACTTATACATGATTGTACAGCAAAGGTTGAACAAGTAGGCTTAATAAATCTTTCTAAACAACAAGCACTATTATTGAAACTCATCTCATTGTGATCATGACATGGCACAAAAGATTATTTATCCAAAACATGTAATTTCAATTCAGCAAGCTTACCACATGTAATGCATATTCAATAAACATAAAACTTATCATCTAAACCGTAATCTCCAATCAAATTGAACTTATATGTGTAGGCATAAGTATTAACTAGTAATTTTAAATATGAAATTTCAGCAACATTCTCAATCACACTAGATAACTCTCTAGGATCATTAAACATGATATAGTATAAAGAATCACTAGGAGATACTCTAGTAAGAACTTCCTTATGAGTAATCAATTTCACATTATGTAAATTAAGCATATCAAATTCAGAACATGGAATTTCCAATTGATGAAAAGAGTTCTCACAATTACTAACCTTTTCTTAATGAACTAACAAATTAGCACCAATCACTACTACAAAAAAAGGTAATCACAAACGATTCAAAATCGTCATCACAGATGGTTTTTTGAACCGTCTGACTTTATAGGTTAGTAATGACATGAAATCATCACAGACGGTTTTTGAACCATCTATGAAAAAGCTATCACAGACGGTTCTTGTTAAAAACCGTCTGTGATAGTTTTTTCTATTGCAAAAAAGTTTTCGAATTCTGAACCAAACCAATCAATTACTGGACAGTTGGAACTAAGTATCTGCATATGGTTGATTACACAATCTGGAATGAAAGAAAACTCAAACTAGACGGTGAGCAGCGGCGCAGTCTTTGAAACTTGAGAGCGGTTTTGAGACCTTTTTTGGATTTTCACTTTTTCATAGCCTTGCTATGGATTTTCGGATTGAACTTTTTGTTAGCTTTCAAACGAGCCAAAGAACGTCGCAATCCGAGTTCGTATGTAAAAGTAATAACTATTTTACCGGACAGTGCGCGAAAACGAGTCTGAGACGAAGAGGCGAACGATGGTCTGGTACTCCGAGTCAGGGATGCCGAGGTGCTCATTGTCAATGTCTACAATCTTATCTTGATCTATTTATTCACAAGACAACCATAGCCACCATTGAGAGCCACCAAAAGCAACAAGACAGGGTGAGGCGACAAGCGATTGATCACTTACTAGCATAGGGATATCAACCAGGAAGAGAGTGGAGGGGATCAGATGGAGGATATCACCGGCAATGAAGGAGAGGCGGCGGCAGCATCACTGTTGTGTCACGACTGGAGACGGAGGAGCTCACAATGGTAGTCGGCGGTAATCGGAGCTCAGCGTGGGGGAGAGGGAGAGATTGATGGAAGACAAGACAGAGGTGACTATAATATATAGGGACAACACCAAAACATTTTGCCTCCCGCGCACGCGTCAGAAAATTTCCGCCATCCCACGCTGCGTATCATAGATGGTTCTTTTTCAGAACCGTCTGTGATATTATCAAATATCACAAACGGTTCATGTTGAAAATAGTCTGTGAAGTATCATAAACGATTCTGAACAAGAACCGCCTGTGATATTACCAAATATCATAGGCGGTTCTTGTTCAGAACCGTCTGTGATACTTCACAGATAGTTTTCAACATGAACCGTCTGTTAGATTCCAAATCAAGGGTCCATAGTTGTCCACGTCGATTCTTTTCTGTTAAGTGTTGTTTATTTCAATAAGTAGTTATTTGTCAACTGAAAATTGTATCAAATCTTTAGAAATTCATATCTAATTCAAAATAGATCCTTTTTAAAGGAATTCAACTGTACTAAATTTGTATTTCACTAAAGTTTAATATAAAAATACTTTTAGTGGTAGAAAATTCTGTAATCTTTAATAGCTTATTTTCAGCCGTTTTTGTATATTCCAGAATTGAATTAAAACTTGAAAAATGTATATCTTTTTATGTATATCTACAAATTGAATGGTTTTAACTTTATTAATTTTGTTATTTACTAAACTTTAATCTAAAAATGGTTGTAGGCCTAAATCAGCACCAGAAAAATATGTTAATAGATTTAACCTTATTGGTAGCATTTAAAAATTCATTTAATGTTGTAAAAGACACAAGTAATTCCCTGTAAATCCTAAATATATGAAATTGATGCTAGAAAATCCCTCTGTTAGCATACTTTAATATGAAATAGGTTTTAAACATGTTTATGTTTCTGGAGAATGTAATGTGCTAGGTTTACAACTAAGAAAAATCATAAGTAAATCGTTACAACTCCAAATTTAGTAAACTCAACTTTGCTGTGATTAGAATGACATAAACTACCTACCATAAAAAGTTTGGGTTCTAGATCATTATAGAAATTTTTGCCATGAACAGTAACCGAAATTAATTTAATTAGGATTTTTCTGGCTGAGAGATTTTGTTTTGGCCATAACTTTTTCTTGCTAAGTCCAAATGAAGTAATTCTTGTTCCTGAAATTGTCTAAAATTAACCTCTTGCTGTTGTATAAATTTTATGGGATTTGGATGTCTTTTCCTATTGAGTTTTGTTTGGTGTTCTTCGTTCTTATTGGTTTTATCGCATTTTCGCGTTAGGTTCCGAAGATTATATTGAACCTGAGAATCCTCCTCTGCAGCAAGAGCAATTCCAGCAAGGCAAGCAGTTTGATCATGTTAATCCCTGTATTTTCAAGTATTTATGTTGTTTACAAATTCTATGTATGCATTGCTAGTTTGTGTTAAACTATTGTCGTTAGTTGACCTAGTAGATGCATTTCCTTAGGCAAATGATTATCCTTTACTACCATGAGCCTAGGTTATTGTTGTGATTTAGAGTTCGTGGATGAGCTCTTGTCACTTAGTAGTCTTGCGGATTAATTGCTTAGCCATGCTCAGCTTCCGGTAGAAATGGGCGGTTATCGACTTGTCGATAACCTTGATCACACAAATACTTACTATGTATCTATATTTCGGCTTGATGCTATGTTCAAATTGCAAAAATCAAAAACTAAAAGCAAAAGGATTTGGACTTGGACACAATGGTAAGACGGTGTGATTTTTGGGTGTGACTGGAACGGTGCCCGGGTCAACAAGGGCCGAACATCTTGTTACACTAAACCAAGCATTTTAGCGTGCTAACCACACTAGAGGGTATGGGACCTCACTTGACTTAGTACTTTGGCGTGTATTGGCCGGGGTCAGAGAGTCGCGGGAGGGATGGTGTTAGGAGCATTGTAGTGTCCGAAAGGCTTCCGTGATGGTGGTTGTCTTTCGACTTGCAATGTAAGCGTATGGATTCGATCCATCGAGCGGCTCGTAGTCAATGCACAATATTGGAAAGTGTCTCGTAGGACTTAGCGCGGCATACCTTGGAAGTGTGCTTTTGTGGCTTAAAGCGATCGAAGTGTGGGTACATTGGTACACCCTTGCAGGGTTAAAACTATTCGAATAGCCTCGTCCTAGGTTATTGACACGCTTGGCAAGGTCTTTCAAGAGTTAGACTACAACCTTTTAATTAAAACTTGATGGGTGGTACGAATCAGGGATTCGTGCTATGTTGTGGTGGCTATTGGGATAGTCACTTCCAGGTGGTTACTTGTATTTATCATTATTTCGCTGTTATTTTGACAACAAAACAGATTTGCAACCTTGCTTTTAAATGTATTACATTATTGCAAATAAAGTTGGCTTTGTCCAAAATGAGACATACAACCTCCACTTAAATAAGCCTGCATGTAGCATATGAATAGGTCTGCTATTCCACACGTTAGTCTTGCGAGTACCTTGTGTACTCATTGTTCTTGCTTAAATATAAATTGTTGCAGAGGAAGAAGGTGAGCTCGAAGGCGTCACTTTTGTGAGTGTGTTGTGGTAGCATTCAGGCGACTAGCTTGGCCCGATCGGTTGCCTTGTGGGTTGTGTTGGCTAACCAGTCGACTTTTGTTCTTAGCCATCTTATGACGCTTTTGCTTCCGCTGTCAATCTTGTATATTGTGTTATTTGGCCGGTCGGCTCTTTTGTAATAACTTTACTTTATGTATGTCTTTGTTGAACCTAGTGTTTAATGTTGTATAGAAATGATGTATAATTTTGTGATGATGAGCATGTGCTGCAATTCTGGGAAGCACATGTCCATCGAGGCTTTGGATATTTGATTAGTAATGCTAGAACCACATGGAGGTTAAGTATTACTAGTTAAATACCCCGGGTCCTCACAGAGTTGGTATCAGAGCCATACTGACCGTAGAAACCTCTAGCTTGGTCGCCTTTAGGATATTTTGAAAACTTACTTTCAAATGGGTCACGAAGATTTAAGTAAGTTCTCAGATTTTACTCCTTACCTATCTTAGCTTGCTCATCTCACCTTGCTCTTGATTAAGTTTTGAAAAAGTTGTTCCTCTCTTCCTTTCAAAAGCTAGTCACTTATCGATTAAATTTGGTTTTGGGAAAACCATGAGTGTTGTAATTTGAAGGGTTGGCTGTCCATTAATGAAATTGGGAGCTTCTGGAGCAGGAAATTTCGGCCAGAAGCTTAAAGAAATAGATTTGGACAGCTAGCTAGTAATTAGTGAAGGAGGTAGGAAATGAGAGGTTAATTCAACTAAAACTTGTGGGACTAAAAGGATAAGAAGTGATATGAGTTAGCTAAATACCTAACGCTCCATTAGATAATTATACCTTGATTTTTGGGCTGTTTAGAGCTTGAGTTGAGTTCTGGAATTTTGGTCTTCTCAAACGATTGCTCGTCTCTTTCCATACGGGTTAGTCGTTTCAGGAAGTCGATTTGGTGACTTGTAGTCTTATGCTCTCTTGTGGTTATTCTTTGGTTATTTTAATTGAGTTTGGATTCCGTGCTTTTGGGTCTCGAGTTGTACCTAACTTATCTTAGTGAAACAGGATGGCTGGAGGAACCCGTAGTGGTCGGAATCCGCCGGGTAGTCCCGATGAGGAGCTTCCACCTCCTCCGACCATGGCTGAAGTCCTTATGCAGATCGAACGCAACCGTTCGGAGGACCGCAGGGTGTTAGAGGTCATCGCAAGGAACACCTCCACTCCCTCTGGCGCCTCTGGATCGGGAGGTGGTGGACATCAGGCTCGTGGGGGACTTGCGGAGTACCTTCGTACTCAGCCTCCTACCTTTTCTTGGTCCGAGGATCCCCTGGACGCGGACGACTGGCTGCGTCTGGTTGAGCGGAAGCTCAGCGTTGCTTAGTGCCAGGAGCAGGAGCGAGCACTTTTCGCATCCCATCAGTTGGAGGGTGCGGCGCTTTCATGGTGGGAGAACTTCCTCGCCATGCAGCCCGCGGGACACGTGGTTTCGTGGGAGGAGTTCCGAGCAGCTTTTCGTCGGGCTCATGTCCCCGCCGACCTGATGAAGCTGAAGAAGAAGGAGTTCCTTGCGCTCAAATAGGGGCGCAAATCTGTGACTGAGTACCTCCATGAGTTCAACCATCTTGCGAGGTACGCTCCTGCTGGGGTGGCCACTGATGAGGCTAAGCAGGAGAAGTTCATGGAGGGTTTGTATGAGGAGCTTTAGGACAAGCTCTCCATTGTTGACTTTGCAGACTTCCAGACCTTGGTGGACAAGGCCATCGTCGCCGAGCACAAGGCGAGAGCGCTGGGCGTGTCCCGCAAGCGCAAGTGGGAGGCCCATCAGTCGGCTCGGGCCGGCCTTGTTCATCCTCGTGTTGGGCCAGCACCGGGGGCCCATTCTCAGGCTGCACCACCACCGAGGCCTTCGGCACCAGCTCCACGTTCTCCGCAGGCCGTGATTTAGTCACGTGCGCCTGCGATCCAGCAGCAGGGTGTTCCCCGTAACCCAGCTGCCGACGTCACCTGCTTCTACTACCACAACAAGGGCCACTATGCGAGTAGTTTCCCTAAGAAGATTGGAGCGGCCCCTCGTCCTAATGGAGGACGCGGGCAAGGGAGTGGTCACCCACCTGACCAGAAGACCCAGGGCATGGGGAGCGGCCGATTCAACCACATCTTGGCTGAGGAGGCACAGGAGGCGCCCGACGTAGTGTTGGGTACGCTTCTTGTCAATTTACGTCCTACTACAGTTTTATTTGACTCTAGAGCTTCGCATTCTTTTATTTCAAGATCGTTTGCTGTTGATAGTGGTCTCCACTGTGTTCCTTTGGGGGTTCCACTGCTTATTCGCTCTCCGGGTTCGGAAATGAGAGCTGACCTAGGATGCCGGGATGTTCCTATTCATATCGAAGGAGTGGGATTCTTGGCGAATCTTATCCTACTCGACTCGGCGTGCCTGGATGTGATTCTTGGCATGGATTGGTTGTCCCAACACTTGGGGCAGATCGATTGTGGCAGGAAAGTTGTTTACCTCACCAGCCCTTCAGGTGAACAGGTTGGGTTTTCACCGTAGTTACGAGGGCCCCTTCTTTGTGCACTTGAAGTGAAGCCAGCCTTGGAGATCCAGGATGTTGCCACAGTATGTGATTTTGTGGATGTTTTTCCTGAAGACTTGCAGGATGCCTCCGTTGAGACACAGAGTTCGTTATTGAGTTGCTGCCCGGTACCGCCCCTATTTCAAAGAGGCCGTATCGCATGCCTCCTAATGAGTTGGAAGAGCTGAAGAAGCAACTAGGTGAGTTGCAAGAGAAGGGTTTTATCCGTCCTAGCTCATCTCCTTGGGGCTGTCCAGTTATTTTTGTCAAGAAGAAGGACAAGACCTTGCGCATGTGTGTTGATTACCGTCCGCTTAATGAGGTGACTGTGAAGAACAAGTATCCTTTGTCCCGTATTGATGATCTTTTGATCGCTTGACCGAGCACGGGTGTTCTCAAGATTGACTTGAGATTGGGCTATCATCAAGTCGGGATCGGTGAGATATTCAAAGAGCGGCCTTTGCTACTCGTTATGGTCTTTACGAGTACACCGTCATGTCTTTTGTCTTGACCAATGCTCCTGCTTTATTTATGAACCTTATGAACTCGGTATTCATGGAGTATTTGGATAGGTTCATGGTGGTATTCATCGATGATATCCTTATCTACTCCAAGAGTGAAGAAGAGCATACTGAGCATCTTAAGCTTGTGTTGGGCAAGCTGCGCGAGCACCAGCTGTATGCGAAATTCAGCAAGTGTGAGTTCTGGTTGAAGGAAGTGACATTCTTGGGCCATGTTCTTTCATCAGGAGGGGTGGCTGTGGACCCTAGCAAAGTCAGTGATGTGCTATCTTGGGGTCAGCCCAAGTCAGTCACCGAGGTGCGGAGTTTTCTTGGTTTGGCCGGCTACTATCGCCGCTTTATCGAGAATTTCTCCAAGATTGCGAAGCCTATGACCGAATTGCTCAAGAAGGATAAGAAGTTTGAGTGGTCTGTTGCTTGTGATGTGAGTTTTCAGGAACTCAAGGAGCGGTTGACCTCAGCCCCAGTGCTTGTGCTTCCTGATATCCACAAGAGTTTTGATATCTTTTGTGATGCTTCTCGTCAGGGTCTTGGTTGTGTCCTTATGCAGGAGGGCAAGGTAGTGGCCTATGCATCAAGGCAGTTGAGGCCTCATGAACTCAACTATCCTACTCATGACTTGGAGTTAGCTGCAGTGGTTCATGCACTCAAGATTTGGCGGCATTATCTGATTGGTAACCGTTGTGAGGTGTATTCTGACCACAAGAGCTTGAAGTACTTGTTCACCCAGCCAGATCTGAACCTCAGACAAAGAAAATGGTTGGAGTTGATCAAGGACTATGACATGGGCATTCAGTATCATCCGGGCAAGGCCAATGTCGTTGCGGATGCACTCAGTCGGAAAGTGTATTGCAACATGTTAATGCTCCAAGAGCAGCAACCTACCCTTGTCGCGGAATTTCAGCGCCTCAATTTGGGTTTGATCGAGCACGGTTCTCTTGCTACCTTGGTTGTGCAACCAACCTTGGTGGACCGAATCAAGGCTGCTCAGCAGACAGATGTTGGTGTGAGCCAAATCAAGCAGAACATCAAGGATGGGACAGCCAAGTGCTTTTCTGAGGATGAGCACGGAGTTGTGTGGTTTGGGCAGCGTCTTGTGGTTCCTAAGGTCATGGAATTACGGGATTTGATTCTCCACGAAGCCCATGATTCTCCCTTGTCTATCCACCCCGGGGCTACCAAGATGTATCAGGACCTTCGTCAGAGATTCTGGTGGACTCGAATGAAGCGTGAGATTGCCAAGTTCGTTGCCGAGTGCGACGTGTGCTGTCATGTGAAGGCCGAGCATCAGCGTCCAGCAGGTCTTCTTCAACCTCTACCAGTGCCAGAGTAGAAGTGGGATTCCGTTGGCATGGACTTCATCACCGGTTTGCCTCGCTCGTCCAAGGGAAACGATGCCATTTGGGTGGCCATTGATAGGCTAACTAAAGTGGCACATTTCCTTCCTGTCAAGACTCAGCTTCGTGTTGGACCTCTGGCTAAACTCTATGTAACAAGGATTGTGAGTCTGCATGGTGTGCCACGAACGATTGTGTCAGATCGTGGTTCGCTTTTTATCTCTCGGTTTTGGCATCAGTTGCAAGAGGCCATGGGGACCGTCTTTCTTCGATTGACACCATCCCGGTCGATGGTGAGACGGAGAGAGTCAACCAAGTGTTGGAAGATATGCTCCGTGCTTGTGTCCTTTCCTATGGGAAGAAGTGGGAGAAGTGCCTACCATTTGCTGAGTTCTCCTACAACAACAGCTATCAGGCCAGTCTTGGCATGGCACCATTTGAGGCCTTGTATGGGAGAATGAGAACCCCATTGAACTGGTCGGCGGTGAGAGCAGTTCTTGGCCCGGTCGATCAACGAGGCGAAAGTCGAGTTGATTGATTCGCGAGCATTTGCGCACGGCCCAGTCCAGGCAGAAGAGCTATGCAGATCGTCGTCGCTGTGAGTTGAGCTTTGAGCCCAATGACTTTGTGTATCTCAAAGTATCGCCTTGAAGGGCCACCAGCGTTTTGGCGTCAAGGGCAAGTTGGCTCCCCGATATGTTGGGCCTTATCGCATCATCGAGAGAGTTGGGGATGTGGCATACAGATTGGAGCTGCCAGCTACACTTGAGGGTGTGCATGATGTGTTCCATGTATCCCACCTTAAGAAGTGCCTCCGTGTCCCAACTGAGGAAACTCCGTTGGAGGTTCTCGATGTGCAAGAGGATTTGACCTACCGCGAGCATCCTGTTCGTATTCTCGAGGAATCTGAACGAAGGACAAGGAACCGTGTCATCAAGTTCCTTAAAGTTCGGTGGTCGAACCATTCTGAAGATGAAGCAACTTGGGAGCGGGAAGATCGCGCCGTCTGATTACCCATCCTTCTTCTCAGAGTAAAGCAGAATCTCGGTCGAGATTCTTGTAAGAGGGGAGTTGTAACATCCCAAGTTTCAGACTTGTGTTTCAAATGTAAGAAAATGAGTAGAAATTAAAACTTTTTCTTACATCATGTATTTCTGTTTATCTTGAGCAGTTCATGTACAAGACTTATGGAAATTACAAAATCACAAATCTGTTTATTCAAATCTTGATCCTTCAAAAACATTCTTGTCAAATATTTTGATCATCTCCTGAAATATTTTTCCTAAGTTCTTGGGAGGGTATGTGACCCCTCTGAAAAATTTCACAATTTTTAGAAATTGTTTGAATATTTTAGAGGGCAGTCAAACCTGTTTGACTTTCAGTCAAACCTTAAACCAGGACCTTGCAGAATTTTTGGAGAAAAATGAATAGCATAAAAACCTCTAAACATTTTACACAAGGTCATTACCTAAGTCAGCAAGCTCCTGTAAAAATTTCAGAATTTTTGGAGTTATTTTGCTACCTCTAATAAATCCTCAAAAGTCTCTGTCCAATTTAAACCTAAAACCTGGTTCACTGTTCCTTGGGTTTGAGTCGGACTCGGGCTCGAGCCACTTGACTTGACTGAGTCAACTAACTACACCGGGTTCCTTTTTAAACGCGCGGTCGATATCGACCGTTGGATTTAAATCGCTCGGCTCGCGTTGGTTGTGCCGTTCGGACCGCCGCGAAGAGCCCATCCTCTTTGAGCCATTGGATTAAGATCGGGCCGTCCAGATTGGTTGTGCTGATCGAGTTACCCGAACGTCTCTTTTAATCTTAGCCGTTCGATCTTGACCGAACCGCTCTGATTGCTTGGTGTATTAGAAACCCTCAGCTGGACCCTTTTAATCGCAGCCGTCCATCTCAGATCCGACGGTCACCGTATTCTTTTCTGTTCTTCTTCCTCCTCTGTCTCTCGTGCGATTACTGCGTGTCGTCAATGGCAGGGTGGGAGAGGCAGTGCCTTGTCACATCGGTGGAAGCTTTTCGCGGCCATCTCTCTGTGGGGCATTAAATGCGCATCAGGCTTTCTCCTCCATTGTCACGAGTCTCACTTGCCCCCATCAATTCTTGGTCCATGACCGTAGCATGAACCGAGCTCACCGTGAGCTCTTGTTCTTGCTCGAAACCCTAACCCTTCCTCTATATAAACCCCTCCAGGTCCTCCTGGTGTTCCTTTACACCACCATTAGCTCCTTCTTCACTTTTGGGAGCTCAAAGTCTCAAAAACAGCAATGCATCATTGTTGACTCGAGAAGCTCCAATGGCGGTCTTGGTGTCCAGTGGTTCATCTTCGATATTTCTTGTACCCTTTTGAGCTCCTCAACTTCCTTTACATTTCCCCTAACTTAATTTTGGGTTGCATTCACAGGAATCGCTCAATTTTAAGTTTGGAGATTATCGGCCGATTTCACCCCCTGTCTTCTCCAACTCCGGTAAGTGGTTTTTTTTGCAATTACTTACTTGTGGAGCTTATGGGAACCTTAATGAAGCTAGTTTGATCACCCATTGGTGTTCATTTTGCTCAGGTTGTCATTTTCTTCTTCATCTTCCTCGGCTCCGGTGAACTCTATCGTGTTCAAGTCTTCCCCGGCCATCTTTGAAGCTCCTCTCGGTTAAGGTAGCTTCTTATTAGTCCCTAGAAGTCGTGGCACTCGCTTTCTTGGACCGCAGCGGAGCATTTTGCTGTTTTCATGTTTTGCCGAAAAAGCTCCATCTGTGTTTTCCGGCTCGCCGGCGTTCTAGACCTCCACCGCCGGCGAGGTCATCACCATTGGGTCCGCAACACTATTGCGAACCCATTTTGGTATTTTGTGGGCGCCGCCGTGACCGGAGTCGCCGGCGGCAAGCCGTGAAATCCGCTCGGGATTTTGTCAGCTGGGAGCGCCCGTTTTCGTCATCTAATTAGGACACAGTTAATGCTTAATCATTGCCAATCATTAGAAGTATTAATTGTGTCTTAATTTGGCCTAATGTCTCAACGACATGTGGGCCCAACCCTCTGTAGTCACCATTGGCGCTAACCGATTGCTTTGGACATCATTAATGCTAATGATTGTCATTAATCCTGTCTTAACATTAATGTGTCGAAATTGCCTTTTGGGTCACTAACGTGTGGGCCCGTAGGCCTTTAACATGATCTAGAGATCATTTGGGCAAATCGGGGTCATTAATTACTAATCATTGATTAGCAATTAATTGGTCTTAAGCCGACAAACTCGTACCCTTGCCGGTGTGAGGACCCGGTTTATTTGGCTTGTAATGCTTAGCCTTCCATTGACCCTAGCATCACAATTCAAATAAACCAAGCCTCGGGATATGTATACTTCCTAAATCAGATATACACCTGTTACAAAATCAAGCATCAATTCCATACACGAGGTCACAATATCAAAACTTCAATATATACATGATTGAACTTACAAGATAAAAAAACAAACTACAGTGGAAGCAAAACCATAAGATGGCGATAAATAAAGAGCCAATTAGTGTGCCTTACCCACAAGGCAACCAACCGGCCGCCAAGCTAGTCGTCAAAGCCGAACCGCATCTCACAAAAGGAAAGCCCTTGGGGCTCACCTTCTTCTCTGCAACAAAGCATTAAGCCACGACATCGAGTACAAAAATTATTTTGTACTGCATAGAAGTGACGTGTAAGGGTATGAGAACTATAATTTAACTACATGCAAGCTTTATTTAAGTGGAGGGCTCGGACTTACTTTTAGCGAGAAAGCAAGTTTTCTTTTGCAATAATGTAATAGTTTGAAGCGGTTTAACAATTCAAATTTTATTTGCGAAATAACAATGTCTGATGAAGTAGTAACATAAAGACATCACGGAGATAACCAACCCAATGGCCATCACAACAATAGTATGAACACCCGTTCATACCAACCCATCAAGTTTTAATTAAATGTTGTAGTCTAACTCTTGAAAAGCTTACCCAAGCGTGTCCATAACCTAGGGCGAGGCTATTCGAATAGTTTTAACCTGCGGGGTGTACCAATGTACCCACACTTGGATCGCCTTTAAGCCAAAACACACTTCGAAGGTATCTTTGTACGGCTAAGTCCTACGAGGCGCTTTCCAATATTGTGTATTAACTCGAGCGCTCGTATGGATAGAAATCTATACGCTTACATGGTAAAGCCGAAAGACAACTACCCACTCGGGATAAAGCTTTTGGACAACTACCATGCTCCCAACACCATCCCTCCTGCGACCTCCTGCGACCCGGAGTCAATACACGCCAAAGTACTAAGTCAAGAGAGGTCCCATATACTCTAGTGTGGTTAGCATGCAAAAAATGTCTGGATAACAATTCACTCACAAGATGTTCAGTCCTTAATTGACACAGGCACCATTCGATCACACCCAAAATCACACCATCTTACCATTGTGCCCAAGTCGAAATCATTTTGTTTTTATTTTTAGTTTTCACAATTAAACTTAGCACAAAGGCTGAAATTTAACCAATAATAAGTTTTGTGTGATCAAGGTCATCGACTAAGTTGATAACCGCCCAATTTCACGATAACTAAGCATGGCTAAGCATCATATCGTAAAGACAAATAAAGACTATAAATCATTCACGGGCTCTAATTCACGGCGAGGATAATATCCTATGGCGGTGGCGGGTGAATAATTTGAGTAACAATGCAATGGAAATAACTACCTCTAAGCGATAAAATTTACTTTGACACAAAAGCATGCATACATACAAGTTAAACAAAGTATTAGACTTGAAAATAATGGGAATGAAGCTGGATATGATCAAGCGCTTGCCTTTGCTTTGTTAGCGATATACATTTCTTTGCAGAGGATCACTCTCGATATCAACGCCATCTAGCGATAAAAGCGCCAAAGCGAAAAACGACAAATAAACACGAAGCAACGGTATTCAAAAATCAATAACACGAGAAGATAGATCATGAATTTAGGAACAACAAATTAGCGGATACGGAGATTATTTAAATTAGATAGGATTTCTTATTACTGATCTTTCCAAACTCACTTATTTCCACGATAATCATACAGTCAAAATCAATCCTCTTATATATTCTATTCTAAGATTACTTAGTTTCACTAAACCTTTTCTTTGACTAGATGATAGTTTTACTAATCAGTACTTACAATTTAACTAATTTAATCAAGCTTCTACTAACCAACTTAAGGAATGAGCCTTACACCAACTCAGATTTTTATCTACACACTTCCTTTCTTTGCTTGTTTTTAGAAAATTTTCCTCGAGTGGTTTTGGATCACTAATCAACTTACATAGCAAGAATTTTCATAATTAAAGTGCTAAACTTCTCTACAGGTTCAAGTTCAGGTTTTAATCTTCGCTAACTCCCTGATGTGACCAACTTCTTCTACACAAAGAAAATCTGCTAGCAAGAGACATTTACAACACTTAGCTAAGAGTACTAATCATCTAACAGGGGGGTTTCTTATTGCCAGTTCAATTTCTTTGATCGATCACTGACAACAGAAAATGCTGTTAGCTAACTATTTTAATTACTCAACTGTTAAACTATCTCGAGTGATCTAATAGCTAATTGAATCAACGACTTCTTTAACTACTTGACTTAGCTATTGTATTGTCAGGTGAATTGCAAATAGGAAGCTCCCATTAGTTGTCAGTTTTACTCACTGTTGTTTATGATGTTCGTAAGTCTCCCACTGGACAAAGTATCTCCTAATCTCATACTTGACCTTACATCATACTGACAATAGTCTATCGATCAATTTCGATTAACTTTACTTAGCCCTACAATGCCCTAAAGGCGAGATTCGGTCACTAATGGAGCTCTGATCGTGTCTTCACTTTGGACCGAGCAGAGCTCGTGGTGCTCACGGTTGCTGCTCATCGCCGGTGATTGGGGCGGCGTGGAGGCGATGGCTTCCTCAAAAATGGGTTGTCAGTAGGTGGACTGTAGGTGGTCTTGGCTCGGGGAGATGCTCTAGAGTGGGCGCGGCGGTGGCGTGACGGCCGTGAGGGTGAAAGCGTGGTCGCGGTGCTCGGGTGGTGTTGCGGCCGTCGGAGGAAGCATGAGCATCAGGGGTGGCCCGAGTGCGCCGGAGTGGTCGGCGAAGGAGGAGCCCGGCGTGCTCAGCCGACGCGAGCCATGGTCGGCGCGGGCATGTCACCGCGCGGGAGGCGACCGGGAGCGAGAGGGCGAAGGGGGGTGATGGGGGAAGGTTAGGGGAGGCGTGGAGGTGCTCTAGGTCCAAGTAATTGAAGAGGGCTTCACTGTCGAGCTAATGGCGGCGGTGGAGCGGCTTTGGCGGTTCGGGAAGATGGCCGTGGCATGGTGCTTTGATGGATTAAAGGCCAAATTGGTTGGGGGTTAATGATCCTAGGGAGTAAGGGCATGAGATGACACAGTTCAAAAGTGGAGAGACTCACTGGTTCGGCCAAGACGAGGATCGGGAGTTGCGGCCGTGCTCCGAATGCCGCCGGCCTTGATGAAGATGCATTGCGTTCCCACAGCCCCGGCTACAAAGAGAAACAAGGAAGGTGAGGGATAGAATGA
Source organism: Ampelocalamus luodianensis (assembly GCA_036346255.1). Classification (NCBI taxonomy): domain Eukaryota; kingdom Viridiplantae; phylum Streptophyta; class Magnoliopsida; order Poales; family Poaceae; genus Ampelocalamus; species Ampelocalamus luodianensis. The sequence continues at coordinate 41,151,288 of CM070634.1, read as the reverse complement.
GTATGTCAAGGCGAGCTATAGGGACAAGAATATGATGCCCGGCTCCTTGTTGCGGCCATGGAGCTCGGGCGCTCGGACATGGCGGCGCTCGTCATTCGGGCCTTGGATTTGGAGCTCAGGAGGTGAAAATGGAGAGGAGAAGCGAGGAAGTGAAGAAGAGGAGAGAGCGACCATTGCTTTCCTATATAGGGATGAGGCGTCGCATTCGCGAGGAAGCCGGGAGCAAGGTGGCGGCAAGCTCGGGTGCGCGGCGGCAAGGCATGGGCGTGGCGCGCATGGCGTGACCGGGTGCTTTGAGCATGACGAGGATGCGACATGGTATGGGCGTTTGGCGAATGATGCGATCGGGTGGAGAATCGGGGCGACTCGTGGCATGCGCTGCGCGCGCAGCGCGTGTCGGCCGCGAGAGGCTCGGTGCGGTGGAGAAGAAGGTGCGAGTGGGGCGGAAGTCGGCGAGAGGAGGCGGCTCGGTGCGAGTTGGCGCGGTCGACCGGGTTCGGTGACGACGCGGTTAGGTCCAATGAGACAAGTGGTCGGTCGGACTCGAGCAGTCGGAGGAACATTGAGTTTTAAGATTTGGATTCAATTTTGACCGAAAACAATTGAGTTTGACCTAGCCATTTGAAACGAAATAAAATTCTAAAAATTCGGAAATTTTTGTGGGCATTCTGAGGTTCACAAGGGACTTAGGAAAAATAATTTCAAACATTTTATATACAAAAATTTGTTAGAATTAAATTACTTTCAAATCTGCATTTGGGATTTCATTTGAATTTTTGTGAAGTCAAAAACACTTCTAAAAATTTGGTAAAAATTATTACAATTCACTATAAATAATCTAGTATTTGAATAAATTATTTTCAGGGACTTTCATTCCCACATTTTTCTAGAATTCAAGTAGAAATGGAATTTAAGTTTAAAAGTTTGAAAATTCAACACAACTTTAATACAAACATCAAAAGTTTAAAATTGTACACAAGTTTGTATAAAACCAAGAGCATGACCAAAAGATCCAACAAAAGTTTTTAAATTTTAATACTTTTATACATTTAAAATACAAACCCTAATTTTGGGGTTGTTACAGCCAGGTGGGCCCTCAGTCCTTAAATCACCTCTCCTCAAAATCTTTAGGACACATTAATTACTAATCATCACTAATCATTGGTCATTAGTAGTTAATTAGCTGTCCTAAAAATCCTCTTTAAGCCACTGCCAGGTGGGACCCAAGCCCTGTGCACGTGTGTTAAAGCTCGCGTGTGTGACTCACAGTCACTGACATGCGGCCCACATGTCAGTGCTCCATTTTGCACTTCGATCAAAGGCCACCGTCCATTTTGCAATATGAGGCCCAGATCAATTGGGCCGATCGGGTCACCCGATCGTCCCATCCTTGTGTGTCGTTCATCTCATGATCGGCGGTGTGGTTTGTGTCTTTGTTGGTCGCGAACCGCACTCATTATGGACCCTCCGATTCTTGATCGACGGTCGTGATGGATTGGGCCGTTCGGGTCGCTCTCGCGCACCCCTCGCGTGCGCCGTTAGATTCCAAATCAAGGGTCCATAGTTGTCCACGTCGATTCCTTTCTGTTAAGTGTTGTTTATTTCAGTAAGTAGTTATTTGTCAACGAAAATTGTATCAAATCTTTAGAAATTCATATCTAATTCAAAATAGATCCTTTTAAAGGAATCCAAGCGTAATAAATTTGTATTTCACTAAAGTTTAATATAAAAATGCTTTTAGTGGTAGAAAATTCGTAATCTTTAATAGCTTGTTTTCACCGTTTTGTATATTCGAATTGAATTAAAACTTGGAAAATGTATATCTTTTTATGTATATCTACAAATTGAATGGTTTTAACTTTATTAATTTTGTTATTTACTAAACTTTAATCTAAAAATGGTTGTAGGCCTAAATCAGCACCAGAAAAATATGTTAATAGATTTAACCTTATTGGTAGCATTTAAAAATTCATTTAATGTTGTAAAAGACACAAGTAATTCCCTGTAAATCCTAAATATATGAAATTGATGCTAGAAAATCCCTCTGTTAGCATACTTTAATATGAAATAGGTTTTAAACATGTTTATGTTTCTGGAGAATGTAATGTGCTAGGTTTACAACTTAGAAAAATCATAAGTAAATCATTACAACTCCAAATTTAGTAAACTCAACTTTGCTGTGATTAGGATGACATAAACTACCTACCATAAAAAGTTTGGGTTCTAGATCATTATAGAAATTTCTGCCATGAACAGTAACCGAAATTAATTTAATTATGATTTTTCTGGCTGAGAGATTTTATTTTGGCCATAACTTTTTCTTGCTAAGTCCAAATGAAGTAATTCTTGTTCCTGAAATTGTCTAAAATCAACCTCTTGCTGCTGTATAAATTTCATGGGATTTGGATGTCTTTTCCTGTTGAGTTTTGTTTGGTGTTCTTCGTTCTTATTGGTTTTATCGTATTTTCGCGTTAGGTTCCGAAGATTATATTGAACCTGAGAATCCTCCTCTGCAGCAAGAGCAATTCCAGCAAAGCAAGCAGTTTGATCATGTTAATCCCTGTATTTTCAAGTATTTATGTTGTTTACAAATTCTATGTATGCATTGCTAGTTTGTGTTAAACTATTGTCGTTAGTTGACCTAGTAGATGCATTTCCTTAGGCAAATGATTATCCTTTACTACCATGAGCCTATGTTATTGCTGTGATTTAGAGTTCGTGGATGAGCTCTTGTCACTTAGTAGTCTTGCGGATTAATTGCTTAGCCATGCTCGACAGGTAGAAATGGCGGTTATCGACTTGTCGATAACCTTGATCACACAAATACTTACTATGTATCTATATTTCGGCTTGATGCTATGTTCAAATTGCAAAAACCAAAAACTAAAAGCAAAAGGATTTGGACTTGGGCACAATGGTAAGACGGTGTGATTTTTGGGTATGGTGGAGCAGTGCAGGTCAACAAGGACCGAACATCTTGTTACACTAAACCAAGCATTTTAGCGTGCTAACCACCTTTGGAGGGTATGGGACCTCTCTTGACTTAGTACTTTGGTGTGTATTGGCTTCGGGTCGTAGAGAGTCGCGGGAGGGATGGTGTTAGGAGCATTGTAGTGTCCGAAAGGCTTCCCCCGTGATGGCTTGTTGTCTTTCGGCTTGCAATGTAAGCGTATGGATTCCGATCCATATGAGCGGCTCGTAGTCAATGCACAATATTGGAAAGCGTCTCGTAGGACTTAGCGTGCGGCATACCTTGGAAGTGTGCTTTTGTGGCTTAAAGGTGGTCGAAGTGTGGGTACATTGGTACACCGTGCGGGGTTAAAACTATTCGAATAGCCTCGTCCTAGGTTATGGACACGCTTGGCAAGGTCTTTCAAGAGTTAGACTACAACCTTTTAATTAAAACTTGATGAGTGGTACGAATCAGGGATTCATGCTATGTTGTGGTGGCTATTGGGATAGTCACTTCGGTGGTTACTTGTATTTATCATTATTTATTTGTTATTTTGACAACAAAACAGATTTGCAACCTTGCTTTTAAATGTATTACATTATTGCAAATAAAGTTGGCTTTGTCCAAAATGAGACATACAACCTCCACTTAAATAAGCTGCATGTAGTATATGAATAGGTGCGCTATTCCACACGTCGATCTTACGAGTACCTTGTGTACTCATTGTTCTTCTTAAATATAAATTGTTGCAGAGGAAGAAGGTGAGCTCGAAGGGCCTCACTTTTGTGAGTGTGTTGTGGTAGCATTCGGGCGACTAGCTTGGCGGCCGGTCGGTTGCCTTGTGGGTTGTGTTGGCTAACCTACGACTTTTGTTCTTAGTCATCTTAGCGCTTTTGCTTCCATTGTCAATCTTGTATATTGTGTTATTTGGCTGGTCGGCTCTTTTGTAATAACTTTACTTTATGTATGTCTTTGTTGAACCTAGTGTTTAATGTTGTATGGAAATGATGTATAATTTTGTGATGATGAGCATGTCTTTGCAGTGCAGGAAGCACATGTCCATCGAGGCTTTGGATATTTGATTAGTAATGCTAGAACCATATGGAGGTTAAGTATTACTAGTTAAATACCCCGGGTCCTCACAGGTCATCTTTCTAATCTTATCCCTTTCTTAGTGTCTTTCCGTATCTTCTGTTTTCCTCACTGTTTTACAATAGTAACTGGACCCTCTTTCCTTTGAAACATGTATAAGAGGTCGTTAGCCTTGGTGTTCTGCCCCTTTTCTCTGTAGGACCTCCCCGGGTGTGGTCATGAGTGGTACTCCTTTTTGCAAAGACCACCCTCTGGGTCCTTTTTGCAAAGACCACCCCTTGTGACCACGACCTCTTTGCCCATAGCCCTGAGGGGAGTGAGTTTCGAGTAGAATGCATTTTGAGTTTTAGAGTTGGTTGTTTGGTTGGTTTGGGTGTTTCGATCTCTCTCATTAGCTCTTTCCCCTTTCCTAATCTTTGAGGTCCTGGCAGATGGTGACAACCCATGGCAATGGCAGCACCAATGGTCAGGGCAGAACCAGTGGCAGTGATCCAGAAGCACCAGTTCCTCAACCACCTCCAGCTGAAGCTCCAGATTGGAATCAGATGATAGTAAATCAAGCTCAATTGATTATTTTGCTAGCTCAGTCCATCAACAACACTCAGAATCTCCAAGCAACTGCAGCAGCTCAACCACCAGTGTTTGTTCCACCTCCTCCAAGGGCCAACATTGCTGAGTTTATGAGGATGAGACCTCCCACCTTCTCCAGTAGAGCTGAGCCGTTGGAAGCTGATGATTGGCTCAGGATAGTGAGTAGGAAACTGGACATGATCCAGTGTTCTGATCGTGAGAGGGTGCTTTTTGCCTCTCACCAACTCAATGAACCAGCCTCAGAGTGGTGGGACAACTTCACCCAGTCCCATACTGATGCTCAGACCATTACTTGGGAAGAGTTCGTGCAAGCTTTTCGTCGTGCCCACATTCCCTCGGGCATGACGACTCTCAAGAAGAAGGGATTTCGTGCTTTGCGTCAAGGCAACCGCCCAGTCACTGATTATTTGCACAAGTTCAATCAGCTTGCCAGGTATGCACCTGAAGATGTGGCAACGGATGAGTCTAAGCAAGAGCGTTTCTTGGAAGGGCTCAATGACGACCTTGCTATTCAGCTTATTGCCCAGGACTACTCAGATTTCCAACAGCTTGTGAGCAAGGCAATTCGTCAAGAGGGCAAGCACCTGGAAATAGAGAACCACAAGAAGAGAAAAGCAGCACAACAATTCAGTCCAGGAGGATTTTTGAGGCCCAGGACCTCCTAGTTTCAACAAGGGAGACCTGTGACCTCCTCCTCTTCAAGACCTCATGTGCCAGCTAGACGTCCTAGCACCTTTAGTCCTCAAAGGACCTCTTCAGGAGGTCATTTCCAGAAGAAGTCACCAGTGACCTCCGCAGCCGGGGTCACCGGTTTTTATTGCAATGAAGTTGGGCATTATGCCAATAAATGCCCAAAGAAGCTACAAGCCGCAACCACAGCTCCAGCTCCAACCCGAGTTGGTCAAGGACCTCTACCTTCTGGCAACAATGCTACTGTGAAGCCTTCGGTCCAGTATATCAGAGGACGTGTTAATCATGTCACAGCTGAAGAGGCTCAAACCGCGTCGTACGTGGTCTTTGGTACGTTTCTTGTCAATTCCGTACCAGCAATAATTCTTTTTGATTCTAGAACTTCTCATTTGTTTGTTTTGACTAAGTTTGTTAGTAAAAATGGGTTAGCTATATCTCCTTTAGTAAACCCTATGTTGATCCACTCTCTGGGCTCAGAAATGAGGACTAGCTCCTTATGTCCAAACCCTACCTTGAAAATCTTGGGAGTACCCTTTACTGCAGACCTAGTAGTCTTGCACTCCCAAGGATTAGATGTGATCCTTCGAATGGACTGGTTAGCCAAGAACCAAGGTTAGATAGACTGTGCCAAAAAGTCTATTGTGCTCACTAATGAGCAAGGGATGATATTGATAGGGTTGGTAGCACAGTGCGGCAGAGTGACGGGTAGTAATGGCAAGTGACGGAAATTGACGAGCGCACCCAAGCCTAGTGGTAGCGCGGCGTCCTAGAGAGAGAGACGTAGTTGCCCGGTCTTGGTCACGAGTGCAGTGCACAGTGCGACCAAGCTGGCTGGTTGGAGGAACAGGAGAGGAGGAGTGATGGTACAAGCGCTGGCTCGGCTGGAAAAGAAGGGAGAAAGGGAACACGCGAGAGCTGGTCGGGTTGGACCAAAACGAGACTAATCAGTACTTAGCCAAAGGGAAGGTAGGAATAAAGAGAGATGGCTAGGAAGATTTGGGAAAAGGAAGAATACTTGAATTTTAGATTTGCTAAAATTCTGATATTTGCTTTAAGGAACTCTTACGCAATAATAGACAAAATCATGATAGCAAAAGAGAAAATGCACTCGAGTAACTCTAAAAAATGTAGGCAAACAGAACGACAATAGAAACATACAAAAAGTTTTAAAAATCCCATATTTTTGCATTTAGACATTTTTGGAATGTTACAAGTTACCACTTGTTCATTCACTGATAAAGTCATTATCTATTTCAAACTTTTGATAAATAACTCACTTGCTTCCAGGAAATCTTGATGAAGCAAGAATCTTGTTTTCAAGAACCAAAGAAAACTTTAGACTACCTACAACTTAGCTCCATATAGTGAAATATTTATAGAACAACTGAGAATATGATGATTGCTGAACAATATAAACAGATTCACACGATACAAGAACACAAATGAATAGAACAAACATTTGAATCGCTTCCATACAAATGTAGAAGGAATAACCCTATTTTTTGTAGCATGATAATGGTTTCCAACAATTATTTTCAAGAAAAATCCTCATCTAAATCAAGGGAACAAAAAAAGGACCCTAGATCTAGCCTGTCGGTGTCGTCACACTGCCTCCTGTTCTCGCCCGTGGGCTGCACCAGCTCCGCCGCAATGCCACATAGGCGTGCTGGCCATGGGAGCTACATTGCCTCTGCAGCTCAATCTCGAGATATGTCAATGCCGCCTGATTTGGACAAAGAGGGAGCAGATTTGGAGTTTCGAGACTCATCGCACACGAACACAGAAGTAGTTGCAAGCTTCCAATGTTGTTCGAAGCGATATTGAGCCTCACCACCTCGACATAGCGTACAGGCGCATTAAGTCAAGTAATGGAAGTAGTCAACAACACATCCTTAGCAAGCCCTACCTTGCCTGGGCCGCGTCATCTGAACTGCAACCTCCAATGCAGTCCCCTCCGATCCATCGTGCCGAACCCTACTTCGCTGGTCAGTCGACTCAGTCGCGTGTGAAAAAACTGAGTCGCATGTGCAGTGCGCGGTTGCAGCGTGGCCGAAGGTGGCTTTGCCTACCACCTGCTCGGCTGCTGCTTGCTTCCGTGCGACTCAGTTCGGGCCGCGGGCTCCACAGTGGCGTGGTTCCCCCTAAAATTCCATCATGGCCGCATGACACGCCCAAAATTCTGTGTGGTTTCCACGATCCAACTCACCCTGTCAGGAACCCTTCCCCCACACTACGCCATGTTCTCCCGGGCTAGCCGCAGATGGCTCCGCTGTAGCAACTGCAAGACATCAACTGAACACTGAAAGTTCAGGACATTAAACTCGTGACCCAATGGGCAGCAACAAAGGGAGCATGTTGCTACTAGCTCTAGAGAGAAGTGTAAATATATAGTAGGGACCCAGGCAGTGACTCAGGGATCTAGTCGCTTCAATGTATGGTGGAGAATGGCTTCGATGTATGGATAAAGGATAGAGATGCAGGTTGGAAGGATTTTTTTTATATATAATTAATATTGAAATATAAACAGAAATGGCAAATAGTACAAAAGAACATAAACAGACAAACAGTAAATAGAATAGATGAATAGTAAATAACAACAAGAACAGAATTTAGAACATATGTAGTACACAAAGAACTAAAAGATGTAAGAACAAAATATGTTACATAATGATAGAAAAATGCAAAAATTTAGAACAGAATAATAAGAATGTAAAACTAGAACATACGGAGAATAAAGGAGGAAATCGTTCTGGCGTTCATTCATATACCTTGATAAATAGAAGGTGGATCCTTCTGTGTAGTACACCAGAAACTAGATACAAGTTCTTAGTTATACAAACCACACAGATATTAGCACACCTTTACACACTTTGACTAGTAGGATCGAGTCTTTATTTAGGAAAGATACTACTACTTATTTACAATGAGTAGTGGAGTGGTAGTGGAGGTTTTGATGGTGGTGGAGGTGATGAAGCGAAGTGGTATGGTTGGAAAATCATCTGGTCGTCAAGGTGGAGGAGTGGAAAAGCATGAATATTAATTCTGATACTGGGGTTAAATCCTCTTCCCTCATAAAGGTCAATGAAGTATTCTTGGAGGTTTGAGAATACTCTCATTTGTCTCTCTTGGTATTTTTCCCAGACCAGATCTAGAATGTCTGGCAAGGCAAGACAACGTTTGCTTTGTTTTAAAACTCAATTTGGAAATAAGGATTTCACGAGTAGTATTGCTGAAGGGTTCTTTCGTGGCTATTCTCTCTTAGTTTTTGTGGCTACAATTATCTCTTCTTACCTGTTTTTCGTGGCTACAAGCAATGCCATATTCTGTTTTGATGCATTCTAGGGTTGATGATGCAATAGGTCTAATATGTGGAAATGCCATGAGTAATTTTCTTATATATAAGCAAGCTGGAGATGTAATTGTAGTGGATGCATATATTGGTTCGAGAGTGGAACCACTTTTTGGTGGGTTGTTGCTCAAAACTTTTGAGTTATCCGGTGATCTAGCATCTAGATTTAATATTTTTTAATAATATGGTAATCTCATATCGAGATCCAATATCTTTGAATGACTTGATAGTGACTCGTTATTCAAGCTTGATATTTTTGGATTGTCTGGTGATATGACATCCAGACCCAACACTTTTGAATATTTTGGTGATCTCATACCGAGACCCAATATCTTCGAATCATTTGATGGTCTGATATTTAGACCTGATATTTTTTATGATTCCGGAGATCTGGTACCCAGATCCAATATGTCTGAATTGCCTGAAGATCCGGCACTCATATTTAATATTTTTGAAGATCCTCTTTCCTTCTTGGGAAGAATATCTGAAAATCTTGATCCAGGAACCCCTTTGTCTTTGGGCATATGATTGAGATAGTAAGCCAACCCATTCAAAGCATGAGCCTTTTCTTTTTTACTCTTCGCTTGCCAAAGTAAATTGAGCAAGCCTTGTTGTAATTCTGTTGTTGGAAAATTATGATTGAAGCGCTCGGGATTCCCCTCCCATAGTTGGGGCAATTTCCAAGAGCTCATTTGTGTAACCCATTCATACCTCAATTGGGTCGTCATTTTTCTGTAATATAATAAGGTGATGGCTAGCTGGGTTAGTTTGTAATCATAAAATGGTCCTTCATATAGTACCTTGCTCATATGATGTTGAATGCCTTTTTTTATGAAGGATCCTGTTTCTTTCAACCAATAAATTGAGGTGAATAAAATATAATACTATATAGTGCATCCCATAATAAGCATGGCTCAACCAGTATCTTGTCTTTTTAAATGATGTTTCTATTATAGGTACCAACCTAAGGAGACAAGAATAGGTAGCCTTTAGAATTTCGGCAAAGCTAGAAAGGAAACCATATGGCTGACTATTTTGCATGTAGGTTCGTTCATGACTTGGTTTATTAGTCAATAGGTTTGTGAAGTGACCAAATTTTGTGATAGCTTGCTGCAACTCATTTGTGTTGCTAAGATTTCGATTCATAGTTAAAAATTGTTTATTAGATATTTCATTGATAAAATTCTCTTTGCCTGAAAAATTTCTATAAGTTAACTCAGTAAAACTTCTTCAGGTTTAGAGCAAAATTTCAATTCTACTTCTTTGTCCTTGATTTTAAATTGAATGCTGTCTTTGTCTTTGGTGACAAGGAAAGGACGAATCATAGATAAGAATGGTGTTCCTAGAATGACTCCTTGTTTTAGATTCTTAACAAGCAAAAAGGAGGTCTTAATGCAAACACCAAAAATACAGATATGCACCTCAGGAATTTTATAGTTTACTTTGAAAAGGTTTCCATCGGCACCATGAATTTTATGAGTGGTTTTTTCAAAATATTTAAAGGGAATGATTCCTTCTAGAATACAATTCACATCTGCTCCTGAGTCAATTAAAGTTTTGTATTTGAAGTGGTAACCATCAATGAATTTGTATGTGACATCTACGTACCATTTTTGATTATTTTGCGGAATTGTTTCTTCTTCAGATTCATTTTGGGTTTCTGCTTTTTCTTGAATTTCTAAGATCTCGAAGTTCTTCCTTTATACAGTTTTGTTTCTGAAGGAGGTCATTTAGATCTAGCTTTTTGTTCATCCTTTTATGCTTTCAACTCTTTGAAATACTTCATCTATGGAGAAATACCCTTTACGTTGGATATCTCTTACTGCCTTATCTTTGTTGGTTTTGATTCTTGATAAGAATCTTTCTAAAATGACTTCTCTTTCTTTTGGATCTTGCACTGTATCGAAAGTGTCCAAAACAAATTGTTCTAGATCTGTGAGGACTAGAATACTTTCTTTTGAGTCATCCTCAGAGATGTCTTGCTCGCAGCAAGAGCATTTGCTATTTTCACAAAGATTTATTTTAGAATTTTCTTCATTTTCAGAGCTAGACTCATTTTCAATATGGTTTGGGATTTCTCCTAATTTTTCTTTAATATCTTCAGACTCAGATTCTAGCAGGGCTTGGATTTCCTTTTTGACTTTAGACTTAAAGCATTTGCTTGCTATATGACCTTTTAAACCACATTTGTAGCATACAATTTCCCTTGGTTTATTTTCTTTTTTAGGCAGTTTTCTATGTCGCTTCCTCTTAATATAGTATGCTTCTTTTTTGTTGTTATCATGATGTTTCCTAAATCTTTTAGCATACTTTATTTTATCCTTTCTTTCATGTGGATCTTGGAATCCAAATTGATAGCAAAAATCTCCCATTTCCTTTTTCCCAATGACCTTTTGTTTTTTAAGCTGGTCTTTAATCTTAAGATCATTACACAGTTCAGCTCCTACCAATTGTATCTTTTGGGTGATTTTGCCTATATCTAGGTATTGATAGTTTATACTTCCTTCCTCTTCTTTTCTTAAAGAATTTCTAACCTTTTTAGCAAATAAAGGTGGTAACCCAGATATATATTTTTTCTTCCAAAAATCTTGATTAGGATCAGGTAGAGTGTATAATTTTGACAAGAATGTATCTTTATACCACCTAAAATCTGACATAATCTTGCATCTCAAATTTATTAATTGTTCTCTGTTTTTCTCATAAATATCTTGATAATTTCCAATAAAATGATACTATGTTATAAAGTAAGGTAGTTAGGATATCTGAAATGTTACTGACAGGATTTCCATGCATATCTACCCGAACTATGGGACTTCCATTTTCATCTATCTTGCCACAAATTTAAAGTATTTGAATCAAATTGAGATAGATTTACCGCAAATTTAAAATATTTGATTTGAGCTTTAGTAGGGGTGTGCCAAGCTCTGGCTATAGTGCTAACACCTGAGTAACGCTTGAGGACACCAATGGCAAGCCATTGCGGCAGATCCTCCCCATAAAAAATAAATTTAATATCAAAGTGGACATATGGTCCACGTATCAGATATTAAACTGATAAGAACAAATACTACACTTGATCTTAGCCAAAAGGCCGAGAAAGGTATGAGTTGGTTCGGAGCCCTAGGTCTCTTTTTATTGCAAGCCTCCTGTTTCCCTAACTCAAAACCGGCGATGTGGTACTAAACAAAACACAGGATGCTCTGGCCGTTCAAACTCCCTCCCCGAGCGTTCGTATTTGAATGCCTTTCCTGGCCCAAACCATGTGTAGGCCCACATTGACTCTCCGAACAAATAAAAATAGCTCATACGCATTCTCGGCAGGTTTGCCTATTCGGATGATGAGAGCGAGGACGCCGACCATGACCGGGAGGCGGGAGGCGGGAGGACACGCCGCCGCTGATCAGGCCTGCAACGTTGTCGTACGTAGATAGACAATTGGACGTGCTATGTGACATAGGATGCTAACATCATACTGAGAACTGACTCTCTTGTATATGCAAAAACCAGAGAGGGAGAGAAACAAGATCATACTGACAACGTACATATCAGATCGACGAGAAAGACACAGGCTACGAAGAAATGAATATGCTTAGTTTAACACGTTACTTTAGAAACGCCTCCGAAAATTCATTAGATTATAATTTGTGCATGCTATTAATTGTGTTGTATTAAGAAATTCAATTAGCACAGGGAAGAAGAAAAAAGAATGGCATAGTTGGATGCACAAATTCGTGTACTAGTCTGTTTGGCAATCTGAAGGGTATATCCGCATCTGCAGCTCGCTTGTCTCGCGCCTCGTTTCCTTTGCTGTTGTTCTGATTTCGAAGTTCGGCGACTGAACGCACACGAAAGCAGGCGGTAGTTTCAAGCTTTCGGATGTTGCACACAAGCAGTAGTCAGCACTCAGCAGCGCAGCCGTGACGAATCCTTCACCGTGCCTGGGCTGCGCCAACTGCACCTCGGTCTACGCCCCGTCTGGTCCGTGCGCATCAGCTGCATCCTGCTAGGACCTCCAGCTCTCTCTCAACCGGCTGGGTCATGGCCCTCCAACGCAGCTCCCTCCATCGTGCCGAGCCCCACACTTTGCGCCAGTCCGTTCGCCTCAGTCAAAACCGAGCCGCATGTGCAGCGTGCGGCGCGGCCGAAGGTTTGCTTTGCCTCCCACGGTCCCACCTGCTCCTCACTCTTAGTTCGGCCGCGGACTCTGCAATTGCGTGGTTCAAAAATTCTATCACGACCGCACGGAGCGCTCCGCAGTTGCGTGTTAAAAAAATATGTATCTAGACGATCACACTTAGAACATGATTGTATGTAGAGTTATACGCTATACTCTTTTTTTGTCAAGATTTTCTCATGTTGAATTTTTATTTGGTAAAAGTTTTAATGAGGCAGCAATGTAAATATTAATAAAGCACTTTATCATATTTTTAGTATATTTATCTCTTTTTATAGCACTCATTTTTTACCATTTTAATTTATATTTTCGAAATCTATACTTTTTATATTATAGATTTTTTTAAAAAAAATTCAGGTTGAGATGAGCTACACGGACCAACAAAGCCTATTGGGTTTACCGTGCCTGGGCCAGCCCGAGTGCCGTGCTTGAGTTGACATCCCTGTCCACGAGCCGACATGACACAACTCGTTTAGTTAGCCGGACTGACTGTGCCATACTTCACCCGTGTCGTGTCGTGCCGGGCCAGCCATTTGGCCACCTCAGCTGGATGAATTCATCGATGCACTAGTGTACTGGGAATAGGATAGGAAATTAATTACTTGACACTTGGACAGCCCATATGGTATGAGTTTTGGGCCGGCAAATCTTAGTTTTTTTCCCCCTTGTTTACTTAGGGAGTAATGACAGGCCGGGTTAGATCCGTACTATGATTGGGCTTAATTAAACATTTTGTGGTAGTGTTTGCCGACAAGCATAAGTTGGTGACGAGGCTGGCTCGCTGGCTGCAGTGCGGTCATGCATGCAACGCATGAAGTATCAAATGTAATTGAGTTTGATCTTAAAATTTTACACATCTGTAGAATTTGTCCTCTACATCTCCAGCATTTTAGGGAATTTTTGAAAAAAAATTATACACGTGTTAAAATATAATCCGATTTCGTCATCATATTTGTACTGGATGCAGCACATGCGCCGGCTGGCACCAGACATGGCGTTGAGTGACGCAACCGACTCTGACTCGATTTCCTTCTCTGTTAGAGACTCTGATTTTCTAGCATATATATGTGCCTTTGTAGTCGCATGGTTGAGATGAGCCGAATAGCCTCGTGCTTGTAATTCTCCTCACAGTGAATTCCACATTCGTACGTGTGTCTTTTTTTCCACAAGGATTTTTCATGTAAAATCCATGTCTTCCATTGTTTTGTTCTGAATTTTTTAAAAAAATAATATATTTTTTAAAACAAATTACAAAACTAGGTTACCATCTCAAAAAATTGTAAAAATAGGCTCCTGTCGCCAGTTCATGCGGCGACAGTTCTATCGATTGAAGCTGGCGGCAGAACCTCAGACAATGGGTTTCGTGCCGCGTTCAATCAGCGATAGAATCTATAATTTTAAATATAGCAAATAAACTTAATAAATTACCAATTTTTTGTGGCGCATTCTGATAGAGTGTTCTTGCTTGTGTAATTTTTCATAATTTTATCCATTATACATTTGTCTCTAAAATTCATTTAAGTTTATTATTTGTAGAATTTGTAAATATACCAGATGAGGTCCAAAAATTCTGAATTTTTTTGTGAACGCTTATTACATAGTTTAATTGTTTGTGTAATGTTTTAAGAATTTTATATGCTGTGAAATTGTCTCTAAAATTCTGAATTTAGGTTTCCAATACAGTGTACTTGATTGTATACCCTTATTTTTAGAGACAATTTCACAGCATATAAAATTCTGAAAAAATTACACAAACAATTACACTATGTAAGGAGCGTTCACAAAAAAATCATAATTTTGGACCTTAGCTGGTATATTTAAAAATTATACAAATAATAAACGTAAATGAATTTTAGAGCCAAATGTATAATGGATAAAATTATGAAAAAATTACACAAGCAAGAAAACGCTATCAGAATGCTTCACAAAAAAATTTATAATTTTTTAAGTTTATTTGCTATATTTAAAAATTCCTAGATTCCTGTCTTGATTGAAGCGGCGACAGAACCCCCCTCACAGAGGGGTTCTGTCGCGGATGAGCTGGCGTGAGCCTATTTTTGCAATTTTTGGAAGTGATGACCTAATTTTGTAAATATTTTTTAAAAATATATTATTTCTAAAAAAAATTCGTTTTGTTCTTGTTATTTTGCCATACATTTTATAACAAGTGATATTGGAGCTCCGGGTTTGAAACTCTGGCCGCTGCCCCGGGAGGATCAATCTCCACTCCGAGGGTGGCATCCACACGACGACATCATATCGGAAGGCATCCACGCGGCATCAACCTCGTCAGTGATGCCACCATATCGATTTACTTGCTGCTCTGTTTCGGCTTCATCACCTTGTCACGGCAAAATCTATTTGTCGTTCGCCTTGAATCGTTACTCATCATTTTTCGTTGCAATTCGGCCGACGTTGTTTGTTGTATCTGAAGTCATCGCATGGGTGGAGCCAGCAGGGGTGCCTGGTATGCCCGGGCACACCCAAAAATAAAAAAATAAATAAATCTTGCAATCAGTTTTGCATTTGAGTCATATTCGTAGTATTCCTTGGTGTGCACCTCTTACAAGCCCAACCCACAACCCATGACCCGCTCGTTCCCCCCCAACAGTCCATAATCACCTCACCATCCCATAGCCATCTCCATCTGCAAATACTCCAACTCCTCCCCAATCTCCAACCCTAAATCCCCGATCCTCTCATCTCCTCCCCACTTGGTCCCTGCGGCTCGGTGGCTCAACAACTAGTGCAAGGTGGAGAGCAGAAGTAGATGACATGACACGGTGTGGGAGCAGCAGGCAGTAGTAGGTGGTGTGACATTCACCAGTGCACAGCCACAGTAACTCAAGGCTTAATTTTTGGATTTCGATTGGAAAATATCCCTCTCTAAAGAATGAGGGGGAAATCCCATGCTATGATGGCATGCTTTGGGTCCTTCAATTTTGTTTTTATGTAAAACTTGATGCTATTCAATCAGACTGAAATTGGATGGAGACCTTAGTGTGTACACATCGTGGCTAGCAATACATCATGGCAAGGCGATGCAGGGCAGCTAGTAGGGCAAGTGGGCAGCCGGTGACCTCACTAAGGCAGCGGTTTTGCAGGTGTGCATGGTGGTGAATTCATAGGAATGGATCCGTTCCTCACATGTCACGTCCATTCATTTCTCCCTCTCTTCTATTGATTTAAGATTTAACAGTGAAATGCAGTTTTAATACTAAACCAGGACATGGAGCAACTTTTTTTTTTCTCACGTTCAAATTATTATGCAAGTCATTTTTTAAATTTATTACTATAGTGATGACATATGAAAAGATGCTAGTAGACTATTACCTCCTTTTTTACTTGACGCTTTTGACTTCTAACAGGCAAATTCCTAGCTCCGTTAGGCGATGCGTAGTTTGAACTAATAGTATCAGGCGTTGCTTGGTGTGTGCACCCCAACGCCGAAATCCTTGCTCCGCCACTGAGTCGTTGATTCCAAAGCTGAGGAGAAAAGGCCATGTGTTCGACTCTTGATTCCGAAGCCTGAGCAGTATCAGAACCTAAGGCGGAGCTCTGGTCCGGCATTGTATTGACAAAGTGCCTCATTGCGGTCAGATAGCCTTCCAGCAATGTGTGCAGTGTCCCCATACGAGGGAACAAAATTAGCTAGTAGGCTATTACTTCTGTTTTTACACTTGATGCTTTTGACTTCTAACAGGCAAATTTCTAGATCCGTTGGACGATACGTAGTTTGAACTAATAGTACCAGACGTTGCTTGGTATGTGCACCCAACGCCGAAATCCTACCTCCGCCACTGAGTCGTTGATTCCAAAGCTGAGGAGAAGAGGCCATGTGTTTGACTCTGGAATCCGAAGCCTGAGTAGTATCAGAACCTGAGAAGTGGAGCAATGGTCAACCTGCAGCCATCCAAGATGAAAAAGGACAAGGGAAAGAGTCGCACATCAAAAGGAGTCAGAGGTAGAGTTATTTTGTTCCTTTTTTTAGATAATGGAAAAGAAAATATCTCCCTCGGTCTCTGCATCAAGGATGCATACAACCTAATTTATTAAAGAATTTAAAGTAACAAAAGAGCCATAGCTGTTAAAAGTGGCTTGAAGCCTTACAACCAAAAGACAACTGAAAATTAAACTCAATCACTGCATATCATGTGACTAAGTTGCCACCCATGAAGATTGAAAATTTGCTTCGCCACAAACTCCAACCTTTGGCTTCCAACCAACATGAACTCCTTCTTGTCTGATTTCTGCAGATTTGCCTAAGCACTTAGCCAGTACCCACTCAAAAAGATAACCTGCAAGGGGTTAGTGACAATCTTTTTATCAAACACAACATCATTCCGACATAACCAAATAGACCAATATAAAGCACTAGCTCCCACTAGGAGAAGTTTTTTTGGAATGTCGGCTAACCAATTCCCGAACATGTTTGCTATGTTCGTAGGGGGAAATAAATTAAACGCACATCGAACAACCAACCATACAAGACGTGCAAAGGGGCAATCAATAAAAAGGTGTTGAATTGTTTTCTCTTTAATACAGAAACAACACTTTTTGCTTCCCCTCTAATTTCTTTTAAATAAGTTATCTTTAGTTAATACTACCCCTTTTTTGAGATACCAAAGGAATATTTTCATTTTTAATGGAATTTTAATTTGCCAGGAAAAATTTCTAATGAGGGCTTGATAATTGCCAATTATTGCCACATATAAAGACTATATCGAAAAAATTCCAGACTTAGTCAAATTCCACCTGAAAATATCCTTTTGAGAGCTTAATTATAAATTAGAAATTCTCAAAGTTAACGCATTCCAAGCATGTAACTTATTCCCAAGAATAGGTCTTCAAAAAGAAATATTTAAAGGAGTCGATCTCAGAATATTTGCCATTGTATCATTCTTTCTTCTCACCACATTATAAAGGAGTGGATATTGTTCTTTTAGTAGAGAATCTCCTAACCATATATCTTCCCAAGCCTAATTTGTATTCTATTTTTAACCTGGAATGAACCAAACCATAAAAATTGATCTTTAATTTTCATAATACCTGATAAAAAATGGGAAGTCCCAGGTTTATTAACCACGTGTGAAAGACTCTTCTCACCTAAATATTTCCTTGTAAGCAAAGATTGCCAAGCTCCTTCTTCTTTAAGCAACTTGAACAACCATTTTCCTAGTAAGCTTTTATTTTTTATGTCTAAGTTCTGAATGTTTAGACCTCCATGTTCTTTTGTTCCTATCCTACAGGAATATAAAATTCGAAGAGCAGGGCAATGGAGAAAGTGCAAAGGCTTCGGTTCAGTGTGATTTGCGTGGAAATAGCTACATGCACACGGAAGTGTACCAAGAGATAATGTAGAGCACTGCTAGGCGCCCACGAGGAAGCCTACCAGGAAGTTTGTACTATCTTGCTACGTCTTCCATTGCTTTGCGTACACAGAAGGTGGGTACCAAGGAGGTCGCAATTTATTGGTAGGTGGCCTAGAAAAGCTCGACCTTGGGGCAGGCCCGGACTCGGCCTGACTTGAAACCTGTGTTTTACAGGAAAATATTATTATTTTAATTCTTTTGGGAATAAAAATTAATATTTAATTCATTTCAAGATTATTTTTATTTTTATTGTTATACTTTTTCGGGCTTCGGATAGAAAATCAAGGCCCGAGCCCAAAAAAATCGGTCTGGGCTCGGGTTGGGCCGCCTATGAATAGTCTAGGTACACATAAGAAATCGTACCAGGAGATTTTCAGCAGACTCAACTCGGTGATTTTGACTCGCCTCAATTCCGTTTCAACACTGGCCCGTGTTCTACCTCGTGACTGCTCTAATGCCGATCCGTTCCATTAGTAATTGCAATTTCTACGACCATATGGCGTCTTCTTTGGATTATTGTGGCAAGACCCGCACATGTGGAGTTGCAAGTGGTTTTTTTTGCTGATGTTGAATTAATTTGGACTGCGTATGATCGAGGATATTTTGAGGAAAGAAAAAAAACATTTTTCAAATTTGGAAGCTATGTTGTTCATGCATATTTGGATTCAGTTGTGGGGACAACTGATTTGGTATTTCATTCACTATTTGATGACACCCTGATGGTAGGTACCATAATATTCTCGAGTTTTTAGCATTTATAGCACTGTTGGTGGAGGGATTAAAAAAATGGTTCCTTCCTAGTCGTAATGCCAAAAATGGCACAGTGGACAAACCGGTGCACGACACGTGCCCAAATCCGGCCCCCAAGGGGCCGGCCTTGCCCTCCACCGTGCTAGGGGGGACGGAAGGGGCAGATTCCCTCGTTGCATCACGTGTCCAAAAATGGCCCCTGGGGGCTGGTTTTTGCCCTGCCGCGTCCTTAGGGGCTGGAGCTGCCTTGGCCATGCCCTAGGGGCATGGTGAGCCTCCTCCTCGTGCCACATCATCGTCCGATGCCCTGGGGGCTGGTTTTGCCCTACTCAGTGCCCCTAGGGCACAGCTTCGCGCCATGCCATGGTCCCAAGGCATGGTCACACCTGCACACTCGCATGAGAGGGAATCAAATTGATTCCATCTGTCCCATCCGTCTCGTCACGTCCATAACCACATGCAAGAAAAGGCCGCGTGCGGGAGGGAATTCGATTCGTCCCGTCACTTCGCGATCAGGTGTAATTTCTGCATCACGCGGCTATAAAACCCTACTCGATTGCGAGAGCGCTTTCATTCTCATCCTCTCTCTCTCATTCTCAGCCTGGCTCGACGAAGAGAGACAGAGAGAAGAGAGTTCCGATTAATGATTGTTTAGAGCAGTCATTAGCGATCGTATTAGTATAGAAAGTTCGACATCAGGAGCAGGTAATTTTGTCGTATGCATTTTCTTTATTAACTATGTAGTTAATTAGTCGTAATTAATTTAGTCGTAGTTAATTGGGTGTAATTAATTAGGGTAATTAATTTAGTCATAATTCAATTTGTCATAGTTAATTAGTCATCATTAATTAGTCATGATTAATTATGTCCTAATTAATTAGATTAATTCATATATCGTAATTAAATTAATCTCACTTGATTATTCGTGCCATAGTTAATTAATTATCAATCAATTAGCTATAATTAATTAGTGTTAGTTACTTAGCCATAATTAATTTAGTTGTAATTAATTACTCATAATTAATTAAATCATAATTAATTTAGTCATAAATAATTGAGTCACATGTTAATTACTCATAATTAATTTAGTCGTAATTAATTTAGTTGTCATATTTAGCCGTAATTATTTATTTATAATTAATTTGTGGTAATTTATTAGCCATAAATAATTTGGTCGTAACTAATTTAGTCATTATTAATTTATTCATTAATATTTTGTGCCTTTTATCTCTTGCATGTCATGCCTGTACCGGAGCTACGCGAACTGTTCTACAACGAACATCGCCGAAGTAAGTTGTGGACCATTG
Organism: Ampelocalamus luodianensis; assembly: GCA_036346255.1. Classification (NCBI taxonomy): domain Eukaryota; kingdom Viridiplantae; phylum Streptophyta; class Magnoliopsida; order Poales; family Poaceae; genus Ampelocalamus; species Ampelocalamus luodianensis. The sequence goes on along the minus strand of CM070634.1, from coordinate 41,131,010 downwards.
AGGACGGGGATGGTCCTCCACCCGTCGTGCTTCGGTCGGAGAAGCCTTACTGGGACCTTGACGCTCGCTACGTCCCAATCCTTCAGGACACAGGCTTGTTGCCCTTTGTGAGGATGCTCCAGGTCGGATGCTACTTCACCCTGGACGATAGTCTCATGTTGCCACTTGTCGACAGATGGAGACCTGAGACACACACCTTTTACTTTCAATCGGGAGAGATGAAGGTCACTCTCCGGATGTCTCCTTCTTGATCGGTCTCACGATCATAGGAGAGCCACTTGTTCCAGCCCGTCCGTCGACCAATTGGAAGGCCCAGTTGGTGCATCGGTTTGGCATATTTGTCCTAGACAGGGCTCGTGGTGTCCCTCGAACGTGGTTGAGGAATTTCTGTTAATGCCTAACGAATGTGTCTGCCGAGGTTGTTAGGACACTCATCGTCGCTTACCTTCTTCATCTTTTTCATTGGGCCTTGTTTCCCACCACACAGGGCTATTGGGTGTACCCTAGCTTCGTTCGCATCACCGTGTCTTTGGCTGATGCGGAGCCTAGGGTGATACCCCATTACAGCTTTGGATCAGTCGTCCTTTGATTCACATCGAGGGGGTTGTGTGACGCTTCACGGCACGACACCGGTTCGAAACCGGTCCTTGCTGTCTTCTACGTGCTCCTGTAGTGGTGGAGTTGGGGGCACTTCCCTATTGGGTGGCCCATCATCCGAAATGCAATACACCAGTACCCCGAGTTGAATGACCCCATAGACTGCTATAGGCACCCGATGGACTACTGCCAAGTTACGCCGAACCAGAGATAGACTGGCGAGGTGCTACCCTATGTTCCACAACGAGCTTGAGTCATCGCACGATGACAGCATCATATGGTCTCCATAGAGCCCACATTTTGTAAACACGGTTGCGCCGTACGGACTTTCTGGGCAATGCACACAGAACGCCGGATTATGGGTGACAACCTACCACCTTGTGTTTTCTCATATGGTGGAGCCTTATACGTCGTACCGTATAATGTGACAGTTCGAACTCTACCAGGTTGTACCCCCTCCCAACGGGAGGACGCTGGAGCGAGTTGCTCACTTGTGAGTCTAACTCCATCTGAGTAATATTTACAGTTTATACCTATATCCACTCTTCTCACATAAATCCTTCTCGAATGTAGGCAATTGCGAGCGGGCCAACATTCTGAGGACTGGTAGGCAGTCCAACATCAGTGGATGTTGGCTTGGACAGAGATGGTACACAATGAGGTTCTACAAGAGCAGCGACCGTACGACGTTTGGACATACTGTGAGTACATTGAGTGGTACGTACTACGGTCGCGCAACAGACTCACCCGTCCTCCACCAGAGTGTCCGGAGCATGGCATGCACGAGGAGAGGCTTTCTCACTCATTTGATCGACACAGCGCTTCGCGGCATGACGACACTGTAAAACACTGAAACCTATGCTGGCTTCATTCATGATATTTTTACTGTTTGGAGCTGAAAGCCGTTGTCTGTCACTTCAATTCGACCAGATCTAGCGGATCTCACGTGCATCTGATTACACCATCCGAAGCCCAGACCACACCTTTTTGGGACTTGTCAGTACTCTCAAGTCCATCTTCACGGAGTCCAAGTAAATAATCAAGAACTTGAGCTACGGTCGGTCGAGAGACGACGTCCTTCAGGATGGGCACTGAGTGGGCCGAGCATGCTCACCTGCTAGGTTGACACGACCTAGTGAGATTAGCGGACATCTTAGCGCTCCCCGTCAGTCATCCGCACTGCAGATCGTGGAGGTAAGTTAGGTTCAATTTAAGTCCTGATTTTTTATTATCCCTTAGGTTGTGCTAACATCACGCCATCTTCCAACCACACGTCCGTCGGGATGCACCATTTCTGCGATCAACATCTGCACGGCCTACTCAGACTGGTGGCCGTGCAAGCACTCCCTGTCGGTCATTCGCATTGCACATTGGGGAGGTTCGTGATGTTCAGCTTAGGCCTATAATATTGATTTTGCCTAATGTCATTCCATCTTGCAGCCTTCAGTTGAGTGTGGGGGTCACGACGAATCAACTGATGACTAGGCGGCCATCCCAGCTACTTCTAAGGAGGAGTACACAACGCCAGGATTTGGAGTGTACCACCCAGGACGCCCACCCCTGGTCTATGCTCAGCAGAACCTTGACCAGTACGAAGTACCGTACCAAGGCCAGAGCTCCTTCGGGGTCGCTGGTACAACGTACGATCAAGGCTAGAGCTCCTCCGCACTAAGGACCGTTCAGACATCTTACCTGGGGGCCGTGGCTCCGGGGGCGTATTCATGTAGTCATTTATTACAGATATGATAGCAGTTGGTAGCTAGTTTGGCATGACTAAGCTGGACGACATTGATGTCGGATAGACTCAGCTGGGCCAGGATCAGTTTGCTGAAGCACCTCCGCCCACTCAACGGTCTCTGACGCCCTCCGAACCGATACGCGCTCTCTGGACTGGTTCACGTATCCCACATGACATGTTCAACGCAAAATCAGGAAGCGCACGTAGACGCAGCGAGCAGAGAGTGGCGTAGACGAGTGAGCCATATTGTATCCCATGTGTACATTGTATAGATGTGCGCTTATGTTATACTATAATTGTATAGATATTTTGCATAGCATATTTGTATACATTATGTGCATATTGTCGGAGTACATCGGTTCCGGAGACGATAACGATGCCAGAGATGCACATGAAACCCTAAAACACCCAAGGTTCACATGAAATCATAAAACCATTCTTGATCACTGTAATTATTCTCAAAAGTCTTAGTAACTCATATTTCCATCACATGATTCAAGTCTAACATATACTTTGAAAGATTTAGCAAAAACAAAGATAAAAACAAGGAAAAAAACAAAGACAAAAAAAAAAATAAAATTCTGTACCAACAAAATACAGTAATGTGGTGAACCCGTTATGTTCTGAAGAAAAATCATAATAAATTCGGATCCAATTCGTCATATACTAAGAAGTGCAAATCTCAAAGCATATCGAATGAATGAAAATTCGACTATTTTGACAGAAGAAAACAATTGAATGTTGTTTATTAAAACTACACATGAAATCATAAAAAAAAAACAAGGGGTCTAGCCCCTAGGGCCATGGCATGGCGAAGCCGTGCCCCAGGGGCACTGCTCTCGGCAAAACCAGCCCCCAAGGCCATGGCCTAGCCAAAATCGTGTCCTAGGGAAAACCGGGCCCCAGGGGTGTGGTAGGGCAAAAACCGGTCCCCAGGGGCTCCCATGGGCCGGTTTTGGACACATGGCGCAACGGGGGAGTCTGCCCCCAGGCACAGTGGAGGGCAAGTTCGGCTCCCTAGGGACCGGATTTGGGCACGTATTGTGCGCTGGTTTGTCTATTGTGCCATTTTTGATATTACGGTCGGAAGAGAGTTATTTTTGTTAATCCCTCCGCCTACAGTACTATAAGCGCCAAAAACTTAATATTCTCTAGAGTTTTGTTGTTTCAAAGTGAAGGTTTTGTTCTAATTTCAATTTGCGATGAAGGATTAGATACAATAAGGGGATTGTTTTTTTTTTTTGCGTGGATACTACAACGTTTGTTCAGTTGTCATAGCTCGATATGAGAGGTATACTGTAGTTTCTAATCCATTGATGGCACAAGTGTTCCTTTCATCCGAATAGTTTTACAGGAGCAGTTTTGACTATATCATGGATTTCAATTAGCTTTGAAGTGGTAGTTTGATGCACGTGATGGCCACACGTGCAAGTTGTTCTTTCAGTGAGCATTGTTTGCTGGGTTTTTATGTTATAGGTGGAGCATGTCATATTCTATGATATAAGTTCTTTGCTATCTATCCAACACCACAGGTGATGTCTTGGTTTATATTGTTTGATGATTGAACATTTGTTTCAGAAGGTCAGTTGCACATACTTAGACTTTGTTTTGGTTATGAATTGTTGAATACTTAGATTTTTTTCGTATGCTTTGTTGATAGCAGTGTGTTTAGACCTGCTGGTGGTTTGCTCAATTTGGCTTCATGAGAAGCATTTGGAGAAATCTCTTCCAATCTACTCGCACAAATTTAGCTTAATGAGTAGCATTTGGATAAAACTGTTTGAGTCTTACTCATTGAGATTAATCCTATGAACTTTCGAGGTGGAAGATATGTTGATGAAGACTTATTTGTAGGAGATTTTGATATTTCGGTTACATGAGCGAATTCAACTCAAGGTAGAGATTATTAAAACATGATCCGATTTCGTGATCGTGTCTGTGCCGGATTGGCACATACACCAACTAGCGCTAGACATGACGTCGAGTGGCGCATTATACTCTGACTTGGCTTTCTTCTCCGTTAGAGACTCTTATTCTCTAGTCTATATATGTGCCTCTATAGTCATATGGTTGAGATGCGCCAAATGGCCCCGTGATTGTAATTCTTGTATAGTGAATTTTGCATTCGTGCGTCTATGGTTTTTTTTGTAAGAATTTTTCATGTAAAAACTATTTTGCCATGCTTTTTATAACAGCATGTAATACAAAAGTAACACCTCTTTTATTCGTGCTATTTTTCCGTGCGTTTTGTAACAACATGTGATACGAAAGTAACACCCGTAAGAGGTGGTAGCATAGTATATATCTCCCGTCTTTCTCGCCAACCGTCCCAATGCCTTAACCGAGTGACGAGGTGGCTCTCCTCCGACTCACCGTGTAAGGAAGCGGCGTAACCTACCTGGAGAATTGGGGGAAATGGCCAATGCCGCACCTACCGCCGTGGCGCGTCACCCCCGCGCGCGGCGCGGCTTTTTCACGTGGTGGAGTTGGACTCGGGCGCAGCTCAACGCATCGGCAATCTGACGTTGGAGGCGGCTAAACCCTAAGCAAAACTGTAGCGCCAGCCACCCACGCGGCCCAAACCAAAACCCATCCCCTCTGGCCTCTCCCGCGCCTCCTATAAATCTACACACGGCACGCATCGCTGGAGGAGGCAGTCTTGAACAGAGCAAGCCGTCGCCGCTCTCTCCCACCCCCAACTCTTCCTTGGGACAGGAGACGAGAGCAGAGGAGGGCAATGCCGCGCGCTCCCATCAGCAGATTGCTCTCGCTCAGGTACCCGCCGCCAACGCCGGCCGCCTGCTCCTCCCGTCAATCTCGCCCTTTCTTCCTCTTCTTTTTTTGACGTAACTTTTCCTCTTCTTCCGTCTCCGTGATCTGATCTGTTTCTTTGTTTTCTTGGCGTCGCAGCCGGCGGGGCTACGCCGCGTCGGCGGCGGAGGTGCAGCACCGCGCGCCGGCGGCAATGGCAGCGAGGATTTCAGGGGCGGAGGGTGGGAGCACGGCGGCGTCCAGCAAGGAGATCTTCTGGATGAGGGACCCCAAGACAGGGTACTGGATCCCCGAGAACCTGTTCGCCGGCGAAGTCGACGCGGCCGAGCTCCGCGCACAGCTGCTCGCTAGGAAGGGCTAGGGAATTACTACAAGCAACAACTCCTCCCATTAATGTACTCATGAAAGAACCAATCCCGCCTAATCTGAGTTGGAACTTGATTGAAACGAATCACTTTTATTTGTTGGAATTGTGTTGTTCCCAATCAGTATGTAGGATGGTATCTAGTTGCTCACGCAATTGCAATTGTGTTGTTCCCAACCAGTGAAAATGCAAGATAGAATGGTGCAATTGTGTTGTTCCCAACCAGTGAAAATGCAATGCACAATTCCAGATGAAACAATAGAATCTAGTCTATATAGCGAAATGCGAATTAGGGAACAAAGATGCTGTAGGCCGTCCACTACAGGTGCTGTTCAAGCAAATTACTCAAATCAGGGAGAAATTAATTCTAATATGTTTCTTGCAATGAGTAAAGGATAAGATACTACTGCACAGGTAGGTAAGCTAGGTCCAGACCAACGATTGCAACAGAAACTTGGAAAACATAGTACTAGCCAATTGTCCGGGATCTAAGCACCGGTCTGATGGCTCCATGAGTTCATCTCTATTGGAATAGCTGTTGCTCAGAGATTCTAGCTAGCCACCTAGGCTCTGGACTTCATCTCCTTTGGGCTGCTGAGAAGAGGATTCAGTGCGTCCAGCACTCTCTTCACATCATCCTTGTCGCCGCCTACGTCATTGTCTGTGCCACCGCCGATGGGTCGGACCGCGGCAGACGACGTCCCCTTCTGGCTCGATATCGCCGAGGCCAGCGCTACCGGCATGAGACAGAGGCCCTTGTTCTGCAGGTACTGCATCGCCGTCGTCATGTTGTTCTCCATCAGCTGCACCACCTCCTGCTCGAAGGCCAAGCTGTCCTGGAGCTCGGATTGAGCGAGCCCCCCTCCTGCTGCTGCTAGTCCTGCCGGCCTTTCTCCTGATTTTGGGGACAGGAGAAGCTCTGAGCTCTGCATCACCAGCAAATTACAAGTTTACAAACAAGTTGGAGCATTTCTGTACAATTTCTAGGTTCTTTACATCAGTAAAGAGAAGAATGGAATCTAAAAGTACAATGTGTTATTAATTAACTTGTAATTTACCTCGATCTGAGATTCTGTCAGAAGTGGAACAACGGCTTCGGTCGCGCCCAGCCGGCTCATGCTAAGAACCTTCAACGAGAGCAATGGCATAAGTAGAGAAGCAGGGGGAAAAGCCTGTTATGTGAAACCGAGTGATTGCGGCGATGAACAAACCTTGACTTGTAACTGAAGAAATTTGACATACTCGATGATTTCATCGAGCATGGACGCCTTGTCAGTCTGCGTACCAGACATGCAAGTTCAGAATACTACCACAAACTGAAGTCGATAGAATGGAAAAAAAAGAGTTGCACTATCTGGCAAGGATTAATTCAGCAAAAAAAAAAACCTTGTTCGAGTTTGGAACAAGTTCTTGTAAATTCTTCATCCTATCAGAAATCTTCTCTCTTCGGAGCTGCAACAAACATAGGCACAGGTTTTAACAGCCCATTGGAATCTGATGTTCTGAATAAACTGATTAAATTCAGTCAGAACAAGAATAATGAATTGACTCACCCTCTCTGCAATGCTGTGTGGATCGGTGGCCTGGCCTCGGCGAGCTCTCACACGAGGCTTGGGAGCTCCATTCCCAGCAATCCCATTGCCATTTGGTACTTCGGATCGATTCACAAACGGAGCAATCAAGCCATTTTTGCCACTGCTGACTTCAGTAAACTGTACATACATACAGGAATGTCATTCATGTCATCAGTTAATAGAAAGATTCAACGGTAACACACAAATTAGCAATCAACAGATACCAGAAAGACAGAAACCTGTTTAGGATTATGTGCCGCTCCTGTTGCATTAAATGGTGCAAGTGGCCCAGAAACTAGCGAGGAGAGGTTAAGGTGATAAAGACCACTGAATTCCTGCAAATGTTGCAATCAGGTTAAGTAAACAAACGCATCATCACGGTCCGATTCTTCGTCAACCGTCAGCTAACTAGTACTGTGCAGCTTTATTTCGATAGCGATTAACCGGTAATAGTATCAGCCAACGAGCAAATGCACTCCAGATCAAACATGTCTCCAAAAACCAAACAAAATACTCCATTAAACAGCTCATTCTCACCTTCTGATTGATCTGCAGACTGTCAATGTTCGGAGTAACTTGTTGTCCAGGAGCGAAAGAAAGCAGCTTTGCAGTGTTGAGCTTAACATCATCCTGCAAGCATAACATGTAAAAAAAAATCACCACCACATGCAAGAACATGTCGTAATTAAGAGAAATTTCGATTCAAGCTTTATGCTTTCTGGCCACTTACATGTAGCTGCAGCTGTGCTGCTGAGGGCACAGTGACGAGCTGCTGATACTTCTTCCCATTTGGGGTGCAGGCTGCCTCATGCAAAAGAACATCGTTGTGAATCCTACCGAAACCGAAGCTTTGCGATGTTTCTTCTCCCGCCATGGAAAAAACGTTCGCGTAAGCCGAAGGCCACGCCGCCGACTCCGACACGGGTTGCTGCTCTCCCATGAGGAACTGAGGCAGTCCGGATTGCTCGCTCCCGCTGCTCTCGTTCGAGCTGCAGATCTCCGGGGCGCTGTCGGCGAGCGATATGGGGCACGGCGTGTTCAGGATCGAGCCCAGCGTGCCAGCCATTAGGGCGCACTCCGCCGCGCCGCCCAACGCAAAGCTCAGGCCGTGCGCCACGTCGTCGCTGTGCTGCAGCTCGTCGTGCAGCAGCTGCTCGTTCAGCTTCACAGGAGACAGCACGGTATCGCCGGGGAACACGGCCCCGTCGACGGTTTCTTTCGCGCTTCCGCGGTGCATGAGCGCCGGCGAGGAGCCGTTCTGGAGGTGGAACTCTATGTCTTCGGCTGAAGAATCGGCGAGAGAGGAAGCGCTGCCTGTCCAAGATGAGCCGGTGAACACGATGTCCTGAGGCCACGCCGGCGACGGGATGAAGGGATCGACAAAGCCGCCCATTGCACTCTCTTGTACAATCCACTGAGAAAAAGGATCCTGTGACAGAGTTGGAAAATAAAGATGGATGCAATTCAGAGGTAGCAGACATTTCAAGATCTCTCTACAAGTTGATAAATAAGAAAAATTTTATGGTATATTCTGTCAGTAGTATACGGTGGTAGTATAAATTAAATCTAACCATTGATTTGTTGAGAGCATAACAGATTTTTTTTTGTATTTATAATTTTTCATGATGGTATTATGAACTTTTTCAACTAAAGTTGAAAATATTACTCTTATTCCATATGATCCATCACATTGTCAATTACAATTCTACCGTCTTTGGAATTATATTACTCATACTACCAGGTGTAGTATAACGAAATCATAACTAAACTGAACTATTGGATCAAAAACAATAAACGGTCGATACTAAATTTAAAGTACCGTCAAAGAGCTCTAAATCAGGGTTGACTATAGTTCAACTTGAGATCCAGAACACAATGATTTCAAAAAATGTGATTGCTAATAATACCTTATTTATGTACTGCTAAATTAGTATGCATGACCTAGCATGGTCAACCAGGCGATTCAGATTAAAGAACAAGTTGCTTCCCTTACAAAATTGTATCTAATTTTTTTTAAAAAAAAATTCACTGGTTATCTGACAATTGCATTCAGAATTGTCCACTGAGAGGGATCTGCAAGAGAAACCCCTTGGTAAAAGATTTTAAAACTCGACCGTTTGCATCCGAACATATTGCTGCATAAAGAAATGTGCAAGTCCAAAGTAAGCCATGGCTCATGAGATAGAACAGTGTAACCATAACACTGAGTCGTCAGGTTCTTTGCCTAAATCTGATGAAACTCTGAACAACAAATGAAACTAATCAGAAATTTAGGATCCATCACTAGAAAAATCACGTGTCTAATTCAGCAAAGCCTAATGATTCGCCTCTCTTCTTTTAATTAGATTCAACAACATTCTGTAGCTCCGTGTTAACATTTGGTACAATACAAATAGTCACAGTTTCATCAAGAACATGAACAGACTAAGCCTACCGAAAAAACCATTCGCATAAAAGGAAACAAACCAAGCCCCCAATCCTACCTAGAAAGAACGTCTGCACAGAAGGAAACAAAACGGCCGCAAACAAAAGGAAAAGGTGCAGGAAACAGCAGAGTTGAGAGGAGCGCAAAGCCACCCAACAGTCGCGTGTGCCCAATCCAAAAGTCTATCTATTTCCGATCTCAGAAAATGGGATCTCTCTATTTTCAGATTCTCGAAGCATGCAAGAACAACACAATAAACTCTGCATCGGCGTAATTCTGCAAGAAACTACCAGCAAACCTGAAGGAACCGAAGGCTGGATAGGACGATGAGACGGGAAGAGGGCGAGCAAAGAGAAAAGGGAGTGAGCTCACAGTTGACGAGACGAGGAGGATGCCGAGGAGGAAGAGGAGGAGAAGGAGGAGGAATAACCGCTTCAGCTCCGCTCCTCTTTCTCTGGCCCGGCCTGAAGAAGGGGAGATAGAGCGAGGACTAGGCGCTGCTTGTGTTTTGTTTCTGTGCGTGACTGCTTCGCTTCTGTGCGTTTGTTTCTGCGTGCGCGCGCGCGTGTGTCGCGCTCTGCATGACAAGTGTACGCACGGGAAGCGGCCTGATGGTTATATACTCATCCAGGCCAAGCAAGCCTTCTTTTTTTCCTTTTGTTCATTCCCTTTTTAAGTGATTTTTTGGGTGCAAAGGATAAGACCACGGGGAGATGTGAAACTGAGGGTATTCTCAACAATTTGTTAATGTTAAGAAACTAGTCCCGGCCAAGCTGCCTGGCCTGACCTATGGTGGGTTTCTCATTCATTCTGTAGACTATATAAAAGGAAGACCTCAATCATCGTACGTGCTTTTGAGAAGAAGAATAAAGAAAAAGAAAAAAAAAGTCCCCTACATCTATGTATTCAATCTATTGTTCTGTTTTTGTGTGCGATTCTACGCTTGTCTACGAGGTGATCGTTCGGACTGGACTCGTCAGCGACGGTTCTTTAACAGTTACTATACCTTGTTACTAGAGGAGAGTGATGGATTTTAGAAACAACATTCCAATAGCTTGTTACTGGAACTTGTTACCAAAGGGTCACACGATGAATTAATTGTTGCATGAGATTAGGGATAACATTTTTGTCCGATAACCCGATTACTCATGAGTAAAAACACTAATGGAGATGATTATGTTCCTCCTATAGCGTTCGTAGGTACGTCCGTGAGCAAAACTCTGCCCCCAGACAGCAATGCCGTCCACGGCTCTAGATCTGCAAAAACTGTCCATGTCGTCGTCTGCCCCAGCTGTCCACTCCATTCATGCAAACTCCAGCCGGCAGCCGCCGCCGTCGTGGTCGCCTCCTTCCGGCCACTAGTCGCCGCTGCCGCGTCCAGTTGAAGATGCCGCCCCCGGATCCAGTGGACGGCGGCCGAGCCGAGAGCCTGAGATCCGGCTCTCTTTTTGATGCTTGCGTAGAGTCTTCATTTGTTCAATTAGATTTCTTTGTCTTGTTTAATGCTGTTGAACCTTGATCTTTCCGGTATTATTTGTTGGATTTTCGGCTTGTTGATGTGATGCTGTGTAATACCGAAGCTAGTCGGCAGATTGATGGCCTTGAATTTTTGTTCCTCCTTTTGTCGGTCAACGGCGCATGGCGGCTACTCATCGCCTGGAGGCGGTCACGTAGTAGCAATAGTTCCTCCTTTTGTCGGTCTTTTGTCGGTCGCGCACCATGTACTCCGTAATTGGTTGTTGTCTGTTCGGTTTCACCTTTTTCTTTTTCGTTTGTGTGTCGGCTTTGTTCAGATAAAATGTACCTTTTATCTCTAACTGTTTTTGTTTCTTTGCTTCGTCTAATGAAATGATGTGCAAAGCTTTTGCACATCCTTAAAAAAAAATTGTGATGTCAGACTTGAACATTGGCTTGTTTATTTCTGTTGACGTTCTTGAACTCGAATTTGTGTGATGACAATAAGTGAACATTGGCTTGTCTATTTGCATTTTACATTATTGACCATCGTCTTATCTTACTAGCATTTTTAGCTTCTACATGTGCCATTGTTTCATAGTAAGTTGGGGTGGACAGACCGGTGTGCCCGCGGGCGACGGGTATGTACAAAGTTATATGGTTGTTGCACTTGGCAAGTATGCTACGGGCTAGAAAATCCCTAGCGGACATGCGTATAAGTAGCCTCTATCCGTACCCGCCTCGCTGACTGTCATGCCTACATAGGATCCACCTATGATCCTCTCTCCCACTTCCCTGCACCCCTTTCTTTTTATTCTTGGTTGGAGTGCCTAGCTTTTATTACTCATGCAATTGTCAAGCATCTTCTATCTCTTCTCCTTCTCTCTTGCACCTCACCAAATATATATATATATATATATATATATATATATATATATATATATATATATATATATATATATATTTTTAGTAGCAAGCAAAAGGACTATTGGGAGTACCTGATACTACGCTCGACGATAGTACCATTTTTTCACATAAAAATGTGTGGATATAATTGTCTCATTATGTGCTTGAGATTACCCTAGTCATTAATTTCACCATTGCAGCAGAATCGTTACGGTTTACTGAGCAACTGTAGTAGTCTTACGTCTTATGTTATGATTTTCAGATTAACATGATATCCTTTTTCACATGATTAACTTGAAAATATGATATTTATCTCTTGATATTTTCACTGTAAATGGCAATGTTTCTTTTGGGCAAAGCTAACTCCCACGTCCTTTTTCCCAATGGTCTCGAGGAGATTTTTCTTGCGCGCATAGCTGTCGCAAAAAGAAGATATAGATTCCCTAGGGACGATTTGATAAGTTGGTGATTCTTTCACATCGGGACAGCAAGGACAGTGGCAAATATCAGCGGCACAGAAGTTGATCAGCACCTAAATATTCTTGTGCTTAGTTTAGGTGAAGTTTCGGATTAGGCTCGATGGAATTAGCCGAAAGCTTGGTGTAAAGATTGCCTAGGGCAGTAGATTCCAGTTAATTTAACAAGGGGATAGATTAATTAAAATGGGATGGCATAGCAGGCCTGCTGATCCCGAAAACGATTTTATTCTGGTTGGAACTTGGAGCTCTCTTGGGATCGATAGCAACGGTTTTGCGCCATTTTTAATTCCCAACCGAGTAGTTGTCGTCGGTCGGCTTCGCTCTTGCTCGCATGCGAAAAGAAAAGGAAAAGAGACGAAACGATGGGGGAGTGAGTCCAGCAAATAACCGAACTGTCCCTCGTAACCGTTGATGTATTTGTCCCGGTCAGTGCATGTCTCTATTCTAATTGCTATGGATCTGTTGTGGTGTACCCTCTCGGTTTCATTACGTTTGTCCATGGCTCCAGGAATTTCCATTCCAAAATTACTAAAACTAACAGGCCGTGAAAAGCGCGCCACCTCCCGCGTATACGTCGCCCAGAAAAATTGCGCCTGTCGGATGCGCACTGGAAGGCCGGGATCGCGCCAGCGCTTGGTGCGCACGGGCGTTGCCCCCGTAGCCGCGCGTCCGGTGGGCCCCTGTAGCCGTGCGCTGCGTCGCGAACTCGCTCATCCCACGTCGCCCAGAAAAGGAGCCTCATCCTCATCCCATTCCTCGCTCTCCTCGCGCCTCCTCTCTTGCTCTGTCACGCGACGCCGCTCCTCCCCTCTCTCCCTCCTGTGCCGCCCTTCTACGCCAGCGCCGCCTTTCTACACGAGAGCCGCCAGTCCTGCCTTTCTACGCGAGAGCCGCCAGTCCTGCCCTCTTCCTCCCCCGCCGCCCCCTCGGCCTCCCTCCCCTGCAGTCACCACTCCCCCGCCAGTGTAGCTTGTGGCATTGCCGTCTTTAGAGTCTTTTGCTTGTAGTATAAGTATGCTTGGCCTAGAATCCCTAAAAACTCTGTAATTGACTGCTATGTCGTACTTTATGTAAGGACTTTATTATGGTATTGTAATCGTAAATAGGACTGGTTATCAATCTGTGCACAACTGAAATCATAGATAGTTGAGGGGGTACAGAGATGAGATACCTGGAATTTTTGGGTGTCCCCACAATCAAGAGTGTAATTATTGCAATATTTCCACTCTATATCCCCTATTTAAATGATTTGGAAGAGGATAAGTGGTTGCAGTATGTCTCATTAATTTTTTTAAAAGATTTAGTGTTTTCTTAGTCTATACGCATGGTTGGCCGTGGACAAATTTGTAACTATTTTGGTTACAAATACTTCCAGAGGCAGAGGCTAGAGCTTCATGAGGCGCAAATGGGGCCATCCCTCCCCCTCTTTAGAAGATTTATTAAGCAAGTACTTAGTTTTACCTCTTAAGTGGTAAGTGTTGGTGATATGCCCTAGAGACAATCGTAGAGATAATTGTATCACATCTATGTTTATGAGTTATTGGATAAATATTATTGTGTTCCTTGAATGAATTATTAGTTATAAAGATTAATACGTATGTGACTTATCGGTGAAACTCTTTAACTTATATGACATACTTCCAAATGTATTCATGGTCGGATATCACTGGTCAGAACACTAGTGACTCATCGACCAGCACATATATTGATTGATGACCATGTTTCACCGGTCATGGATATAGTGATATCGAATCAATAATGTGAACACATGTTAGAGAACATGGTGTTGGATTGACCCACCTTGAGACACTATTGAGATTGTTATGATTTTATGTGTCATCAGTTGATCTCAAGCAATGATGATGTATAATCCTTAAACATAAGATCAGCATGGTTTTCTACATATGTAATAGTACACTTAAGAGTTACTAAACGCTACTCCGTAACTGGGTAGTTATAAAGGTAGCTTTCGGATATGCTATGAAACATGCGGAGGGATATGACTTGTTGGATATAGGATTTGCCACTCCTAACATAACAGGAGAGATATCTCTGGGCCCCTCAATGTGGTCGGATAAAGAAAGTGCATGGTCGTGCCACTAGTGGTCGAAGAGTCGACCACATAAAGTTATCTGTCACTTGATCAAAAAAGTATTGAATAGTCTATGGATGATAAATTATCTCACCTAGAGTTCAATCATATATCGTGAGGTAAAGGGGGAATACACAAGTAGGTCATTCAGTTTGATTAGATATGGACTGGTCGAACATAATCACTAATTGCTCGTAAGGAGTTATGAACTGGTTGTGACTAAATATGAACAGGTCATATAGAGATATGGGCTGGTCATAAGTGATAAGGACATGGTCGTAGATCATATTGTATTAAGGTTCGTCTGATATAATTTATGTGTATTCGAGAATCGTTATGTCCTACTAGGAACCGCTAACAACTCGTGGTCGGAAAAGAGTTTTCGGGTCGCAACCAATTACACATGAACCTATAGAGTCATAAACTTAACGGGTTGGAACAAACGAGTTCGGATAGGATCCGTCATGGGCTCTTTATAAGGGGATGCGTGAAGCTGTTGGGATAGATGACGTGAGTTGCTCCACCGAAACCCTAGCTGCCTGTGAGACCCCGGTTTATTTAGCTTGTAATACTTACCCTTCCATTGGCTCTAGCATTACAAACAAAATACACCGTGTCTCGATGGATATGTGCTTCCCAGAAATTGCAGCACACATACATCATACAAAAGCATGCATCATTTCCATGCATCATATGATAACAAGTCTACCAAAAGACATACATAATATAAAGTTCTTACAGAACAGCCGACCGGCCAAATGACATAAGTATTAAGTATCAGCGGAAGCAAAAGGTGCCATAAGATGGCTTAAACCAAAAGTCGACCGGTTAGCCACTCTTCTTCTGCTGCACTGCGCGTCTAATGGTAATGATCTATGATCTATGATCTCTTGTTTGTATGGCTTCTTAATTTACGTGGTAGAATTTTTGAATTATAAGCTAGTGTAGCGTACTCGTATCCCTTCAGTAAGTAAATGATAAACCAGCTAGCCCCTTCTTTCAAAGCTTAGCAAGTGAATTTCATTAGATTGGCCCCCTCGATATTTCTCTCCAAGCTCCGCCACTAAACACTTCCTCTCTGTACCTTTTAAGGTGTAGTAGTACTCATCCTTAATTTGCTCGGAAACAAAAACTATGCTAGTCATCATAGAATTATTTGTGTCATGATCAATAGTTACCACTAATATACACAAAAATGTCTCAATTTGTTATGCGGAGGTAATATTAGTAGATTTGCTATAAAAAAAGTACTTCTAGATCGTAATATATTTTTTCATAAATTTAAATAACATATAATTAGAAAAGAGCAATGATCAAAGTAGTAATAGCTCTAGCAATTCATTTAACGTACCAACTCAACAAGAACAATAACTTCAGCTAAATCATGCGTGTTTTAGGGGTGCCCCATCCCCTAGGTAGTCGTGGATATCTAGGGACCATGGGGAATATGGATTTTTTTTTGCAGATACACCACCTTTTCATCCCGTATCAGCGCGGCGGCCTCTCCCCACCCGCCATGTCAGCTCGTTGCCACACGCCCACCGTGTGGCAACTGTTGCCGCACGGCCGCTGTGCGGCAACGCCTCCCCCGCCGCCACATGGTCTCCCCGTCGGCCCTCGCCGCCACCTCAGCCGGCCCCCGCCGCCACCTCAGCCGCTGCCGCACGACCACTGTGCGGCAACCATTGCCGCACGACCACTGTGCGGACTGCCATGCGGCAATGCTCTGCAGCCTACCACATGGCCTGTCCCCTCCCCTCCCGCATTCGTTAGGGTTTATTGTCGGCCGAAATTAGGGTTTACTGATTAGGCTTTCGCGGCTGTTTGTAGAAATTGTAAAATATAGCAAATGAGTTCAAAAAGGCATCCACCATGCGTACCCCTCCCGGCCCTCCCTCTCACCAGCCACCCCCTCCCGCCACGCACCCGGACTGTTCTGCGGATAACCATCTTTCCCACTGCCCCTTCTCCCTCCTTCGCACATCTGTCGTCTCGTCCAGAAACTGCGGCACCAACGCTTACGGAATTCCCGGTGCCAACGCCATGACTCCTCCTTCGCTTGGCTTTAAATACCGAACTCTGGAACTCGCTCTTCGCTCATCTCATTTGTGTTTCGATTCTCGTTCTTACGTTCATCGTTGAGAACTCAAATAATGTAACATAATTAATTTTATTGGGAGGTTAAGTGTTTGCTTGCTTCTCGTCACTTGTTGCTCTGCCTTTTTTGATTACTTTCTCCCGAAGGGCAGGTAATTTATCGGATGCTTTTGCCATTATTACCGTAGTCGTAATTAATCAGTCTTAGTCAGCTGGTCGTAATTAGTTAGTTTAGGGGCAATTAATTAGTTGTAATTAGTTTAGTAGTCATCATTATGGCATATTAAATAAGTGAAAATGAAATACTGGTAATTTTTTAGTGGTAATTAATCAGTCATAATTAGTTAGTTTAGAGGTAATTAATCAGTCATAATTAGTAAGTTTAGTGTTAATTACTTACTTTGTTGGTTTATATTAGTTTTGTGTTAATAATTAGTCGTAATTAGTTTATTGGTGATTAGTCTGGCATATTAAATTAGTGGAAATGAACTATCAGTAATTTATTTAGTGGTAATTAATCAGTCGTAATTAGTTAAGTAGCAATTAGTTAGGCATAACTCATTCAGTTCAAATTAGTTAGTTGTAAGTAATTAAGTGGCAATGAACATGTGCTCGAATAGTGGCAAACACGGTAGTAATGAATTACCAACAATTAATTATTTCTATTTAATTGTGGCTTTAGGTATTTTCGAATATGCAAGACTTGTTTTTGTTTTACGACGATGGTCTCGTATGGGTCAGACCCGATGGGTTGGACCTATTGAGATGCCAGTACAAGATGGTCTGGGCGGAGGGGCTCTACGCGATGAATATTCATGAGTTGCAAAGCTGCATCCAGAGGGAGTTCATCACGGAGCCAATGACGAAGAAAGTTGTGATCAAGGCGATCACTTGCACGAATTATGTGTAGGAGCTAGTGAAGGTGAATGGAAGCCTAGCATGGAGGTAGTACATAGAGATTGCCTCCCAGCCCGAGGTGGCCATTCACGGGAAGCCTATGGTATACGTGAATTTCGTACGCAGGGCGCCGAAAAACCCTGATGATGCCGGGGCCTCTACAAGCAGGCAAGCGCAACCCGAGCCTGAAGATGGCAATACGGAATGTGCTGCCTCTGAGGGAAGTCTCGTGCCTAATTTTGTGCCAAATGAGGGGGCAAAAATGTGGTGGTCAGCCCGCATCGACTGCCACAAATATCTACCAGACGAACCTCTCGGGTTGGTGTCCGACGAGGACGCCAACCCAAGCTCGGATGGTACTAATGTGGACGCACACCAAGCCGGTGGTCCAACCGGGGGAATGCATCATTGGAGGTGCCTTACGTGGCATCGAGACATGATGATATCACGGTGCGTTCGCTCGTACTGCCACAAGAAGAAGGCTCCCAGTGGGGGTTTGATGCCGACACCCTCTTAGTTGGGCAGCGCTTCCTGGACAAGGTGGCCGTGCAACAAGCTATAGCACGGTACGCCTTGTTCATCATCCGTGTGTACCGAGTGCACCGGTCCAACCCAGGAAAGTACGCAATGAAGTGCGTAGCGGAAGGCTGCCCTTGCAAGGTCAGTGCTCACCGAGCAAAGATCTTCGGCTCGGTCTTCATGATCAAGGCGCTAATCGACCACACTTGCGTGCTCAGTGAGCCCCTGCAGTAGCATCAGAATCTGACTTCCGCATATGTTGCAAAACTTATCATGCACCTAGTTGAGGTGGACGTGTCTGTCTCCCCCAAGATACTGATGTCGGAAGTCACTAATCAGGTTGGCTATCCAGTCAGCTACAGCAAGGTCGGGTGAGCCAAGCAGAAGGTCATCGAGAACATATACAGGACATATGAAGAGGCGTACAACCTTGTGCTGATATTGCTTCACTAGATTGCCGAATCAAACCCCGGCACATACATAAACAAGCTTAACCATCAAGATGCTAGGAAAGGTCCCAACCACTTCATACTGGATCGGGTGTTCTGGGCTTTCACTCAGGCCATCAGGGGCTTCAAGTTCTGCCGCCCCGTGCTAACGATGGATGGCACTTTCCTTATAGGGAGGTACAAAGGCACCATCCTCACCGTGGTGGCTACCGAAGCGAATGACCAACTTCTCTCAGTGGCATTTGCCATTGTGGAGAGCGAGAACACATCCAGCTAGCTATGGTTTCTGGCGAACATGAAGAGGGCGGTGGTGGGAGACCAGCCCAACGTCTGCCTAATCACAGATCGCAATGCTGGGTTGTTAGCGGCCATCAACACCATGCAGCGTGGGATGGATCTGTCTAACTAGTGGAATGACGTGCAATCCATGTGGTGCATGAGGCATCTTGCATCTAACTTGTTCACATGGTTTTGTAGTCAGGAAGTCATGAAGACGTTCAAGGCATTATGTCTACAGAACCAGAGGCGGAAGTTTGAGTCCATTTGGAGAGACTTCGAACACCGGACAATGAGGCATACAATGGAGTGCACTTCGGGGGCACTAGAGGGAGAGTAACCTAGCAGTGCCATAAGTTTCTGTAACACCCTTGTTTTCTGGAGCTTTTCGAAAATTTCAAAATAAAACGAACCATTGGTTTCATCGAAGTTTAAAAGCTTAAATTGAGATTTTAGAATATTTTCCAATTGACTAACTCTAACTTCAACTAAATTCTCTGTTGGATTTGTCGGATTTGTTGGAGTTCTGGTGTTCCCTCCCTTTCTGTGCTTGTTTTGTTTTCCCTTCGGCCAACCCTCCTCGGTGGTCCAGACCTCCTTAGGTCTAGACATCCTCTGTGTTTTCTCTTTGGTTTAGACATTCTCAGGTTTAGACCTCCTTTGTGTTTGGACCTCTTCTTTATCCAGACCTCCCCGTGGTTCTGACCCCCTTTTAAGTCATGACCACCCTCAAGCTGTTTTAAGCTTGGGTTTGTGTTTCAAACCTCCTTTGATCTCATCGTGACCGTTGGGACCTCCTCTAGTCCTATCTTGACCGTCAGGATCTCCTTTGGCTCTATCCTGACTGTTAGGACCTCCTTGGACCTCTTTTCTTGGATCCCCTCCATTAGATCTTTTCCCCTTTTGAAATCTCACCCGTTAAAACCCCTCCTTTTCTGGACCTCTCTTAAGTCCAGATCCTGTGCGCGCATTCCCCTCCTTAGGACCATTAGATCTTGTTTGGATGGACCGATTGAGGGGAGGCGTTCGGATGGTCCGAACGTCCCCTTGCATTATGGTGCGTCCGATTGAGTTTGGACGACCCGATGTAAGCAAACGTTCGGATGGTCCGAACGTTCCTATCTTCTTGGACCACCCGATCAAGACCGTATGGCTCTGGTTCGTTGCGCCTTTTCCTTCGTCCCTTGGACCTCCTCCTCCCCGTGATCCTCTGGTCTTTTTGCAAAGACCACCCTCTTTGGTCACGATCACCCTTTGTGGTATGACCTTTGGTCTTTTTGCAAAGACCACCCTCTTTGATCACGACCACCATTTGTGGTCATGACCTCTGGTCTTTTTTGCAAAGATCACCCTGGTGGGACAGGACCTCCTTTGCCCTCTACGGGACCTCCTCCCGCAGGACCTCCTCCTGTAACCACCTCGTAGTTGGACCTATCCTTTGGTCATGATTTTTCCCTATTGCTTTGACCAACCTCTTTGTTTGAGCTAGCCTTGTCCACTTTCTCCTTTCTGCACGCTTGCAGTAGAAAATCTCTGAGCATTAAATATCATTGCAACGTATTAAATGTTGTCACCTCCGTTGTACCCCTCTCTCCCTCTTGTCCCCTCCTTTACCTGCTCTCGTCCCCTCCTCCACCTATCCTCGAACACGTGTGCCCTTGAAACTCCCAGCTGTTGGAGATATGCCCTAGAGGCAATCATATTGATGATGATATTTCATTGTATCCATGATTTAATAAATGTTCCTTGAATATTGCCTTTGTGTTGATTAACAAGTATGTGACTTGTTTGTGAAACTCTTTACTTGTATGGTTATTCTAAAGTTGTCCCTAGTCGGAGTTCATGTGAGGACACACGTGAATGATTGATTAGCACATGTATCGGTTGATGACCATGTTTCACAGGTCATAGACATGGAGATGTCAAACCAATAATGTGGACACATGTTTAGAACATGGGGTTGGACCGACCCAACATGAGACATAGTAATTATTCTTATGGTTCTCTCTACACAATGTGTACGTCTTGTCCTTAGACACGAGATTGTCGCATGTACTTGAGATGTGAATCGACCTACTTAGGGGCTATCAAACGCTACTCGTGAATCGGGTAGTTATAAAGGTAGCTTTCGGGTTTGTCATGAAGCATCTTTGCGAGGCATGGTCGGTCGAGATGGGATTTGCCCTCTCTACCGAGAGATATCTCTGGGCCTCGAGTGATCGGATCCGAAATGCATGGCCATGCTACTTAAGGTTAAGAGTTAACCTAGTAAGGGATTCCGGATCACAGGATCGAAAGAGTGGTCGCTTGGAGCTCGATGAATATCGTGAGGCAAAGGGATTGGCATGTACATAACGTTGTGATGGTTCGTCCGATATGATCTTTACGTATGTTTAGGAGTTGGCACGCCTTGCTAGAGGCGCTACCAACTATTGACCAAGTATGTGTACTCGCGTCATGTCTAAACATATGTGAACCATAGGGTCACACACTTAAGGGGCTGAAGCCTAATTCGGATTGGATCTAAATTAGACTGGGCATTGAGTCCTAATGGGCCTCTATTCGTAGAAGCCCATTATAAGGACGTCTATAAAAGGAGGGCAGGGGCGCGCTGGTTGAGGGTTGAGTTTTTCGTGACATCCTCAAACCCTGGCCGCCACCCCTCCCACGCCCTAGTCGCTCGCGCGGATCTAGTAGTCCGGCGTGCGTCGCTTCCTCCCGTACGTGTGGATACCTTTGGAGGCGCTGCATCTGTGGCGTTGGGACGAACCGCAAGAAAGGAGCTGTACGTGGGACGCCGCGACGAGGACGAGGAAGTAGTACGACTACTCGCCCGACGCATCGCATGAACCGAGCACGACTACACCGCCCGACGTCTTTGCATCAACTTCCGCACCTGCGCGTCTAGTGGTAAGACCGTGATCTATAACTACAGTGATCTTGGTTTACGGGTAGAATTTTTTAATTTGCGCTAGTGTAGCCTACCTGTTTCCCTACACCAGCATCCCAGGATTCATAAGCTTGGACAACTCCCTATCTTTACCTTCTTTCTCATTTCAACTCTCTTGCTCTCTCTCAACCAGCTCTTCAACCTCCCTTCCAAGCTTTGGACCTCCTCCGACCAACTCTCTGGACCTCCTCCAAATCTTCAGAGTTCTTTTGTTGGTTCTAGTGCTGCTTTTTTAGAAGTTCTTTTGGTTTTTACTTAAGCTTTGTTTGAGTTGGTTTTGTTCTCTCGTGTAGATTGCGAGGACACCGAGGAGCCTGAGTACTTTGAGGAGGAAGACCCTCAAGCCTTCGAGCAAGGTAAGTCATACCCTTGATCATGTTGACACCTAGTATTTTAACCTATGTACTTTCTGTTTCAAGCTAAGTACTGCATGCATATTTTACTCAGTATCTCAATACCAGTGTTTACACTCATAGTTAGACCTAACTCCTTTGTATGGCCAATATTTACATTACAACTGATCTTGTTGTCACCTTAGTTAAAAACCTAGTTAATGCATTAGTATGACCAGGACCTTTGGAAAAAGAAATGCTTAGCTATGCTTAGACCAAAATCTTGATTTGGAAAGTTTTTGCCAAAGACCAATGTTTGATCTCAAATGTTTTAACCATGGCATTGGGTTGTCATGAAAATCTGTTTTTATTTTTAAAGGCAAATAAATAGAAAAAGGATTTGGACTTGGGCGAGTCTTGGTTGGTTGTATGGTGGGTGCATGGGGAATGCATGGGGGTCGTGTCAGTCGACGCCCCAGGGTTGAGGTTGTCACCCAAGTTAGTTAAGGACCGATCTTCGAGCGTTACTTTGCTATGCCCCTACGTGCAACCACAAGTCTTGTATGGGCGGGACCTGGCCGAATAATTTACAATGTCTCACCATGGTTGTTCCATTTGAATGTGTGGGTGGTCCTTCATAACCTACTTTCTTTACATTTTCACCTGACGCAAGAGGGGGCCTGAACCCTGCGGGTGGTTAGCCCAACAGGGGTGAAACCTTAGCGAGGGGGACTGTGGTGAGAAGGAGCATTGTAAAAGCCTTGTGATAACCTTTTAGTCGCACACCTTCAGAAGTGTGTAAGCGAATAGTGCAATTTGGTTATCTCTTGTGGGTAAAGCTGTACACCTTTACAGAGTGAAAATCTATTCGAATAACCATGTCTACTATCATGGACATGCTAGCAAAGCCTCTCCAAGTTAGACTTTGGTTTTGTGTTTTCAAATGCTTTTGAAAACTGGTTTTGGATCTCTATCCAATTGGGTTTTGGGTGGGGAGCCCTAGCGGTTAGCTTGGTGATTGGAGGTTATCCTTCACCCTTCAATCTTGTTATCAATCAATCAAAATTGTGTTAGAAAATGAATTTTATGTATGGTGTAATCTGCTTTGGAACTTATTACTTGTACCTTGAAAGAAACATGGCTTTATGCAAATCAACCTTATAAGCTCTCCATTGTGATATTCATTTATGTATGTTATTCTGTTATTTGACAGGTGTGACTTGCGAGTATGGTTGTTGTGCTTACTCTTGCTTGAATTAATCTTTTGAGCAGGTGAAGAGGTCTTTGTTGAGGACCAAGAGGTCCTGGACGACTAGACTACGCTTTCCAGCCAATTGCCTGTGGTGTATTGGATGGACTTGTCTTTTGATTCCGCTGTGTAAAGTTGCCTTTTGCCAGCTTGTAAGCCAGCCTTGTAATCAACTCTTTTGCTGTTATTAAAGTTCTCATTGATGTATGATTATCACTTGTGTTTGCTGTGTGAGCTAGCTGTTGATCCTTGGGACTAGTTCAGAACACAGGAGATGTAGGGCTTTTTTAAGTCCCATAACCTCCTCGGGCTGGGTCTCTCGACCTCCCCTAGGTCTAGTCGTGGCACTTGGGGAGGTCTTGGGTCTCAAGACCTCCTCAGGTCAGATCTCTGGACCTCCTGGGTGGTCCTGGAGGTCCTCTCGAGTTGTCCTGCTGGACCTCCTGGGAGGTCCTGGTGGACTTTTTGGGAGTTCTAGTAGGTCCTCTCGGGTGACCCCTAGTCAGGTCGTGACAGTTTCTTGGAATGGATTCGTGGCCACGCTCCTGAATTGGAGAAATGGTCTTTCCTCTATGACACAGACGATGCGAGGTATAGGATTATGACGACCAACATATCTGAGGTCTACAACAGCGTCCTCAAAGGTGTGTAGTGCCTCCCTATCACCGCGATCGTCTAGGAGACATGGACTCGTACTGTTGGTTATTTCGTCAATAGAGCCATCGTAGTGAAACGACAGATGGAAGAAGGCAAGCAGTGGTCTGAGAACATGTAGATGCACATGGACCAGAAGATGGAGAAGGCCTGGATGCACGATATCCGAGTGATCGATGGCCTTAGGAGGAAGTACGAGATCAGGCTTCGGCAGAAATACATCAACAGTCATGCTAGGGGGGAAGGAAACAGGCATGCACCCTGGGTGATATGGCGACATGCACCTGCAACAAGCCGAAGCTCCCGCACAAGCCATGCTCGCATGTTTACAAGGCGTGTGCGCAGATGAGGTAGATGTGTACGTCGTACATCTCCGAGTACTATGACATACAACACCTTTTCAGTACATGGAGTGCAAAGTTTTACTTGTACGGCTTGGAAATAAACTACAAGAATCTTTGGTCGGACAGGGAGCAATGGGCCCCGAACAAGGCCTTAAAGATAGTATGGAAGGGGCGATGGCAGACGCGACACTTCTAGAATGACATGAATGGCAACCAACATACCAGTATTAGCCACACAATCAAGTGCAGGATATGCAAGACCCCTAGACACTCAATGAAGGATTGTCCCAACAGACCGAGCTCGTCTGGTC
The DNA here is from genome assembly GCA_036346255.1 of Ampelocalamus luodianensis. NCBI lineage: Eukaryota > Viridiplantae > Streptophyta > Magnoliopsida > Poales > Poaceae > Ampelocalamus > Ampelocalamus luodianensis. The sequence goes on along the minus strand of CM070634.1, from coordinate 41,106,530 downwards.
GTTATTCGGTGTCATAATGTATTGTTTTCTCCGCCTTGTTTTGTTATGTACAACAAAACTTCTACGATAGCAGGATTTACTCTTCCTTGTTACGTTTTACACTATACCTCCTTGTTACCTTTTTCACTGTAGGGTTTAGGGTTTTAGGGTTTACGGTTTTAGGGTTTGTAGGGTCTGTAGGGTTTAGGGTTCAGGTTTAGGATTTATAGTTTAGGGTTTCTAGGGTTTAGGATTTTAGGGTTCAGGTTTAGGGTCTATTCACATGCATTTAACAATACTCTACCTCCTCAGCTTTTCAGACTAAAAAGACAGAACTCTGCAAAGCAGAACATGACTTCTCTCTGTAAAGCAGGACGTGACCACTCTATGCAAAGTAAGATGTGACAACACTCTACCTCACCAGCTTTTTGGATCGACATGAAAACACTCTACCTCCTCAGCTTTTCAGACAGAAAAGATAGGACTCTACAAAGCAAGACATGACTTCTCTCTGTAACGCAGGACGTGACCACTCTCTACAAATTAAGATGTGACAACACTCTGCCTCGCTAGCTTTTCAGATCAACATGACATCACTCTGCCTCGTCAGCAACTTTTCAGAAAGACAAGACAACACACTGCTTCGCAGGCTACTCACATGAATTTAACCATACCATGCCAACCCTGTGGCTTATAAAACGAGGTGGAAGAGATCTTGGAGAGAACACTACACAACCAAACCCAACACTACACCTGAGCTTGCTTCACCACACTGGGACGGACAAGATGCAGAAGAAGCAATGGGACAAAATGATGAAGTAATGGGACGAGATCTGTGAACAAGCAAGGGTTGTTGCGGCCCGGTATGAACAAGCAAGGGTTGCTGCGGCCCGGTATGAACAAGCGGAGTGTTCCAGGAGGGCACCTCTCCGCAATGAGTCCCCCCGTAGTAGCAACCCCTACTAGACCATTCCAACCGAGCCTTCGCCGCAACACCCGCCTGAGGGGGAGACACCGCCCCTCTGTTGGTGCAGGGACCTATGCAAGTTCTTCAAGTCCAAGCAGCGGCTCAGCCTAGGCATGCGTTACTGGGGTTGTGTGAACTACTCTTGTGACTATCCCGACCGTCATTGGGACACGAGCAGATATCAGCAGCTGTTAAGGACCAGTTGTTTTCGTACCATTTCTCTTTCAAAGTACGCACTAACAACCTCTTCCGTCTCCCTTAGTCCCCGGATATGCTATGTGTCTACTGCAAGTGGATTGACCAAGAGATCCACCCACGTGACCAGCGGCAAATCGACTACAAGGAGTGGGATGCCAAAATGGCTCGCGAGATCTAGGAGGAGCTCCGCAACGAAGAGCAAAATGAGCATATCCGCTGGGAGACGAAAGCTCATCTCGAGGCGTACAGGCACAGGGAGCGCGAATCTCGCGAGAGGGAGCGCGAGAAAAAGAGGAAAATAGCGGCCAAGGCCAAGGAGGCCGCCGAGCTCGCAAGGAAGGGCAAATGGCCCCGATCCACGTAGTAGGTCGGGCCATTTCGTAGTAGTCCCTCGTCCTACCCACCATGTTTTTGTCGGGATCCAAAAATACAATTCTGGACCCTCTGTGTATAATGTACTAGTCCAGAATCACGCTAGTGCACACAGTGTCAACATAAGCGAATATCGATCCACACAAGCGATTAATAGAGTAGACGATTAATTTGAATAGCAAATAAGGGTTTTGACCTTATGGTCGAGTTTACAACTTATTAAGCCATGCAAGACTAACAGAGAATAAAATAGCAGCGGAACAAAGTAAACTCCAGTAGAGATCCCATCAATTCACCACAGGAAACCGACTAGGATCCAGACCCTAACGATCATCAACCTTCAACGAACTCCTCCTCGAAAGCAGGCGAAGACTCCTCCACTTCTGTAGGTTTGGGCGTAAGTTTTACAATAAGTGTGAGTACACAGTCGTACTCGCAAGTCATACCACAGAATGCAAAATATAGATGGAGGCTTATTCCAAAGGAATGGCTTTTGTGGTTCTTTTGCAAAAATGCAACATTTGCAATTGAATACAATAATAGGTTGAAACAGGAAGTAAAACAAATAAATAATATTAATTTCAACAGTTGTTTTCACAAAGACACATAGCCTAGTCAGGTTATTCACACAACCATATGACTTAGGTTACACATCTCCCATCCCAAATATTTTATGAAAATCCACCCCTCGTGTGAAATCCCTGAGCATTGTCCATGATCGCGGACGCGGCTATTCGAATAGATTGTTTAACACTCTGCAGAGGTTGTACACTACCCACAAGATACGATTAGTGTAGCTAGCACTAATCATAACAAAATATTTCAGAAACTTCATCTCAACATTGACATTCCCGATGTGCTTAAACGCCAGACCGTCCAACACAGTAAGCTAATCCGACACACACCGTTGGACATGGATGCGGCGAATCGTCCCGTGATGCGACTACTTAGTAGTAGACACCTCCACCCATTCTAACACAGCCTAACCTACTGCCTGAGTAGTCAATGCCAAGAATCCATAACTTACTAAGTTAGGCCCGTCCCATCAGGCATGTGGTCGTACAGTAAGGCTCAGTTCAATGGCGCACAAAGTTAAGTCCTTAATTGACTAAGGCAAGACTTCCAATTTCTAACTATGCCACACATATTATCATTTCCATCCAACACGGATCCACCATCCAACACAGGTCCAACACAACACCACTTGCACCAGTCTAAATCTTTTCCCACCCTGTTGGTTAAGTACAACATATGCCATCAACGAGTAATAGCACACAGTACAGGCAAAGTTTTATCACATAGTTTCATAATCACTTAGTTAAGTTTATAATTACAACTCACATGAGATGATAACTCGTAGCATGGCTAAGCAATCTAATCATATCTAACCAACCCACGTTGGTAATACCATAGCACCAACTAAATACGAACCAATCTAGAGTGACAAAAGATTATGACATATCAATTAGCCAAGGTGGATGTAACAAATTGGACAATAGCTATACCCAAAAGCATTCAAATACATACTTAAAGTAAATATAATAATTTGAATCAAAGTACTTTGAAAACTGGGTTCAATATGATCAAAGGTATAACTTACCTTGAAAAAGGTCTAAGTACTGGTCTTGATCTTGAGGTGCTCCTTCTTCTTCAAAGTTCCCCGACGTATCGACGTCTACTCGCAAACAAAGTAAATAAATAAAACAAATAAATAACAGAGGTAAAATAACTCCAAAAATTAAATAAAAATCTTAGATAAATAGATCTCGAATTTATATGAATTTAGGAATTTGAATGGGCTCAATCAGAGTTCGGATGCAAAAGATATGGGCTTTGGAAGTTTCAATCTAAAAGAAAACCCTGAAACTGAATTATCAGAATTAACCCGTATTATTTCTTAACAGAAAAATCAGATTATTGCACAAGCATGACATCAGCAAAGGATTTTCAGAATAAGATAAATAAAAAGAAAATTCTGATGTGTGGGGGCCCACACGTCAGTGACTGGGTTCACAGTGAACTTGGTTCACCAAACCGATCTGGACCTGACTTGTGTGAGGTGGCACACATGCGCACGCGTGGCGCTGACGCGGCGCCAACTGGGCAGACACGCATGCAAAGGAGCTGAGGTGGCTGCTGACCCGGGCTGCCACGTCGACATTGACAGCGAGCCCTCAGGTTCGTCTGGCACCGATGAACGGTGGCGCGGCTCCGATGGTGAGTGGTACCAAGAGGTAGCCACGGCTATTGCGAATACAAGGGTGCACTCATGGGTGGTTGAGGTCAACTGTGACGTTCGGCGGCAAGGTTCAAGCGGTGGAGCTCCTCGGTTATTGTCGGACAAGACCTCTAGTGGTGCTCCGGCGACGTGAAGGGTTCAGGAGGTAGCTCCGGCGACGCTGATCACGAAGGTGTGCTCCCTGGGGAAAGGATGTCACCGGCGACGGCGAAATCCGAAGATGCAAAAGCTCGGCCGAAAACCCTAGTTGAGGAATTATGGCGGCGCTAGGGCTCTAGAGGGTCGGGGGCTTGGGGGCTTTTGGTACGGGCGCTCTGGCGATCCCGATGGTCCTATTTATACAGGCCGGGAGGGGCTAGGGCGACGTGCGACGGCGGAACCCTAAAAAGAGTCCGAAACCAACATGAGGAAATCTCCGAGTTTGGAAGATATTCAAGATTTGATTTTGATCCGGATAAATGTGAAACGGTTATAGATAAGATTTGGAATGTTTTCTAGAAGGGGTTTACTTGGGAAGGACGAGTTGTCGTACGGAGCTTGAAGCTCGGCAATGGCGGACGCGGCGGACACGTGTGTGGAGACGAAGGCGGCACGGAGGCGACAAAGCGGTGGGGTGATCCTGAACGGCGTAGATCCCCTAGGAGTGATCGTGGATGGCTGAGATCTATTGAGGGTGGTCGTGAGCGGCACAGATCTCATGGGGTGGTCTTGGATGGCTTGTATCTCTTGGGGGTGATCTTGGACGGTGGAGATGTCTTCAGAGAGGTCCTGGACAGTGGAGATTTCTTCAGAGAGGTCCTGGACGTCACAGATTCACTGAGGGAGGTCGTGAGTGGTGGAGATCTATTGAGAGAGGTCATGCGGGAGGACTAGGGAGGTCCTGAGGGTTGGGTAGGATTGGGCCGGAGCCTAGGGGATTCGGCCCAAAGATTAACTGAGATCTTAATTAGTTTTCTAATTTAGAAAATACTAAGAATTCAAATAAGCAAAAGAAAATAGCAAATGAGCTCAGAACAATTCTAGAAAATTCTAGAAAATATATCTGAGCACATAGGATCCAAATAAAATAGTTTTGACTATTATTCGAGTTGACTTTAATCATATTAAATGATTTTACTATTGAAAGTCCATGTTTAAGCTTTTGAATTAACTTCAAATAAATCCAAATGGTGAATTTTCTCCCTACTAACTATTCAAAAGGTTTTAAATCTCAGAAAATTGGGATGTTACAGTTTTTTACTATCCCCTAAAGGCATGTATACTTACATGGTCTGGATGCTTGTGTCGCAATGTACCGTAGTAGTAGCGAGGAGGACCAAAGCAATTAGTCAAACCATCATGCCATGTGACCACGTGTAACATGATTTTGCCTATGAACTGTAATGTAGTTCTAGTTTCGTGCCCCCCACTTTACCTTCGGTCGATTAGCAGTCAACTGACCTTTGGGTTTCTTGAGACCCAGTACATGTCGCCGTCAAAATCACTATTGGCCATCTCATCGACCGAAGATCGTTTTCCAGAAGTGGGGAAAAGTATAGCATATTTCGAATATCCCACAACCGCCTGTAGACCATTGATATACCTTACTGTCAAGACATGTATATCACCAAAATGTAACACATGATGTTTATATATAAGCATGTCTCTAGAAAGCAACTAAACAAATCAAATTTTCTCTTCTCTTATAGGAAATTGGACTTCGTGATGATGTGACAGTGAATGATCGAAACAATCCTATGCTGCGCCATATTGTATATCGATATCTCCAATGGAGTTGCAATGCAGTTTTTTTTCTCATACATTCCAAGTCACATGAAATCATGAAACCCTAATTTCCGAAACCTAAAATCCAAATTTTTGTGACCTAAATCCTAAATTTTCGAGACAATTCTAGAACACATATCAAATTGTCCAAATAGTACACTATCAATTTCACTGTGTGAGGAGCGTTCAAAATAAAATTCATAATTTTTGGAACTCAATTTCTATATTTACAAATTTGTATAAACAATACATTTATATGAAATTGCAAGAAAAATTCTGAACGAATAAAATTATGGCAAATTTACACTATATAGTAAACTTTCTCGGGAGGCTCCACATATAGTTTCATAATTTTTTGAACTCATTTGCTATATTTTACAATTTCGACAAATAGCCACGAAATCCTAATCAGTACACCCTAATTTTGGCCGACAGCAAACCCTAGCGAGTGCGGAAGGGGAGGGGACAGGCCACGTGGTGGGCTGTGGGGTGTTGCTGCACGGCGGTCGTGCGGCAACAGCTGAGGTGGCGGAGGGCGGGGAGACCACGTGGCAGCGGTGGTGGCGTTGCCACATGGCGGCCGTGCGGCAACGGTTGCCGTGTGGTAACAGGCTGACGTGGCGGGCGGGGAGAGGCCGCCGTGTGGCGGCTGTGCAGCAACGATGCTCTATTTGCAAATACAACTTGACGGTGGTCAATTCTGTAAATACGGGATGAAAAGGTGTTGTATCTGCAAAACAATTCGGGAATATATACACATGTATAAATCAATTGTCATATTGTATTAATGAGGAATATACAAAAATACCTTTCCTTGTGTCATGTAGTATAGGGACAAGATGGGGAATGCACTCCTCTCCCTCTTCTATATATAAAGAGCCTCGATGGGGGCATAAGGATGCTCTCTGTTAAGAAACCGGGCCCAGGCCGGCAGACCTGGCCCAAGGTGAGCTTCTCATCCCAAACCCTAGCAGGGTCTCTAGCCTATAAATAGGGGGTGCTATTTACTGTAAACGATTGATCGATGGATGAAGGAATAAAAAGAAGCAAGACGTCCCCCTATATCTCTGTGTTCAATCTCTTATTCTGTGGCCCAAGGTGGGCTCCTCATCCAAAACCCTAGCCGATCGGTGGGTTGCATGAAAGAGTAGATGATGATTGTACCGTAGGTTGTATATGCAATCACATGAAAGGCATCATGTGCACGGTACCGCCTGCAAGCGGCTGTCACTATCTCCGCAACACGTTACTGGTTGGCATAGTCCGCCATCACACATCGCCACTGAGGCAACGACAGTGCCACGCCGCTAGCATGCGGCAAGTATGCACACGTCGGCCTGAAGCTGCACCACCGATGCAGTCCCGATGATTGATTGCACTGCATTACATTGCAGCTACACGAACAGTAATTGAAAAAAAATTGGCGATCGGCCCGAAGCCGCTGGTCTGGAACCGCCAGGTAGCAACCCCAGAGCCGCCGCTCGGGTACCTCCCGCAGAGGCGTCGCCGTCCCGCATGACCAACGACCCCGCATTGCCGTCGACCTCCAGCCCGCTACGACGCAGCACCACCAGCATGCTCTGACCGGCAGCCTGCCCAGAGCCGCGCAAAATCAAACAAAAAAAGGGGGGAGTAGCCATCGGCGTCGGCACTGCGAGCCCAAAGCACCGCCTGTTCGCACAGGAAGCCGCACCGCCATGCCTTGTAGACCGCCACACCACCGCACGGTGCCTCCGCCTCCGACGAGCGCCCATAGCACCCGCTGGCTTGCCTGTATGCGCCGAGCAGCGGCTGCCGCGCCAAGCATGAGCGCCCTCATGCGCCGCCACGTGAGCCCGCCGGAGCAAGCACGCGCACTTGAAGCTGCACGCTGCTGAAGCTGCGCCACCGTGCCGCCGACCACTCATCTCGCTCCACGCGCCTGCAATGCGCATCGACGCCTCCGCCATGCTTAGGCGCTGGAAGCGCGCCGCCACTGCCGCTTGTACATGAAGGGCAGGGAAAACCCTACGGGGTGCCTTTTGCTCAGGCTGTGGTGGGCCAAAACAAAGATAGGCCCGAAAGAAATAGGCCTAATGGCCATAAGAATTGGCCCAACCGGGTCAAAAGAAAAAAAGGAAACGGGCCCAAAAAATGAAAAGGCCCGTACGGTAGTGAAAAAAAAGGGGAAAAGCATAAGAAATTCTGGTTTTTTGCCAATAAGTCCATGGCATTCTGAAAATTGCGAGAATTTCTTTGTGAATAAGGGATTTGCGCGGAAACCCCCCCCCCCCCGAAATTGGAAAATTTATGGGATTATGTATATTCTTGCAGAATAACCCCTAAAAAATTTGAAAATTACGCGTAAAATTTTCTCTGTATTGAAATTTTGCGTGTTGACCCCTGAAATTGCAGAATTTGCCGAAAATACCTTTTCTAGTAGAAAGGGGTCTCGGGAATTCAATTTTTGAATCAGTTTTTGCATTTGAATCATATTTAAATTTGTTATTGTTATTTCTATGCAATTTTATTTACTGTTTTTGATTATCTGTGATTGTTTATATTGCTTATAATCACTGAAAATAGCAGTAAATCATGAAAATACATAGAAAAATATGGGATCACAAACCAGGAGTTCGAAGAGCATTATGAGAATTTTGCAACCATTTTATGCAGATTACTAGCAGTAATCTTATGAATTTTGCATGAATATGAAAATGACTGGCATCACGAATCAGGAATTCGGAGAACTGACCCAGCATGGCCAGAATTTGTACAGAATTATACTAGTCTTCAATTCTGTGATAATATAATCACGGATAAGCAGAAGATTCGAAAGACTCTCTCTAACTTTCATCCGAATGCGGTGCAATCCGCACGCAACTATCGTTAATAAGGCTACATGGAGTATGCCGAATTAATTGACACCATGCAAGTTGCGGAAGCTCAAGATGATGTCCTAAGAAAGAACTACATCTCACAGCCACCTAGTAGCAATGTTGGCCATGAAGCCACTAATAGCAGTTACAAGGTGATGAAGCCTCTCACGAAGGAGAGGGGCAAGAAGGGTAAGGTCGTGGATCGCACGTTATTGATGCTTTCTAGTATAAGAAAAAGGGCATATGACAGCATGAGGCATACCTCGTCATTGCAGGCACAGAAGATTCACATCCATTAGTTGCACTTATGAATGCGGACAACTCAGTAGCAGCCCCCTTCATCCCTCCTTTGGACATCGCTGCGGCCGCAACCGTAGCTGCCCAAGAGGAGAAGATCACGCATGAAGCTGACTGAGGCAGAAGTTCCTGAATACTTCGCCTATTAGATCTAGTACACGCATTGCACTTGGATCTTTTTTAGAAACTTGTAGTTTGTGATTGAAACAGAATTTTGAATTATTGAATAATGGTTGTAAGCTCTAGGAGAGCAAAGCCTTAAATTCTTATTATGAGTCCTGCAAGACTTATTTTTCCTTCTTTATAATAGCAAGTTACGTTCTGATATCTGAAGTATTTTATGTGTTGCTTGCTTTCTGCTACATATTAATAAAGTACATTATATTAGAACGCGTGTGGCGCTCTATGGAGGAAGTGTGCTTAGCATGTAGCGGCACAACGAATACCATCCTGAGAGAAACAAAAATTTTTCCAGTCTTACGACAATCGCAGGCAGCGATACTTGTATAATAGGCTCAGGAAGGGCTATAATTATACTCCCAATGGACACAATTTTGGTCATTAAAGAAGACTTATTGTACCCAAAATCGACTAGAACTCTCAAGGATATTTGCGCTAATAGTTTCCACGTAGAGACTGAAGAAGAGTATGGTACATAATACTTGCTCATTACAAAGCGTGAAGAAAGTAAAAAAAAAAGCATTAGAATGTCTTCCTTCATATGAAACTGGGCTATATTACACTAATATTAAGGCACCTGCAGCCTATACTGCCTTGAAAATTGTATTTAGAAGCTCTGAACTTTTCTATCTCTGGCATGATAGATTATGCCGCCTAGGTCTTAGGATGATGAGAAATATAATTAACAATTCACAGGGACATAATATTAATATGAAAACTTTCCCGAATCAGGAAATTTTTGTGCGCCCCGCATATGCCACCGGGAAATTAGTTACTAAACCTTTTGCTCTAAAAGCAAAGGATGAAGTCTCTGCATTCCTGGACCGTATCCAGGGAGACATTTGCGGTCCTATACAACCCCCTGTAAGGGTCATTTAGGTATTTTATAGTGTTCATCGATGCTTCCTCGGAATGGTCGCACGTATGTTTATTGTCTACGAGAAACCATACTTTTGCAAAGCTAATCTCGCAGATAATTAAAATTAGAAATATTTTCCCTGATCATCATGAGGAGTCCACCTGAATGGACAACGCTGGAGAATGTACTCCGAAGGTATTTGATGATTATTATATGAAAATAGAAATTAAAGTTGAGTATTATGTACCACATGTCCGCACCCAGAATGAACTAGCAGAACTTTGAAGAATTGTAATTTACCAACTACATGTTGGGGACACGCAGTCCTGCTCGCAGCATCTCTCATCAATTTTAGACCGTCGGCCTATAACATCCATCCACCTATGTAACTAGCGCATGGGTTAGCACCGAAAACTACTCATCTTCGCAGGTTTGGTTGTAAGGTTATGTACCTATACCATCACCGCAGCGAACTGCAATGGGCCTTCTCCGAAAGTCTGGGATATACGTTGGTTATGAGACAACATCCATAATCAAGTATTTGAAACTTATGACTGGAGATTTGCATAATGCCGATTCGCTGATAGTATATTAGATGAGATTATTTTCCCGTCGTTAGGGGGAGGAAATCAACCTTTGATGAAAATATCGGGAAATAACGTGGCAAGCCACGGGAAGTCCAGAAGACAATTGAAGTCTAGAAGATAATTGGAATCTATGCATATGACCCGCGCACTAGTGAAGCAAATAGAGAAGTCCAGAAGATAATTGCAGTCCAGAAGATAATTGAATTGAAGTCCAGAAGACAATTGAAATCCAGAAGATAATTGATTTGCAAATATTAGCGAATCAACTGCCAGACCACTTTAGTGATTTGAAGAGGGTGACCAAGTAGCATTTGCCTGCAAGCAATGCACTAGAGAGGATTGAAATACCAATGAAGGTATCCCTAATCCCGTCTAGAGGCCTCAGAATAAAAGGACGAGAACTCCGGTCTCTCGAATCCAAAGTAACCAGGGACGCTTGATGAAAAAGGATAAGAAGGACTTGACACAGCCGATCACCGAAGTGCCCCAGAACCAGAAGGGGAGTCAGTTGAGATCTGGCATCGGTATGAAACCCTTAGAAAAGGCATACCAGAATTGAACATTCTCATGAAGGGAGACATCAGCATGGGTGTGTGCGCACACATCCCCATGAAGGTGAGCAAGTAGAAGCATTAGAAGAATCGCCCCTTGAAGAAATAGCTATAAAATTTATGACCTTGGGAGAATCTTTGAATATGACAACAGCCAATGTTGACATTTACTTTGCAAAGAAACTTACCATAATCATCAATCTTGATCCAGAGCCTGCATCGCTCGCTGAATGAAAGAAAAGATCAGATTGGAAGAAGGCATAGAAACTGAATTATTCTCTCCGAATAAAAGAAAGGTGTTTAGGCATGTAAGCCGTACGTCTCCCCTTGTGCACCCCGTAGGGTATAAGTGGGTATTTGTTCGAAAGAGAAATGAAAAGAAGCAAGGCTCGTTGTACAAGGTTTCACTGGACATCCAGAAGATGATTATGAAGAAACCTATTCTCCGATCATGGGCGGAACTCCCTTTAAATATTTATCTCAATGACAGTGAACTTGTGAGGACCCCAGTTTATTTGGCTTGTAATGCTTAACCAACCACCGGTCCTAGCAAAGACAAATCAAATAAATCGATCTCGAGATATGTATACTCCTGTAAAGCAAGATACACACCTCGGTACAAAATTAGACATCAACTCCATTCCAAACATAGAGTCCAAACACTACACTACCAAACGGAAGATAAACAAATAGTAGAGTTATTACGCATAAAGGCCGATGTGCCACAAGGTACACAAATAAACAAGAACGACAATGAAGCAAAAGTGCCATAAGATGGCTATAAACAAAGCCAATCGTGCCTCCAACCCACAAGGCATCCGACCGACCGCCAAGTCTAGTCGCCCACGAACGGCAACACAACTCACGTAAGTGAGGCCCTAGGGGCTCACCTTCTTCCTCTCGCAACAAAACATTAAGCAAAGCACCGAGTACAAAGATTGTCTTTGTACCCGCAAGACCGACGTGTGAACTAGCGCACCTATTCATATGCTACATGCAGCTTGTTTAGTGGAGGCCATATGTTTCATTTGCATAAAGCCAACTTTCATTTGCAATAATATAATACGCTTTAAAGGCAAGTTTGCAATTCATTTATAAGATTGAAATAACAAGAAGGATATTAAAAACAAAAGCTAAAGATAAACAACCTAGAAGTGACTATCCCAATAGTCACCTCAACAATAGCACGAATCCCGCATTCGTACCACCCATCAAGTTTTAATTTAAATGTTGTAGTCTAGTTCTTACGGGCGATCCGAGCGTGTCCATAACCTAGGACGAGGCTATTCGAATAGTTTTAACCCTGCGGGGTGTACCAATGTACCCACACTTGGATCGCCATTAAGCCAAAGCACACTTCGAAGGTATGTCGCACACTAAGTCCTACGAGACTTTTCCAATATTGTGTATTAACTACGAGCCGCTCGTATGGATAGAAACCCATACGCTACATGGTAAAGCCGAAAAGACAACTACCCACTCAGATAAAGCTTTTGGACAACTACCATGCTCCCACCTCCATCCCTCCCGCGACCTCCTCGCGACCTGAGCCAATACACGCCAAAGTACTAGGTCAAGAGAGGTCCCATATACTCTAGTGTGGTTAGCACGCAAAATGCTCAAGACGGTGGCGCAAGTAACTCGGTCCTTAATCGACTGGGCACCTTTCCACCACACCCAACAGATCACACAGTCTTACCATTGTGCCCAAGTCTAAATCATTTTTGTTTTCATTTTTAATTTTGCAATTAAACATAGCAAATGCTAAAACATAAAGTTATAGTAAATTTTGTGTGATCAAGGTTACCGACTAAAGTCGATAACCGCTTGATTCACCGATAGCTAAGCATGTCTAAGCAAGTTGACCGGATCTACTAAGTGATAAGAGATCATCCAATGATCTCTAATCACAAAGAAATAACCTAGGCTCGGTAGTAGAGATCAATATTTTGTCTACAGGATATGCGACTACGGATTTAACTAATCAATTTAACACAAATTAAGCAATGCATACATACAAATGAAACAAAATATTAGACTTTAAAATACTGGGATTATCATGATCAAATCGCTTGTTCGGTTGCTTTGTTGCTCAAGTTGTTGCGAGGGTCGTTCTCGTGGTTACCGCAAATATCGAATCCTAACGATTGAACAAAACAAATAATAAGAACGAATAACACCGACCAAACTCAAACATACAACAATAACAAAACACACTAAACTTTTCACAGCAGCCTAAGCATGATATAACAAAATTTCAAAACAGAGAACAATTCATTTTAAGTTATTAAGAATTTTCTATGAATTTCCTAAGCTAAAAACACAACGAGTCACTAGTTAATTACTTAACAAATTTTCATGAACAGAAACAGTATCTAAAACCTAACCTGATAATTAGCACACTAAAAATGAAAATTTACAGAGTTGGTTTTATCGATTTGGACAATTATTGATAGATATATGAATTTTCTAAATTGGAAAATACATAATACACCAATTATTCAATAACCAGATTCTAGCTAACGAAACATGGTTGAATCTAATTTTGTAAATATTACATTTAAAATTAAAATTAACAGAACTGGTTTCAAGTGATTTGGAGAAAATTGAATTAGTTACTTAATTTTCTAAGTTTAAATGAATTAACAAAGACAACAGTAAAACACATTACGTAAATACTAAAGCATTTAATCCTTTTTCTACCCACACCAACTAGCCCCGAGACAGCGATAAATGGGCCCAAATAAAGGTCTTGACCAGACGATCGTCACGAAGGTGGCGTCGGCGATTCGAGAATACGTCTTTGACATATCAAAGTGTACTTCTAACATATACTCACGGATAAATACGTTTCCAAACGAGAAAACGACGCCAAGGGTTACACACCCACTAATCGACAAAGATGGACCCACATGGCGGTGACTCGTAGAACAAATAACGGTTGGATTAAAGGATTTCTAAACGCGACAACAGAGAGGACCCACAAGTCGAGACTCAAACTAGGCATGATTAGTGCTAAACTTAAACATCACCGCGTTCACCGGCGCACAAGACAGACGGCGCGGCGCGCAGTGGATCTCGCAAACCGGTGAGTTTCAAACGAGTGAGTGATACCTTCGGTGCACAGAGACTTCGCGAACCCGGAGGTGGCGACGCGGTCCGATGGTCACCGGAGATGAGCTCACGACGGCGAGGCGGAGAAGAAAGTGCGGTGCTCGTGGAGAGGACGCTGCGAGCTTCGAAGACCCCGAAAGTGCGCCTCGGCCGCCTTGACTCGTGAAGGTTTCGCCACGATCAAGACGACGATGGAGCACGGAAATGGCGGAAACGCCGCGCGGCGAAATACCGTGCTCGGAGAAGAAGGAGTCGCACACCCTCCACGATGCATCACGCATAAACGAGCCCACCGTGAGTATCGGTGAAGCATTGCGATCAAGTGGGATCAACCGCGAGGCTTGAGACTCACCGTAACGCAAACGATCTCACGGCCGAGCGCGGAGGTGGAGACGACGATACCACCTGGTGATTCACGGACGCCAAGGACCCGGATGGGCAAAATGGAGCGGCGTCGAGCGTGGATCACGGTGGTGCGGTCGCATGCTCAAGAGCGGCGCTAATTGGCGGCGCTCTCGGGTTTTCTCCCACGAAACTAAAAGATGGACGGAGAAAGCACGAGAATAGGGTAGAGAAGAAATGAATGAGCACGGTGGGTAGATGAGACCCGGCGACACGCCACAACCGCACACGCGCCCACGAGGTGGCGGCGGACGAGGACGTGGCGAGCATGCGCTAACGCCGCGAGCCCGGTGAGATGCGAGAAGACGAGGACGATGCCGACAGTGGGGTCCACCGACAATGATCGACGGCGGTGCGAACGGTGGTTTGACTTGATCAAGAACGACCGACCGTTGGATCCGAAATGGACGGGTGAGATTGGTGTATGCATTCGACAGTCGGTTGCGACGCGACGTGGATCGTTCGATTTGCATCGGACGGTCACGATCGATTGGACTCGGGCGGTGCGATTAGTTGACGCGACCGAGTCCATTAGTGCGGTCGGACTCGAGCCCAAGTGTGGTTCGGGCCCGACAAACAGTGTTTTCAGAATTCGATTTAAAAGACAGAGAAGTTTTGGGAAATCTTTGGAGATAGCTCCAGGGCTCCAAAAATTTCGAAATTTTTATGGAAGCTAACTGGAACAGAGGACCACCTTGTGAAATTTTTCCAGGAGTTTTCATGCACTAGATTTCTCCCAATAAAATTCACAAGCTGCTGAACAGAAGTTTGACCAGATTTCAAACTAGGTTGACTTGGCCATTTGAAATAGCAAATAAAATCTAAAAATTGTGAAATAATTCAGGGAGGTAGATAGGATGATCAAGATGATAGGAAAAATAATTTCAGAGGATGATCACAAGTTTGAAAGCCAAGAATTTGCTGACAACAATTTCCGTTCACAAGAATTTAATTCTAGAAAATGGAAATTGCTAGGGAAAATTTGGAAAACTACCAAATGATTTGATGAGACAACAAAAGTTTTTATTTCTCCTCATAATTTTACATTTGAAATACAAACCCTAAGTTAGGGCTGTTACAAATCTCCCCTTACAGAATCTCACCCGAGATTTCGATCATCTGGGAAAGAAGGATGGGTAATCGCTCGAGACGATCTTCCCGCTCCCAAGTGGCTTCATCCTCGGAGTGGTTTGACCACGAACTTTAAGGAACTTGATCACACGGTTCCTTGTTCTGCGTTCAGCTTCTTCGAGGATACGAACGGACGCCACGATAAGACAGATCTTCCCGCACATCGATATTTTCCAATGGTGTTTCCTCAGCCGGAACACGGAGGCACTTCTTCAATTGCGACACATGGAAAACATCATGCACCCCCTCAAGTGTAGCTGGCAAGTCTAACTTGTAAGCAACAGCTCCCACTCTATCGATGATGCGGTAGGGTCCGACATACCGAGGAGCCAATTTGCCCTTGACGCCGAAACGACGATGACCCTTCAGAGGTGAGACTTTGAGATACACAAAGTCATTGGGCTGGAAACTCAGCTCACGACGACGCCGACCGCATAGCTCTTACGCACGATCGAGCTACGCGCAAGTGCTCACGAATCAACTGCACTTGACTTTCAGCCTCATTGATGGAATCTGGACCAAAGAACTGCCTTTCACCAGTTTCTGACCAGTTCAATGGTGTTCTGCAGCGCCTCCCATACAAAGCCTCAAACGGTGCCATACCGAGACTAGCCTGGAAGCTGTTGTTGTAGGAGAATTCGGCAAGCGGTAGGCACTTCTCCCAATTCTTTCCATAGGAAAGAACACAAGCACGGAGCATATCTTCAAGCACCTGATTGACTCGCTCTGTCTGACCATCAGTCTGAGGATGGTAGGCGGTGCTGAAAGTAAGACGGGTACCCATGGCCTCCTGCAGACTGTGCCAAAATCGGGAAGTGAAAAGAGAACCACGATCTGACACTATCGTTCGTGGCACACCATGCAGACTCACAATGCGGGATATGTAAAGATCCGCTAGCTGATTCACATCAATTTTCGATCGCACTGGAAGGAAATGGGCCACCTTCGTCAATCGATCAATGATAACCCATAATGCATCCTTCCCGCAGAGTACGGGCGCATCGGTGATAAAATCCATGCCTATAGAATCCCACTTCCATTCCGTATAGGCAAGGGTCAAGAAGACCACTGACGCCGATGCTCACCTTGACGCGCAACATATGTCACATCCGCCACGAACACGCAATCTCGCGCTTCATGCGAGTCCACCAGAATCTCTGACGCAGATCTTGGTACATTTTGGTGGCCCCGGGATGGATGGACAAACGCGAATCATGGGCCTCCTGAAGAATCAAATCCCGCAACTCTGGGACCTTTGGGACCACAAGCCGCTGCCCAAACCATACGACACCGTGCTCATCTTCCGAGAAACACCTGGCTATCCCATCCTTGATATTCTGCTTGATCTGGTTCACACCGACATCTGACTGCTGTGCTGCCTTGACTTGATCCACCAAGGTTGGTCGCACAACCAAGGCAGCAAGGGAACCATGTTCAACCAAACCCAAGTTGAGACGCTGAAACTCTGCAAGAAGTGCAGGTTGCTGCTCTTGGATCATTAGAGTATTGCAATACACCTTTCGGCTAAGTGCATCAGCAACTACATTAGCCTTGCCAGGATGATACTGAATACCCATGTCATAATCTTTGATCAATTCTAGCCATCTCCTCTGCTTGAGGTTCAGATCTGGCTGAGTGAATAAGTATTTCAAACTCTTGTGGTGGAATACACCTCACGTGATGTTACCGATCGATAATGCCGCCAAATCTTGAGTGCATGAACCACAAGACCAACTCTAAATCATGGGTGGGATAATTGAGCTCGTGAGGTCTCAACTGCCTGGATGCATAGGCAACTGCCTTGCCTTCCTGCATAAGAACACATCCAAGTCCCTGACGAGAGGCATCGCAATAAATATCGAAGCTCTTGTGGATATCGGGAAGAGTAAGAACTGGAGCTGAAGTCAATCGCTGCTTGAGCTCCTGAAAGCTCTCATCACAAGCAGAGGACCACACAAACTTCTTGTCCTTCTTGAGCAATTCAGTCATCGGCTTTGCGATCTTGGAGAAGTTCTCGATAAAGCGGCGGTAGTAGCCCGCTAAACCGAGAAAACTCCGCACATCGGTGGATCGACTTGGGCTGCCCCAAGATAGAACATCGACCGACCATCGGGATCCACGGCTATGCCTCCGGTGAAAGAATATGGCCCAAGAATGCCACTTCCTTCAACCGAACTCACATTTGCCGAACTTCGCATATAGTGGTGTTCCCGCAATTTGCCCAAAACAATCTTGGATGCTCAAGATGCTCGCTTGATCTTGGAATAAATAAGAATATCATCAATGAAGACCACCACAAATTGGTCCAAAACTCCATGAATACTGAATTCATTAAGTTCATGAACAAAGCTGGAGCATTGGTTAAGCCAAAAGACATGACGGTGTACTCGCATGACCATAACGAGTAGTGAAAGCCGTCTTGAATATCCTCGATCGATCTCGACTGATGATACCCCATTCTCAAATCAATCTTTGAGAACACTGGCTCCATCAAGCGATCGAACAGATCATCGATGCGGGCAAAGGATATTTGTTCTTCACCGTCACCTCATTGAGAGGACGGTAATCAACACACATGCGCAAAGTCTTGTCCTTCTTCTTCACAAAGATCACCGGACAACCCCAAGGAGATGAACCGACGGATGAAACCCTTTGCTTGGAGCTCACCAAGCTACTTCTTCAATTCTTCTAGCTCATTGGGAGGCATTCGATCGGCGCTTCAAATCGGGCGACGGGCAGCAACTCGATGACAAACCTGTGTCTCGAACCGAGGCATCGGGCAAGTCTTCAGAAAGACATCCCCAAAGTCGATACTATGGGAACATCCCGACTGCAAGGTCAAGCTTCGCCTCTAATACACATAGATGTGGCCCCGGCCGCGCGAAAATCCGACCGCCACTTTGAAGGGTGGTGAGATAGACAATCTTCCGCACAATCGATCCGCCCCAAGTGTTGGGACAACCAATCCATGCCAAGAATCACATCGGACTTGCCGAATCGAGCGAGAATAAGGTTTGCCAAAAACCCCACTCCTCTGACTATGATAGGAACATCCCGACACTGAAGATCAGCTCTCATTTCCGACCCCGGAGAGCGGATGAGCAAAGGAACTCCCAAAGGAACACAGCGAAGACCACTAACAGCAGCAAATGATCTTGAAATAAAAGAATGCGATGCTCCAGAATCAAATAATACTGCGGCAGGACGAGAATTAACAAGAAGTGTACCAATCACGACATCCGCGCCTCCCGAGCCTCCTCGGTGAAAGGTGGTTGACTCGACCACGCCGCACTCGGTCTTCGAATAATCTTCCGTCGGTGGTGACCACTCTCGCCGCGCCCTCCATTAGGACGAGGGCTGCTGCAACACTCGAGGCGTGCATTCGCATAATGGCCCTTGTTGTGGCGGCGAAAACAAGTAACCTCGGCCGCCGGATTGCGGAGGCCGCTCTGCTCTTGGATCGCAGCGCACGTGGTGAAACACGGCTGCGGTGGGCGAGGAGCTGGTGCAGATGGCCGGCGCGGTGGAGCAAAAGAACGGGCCATCGGTGCCGCCCACCGAGGGCGAGTGAGGTGGTGTGAGTAGACCGATGTGCCTCCCATTTGCGCTATGGACTCGCCAAACACCTTTGCCTTATGCTCGGCAACAATGGCCTTATCTACCAAGGCACGAAAATCGAGAAGTCCACAATAGATAGCTTGTCCTACTGACTCCTCGGACAAGCCATCCATAAACTTCTCTGCTTAGCCTCATCCGAGGCCACCTCCCGGAGCATAACGAGCCAAATGGTTGAACTCGTGCAGTGCTCCGTCACGCACTTGCGCCTTGCTTGAGCGCGAGGAACTCCTTCTTCTTGACTTCATCGGGCCATCCGGGATGTGGGCCCGACGAAAGTCGATCCGAACTCCTCCCACGCGACCACATGGCCCGCGGCCGCATGGCGAGATAGTTACGCCACCATGAGAGCGCCGCGCCCTCAAGCGGTGGGACGCGAAGAGTGCCTTATCCTCGTGCTCGCATCGAGCTATGTTGAGCTTTCGCCAACCATGCGCAGCCAATCATCCGCATCGAGAGGGTCCTCGAGCGGAGAAAGTCGGCGGCCGCCACGGAGGAACTCGCAAGTCCCCGCGAGTCCGTGGCCGCCACCACCGGCGGGAGTGGAGGTATTCCTAGCAATAACCTCCAAGATGCGCTGCTCGTCCATGCGGTTTCGCTCGACCGGCGAGAACCTCACCATGGTCTGAGGAGGGGGAAGCTCCTCATCATGACCATCTGGCTGATCGCCACGCGTTCTCCCGCCATCCTGTTTCACTAAGACAAGTTAACAACACCGGAAAACACAAAGTCGACAACCCACCGCAAGTAACTTACTAACAAAGACAAAATAAACACAAGACTTGTAAGTTACAAAACCAATTGACAAAAATCGACACTTAGCAAACTCATATATATCTTACCCGTATACCCCACAAATTTTAATTAGACTAATTCTCTATGGTTCTCCCAAAGACCGATTCTACCAGTAGTAACTATCTTTTGAAAGGAAAGAGAGAAACCAAGTTTTAAACATCAAATTAGAGTAAGATGAGAGTAGAAGGCTAAGATAGGTAAGGAGTAAAATCGAGAATCGCCTAGGTTTTCATAAACCCTTTTATACTTTGAAATTAAGCCTTTTCAAAATATCCTAAAGACGACTAAGCTTGGTTACTACGGTCGAATGGCTCGATACCAACTTTGTGAGGACCCAGTTTATTTGGCTTGTAATGCTTAACCAACCACCGGTCCTAGCAAAGACAAATCAAATAATCGATCCTCGAGATATGTATACTTCCTGAAAGCAAGATACACACCTCGGTACAAAATTATACATCAACTCCATTCCAAACATAGAGTCCAAACACTACACTACCAAACGGAAGATAAACAAATAGTAGAGTTATTACGCATAAAGGCCGATGTGCCACAAGGTACACAAATAAACAAGAACGACAATGAAGCAAAAGTGCCATAAGATGGCTATAAACAAAGCCAATCGTGCCTCCAACCCACAAGGCATCCGACCGACCGCCAAGTCTAGTCGTCCACGAAACGGCAACACAGCTCACAGAAGTGAGGCCCTAGGGGCTCACCTTCTTCCTCTGCAACAAAAACATTAAGCAAAGCACCTGAGTACAAAGATTGTCTTTGTACCCGCAAGACTGACGTGTGAACTAGCAGACCTATTCATATGCTACATGCAGGCTTGTTTAGTGGAGGCCATATGTTTCATTTGCATAAAGCCAACTTTCATTTGCAATAATATAATACAGTTTTAAAGGCAAGTTTGCAATTCATTTATAAGATTGAAATAACAGTAAGGATATTAAAAACAAAAGCGAAAGATAAACAACCTAGAAGTGACTATCCCAATAGTCACCCCAACAATAGCACGAATCCCAGATTCGTACCACCCATCAAGTTTTAATTTAAATGTTGTAGTCTAGTTCTTACGGGGCGTATCCGAGCGTGTCCATAACCTAGGACGAGGCTATTCGAATAGTTTTAACCCTGCAGGGGTGTACCAATGTACCCACACTTCAGACCGCCATTAAGCCAAAGCACACTTCCGAAGGTATGCTGGCACAGCTAAGTCCTACGAGACTTTTTCCAATATTGTGTATTAACTACGAGCCGCTCGTATGGATAGAAACCCATACGCTTACATGGTAAAGCCGAAAAGACAACTACCCACTCAGGATAAAGCTTTTGGACAACTACCATGCTCCCACCTCCATCCTCCCGCGACCTCCTGCGACCGGAGCCAATACACGCCAAAGTACTAGGTCAAGAGAGGTCCCATATACTCTAGTGTGGTTAGCACGCAAAATGCTCGAAGACGGTGGCGCAAGTAACTCGGTCCTTAGCGACTCGGGCACCTTTCGGTCACACCCAACAGATCACACCGTCTTACCATTGTGCCCAAGTCTAAATCATTTTTGTTTTCATTTTTAATTTTGCAATTAAACATAGCGAAATGCTAAAACATAAAGTTATAGTAAATTTTGTGTGATCAAGGTTACCGACTAAAGTCGATAACCGCCCGATTCTACCGATAGCTAAGCATGTCTAAGCAAGTTGACCGGATCTACTAAGTGATAAGAGATCATCCAATGATCTCTAATCACAAAGAAATAACCTAGGCTCGGTAGTAGAGATCAATATTTTGTCTACAGGATATGCAACTACTGATTTAACTAATCAATTTAACACAAATTAAGCAATGCATACATACAAATGAAACAAAATATTAGACTTTAAAATACGGGATTATCATGATCAAATCTGCTTGCTCGGTCTTTGTTGCTCAAGTTGTTGCGGAGGGTCGTTCTCGTGGTTACCGCAAATATCGAATCCTAACGATTGAACAAAACAAATAATAAGAACGAATAACACCGACCAAACTCAAACATACAACAATAACAAAACACACTAAACTTTTCACAGCAGCCTAAGCATGATATAACAAAATTTCGAAACAGAGAACAATTCATTTTAAGTTATTAAGAATTTTCTATGAATTTCCTAAGCTAAAAACACAACGAGTCACTAGTTAATTACTTAACAAATTTTCATGAATGAAAACAGTATCTAAAACCTAACCTGATAATTAGCACACTAAAAATGAAAATTTACAGAGTTGGTTTTATGGATTTGGACAATTATTGATAGATATATGAATTTTCTAAATTGGAAAGTACATAATACACCAATTATTCAATAACCAGATTCTAGCTAACAGAAACATGGTTGAATCTAATTTTGGTAAATATTACATTTAAAATTAAAATTAACAGAACTGGTTTCAAGTGATTTGGAGAAAAATTGAATTAGTTACTGAATTTTCTAAGTTTAAATGAATTAACAAAGACAATGAAAACACATTACGTAAATACTAAAGCATTTAATCCTTTTTCTACCCACACCAACTAGCCCTGACATCGACAATGGCCCAATAAAGGTGCCGACCAGATGCATCGCCACAGAAGGTGACGTCGGCGTGATTCGAGAATACGTCTTTGACATATCAAAGTGTACTTCTAACATATACTCACAGATAAATACGTTTCCAAACAGAGAAAACGTAACGCCAAGGGTTACACACCCACTAACTGACAGCATGGACCCACATGGCGTTGACTCGAGAGAACAAATAACGGTTGGATTAAATGATTTCTAAACGCGACAAGAGAGGCCCACAAGTCAGAGACTCAAACTAGGCATGATTAGTGCTAAACTTAAACATCACCGGCGGTTCACCGGCGCGCACAGAGACGGCGGCGCGGCCGCGCAGTGGATCTCGCAAACCAGTGAGTTTCAAAACGAGTGAGTGATACCTTCGGGTGCACAGAGACTTCGCGAACCCAGAGGTGGCGACGCGGGGTCCGATGGTCACCGGAGATGAGCTCACGACGGCCGGAGGCGGAGAAGAAAGTGCGGTGCTCGTGGAGAGGACGCTGCGAGCTTCGAGAAGACCCCGGAAAGTGCGCCTCAGCTTCGCCTTGACTCCAGGAAGGTTTCGCCCACGATCAAGACGACGATGGAGCACGGAAATGGCCGGAAACGCCGCGGCGGCGAAATACCGTGCTCGGAGAAGAAGGAGTCGCACACCCTCCACGATGCATCAAAGACAGAAACGAGCCCACCGTGAGTATCAGTGAAGCATTGCGATCAAGTGGGATCAACCGCTGAGGCTTGAGACTCACCAGAACGCAAACGATCTCACGGAGCCGAGAGCGCCGGAGGTGGAGACGACGATACCACCCCTGGTGATTCACTGGACGCCAAGGACCCGGGATGGGCAAAATGGAGGCGGCGTCGAGCGTGGATCACGGTGGTGCGGTCGCGGGCTCAAGGGCGGCGCTAATTCGGCGGCGCTGCTCTCGGGTTTTTCTCCGGCCGAAACTAAAAGATGGACGGAGAAAGCACGAGAATAGGGTAGAGAAGAAATGAATGAGCACGGTGGGTAGATGAGACCCCGGCGACACGCCACAACCGCACACGCGTCCACAGGTGGCGCGACGAGGACGTGGCGAGCATGCGCTAACGGCCGCGAGCTCCGGTGAGATGCGGAGAAGACGAGGACGATGCTGACAGGTGGGGTCCACCTGACAGCGACTGACGAAGCGGTGCGAACCGGTGGTTTGACTTGATCAGCAACGCACCGACCGTTGGATCTGAAATGGACGGCTGAGATTGGTGTATGCATTCGGACAGGTCGGTTGCGCACGCGACGTGGATCGTTCGATTTGCATCGGACGGTCACGATCGATTGGACTCGGGCGGTGCGATTAGTTGACGCGACCGAGTCCATTAGTGCGGTCGGACTCGAGGCCAAGTGTGGCTCGGGCCCGACAAACAGTGTTTTCAGAATTCGATTTAAAAGACAGAGAAGTTTTGGGAAATCTTTGGAGATAGCTCTAGGGCTCCAAAAATTTCGAAATTTTTATGGAAGCTAACTGGAACAGAGGACCACCTTGTGAAATTTTTCCAGGAGTTTTCATGCACTAGATTTCTCCCAATAAAATTCACAAGCTGCTGAACAGAAGTTTGACCAGATTTCAAACTAGGTTGACTTGGCCATTTGAAATAGCAAATAAAATCTAAAAATTGTGAAATAATTCAGGGAGGTAGATAGGATGATCAAGATGATAGGAAAAATAATTTCAGAGGATGATCACAAGTTTGAAAGCCAAGAATTTGCTGACAACAATTTCCGTTCACAAGAATTTAATTCCAGAAAATGGAAATTGCTAGGGAAAATTTGGAAAACTACCAAATGATTTGATGAGACAACAAAAGTTTTTATTTCTCCTCATAATTTTACATTTGAAATACAAACCCTAAGTTAGGGCTGTTACAGAACTTGAAGTTAGAAGTGAAATTGATGGATGGGGTACCAGCATACCTTTATGAAATATTGGATTCGAACGTTTATATGAAAATACCTGAATGTATCACTGTCCTGACCAAAACAGAGCAAATAGAAATATGTACAGTGTGAAACTCACAAAGTCATTGTACGAACTTAAGCAATCAGGCAGAATATGGTATAATCGCTTGAAGCGACTTTCTATGTAAGAAAGGCTACACGAACAATGAGAATAATCTCTGTGTATTTATACGACGATCCCAGAATAGATTTTGTATAATCTCAGTGTATGAAGATGATCTGAATATCATCGAAACCCTGAAGGATATTAAGAAAGCAAGCTCTTACCTAGAGTCGGAGTTCGAAATGAAAGGTTTGGGTAAAACTAAATATTGCTTAGGCTTGCAGCTTGAGCATGCCTCTGAAGGGATATTAGTGCATCAGTCAGCCTATACTCAGAAGGTGTTAGAAAGGTTCGACTTTACAAAGGTATACCCTTTGAAAGTGCCAATGGTCGGGAGATCTTTGCAGCAAGACAAAGACTCGTACAGACCTAAAAGAAGAGGGGGAGGAAGTCCTGGGACCGGAATTCCCACATTGAAGTGCAATAGAAGCACTAATGTATTTAGCAAACTGTACTAGAACAGACATTGTATTTGCCGGGAACCTACTAGCAAGGTATAGTGCAGAACCTACCAAAGGCATTGGCAGGGAATAAAGGACATCTTCCGATACCTCCTAGGAAGCAAAGAACTTGTTCTGTTCTACAGGAAGAACAAAGACTTAACTATGAATGACAATGCAGATGACGGGTACCTGTAGGACCCGCATACAGCCAAATCGCAAACAGGCTATGAACTCCTATGTGGTGGAAATGTAATTCCATGAAAATCGTCTAAGAAATATCTTGTATCGACTTCGACGAACCACTTGGAAAACATAGCAATGTACACGGCCTTACAAGAATGTGTTTGGCTTCAGCGGATGATTCACCACATCCAGCAGTCGTGTGGATTGAATACCGCGTAAACCCCTACTATTTTCTATGAAGATAATGCAGCTTGTGTTGCACAAGTACAGATGGGTTATGTGAAGAATCCTCTTACAAAGCATATCAACCCCAAGTTCTTCTATGCTCATGAATTGCAAAAAATGAACATAATCAAAGTACTGTATACTAAGTCATGTAAGAATCTTGCAGATTTATTCACTAAGTCACTTCCAGCGTCTAGCTTTGAAAGATGCATATGTGAATTAGAATGATGAGACTTAGAGAAGTGCAGAATTCAGGGGGAGAACCTTCACGAACTCATTATTAAAGCTTGATCATGAAGATCGAGTACCAAAAGAATAAATCCAAGAGATTAAATGAAATTGGGTGGATTGTACTCTTTTTCCCTTGACGAGTTTTTCTGAAGTTTCTCGGCTAAGGTTTTTAATGAGGTAATTCGTGCATCACAGTAGAACGTGTATTATGTACTCTTTCTCCAATTTTTTTTCACTAGGTTTTTATGAAGTTTTGACGAGACATAGACATGAAGGATGAGTGCCCAAGGGGGAGTGTTAAGAAACCGGGCCCAGACCGGCAGACCTGGCCCAAGGTGGGCTTCTCATCCCAAACCCTAGTAGTGTCTCTAGTCTATAAATAGGGGTGCTATTCACTGTAAACGATTGATCGATGGATGAAGGAATAAAGAGAAGCAAGACGTCCCCCTATATCTCTGTGTTCAATCTCTTATTCTGTTCTTGTGTTCATGCATTGTTCTTACGATTCTATGTTTGTCTACGAGATAATCGCTCGCTCGGACTGGACTCGCCAGCGACGGTTGCTCAACACTCTCCTCTCCCATTCATTCACAGAGAGATGGGGGCTTGGTACTTGTACAGTTGTACCGGATCACCGACCGAGTCCTGCTTCTCATCTCGTGTATGCAATAAGAGAGAGCACAGAGAGTTTAATTGTCGAGATGCGGAAGAAAAAGCACTCAATATTTCCTGACCGCTTAGGTGCGACAATCTGTAATTCTGTTATCCTATTTTTATCCTATTTTTAAGTGAAGTCGTAACATTTTTAAGTGAAATCGTAACATGCTTACTCATACCATCTTAACATATGGATAGATATCAACCAACTCATATTCTATTCTGCCTGTTTTTCCACAAGTCAGAATTGGATAGGGATAATACTGGATACCTATTTGTCTCTTCCGTATTCGCTCCGTAAAACTTCGGTAAATCGGTGAGATAGAAATTATCCACTCTATTTGCACCCGTACTCACTACGCACACTCTCTCCCTCCTGGATCTTCTACATCTGCATGTATTCGAACCGCTTTCTATCTGGAAAAGAAAAGGACAAGGCCTAGGTGGAGAGAGACTTGGCGTTCAGTTGGAGGCAGTATCGGTTACGGCCAGCTACTGGTTGGCTCACCATTCGCCAGCAGCTAGCATCCGCTTCGAATTCTCGGTGCATCGCTACAAACGTTAGCGATGCATGCCTACAGTTACGTCCATGCTTGCATGGTATATTCACATGACAATTGTAGGCGACGAGAGTGAGACCACACACACACATGGATTGATTCATTGAATAAATAGAGATGAGTACAAGAGACTTGTCGTGCGAGTTATCAGCTAACTGAGCTAAGGAATAGGTCATGGCGGTTGAGACATGGCCGTATATACAGGACATGTAAAAGTGTACAGTAGCATGCAAGGAACTAATACATCGCTAACACCCCGCTGCAGGCTGTGCATCGCTCGGTCGAATGCATAGGCTGTTCACTACTACAAAACAGGTCATACTGGACGTCTCATCACAGACGGTTCCAAAGGAGCCGTCTGTATTGAACTTATACAGACGGTTCCCTTTAGAACCGTATGTGATAGTGCCTCATCACAGACGGTTCTTATTACCAACCGTCTATGATACTTCACAGACGGTTCATAATAAGAACCGTCTGTGATAGTGCCTCATCACAGACGGCTCCTTCTACCAATCGTGCGTAAAGTATCACGCACGGTTGGTAGAAGGAGCCGTCGTGATGAGGACACCTCATCACGCATGGTTAGTATAACGAACCGTTTATGATACTTCTGCACGGTTCGTGATACCAACCGTCGATGATAACTACCTCATCACAGACGGTTGGGATTAACAACCGTCTGTGATTTTGATTTTACTATAGTTTAAAATTTTTCTTACTCTCTGATTTTACCATGACTTAGAATTTTCCTTACTCTCTGATTTTACCATGACTTAGAATTTTCCTTACTCGATTTTACCATGGCTTAAAATTTTCTTACTCGTGATTTTACCATGGCTTAGAGTAAGGAAAATTTCAAGTCATGGTAAAATCGAGAGTCAAAATTCCAAGCCATAGTAAATCCAAATCCTGACGGCTCTTAATACCAACCGCTCGTGATGAGGTATTATCACGCACGGTTCGTATTAAGAACCGCTCGCGATGAGTTATTATCACGCACGGTTCGTGATACGAACCGCTCGTGATTTGTCATCACGCACGGTTTTTGTATGAAACCGCTCGTGATTCGCAGCTGCGGAATTTGAAAATTTTGAACGCGTGCGCAGGAGGCAAAATATGTCTGTATATATTATGGCCGACCTCCTCTGGGCGCTCAGTCTCGCACTCCCGCAGTCCCGGTCCTCCTCTGGGCTCGGTCCTCCCTTACTCCCGCAGTCCTCCTCCGAGCTCCAGCTGGTAGCTGCTCCTCCAGTCCTCCCGCAGCTCCCTGGCCCCCACTACACCTCCAGGCTCCGGTCCTCCCTTGCTCCCGCAGTCCCCAACCTTCGACATGGTCTTCCTTCCCAACAGTTGAGAGTCGACACCGACACTAACGCTGACCTCCTCTAGTCCTCTGACGCCGACGCCGAGCTCCTCCAGTCCTCCTCCGACGTCGATGTCTGTTGGTACTTTTGTATATGAGGTTCTATTAGATTCAGATCCATATTTGTATGTATGAGCTTTGTGGTACTTGTGTTAGATTCATATCCAGATTTCTGTTAGATTCTCCTCCAGATTCTACTTCTGTTGGTACTTGTGTATGATCGAGTGTATGTGTGTATCCATGAATCCATGGCTTGAGAAATTTATTGGGAGGCTTAGGAGTTGGGAATCCATGTATGTGTATCAATGAATCCATGTTTGGGAGGCTTCGGAAATGACAGTGTATGTGTATGAGTGTATCCATGAAAAATGGCAATATTTTTTTTTTGCAATAAAAAAAGCTATCACAGACGGTTTGGAACAAGAGCCGTCTGTGAAAACAGGTATCACAGACGGTTCGGAACAAGAACCGTCTGTGATAATTGATTATCACAGACGGTTCTTGTTCCGAACCGTCTGTGATACCTGTTTTCACAGACGGCTCTTGTTTGAACCGTCGTGATAGCTTTATCACGCACGGCTCAAAACCGCTCAGGATAACCGCCGTTATCACAGACGTACTTTTACACACGGTTGGAAACCGTCTGTGATGACGGTTCCGAACCGTCTGTGATGAGGTTTTCTGTAGTAGTGGTTCCTGAACTCATTGAAGAGGGACGATGGCAATCCTTTCGTCATTGTATCTGCAAATTGAGAACTCGAAGGCACATGTAGCACACGAGCGCCACTTTTTTCCGGACGAAGTGCACATCAAGCTTGATATGCTTTGTTCTACGATGACTGGTTACCTATCATGTAAACAGCCGAGACATTGTCACAGAACACCACACAGTTGCCTTAGCCGGTGAATGGTGAATCTCGGAGAGAAGCCGGTGGAGCCAACAGCATTCTGCAACTGCATTTGCAGCAGCCCGGTACTCCGCTTCAGCGCTTGAACGGGATACGGTGGATTGCTACTTGGAAGACCATGATATCAAGCTGTCACCCAAATACACACAATAGCCAGAAGTTGAATGCCGTGTGTCCGGACAACTGGCCCAATTGGCGTCGGAGTATGCAATCAAATGCGGTGACGAAGAGGCGTTTAATTGCAACCCAAATTGGCATGTACCCCGAATGTAGCACAGAATCCGCTTGACGAGAGCCAAGTGACAATTCCAGGGATCATGCATGTGTAGATATACTTGCTGCACTGCATATGCAATGTCCGGGCGCGTCATAGTGTGGTATTGAAGAGCACCCACAAGATTACGGTAGGAGGTGGCATCTGTGACTGGAGTGCCGGTGGTGGTAGAGACCTTGGGCTGAGTATCAAGGGAGTGCTGGCTGGTTTACAAGAGGGCATACCAGCACGATCAATCAACTCGGTAGCATAGGCTTGTTGGGAGAGAAAGAAGCCTGATGTGGAACGGGTGACAGACCTGATGTGGAACGGGTGACAGAAATACCAAGGAAGAAATGTAATGGTCGGATATCTTTCATGGAGAATTCCGTGTGAAGTTGGTCGATGATATGACATAAAAAGAAAGTGGTAGAAGCAGTGAGTACGATATCATCGACGTAGAGAAGCAAAAAAGTACAATAATACCATTCATGTTCAACTATTCAAAAGAGCTGACAAGATATCATCAAAGTACTCATGTGGACAATTAGTTGCATCCGTCGCGGTTGATGTTGTTGGCATCATGGTTGTTGCCACCATTAATGTCACCATTGCAGCTGTCGCCATCATTGTTAGCATTGTTGCCATCAATAGCATTGTCATCCGGTGCTGAGCCCACATGGGAGGATCCAGTCCCAGTCCTGACTCCTTCCTGTAAGGTGAATGGAGTATGCCAACATTACGAGTCTTACGATAGCCTTGATAGTACAAATATCAATTTGCCGGGAGTTTAATTTATTAAAGTAACATTTGAACCTGTCCTTATCAGACTGCTGCTTACTATTTGAATAATATAGATATGTCTATGACCATTGGATCACATGACGAAATGAGGCCAAAAATGTGGTGGCAAAGGTATACCTGCCTTCATTTTACTCATTATACCCGAAAGTTGCCGAAAAAAAAACCAAAAATCGATCGCATCGGTTGTATCGGTGCCCCCCCATTAAAAAACAAATGCTGGTAAACAAAACCCTGCTGGCGGCTGAGGGCAGGTGCGCAGAAGATGCGCAGGGGATTGCGAGCTTCAGGTGACGCGGCAACGGTGCGGGCAGGTGGTCGGCCGAGCCTTCACGCACACGGGTAGGCAGCGCTAGAGCGCGTTCTTGCGCACGGGCAGGCGGCGACTGGCGCGAGGGAGCAGCGACCGCTAGTGCATGGCGACGCGAACCCAAGCGCAAGATGGCGATGGCGACGGCGCTCAGAAAACAAAAGGAATACCAACGTCCCCTGCGTCCACTCTTAACATGGCAGATCCAACCCCTCTGGCACGACTCGGTCTAGGAAACAACTCATCTATAAAATTCCAAATCATCATATTTTCACATATCCCCTTTTATCAAATTACGCAAAGGTCCTCGCGATGGTTATTTTCAAAAAACCTCACTAATCTTTTTCGTTCTCTCCGTAAAGTATTTCGGGGTATTACAATGCACTCGCGAGGCGAGCGGAGGTGAACGACAATGCCTGCCAGTGGAGCCCACTGTCAGTGAGAGGGAGAGAGGGGTTTAGGTTAGGATTTTGGAATTTTCAAGCTGAATTGTTTGCCGAAGTTTTGTACTGGTCAAACGAAGTCCAAATTTTATGAAAATTTTTGTGAGAGCTTTTGACCTAATGTAGTCCCTTATGTAAATTTTTCAGAACTTTATATTGTCTGTGATTTTCTCTAAAAATCTTATAAGTTTTTGTTCTTATGTATTTGTATTTGTTATTCTCAATAAAATTCACATGAGTTGTTTTGTAGATTATACCCTTAGAAATTTTGCCCAAATTAATGCTCTCAACTATTTGTGTGAATTTCATTATTTGCTTTTAACCAGAGGTTGAAAAATCAAACACGGTTAGATTTTCATATGTAATATGATCAAAATAAAAATCACTGCATTGTTATTATCTGTTCCTAAAATGTGTATTTTGGGATGTTACATATAATTTTAAATATAAACAAATATATAGGAAGCCTAATAAGATGGCATTCCTTTGTTCCAAAAGCACGCGTAGTAGAATTTCCTGTAGGGTTCAAATCCTTCACAATTCCTCCGTACTCTTCATCCATTCCAAACAAGCCCCGATAAATAATGTAAATTGCAATGGTTACATCGTTGCCAATAGAAAAGAAATACTATCAAAGTATCAAGTAAAGGTACTCTCAGGTTGTTTCAGATAGTGCACGCGGTCTTGATACATAGCTTCTTCTTTTTCTTCTTGTTTTTTTTTTGAAATCCAATCTTGATACATGGCTGATCATGTAAGTGAAATCACCCTGTTTTTGTAGACAAAAAACAAAAAGGGTCGACACAGATTCATTGACCTGCATCGAGCCAAGCTATTAGTTATTGTTTTGCACTGCAAATCTGCAATATGTTCGTTGGTTGCATAGCCACGGTTGCACTATTCTTCCATATTCTGCTACTAGATTGGACACTGCTGCCGCCATAGGCTGGTCAAGCTCATACCTGTTCACTTCTTCTGTTGCCGTCACCAAGATCCGCATTAGTACCAAAATATACTCGACGTATATGATTTGGATCTTTTCCGCCGGGAAGACGCTGGAGAAATAAACCCCAAGATTCTACGTACAGCAATAAAGATCTGAGTGCTGCATCCATTCAACGACACTTGTAACGTACACTCGGTAGTTGGCACAGGCCTCGTCCACAATTATTTTGTCACACTATGCCATCGTCTGAAAGAAGTACCTGCCATTCAGCCCACAAAAACCTCATCTCCTTTTGAATCTTACCCTGTGAAGAGAGCTCAATTCCACATGAGGATCTCCATCACAAGCTGACAATAAGGTACAATTCAGAATTCAAAACAGGGGCGATTTCAGTTAACCCAATCAGGGAAAGAGAACACTGAGCACACATGACACAGTTTTGGACACTGATCCTGATTCCAAGAACAAACACAGATACAGCTAACACTGTCACATAACCAGGTTACATTCGATGAGACATACCCCATGGCAGTTCCATCATAGTTCCAAGCACAGGATCACATCACAAGCACAAAACAGGTAGCTATAAGGTACACCCCACCCACAGGTACTTGCCAGTTACCATGACTGCTACTCCTTGTTGCTAATACCACTACTACCTAGTACTCAATAGTCATTTCTTGCCGGCGGACCGGCCTAACTGGGAGCAATTCTAATAACCAGGAAAATGCCAATTAACCGATACAAATTTCGAATCACCTTAATGCGAGTGAGCACCTTCACTGGCTCTCTTCCTCTTCATCTTCCATCTCGTCGTCTTCCTTGTTGTCGGTATCGCTGCCATTCTCAGTGCCTGTGGCGGCCACGCTGACATTGATCTGGTTGTACTGCTGGTAATGTGGGTGCTGCAGGGCGTGGCGGGGCCGTCCATTCTTGACATGGTACCGGACATGGTGATTGCTGCTGGTAGTGATATCAGTCTCCGTAGCCGTTCTCCTTGTGCCGTTGCCGTCGGCGGTAGAGGCAATGGCAGCCGAATTGCCAACCAAGGCAACAGCGGCGGAGGGGGCGCCATTGTTGGCCTTCGAGAGCTCCATCTGCATCTTGAGGAAGAACTGCACGCGCTGATCCTCCATCTCGCGTGCAGCATCCAGGCGGTCCCGCTCCATCCGGAGCTCCTGATCCCGCATTGCAGACTCCACGCGCTCGTATGCCTCCCCGAGCCGCCGGATGGCCTGTGCCAGGTGGCGCAGCCCCTGTGCACGGTCGCTGCTGTCTGCGCCATTAACCGCCTCCTCCACTCGCCTCCTCTTACCGTTCGGCGTCGCCATCAGCGGCTCCGGTGGGAAGCCATCCGACGACTCCGGCGACTCCGACGATGCCGACGCCTGGGGCGGCGAAGGCAGCCTCCGCTTCACCCCCGCCGAGGGCAAGAGCGGCGTGCGGGTGCGCTGCGGGAAGTTGACACGCGGCGCCATAGGGGCAGTGCTCCGGGCGGCGGGGTTGGAGGAGGAGGAATTGCCTGCCGCTGCTGCATAATTGCCCCCGGGCTTGTGGGTGGGGGCGAGGAGGGAGTCAAGGCGGTGGAAGAATGGCCAGGAGGAGTCAGGCTTGGCCTTCTCGACCTTGTACTTCTTCTTGAGGGTGTCGATGCGGTTCTTGCACTGGACGTCGGACTTGGGCGGCTTGGAGTAGCCGTCGCGGGAGGAGACGACATCGGCGACCTCCTGCCACTGCGGGTGGCGAAGGCTGCCACGGCCGAGCGCGACGAAGCGCTCCCCCCAGGCGTCGATCAGGGTGGAGGTGCCGCCGTCGCTCCACGCATCCTCCCTGCCGCCCCCTCCCCCGCCGCTAGAGGGGCTGGGCTTCCGGATGGGGATGGCGACGGCGAGGTGGCCAGGGGGTGCGGCGGCGACGGTGACGGGGTCGGCGACAGCGAGCGGGGAGGGGGAGCGCGACGGGGAGGGCGAGGGAGACGCGGAGGCGGCGTCGTCGTCGTCCATGGCCAGAGATCTGACCGGCGTCGGCGTCGGCGTCGGCGTCGGCGGGGGGCGAGGGTTTGGCGATATTTCCGGGATGGGGGTGCGGAAGGCGGAATTATTCGTGTTGTTTTGTTTTGGTGGCGTGCGGTGGCCGTCGCGTCCGGCGGCGAGGGGAGTCGTTACCTGGGGCTGAGACGGAGCGGGACACTAGCTGGGCCGGGCCTCCATGGGCCAAGTTTCTGTGTTCCAGGATGGGCTCGGGAAAGCCTGTGGTCTGGCAACCAAGTCAGCAACCAAACCCTTCTGAGTTCTAAGCTTTATCAACTTATTATTATTATTATTTTACAATGTTGACACTTTAGATAGTCTAACTTGTGTATTACATAACCTTGATCTAGAGATGGTCAGATGGGATGTGCCGGTCGGGCCGGCCCGAGGCACGACAATGACGACATTGTTGGCCCGGCCTAGACACTGCACGGTCCACATTATTCATGTGTTAGGCCGGCACGGCACAAAGGTTTGTGCCATACTTGGGCCGCCCCCTGGTACGATGGGCCGGCACGGCAAGAACCCGACATGAGATGCTTGTCTTAGGGTATGATGTGGTGGTCATCGTGAAGGAAGATATGTGGTACTGTATAGTCAAATGACTATTGATTAGCTTGTTGTGGTAGCTAGCTGTTCTGCTTAGACAATTAAGACGCACTCCTTCCAACACCTAATAGTAAGCTAAATCTGTTTCTTTGGTTGCTTGGGACTGAAAATTGATGACGCCGTAATCCCAAATAGGGATAGACCGAGTATATTTATAGCTCAACTACAATTGTAGATAATCGGGAGGAACTACAAGTAGCAATTGGGAGGAAATACAGAGAAGGCAGAGTTTGAAGTGAACTCTACTATTGTTGTCGTATGTGCTACACTTACCAAACGACAACCAAACCTGCAGCTTATCTTTAGAAGAACTCTCCTGATGCTTAGCGCCAAGACTCCGGGATCAAACAGAGACATTGTTTGATACATATACAACTCATTTTAGCACTCCCCTTTAATCTCAAGTTGTGTCCAGAAGATTGAGATTGTTTCTGAGTCACAAGAACAGATGCTTCACCAACGCCTTAGTAAAAATGTCTGCTATCTGATCCTTCAATGGAACAAACCGAACTTCCAATGTTTTGCATGCAACACGTTCTCAAACAAAATGAAAATCAACTTCAATATGCTTTGTTCGTGCATGAAACACCGGATTAGCTGTCAAGTAGGTTGCTCCAAGATTGTCACACCACAAAACCAGTGCTCTTGATTGAAAAATACCAAGTTCTTGTAAAACCGACTGCAGCCAAATCAATTCTGCAGTAGTATTTGCTACTGCCTTATACTCGGCTTCAGTGCTTGAGCAAGATACAGTTGGTTATTTTCTGGAACTCCACGAAACCAGATTTGGACCATAATACACAGCATACCCTCCTGTTGATCTCCTGTCATCAACACAACCTGCCCAATCAGCATCAGAAAAGGCACTAAGCAACTGTGATTCAGACTTCTGAATTCTCAGCCCAACATTCAGAGTTCCTTTGATATACCGAAGTATCCTTTTCACCGATGTCCAATGAATGTCAGTTGGCGATTCAAGAAACTGACAAACCTTGTTTACACAGTACGAAAGATCTAGTCTTGTGAGTGTTAAATACTACAGTGCTCCTATTACATTTCTATAACGAAAAACTTCTGTATAAGAAAGAATTGAGCCATCTTCTCTAGACAGTTTTTCCGAAGGAGCCAAAGGAGTTGAAATTAGTTTGCAGTCATGCATATTAGTGCGTTGCAGTAAATCAACCATGTAGTTATGTTGTGTGAGCATCAACCATTTATCACTGAAACAAGCTTCAATCCCAAGAAAATAATGCAGTTTGTCTAAATCTTTCACAACAAAGTCTGAACTCAATTGCTGTATGAGTTTATCAATTATTGCTTGAGACGATCCAGCTATCACAATGTCATCCACATAAATCACAATTCCTAACTGATTAAATATGAAGAGAGACGTAGCTTCCTTTGATGGAGTGAAGCCAAGTTCTTGCAATTTAGTACTCAACCGTGAAAAGCATGCTCTCGGTGCTTGTTTAAGCCCATACAGAGCTTTGTCAAGCTTGCAAACATGTGGTGGTAAATGAGGATCTTCATATCCTGGCGGTTGCGACTTGTAAACTTCTTCTTGAATGACTCCATGTAGGAAAGTATTTTTGAACATCTATTTGATGCAAATGCCAAGCTATGGAAACTGCAATAGACAGTATTAGACAAATCGTTGTCGGCTTTACAACAGGACTAAATGTGTTAATGTAATATATGCCTTGATGTTGTTTAAATCCTTTTGCTACAAGCCTCGCCTTATATCTGTCAATACTTCCATCAGGTTTTTGTTTAATTTTAAAGGCCCATTTGCATCCAATGACGTTATGATTACACTATGATGGAACAAGTCGTCATGTTTTATTCTTCATTAATGTTGAAGATTCAACATCCATAGCTTTTCTCCAGTTAGGATCATCCAAAGCTTAACATGAGAAACCGGCTCTAAAAAGCCCTACGTTCAGTTGAAGGATATCGAACTGTGCCATCTGTGTATTGTTTAGGTACACGAACATTATGTTGGAGACGAGTTCTTGGCCGGACTGGAACTGGAACTATAGGAGGAGGCAAAATTGACAATTCTTCAGATTCTATCCCCCTTTCAAGTACACCCTGCTGACACTACTAGAGAAAAGGTCTTCATAGACGGTTCAAAAACGTCATCACAGACGGTTTCGTGAACCGTCCGAGTCTATGGGTCAGTGATGACATGAGTCATTACAGACGGTTTTTAAAACCGTCTGTGATGCATACTATCACAGACGGTTATTAACTCAGAACCGTTTGTGATAGTCGACTTTCACAAACGGTTTGTGTATGAAACCATCTGTGATAGTCGACTATCACAGATGAAACCGTCTGTGATAGATGATGCACCACAGACGGTTTGTAGATTAAACCGTTTGTGAGAGATGATACATCACAGACGATTTGTATATTAAACCGTCTGTGAGAGATGATGTATCACAGACGGTTTTTAGATTAAATCCTCTGTGAGAGATGATGCATCACAGACGGTATGTCCTAAAGAACCGTCTGTGATATTCTTTTGTATTGACAAATCTATTTTCGTTTATTGGCTAGCCTCAGGAAATGCTAGCCATGCCCTCTGAAACAAGCTGAAACACAACAAATTGTATACATCCAATTCACATTCATTTCAGAAACAAGCACATCCAATTCGCATTCATTTCAGAAACAAGCACATCCAATTAACTAAAATTAACCATTCATGTACATTTACACACATGTACCGTTAAGTTCAATATCTTATCACAATCAAGTTCAATCTACATTGTGAAACTTTCCATCTGGATTTATGACCTCATGGTTCAAGAATGACGCAATATGTCTTCGAATTTTTATGAGCTGACTCTGTTCCAACGAATTTTCGCGATGGTCGCAACCTGTCGCTACTAAGATTAAATTCGTGCATATATAAATTGATAAGTATGAAATAATTATTGTAAGATTGACAATCCTGAGGATCATTGGTTATCGCGAAACCAACAAGTAGTTCGATGTTGTGGCAAACATAGAATCCACAGAGGTTGCAGGACGGCGGCTGCTGGTGGCACTGCAAAAATAGAATTGGTTAGTTCGAGAAGCATTACTATGAAGTGTTATATAGGATTAATGTGTACTAGGAATACCGGGAATTTTAGATCGTATCGTAGGGCCCCTCCCTTGCATATCCCTCCTTTTGCAAAGTACGTCTTGAACGACCTACGTGATTCAAAAAACTTAGCATTAACCATTGCAAAGGAAGGAAAGATTGTACAATAGAGTTATCTATGGAGGAAATGTGTTTACCCGTTGATTAATTGTCGGATAACTGTGAAGTTGTGTTTGGCCCTCTATAGGGAATCTAGGTATATTACCAAGTTCTGTTTTGGTATAATTACAATTAGAATCCAGTGGAACCTACACAGGTATGTCGCCATGGTCATTAAACCTAAGTTTGTGTTGCTTATAAAGTACAAATCAACAAGTATAGCCACTAGTGCAACACTTACTCCTGGTTGTAGGGCAAAAGTATGAATTGCTTGTTGCGGTGAGCCAGCAATGAGTCCGCCATGTAATCCTCGACGAATTTTGCATTCGCCTTGATGGTTTGCTCGGAGACCACGTGTGGATCAAGGAAACCTACGGGTGAATTCCTTACTTTGGCTTCAGAAACCATGTATCTATCATATATATATATATATATATATATATATATATATATATATATATATATATACACAAAAGCAAAGAGTTATATATAACATTTATTGGTATTACACGAACATATACCGTGATTGTACACACTTACAGTGTCCAGCATCGCATGAGTGAGACATCGAGGGAGTCGAGGTTGAAGAGAGGGAACATGTCATCTAAGGTCACCATGAAGACACAGTCTTGAGTGTAACATCCCAATTTTGGGCTTGTGTTTCAAATGTAAGAAAATGAGTAGAAATTAAAACTTTTTCTTACATTATGTATTTCCTGTGTGTACTAAACAATTATTGTACAAGAGTTATGGAAATACAAAGTCACAAGCCTTTTGATCCAAATCTTGATCTTTCAAAAACAATCTTGTCAAATCTTTGGATCATCATCTGGAAATATTTTTCCTAAGTTCTTGAGATGGTATGTGACCCCTCTGAAAAATTTCACAATTTTTAGAAATTGTTTGAACATTTTGAGAGGTCGGTCAAACCTGCTTGACTCTTAGTCAAACCTTGAACCAGTACCTTGTAGAATTTTTGGAGAAAAATGCAATGCATAAAAACCTCTGAAAAATTTACATAAGGTCAATGTCTAAGTCAGCAAGCTCCTGTAAAAATTTTAGAATTTTTGGAGTTAAATTGCTACCTCTAATAAATCCTCAAAAGCCTCTGCCTATTTAAAAATCCAAAAGCTGATTCACTGTTCCTTGGGTTTGAGTCGGACTCGGGTTCGAGCCACTTGGTTGAGCCTGATCAACTAACTGCACCGAGCCCTTTCTAACACGCGCGATCAATTTCGGCCGTTGGATTTGCATCGCTCGGCTCTCGTTGGCTGATGCCGTTCGGGCCACCGCGATCATCACATTCTTTTTGAGCCGTTGGATTAAGATCGGGCCGTCCTTATTGAACGGGCTGTTCGGGTCACCCGGAAGTCCCAATTGATCTCAGCCGTTCAATCTTGATCGGACCGCCCTGATTGCTTGGAGCATTAGAAACCCTCACCGACCCTTTCAATCGCGGCCGCCCATCTCGATCGACGCCACGATTTCCTTCTCTGTTCTTCTTCCTCCTCTGGTCCTCCGTGCGGCGCATGCAAGCAATGACAGAAGGAGAGAGAGGGAGAGAGTGGTTGCGCATTGTCAAATCGAGCTCCCTCTCGTCAACATCACTCTGTGGGGCATTAAATGCACCCCAGGCTTTCGGCTCCTCCATCGCGAGTCTCACCGCTGCCCATCATTTCTTGGTCCATGACCGTGCCATGATCCGAGCTCACCATGGACTCATGTGTGTGCTCAAACCCTAATCCCTCCTCTATATAAACCCCTTAGTTCCTCCTGGTGTTCCTTTACACCACACTTTGCTCATTCTCTGTATTTGAGCTCAAAACCACTTCAAATCTTCAAAACACCATTTTCAACCGTGGAGCTCCAATGCGGATCTTGGTGTCCAGTGGTTCACCTTCAATATTTCTTGCACCCTTTTGAGCCCCTCAACTTCCTTTATATTTCCCCTAACTTAATTTTGGGCTGCATTCACAGGAATCACTCAATTTTAAGTTTGGAGATTTTCGGCTCATTTCACCCCCTTTCTTCTCCAACTCCGGTAAGTGGTTCTTTTTGCAATTGCTTACTTGTGGAGCTTGTGGGAATCCTAATGATGCTATTTTGATCACCCATTGGTGTTCATTTTTCTCAGATTGTCGTTTTCCACTTCATCTTCCTCGGCTCCGGTGAACTTCACCGTGTTCGAGTCTTCCCCGACTATTTTTGAAGCTCGTCTGCGTTAAGGTAACTTCTATTTAGTTCCTAGAAGTGATGACACTCGTTTTCCTGGACCGCAGCGGAGCTTTTTGCTATTTTCATGTTTTACCGAAAATGGCTCCATCCTCGTTCCGGCTCACGACGTTCTAGACCTCCACCACGGCGAGGTCATCACCATTGGGTCCGCAACGCTATTGCGAACCCATTTTGGTATTTTAGGCGCGCCGCCACACGAGTCGCCGGCGACAAGCCGCCGTTTCGCTTCGGTTTTGTCACCGAGAAACTCCGTTTCGTCAAATTATTAGGACACAGTTAATGCAATCATTGTCAATCATTAGAAGTATCAATTGTGTCTTAATCTGGCCTAAATGTCTCACTAACATGTGGGCCCAACCCTCTGTAATCACCCGGTGGCATTAACCTAGTGTTTTGGACATCATTAATGCTAATGATTATCATTAAATCCTGTCCTATCATTAATGTGTGCGAAATGGTCTTTTGGGTCACTGATGGGTGGGCCCGTAGGCCTTAAACCTCAATCTCGGGGTCATTAAGACTAATTATCGAGTTCATTAAATGTTAATCATTGTTAGCATTTAATTGGTCCTAAACTGTCCCCTTGTACCACTGCCAGGTGGGCCCCCAATCACTTAAATCACCTCTGTTCAAAATCGTTAGGACACATTAATTGCTAATCATCATTAATCATTGGTCATTAGTATTTAATTAGCTGTCCTAAAGATCCCCTTTAAGTCACTGCCATGTGGGACCTGAGCCCTGTGCACGTGTGTTAAAGTCCGCGTGTATGACTCTCAGTCACTGACATGCGACCCCACGTGTCAGCGCTCCTAGTTGCACTTCGTTCTTTTACCATCGTCCATTTCGCGATCTGTGATCCAGATCGTTGCGCCGATCGGGTCACCCGATCCTCTCATCGCCAGGGCGTTCATCGCTTGATCAGCGGCTGTGGTTCGTGCGCTGTTCGGGTCACCCGAACCACACTCATTATGGACCCTCCGATTCTTGATCGACGGTCGTGATGTATTGAGCCGTTCGGGTCGCTCTCGCGCACCCTTCGCGCGCACCGTTGGATTCCAAATCAAAAGCCCATAGTTGTCCACGTCGATTCTTTTCTGGTTAAGTGTTGTTTATTTCTGTAAGTAGTTATTTGTCAACTGAAAAATTGTATCAAATCTTTAGAAATTAATATCTAAATCAGAATAGATCCTTTTTAAATGAAACCAACTGTAATAAATTTGTATTTCACTAAAGTTTAATATAAAAAATACTTTTAGCTATGCTTCTGTGGTAGAAAACTCTGTAATCTTTAATAGCTTGTTTTCTGCCATTTGTGTATATTCCAGAATTGAATTAAAACTTAGAAAATGTATATCTTTTCGCATATCCATAAATTAAATGATTTTAACTTTGATAAATTTGTTATTAACTAAATTTCAATCCAAAAATGGTTGTAGGCTTAAATCAGACTGGAAAATCATTAATAGATTTAACCTTATTGGTAGCATTTAAAAATTCATTTAATGTTGTAAAAGAGACAAGTAATTCTGTAAGTCCTAAAATATAAAGTTGATGCTAGAAAATCCCTCTGTTATCATGCTTTAATGTGAAATAGGTTTTGCACATGTTTATATTTCTGGAAAGTGCATTATGCTAGTTTTGCAACTTAGAAAAATCATAAGTAAATCATTATAACCCCAAATTTAGTAAACTCAACCTTGCTGTCATTAGGATGTCATAATCTACATACCATAAAAATTTCAGAGCTTAGATCATTCTAGAAATTTTCGCATGAACAGTATCACTAATTAATTTAAAGAATTTATAAGCTGAGAGAACTTAGATTAGCTATAGCTTTTTCATGCTAAGTCCAAATGACCTGTTTCTTGTTTCTAAATTTGTCTAAAATCAACCCCTAGCTGCTGTAGAAATTTCATTGGATTTGGAGAACTTTTTCTGTGGAGTTTTATTTGGAGTTCTTGTTCTTATTTGGTTATCGCCTTTTCGCGTTAGGTTCCGAAGGAAATATTTGATTACGTGAGT
This sequence comes from Ampelocalamus luodianensis, assembly GCA_036346255.1. Classification (NCBI taxonomy): domain Eukaryota; kingdom Viridiplantae; phylum Streptophyta; class Magnoliopsida; order Poales; family Poaceae; genus Ampelocalamus; species Ampelocalamus luodianensis. The sequence continues at coordinate 41,064,462 of CM070634.1, read as the reverse complement.
GAATCCTCTGCAGCAAGAAAGTGATCTACAGCAAGGCAAGCAGTTTGATCATATCCACTCCATCCCATTACTTTTAAAATCTAATACTTTGTTTTATTTGTATGTATGCATGCTTTTGTGTCAATGAATAATTTTGCCGAATAGAGGTAGCTAATCCTATTGCATCGTTTCCCCTAAATTGTTCACCCCTGCCACTACCTTAGGAATATTATCCTCACCGGTGAATTAGAGCCCGGTGAATGATTTAGGGCCTCTTATTTGTCTTTACGATATGATGCTTAGCAATGCTTAGATACCGGTAGAATTGGGCGGTTATCGACTCGGTCGGTAACCTTGATCACACAAAATTATTACAACTTTATGTTTCAGCATTTTGCTATATTTATTGTGAAAACCAAAACCTAAAAGCAAAATGATTTAGACTTGGGCACAATGGTATGTTGGTGTGCTTCTGGGTGTGACTGGAATGGTGCCCGAGTCAACAAGGACCGAACATCTTGTTACACTAAACCAAGCATTTTAGCGTGCTAACCACACTAGAGGGTATGAGACCTCTCTTGACTTAGTACTTTGGCGTGTATTGGCTTCGGGTCGCAGGGAGCCGCAGGAGGGATGGTGCTGGGAGCATTGTGGAGTCCGAAAGGCTTCCCCCGTGATGGCTGGTTGTCTTTCGGCTGGCAATGTAAGCGTATGGATTCCGATCCATACGAGCGGCTCGTAGTCAATGCACAATATTGGAAAGCGTCTCGTAGGACTTAGCCGTGCCGGCATACCTTTGGAAGTGTGCTTTTGTGGCTTAAAGGCGATGCGAAGTGTGGGTACATTGGTACACCTGCGAGGTTAAAACTATTCGAATAGCCTCGCCCTAGGTTATGGACACGCTTGGCAAGGTCTTTCAAGAGTTAGACTACAACTGTTAAATTAAAACTTGACATGGGTGGTGCGAATGCTGGGATTCGTGCTATGTGTGGTGGCTATTGGGATAGTCACCAATAGGTGGTTACTCTTGTACTTATTGTATCATTGTTATTTCAACAATTACAATCGGTTTGTCAAATTGCTTTGAATCTATTACATTATTGCAAATGAAAACTTGCTTTATGCTAAAAGTCGGTCAGAGCCCTCCACTTAAATAAAGCTTGCATGTAGTTAATTATAGTTCTGTTATCCCTACACGTCAGTCTTGCGAGTACAAAAATAATTTTTGTACTCAGTTGCTTTGCTTAATGTTTTTGTTGCAGAGGAAGAAGGTGAGCCCCAAGGGCTTCCCTTTTGTGAGATGTGCTTCGGGTTTGGCGACTAGCTTGGCGGCCCGGTTGGTTGTCTTGTGGGTAAAGGCACACTAATTGGCTCTTTTATTTTTGCCATCTTATGACCCTTTTGCTTCCGCTGTCTAATTGTTATTTTGTTGCTTTTGGGCCGGTTGGCCCTTGTTGTAATAAATCTCTATTATGTATGTCTTTTGTTAGACCTGTTGTATGGAATTGATGCATGATTTTGTAACGGGGTGTGTATACTGCATTTCTGGGAAGTATACATATCTCGGGGCTTGGTTTATTTGATTTGTGATGCTAGGGTCAATGGAAGACTAAGCATTACAAGCCGAATAAACCGGGGTCCCCACAAAGTTGGTATCAGAGCCATACTGACCGTAGAAACCCCTAGCTTGGTCGCCTCTAGGATATTTTGAAAACTTACTTTTAAATAGTTTATGAAAATTTAATTAAGTTCTCAGATTTTACTCCTTATCTATCTTAGCTTGCTCATCTCACCTTATTTTTGGTCAACTTTGGAAAATTGTTTTCCCTCTCATCTTCCTTCGAAGATAGTTGTTATCGTTTAAGATGGGTTTTGGGAACCAATGAGTTTGGCAAATTGAAGTGTTGGCTGCCCTTCTACAAGGTTTTGAAGCTTCTGGAATGGTGAATTTCGACTAGGAGCTGGGATGCAAAATCTGGACAGCAAGCGTCAATTTCCGGACAGCAAGCTCAAAGGTTCTAAAGAAGGTAGATAATGAGAGGATAATTCAACTAAAACTTGTGGGAATAAAAGGATAAGAAGTGATATTAGTTAGCTAAGTATCTAACACTATTGCTAGTGGTTCTACCCTGCTATTTGGTCCTATTAGAATTTGAGTTGCATGCTGAAATTTACCTTCCTAAACCGATTGCTCGTTCCCTCCATACGAGTTAGTCGTACCGGGAAGTTGATTTTGTGATTGAAACATTGTGTTGATTTTGCGGTTGTTTTTAAGCTTTTTGAGTTCATTTCTTAGTGGTTAATTGTTCTTTGCCTTAAGCTTTCGGATTTGATCCCTGTCCATCTTAGTATCTACCCTCACCATAACTTTCAGCAGAATACCTTAGCCCTTGACCTTTCTTTCGCGCCTTTCAGCCTCTAGTCTTCGGGTTCGCGCTAACCCATCTCTTCAGTAGCAGGATGTCCGGACGGACCAAAGGCGGACTAGGTCGCAGGTGCGGCAGCGTGAAACCTCCCCGCCCCAACCGTCCGGACAAGGATTGCAAGCGCCTCCTCGGCGATTGTGATGGATTGTGGTCTCCTTTTTGCTGTGGCCTTGGTAAAAAGAGCCATGTCGCCGAAGGTTGCAACCCTGGGAAGGCCAAGGTCTGCCGGCGCTGTGGTGAGGAAGGACACTACAGCATCGGGTGTACCACAGCTTGCCAAAATGTGATGAAGACCACCTACCCGGAAACTGTCCGACTGCCAAAGTCACTTATTTTCTCTGTGAGGGAAGCACTCACTCTTCCAAAGAGTGTAGCATGAGTCTGGTGATCGCCAGGTCATTAAAGCTTCAGCGACTGCTTCTTCGGTCATCTACAAGTATCGCAATCACCAATGCTTCCAGACCAGAGAAGTTCTTGGATGATTTGTCTGTGGAGCTGCAGGACAAATTACCAGTCTGTACCTTTCCCGAGTTTCAACTTACGGTCGAGAATCCCGTAGTTGCTGGGACCAGAAAGAAGAAGCCAAAGGATCGTCGCAAGTGTCAACAGATGGCGGATGTCACTTGCTTCTTCTGTAACAACAGGGGTCACTATGCGCATAGTTGTCCTAAAGAGCTTACAGCAACCCCTCGCCCTCCGCGGGCCGTGTTTCAGTCTCGTGCACCTGCGGTCCAGCAGCAAGGTGGCCCCCGTGATCTGGCCGTTGTCACGTGCTTCTATTGCCACAAGAAGGGGCATTACGCCAACAGTTGCCCCATGAAGCATCAGGAGCGGAAGGCAGTTCGTGATCAAGTCAACTCTGTGTCCGTTGAAGAAGTTCAGGACGCGCCTGACGCTGTGTTGGGTACGCTTCTTGTTTACTCTTACCCTGATACAGTATTATTCGATTCAGAGACATCCCGTTATCCCTATCTTTTACTGCCGATGGTGATCTTCATCTTGCTCCATCCTTGGTGCCTAGCCCCACCTCGGTTACATCAAGCCTTGCTAGCCTACCCCGTTTTCCCCAAGAATAATGCTACCCTCTGGTTTGTCATCGGTCGTTCGACTCGAGTGACGCCTTTCTGTCCCTTTACATCCAAGGGCATCACCCACTAGGTATTGCCTCAAATTTCTGTGACCTGGTTAGCCATGGTCCCTCTAACCAACTGGCTGCGGAGGGATGACTCCGTATAGCTAGTTATCAAGCCGGGCCCCCATTCGTTAGGGGAGTAACCAGACAAATCGCTCCACCAGCCAATGACGATCTTGCACCACCACCCTTTGAACCTAGAAAGATCTCTCAGTCTGTCAATCCTTGGTATATCTGGACCTGGTAAGTCCCTCCGTGCCAACTAAAGTGGCATATTTTCTACCAGTCAAAACCAAGATTCGTACCGGTCACTTGACTAAGCTGTACGCCTCAAAATCGTAAGCTTGCATGGCACCGATGGTGCTCTGTGCCCATGTTCAGACTACCCCTCTTTCGTTCCTGAGCGAGTCAAATCTCGGGACGAGATTCTTGTAAGGGGGGGAGAGTTGTAACATCCCAATTTTGGGCTTGTGTTTCAAATGTAAGAAAATGAGTAGAAATTAAAACTTTTTCTTACATCATGTATTTCCTGTGTGTACTAAACAATTATTGTACAAGAGTTATGGAAATACAAAGTCACAAGCCTTTTGATCCAAATCTTGATCTTTCAAAAACAATCTTGTCAAATCTTTGGATCATCTTCTGGAAATATTTTTCCTAAGTTCTTGAGATGGTATGTGACCCCTCTGAAAAATTTCACAATTTTTAGAAATTGTTTGAACATTTTGAGAGGTCGGTCAAACCTGCTTGACTCTTAGTCAAACCTTGAACCAGTACCTTGTAGAATTTTTGGAGAAAAATGCAATGCATAAAAACCTCTGAAAAATTCACATAAGGTCAATGTCTAAGTCAGCAAGCTCCTGTAAAAATTTTAGAATTTTTGGAGTTAAATTGCTACCTCTAATAAATCCTCAAAAGCCTCTGCCTATTTAAAAATCCAAAAGCTGATTCACTGTTCCTTGGGTTTGAGTCGGACTCGGGTTCGAGCCACTTGGTTGAGCCTGATCAACTAACTGCACCGAGCCCTTTCTAACACGCGCGATCAATTTCGGCCGTTGGATTTGCATCGCTCGGCTCTCGTTGGCTGATGCCGTTCGGGCCACCGCGATCATCACATTCTTTTTGAGCCGTTGGATTAAGATCGGGCCGTCCTTATTGAACGGGCTGTTCGGGTCACCCGGAAGCCCCAATTGATCTCAGCCGTTCAATCTTGATCGGACCGCCCTGATTGCTTGGAGCATTAGAAACCCTCAGCTGGACCCTTTCAATCGCAGCCGTCCATCTCAGATCTGACGACCACGATTTCCTTCTCTGTTCTTCTTCCTCCTCTGGTCCTCCGTGCGGCGCATGCAAGCAATGGCAGAAGGAGAGAGAGGGAGAGAGTGGTTGCGCATTGTCAAATCGAGCTCCCTCTCGTCAACATCACTCTGTGGGGCATTAAATGCACCCCAGGCTTTCGGCTCCTTCATCGCGAGTCTCAGCTGCTCCCATCATTTCTTGGTCCATGACCGTGCCATGATCCGAGCTCACCATGGACTCATGTGTGTGCTCGAAACCCTAATCCCTCCTCTATATAAACCCCCCTTAGTTCCTCCTGGTGTTCCTTTACACCACACTTTGCTCATTCTCTGTATTTGAGCTCAAAACCACTTCAAATCTTCAAAACACCATTTTCAACCGTGGAGCTCCAATGCGGATCTTGGTGTCCAGTGGTTCACCTTCAATATTTCTTGCACCCTTTTGAGCCCCTCAACTTCCTTTATATTTCCCCTAACTTAATTTTGGGCTGCATTCACAGGAATCACTCAATTTTAAGTTTGGAGATTTTTGGCTCATTTCACCCCCTTTCTTCTCCAACTCCGGTAAGTGGTTCTTTTTGCAATTGCTTACTTGTGGAGCTTGTGGGAATCCTAATGATGCTATTTTGATCACCCATTGGTGTTCATTTTGCTCAGATTGTCGTTTTCCACTTCATCTTCCTCGGCTCCGGTGAACTTCACCGTGTTCGAGTCTTCCCCGGCCATTTTTGAAGCTTGTCTGCGTTAAGGTAACTTCTATTTAGTCCCTAGAAGTGATGGCACTCGTTTTCCTGGACCGCAGCGGAGCTTTTTGCTATTTTCATGTTTTACCGAAAATGGCTCCATCCTCGTTTTCCGGCTCGCCGACGTTCTAGACCTCCACCGCCGGCGAGGTCATCACCATTGGGTCCGCAACGCTATTGCGAACCCATTTTGGTATTTGTGGCGCCGCCGCCATCGAGTCGCCGCGACAAGCCGTTCTCGCTCGGTTTTTGTCAGCTGAGAAACTCCCGTTTTCGTCAAATTATTAGGACACAGTTAATGCAATCATTGTCAATCATTAGAAGTATCAATTGTGTCTTAATCTGGCCTAAATGTCTCACTAACATGTGGGCCCAACCCTCTGTAATCACCCGCTGGCATTAACCTAGTGTTTTCGGACATCATTAATGCTAATGATTATCATTAAATCCCTGTCCTATCATTAATGTGTCTGAAATGGTCTTTTGGGTCACTGATGGGTGGGCCCGTAGGCCTTAAACCTCAATCTCGGGGTCATTAAGACTAATTATCGAGTTCATTAAATGTTAATCATTGTTAGCATTTAATTGGTCCTAAACTGTCCCCTTGTACCACTGCCAGGTGGGCCCCCAATCACTTAAATCACCTCTGTTTAAAATCGTTAGGACACATTAATTGCTAATCATCATTAATCATTGGTCATTAGTATTTAATTAGCTGTCCTAAAGATCCCCTTTAAGTCACTGCCATGTGGGACCTGAGCCCTGTGCACGTGTGTTAAAGTCCGCGTGTATGACTCTCAGTCACTGACATGCGACCCCACGTGTCAGCGCTCCTAGTTGCACTTCGTTCTTTGACCATCGTCCATTTCGCGATCTGCGATCCAGATCGTTGCGCCGATCGGGTCACCCGATCCTCTCATCGCTGTGGGCCGTTCATCGCTTGATCAGCGGCTGTGGTTCGTGCGCTGTTCGGGTCACCCGAACCACACTCATTATGGACCCTCCGATTCTTGATCGACGGTCGTGATGTATTGAGCCGTTCGGGTCGCTCTCGCGCACCCTTCGCGCGCACCGTTGGATTCCAAATCAAAGGCCCATAGTTGTCCACGTCGATTCTTTTCTGGTTAAGTGTTGTTTATTTCTGTAAGTAGTTATTTGTCAACTGAAAAATAGTATCAAATCTTTAGAAATTCATATCTAAATCAGAATAGATCCTTTTTAAATGAAACCAACTGTAATAAATTTGTATTTCACTAAAGTTTAATATAAAAATGCTTTTAGCTATGCTTCTGTGGTAGAAAATTTTGTAATCTTTAATAGCTTGTTTTCTGCCATTTGTGTATATTCCAGAATTGAATTAAAACTTAGAAAATGCATATCTTTTTCTGCATATCTGCAAATTAAATGATTTTAACTTTGATAAATTTGTTATTAACTAAATTTCAATCCAAAAATGGTTGTAGGCTTAAATCAGCACCAGGAAAATCTGTTAATAGATTTAACCTTATTGGTAGCATTTAAAAATTCATTTAATGTTGTAAAAGAGACAAGTAATTCCCTGTAAGTCCTAAAAATATAAAGTTGATGCTAGAAAATGTGAGGACCCCAATTTATTTGGCTTGTAATGCTTAACCAACCACCTGATCCTAGCATCACAAATCAAATAAATTGATCCTCGAGATATGTATACTTCCTAAAGCGATACACACACCGTTACAAAATTAGACATCAACTCCATTCCAAACATAGAGTCCAAACACCACACTACCAAACGGAAGATAAACAAATAGTAGAGTTATTACAGACAAAGGCCGACAGGCCACAAAATACACAAATAACAAAAAGAAGACAGTGAAGCAAAGTGCCATAAGATGGCTATAAACAAAGCCAATCGTGCCTCCAACCCACAAGGCATCCGAGGACCGCCAAGTCTAGTCGCCCACGAAGCGGCAACATTGACTCACGTAAGTGAGGCCCTTGGGGCTCACCTTCTTCCTCTGCAACAAAACATTAAGCAAAGCACACGAGTACAAAGATTGTCTTTGTACCCAAGACCGACGTGTGAACTTGCGGACTGTTCATAAGCTACATGCGAGCTTATTTGGTGGAGGCCATATGTTTCATTTGCATAAAGCCAATTTTCATTTGCAATAAGGTAATCTGATTTAAAGGCAAGTTTGCAATTCATTTTTTTAAGATTGAAATAACGAAGACAAATATTAATAACAAAAGCGAAAGATAAACAACCTAGAAGTGACTATCCCAATAGTCACCACAACAATAGCACGAATCCCCATTCGTACCACCCATCAAATTTTAATTTAAATGTTGTAGTCTAGTTCTTGGGGCGTATCCGAGCGTGTCCATAACCTAGGCGAGGCTATTCGAATAGTTTTAACCTGCAGGGTGTACCAATGTACCCACACTTGGATCGCCTTTAAGCCAAGCACACTTAGAAGGTATGCTAGCCTGACTAAGTCCTACGAGACTTTTCCAATATTGTGTATTAACTACGAGCGCTCGTATGGATAGAAATCCATACGCTTACATGGTAAAGCCGAAAGACAACTACCCACTCGGGATAAAGCTTTTGGACAACTACCATGCTCCCACCTCCGTCCCTCCTGCGACCTCCTGCGACCGGAGCCAATACACGCCAAAGTATTAGGTCAAGAGAGGTCCCATATACTCTAGTGTGGTTAGTACGCAAAATGCTCGATGCGGTGGCGCAAGTAACTCGGTCCTTAAGCGACTCGGGCACCTTTCCATCACACCAACAGATCACACCAACATACCGTTGTGCCCAAGTCTAAATCATTTTGTTTTCATTTTTAATTTTGCAATTAAACATAGCGAAAAATGTGAAACATAAAGTTATAGTAAATTTTGTGTGATCAAGGCTACCGACTAAAGTCGATAACACTTGATTCTACCGATAGCTAAGCATGTCTAAGCAAGTTGACCGGACCTACTAAGTGACAAGAGATCATCCAATGACCTCTAATCACGACAAATAACCTAGGCTCGGTAGTAGAGATCAATATTTTGCCTACAGGATATGCAACTACGGCTTTAACTAATCAATTTAACACAAATTAAGCGATGCATACATACAGTTGAAACAAAATATTAGACTTTAAAATCTTGGGATAAACATGATCAAAGCGCTTGCTGGTTGTTGTTGCTCAAGTTGTTGCGAGGGTCGTTCTCGGGGTTGCGCAAATATCGAATCCTAACGATTGAACAAAACAGCGAATAAGAGCGAATAACACCGACAAAACTCAAACATGCAACAACAAACAAACATACTAAAACTCACACAAACAACCTAAGCAATGATACAACAAAATTTTAGAAACAGAGGACACAACCTTTTAATTTATTAAGAATTTTCTAAGAATTTTCTAAGTTATAAACACATCAAAACACTAGTTAATTACTTAACAAATTTTCATGAACAGAACCAGTATCTAAAACCTATCCTAACAATTAGTATACTGAAAATAGAATTTTACAGAATTGGGTTCATTGAATTTGGACAATTATTGAAAGAGATATGCATTTTCTAATTTAGAAGATACATAAGACATCATTTTATTAGTTAACAGATTTTTGCTACAGAGACATGGATGGAGCTAATTTTATCAAGTAGTACACTTAAAATGAAAACTAACAGCACTGGTTTCATGAAATTTGGATAAAAATTGAATTAGTTATGCATTTTCTAAGTTTAATTGAATTAACGAGGCAATGAAAAGCATTCTGATTTACTAAAGCGTTTAATCCTTTTTCTACCCACAGCTATCTAGCCCCGGACAACGACAGCGGGCCAGCGAAAGTCTTGACGAGCGACCTGCTCACGAAAGTGGCGTCGGCGTATTCTAATATACGCCTTCGGCTTACCAAAGTGTACTTCTAACATATACTCACAGAGAAATCGCTTCCGACGAGAAAACACATTAACAAAACTACACAATCCCTAACTAACATTTCGGGCCCACATAATGAGAGACTCAAACTAAAAGATGATTAGAACTTAAGAAGGGATTAGACCTTAACCACCGGCTCGACGGAGTTCAGCAGCGCCGCGCGGCGCAGGTGGGGATCCGGAGAATGGCTGAGGCTCGAGCTCGGGGATGGCACGCACGGGTGCACCGCAGCTCCACGAACTTGATGATGATGACGCGGAGCCCAATGGTCGCCGAAGTCGAGCTTGCGACGGCCGGAGGCGGAGAAGAAGCTACGGCTCTTGCGGAGGAGGTGCTACGGACTTCGAGGAGCTTCGGGAAGATGCGCCACGGAATCGCCTCGACTCCAGGAGCAATAAGCACAAGATAACGACGAAGAAGAAGGTCCGAGGCGGCCGGAATTGCCACGGCGGCGGATCACCGTGCGCGAGGAAGAAACACCCGCACGCCCTCCACGATGCACGAAAGACAGAAATGAGCCCACCGTTAGACTCAGAGGAGAATTGCGATTACGAGGGACCAAGTGACGAGGCTAGAGACTCACCAGAGCACTAGCAAGCTCGCGGGACCGAGATCGCCGGAGGCGGAGACGACGATACCGCCCCTGGTGATCCACTGGACGCCAAGGACCCGGAATGGGCAAAATGGAGGCGGCGAGGCAAGAGGAACACGACGGTGCGGTCGCTGGCTCAAGGGCGGCTCAGAAACGGCGGCGCTACGCTCGAGATCTTCTCCGACCGAGAAGAAAATTTGGGCGGAGAAGGCACGAGAATGGACGCGAAGGATAGTGGTTGGGCTCAGTGGGTAGATGAGACCCCGGCGATGCTTCTCGGACTGACACGAGGACAAAAAGGTGGCAGCGACGAGGTACGTGGCGAGCATGCATGCGCGGCCCTGAGCTCCGGTGAGGTGCGGAGAAGACGAGGCGGATCGGCGGTAGGGTCCACATGTCCGCCGATCGACGGCGGTGCGAACCGGTGGTTTGACTCGATCAGTATCGCACCGACCGTTGGATCTGAAATGGACGGCTGAGATTGGTGTATGCATTCGGACAGGTCGGTTGCGCACGCGACGTGGATCGTTCGATCTTCATCGGACGGTCACGATTGATTGGACTCGGGCGGTGCGATTAGTTGACGCGACCGAGTCCATTAGTGCGGTCGGACTCGAGCCTGAGTTGGGTTCGGGCCCGAGGAACAGTGTTTTCAGATTTTGATTTAAAAGACAGAGAAGGTTTGGGAAATTTTCAGAGGTAGCTCCAGGGCTCCAAAAATTTCGAAATTTTTATGGTAGCTATTAGAGACAGAGAACAACATTGCATAAATTTTCCAGAACTTTTCATGCACTGAAAAGTTCTGCAGAAAATTCACAAGCATGCTGACCTAGGGTTTGACCAGATTTTCAACTAGTTTGACTTGGCCATTTGAAATAGCAAATAAAATCTAAAAATTGTGAAATAATTCAGGGAGGTAGATAAGATGATCAAGATGCTAGGAAAAATATTTGCAGATGATGATCACAAGTTTGAAGGCTAATAATTTGATGACAACAATTTCCAATCACAAGAATTAACTTCTAGAAAATTGGAAATTGCTAGGGAAAATTTGGAAAACTTCCAAATGATTTGAAGAGACAACAAAAGTTTTTATTTCTCCTCAAAATTTTACATTTGAAATACAAACCCTAAGTTAGGGCTGTTACAAATCTCCCCCCCTTACAGGAATCTCGCCCCGAGATTCTGATCACTGGGAGAAGAATGATGGGTAATCTGCTCGGAGACGATCTTCCCGCTCCCAAGTGGCTTCATCCTCGGAGTGGTTTGACCACTGAACTTTGAGGAACTTGATCACACGGTTCCTCGTTCTGCGTTCAGCTTCTTCGAGGATACGAACGGGACGCTCACGATAAGACAGATCTTCCTGCACATCGATATTTTCCAATGGCGTTTCCTCCACAGGAACACGAAGGCACTTCTTCAATTGTGACACATGGAAAACATCATGCACCCCCTCAAGTGTAGCTGGCAACTCCAACTTGTACGCAACAGCTCCCACTTTCTTGATGATGCGATATGGCCCGACATATCGAGAAGCCAGTTTGCCCTTGACGCCGAAACGATGATGACCTTTCAAAGGTGAGACTTTGAGATACACAAAGTCATTGGGCTGGAAACTCAGCTCACGGCGACGACGATCTGCATAGCTCTTCTGCCTGGACTGAGCTACGCGCAAGTGCTCACGAATCAACTGCACTTGACTTTCCGCCTCATTGATCGAATCCGGGCCAAAGAACTGCCTTTCACCAGTTTCTGACCAGTTCAACGGTGTTCTGCAGCGCCTCCCATACAAAGCCTCAAACGGTGCCATACCGAGGCGGCTCGAAGTCGTTGTTGTAGGAGAACTCGGCAAGCGGTAGGCACTTCTCCCAATTTTTTCCATAGGAAAGGACACAAGCACGGAGCATGTCTTCAAGCACCTGATTGACGCGTTCCGTCTGACCATCAGTCTGAGGATGGTAGGCGGTGCTGAAAGTAAGACGGGTACCCATGGCCTCCTGCAGACTGTGCCAAAATCGGGAAGTGAAAAGAGAACCACGATCTGACACTATCGTTCGTGGCACACCATGCAGACTCACAATGCGGGATATGTAAAGATCCGCTAGCTGATTCACATCAATCTTCGATCGTACTGGAAGGAAATGAGCCACCTTCGTCAATCGATCAATGATAACCCATAATGCATCCTTCCCTGCAGGAGTACGGGGCAGACCAGTGATAAAATCCATGCCTACAGAATCCCACTTCCATTCTGGTATAGGCAAGGGATGAAGAAGACCCGCTGGACGCTGATGCTCGGCCTTGACGCGACAACATATGTCACATCTGGCAACGAACCTGGCAATCTCGCGCTTCATGCGAGTCCACCAGAATTTCTGACGCAGATCTTGGTACATTTTGGTGGCCCCGGGATGGATGGACAAAGGCGAATCATGGGCCTCTGAAGAATCAAATCCGCAACTCGGGACCTTTGGGACCACAAGCGCTGCCCAAACCATACGACACCGTGCTCATCTTACGTGAAACACTTGGCGGATCCATTCTTGATGTTACGCTTGATTTTACCCACACCATCATCGATTGTTGTGCTTTGCCTTGATTTGATCCACCAAGGTCGGTTGCACAACCAAGGCAAAGAAGGGAACCATGCTCAACCAAACCCAAGTTGAGGCGTTGAAATTTCGCAAGAAGTGCAGGTTCTTTGCTCTTGGATCATCAAAGTATTGCAATACACTTTTCGCTAAGTGCATCAAGCAACCACATTGGCTTTGCCGGGATGATCTCGAATACCCATGTCATAATCTTTGATCAATTCTAGCCATCTCTCTCGCTCGAGGTTCAGATCTGGTGAGTGAATAAGTATTTCAAACTCTTGTGGTCGGAATACACCTCACAATGTTACCGATCGATAATGCCGCCAAATCTTGAGTGCATGAACCACGCGACCAACTCTAAATCATGGGTGGGATAATTGAGCTCGTGAGGTCTCAATCGCTCGATGCATAGGCAACCGCCTTGCCTTCTGCATAAGAACACATCAAGTCCTCGACGAGAGGCATCGCAATAAATATCGAAGCTCTTGTGGATATCGGGAAGAGTGAGGACTGGAGTGAAGTCAAACGCTGTTTGAGCTCCCAAAGCTCTCATCACAAGCAGAGGACCACACAAACTTCTTGTCCTTCTTGAGCAATTCGGTCATCGGCTTGGCGATCTTGGAGAAGTTCTCGATAAAGCGCGGTAGTAGCCCGCTAAACCGAGAAAACTCCGCACATCGGTGATCGACTTGGCTGCCCCAAGATAGAACATCGCCGACCTTATGGGATCCACACTATGCCTCCAAATGAAAGAACATGGCCCAAGAATGCCACTTCCTTCAACCGAACTCACATTTCTTGAACTTCGCATATAGCCGGTGTTCCCGCAATTTGCCCAAAACAATCTTGGATGCTCGGCATGATCTTCTTGATCTTGGAATAAATAAGAATATCATCAATGAAGACCACCACAAATTTGTCCAAAAACTCCATGAATCTGAATTCATTAAGTTCATGAACAAAGCCGAGCATTGGTTAAGCCAAAGGACATGACGGTGTACTGCATGACCCATAAGCAGTAGTGAAAGCCGTCTTGGAATATCCTCGATCGATCGACTGATGATACCCCATTCTCAAATCAATCTTTGAGAACACAGGCCCCGATCAAGCGATCAAGCAGATCATCAATGCGGGCGAGAGGATATTTGTTCTTCACCGTCACCTCATTGAGAGGACGGTAATCAACACACATGCGCAAAGTCTTGTCCTTCTTCTTCACAAAGATCACCGGACAACCCCAAGGAGATGAACTGGGACGGATGAAACCCTTTGCTTGGAGCTCACCAAGTTGCTTCTTCAATTCTTCTAGTTCATTGGGAGGCATTCGACACGGCGCCTTGAAATCGGGCGGCACGGCAGCGGCTGATGACAAACTGTGTCTCGAGCAGGAGGCATCGGGCAAGTCTTCAGGAAAGACATCCCCAAAGTCAGATACTATGGGAACATCCTGAATCTGCAAGGCTGGCTTCGCCTCTAATACACATAGATGTGGCCCCTGAAGCTGCGGCGAAAATCCGACCTGCTCGCCTGAAGGGCTGGTGAGATAGACAATCTTCCTGGCACAATCGATCTGCCCCAAGTGTTGGGACAACCAATCCATGCCAAGAATCACATCCAGACTCGCTGAACTGAGCAGAATAAGGTTTGCCAAAAACCCCACTCCTCTGACTATGATAGGAACATCCCGACACTGAAGATCAGCTCTCATTTCCGACCCCGGAGAGCGGATGAGCAAAGGAACTCCCAAAGGAACACAGCGAAGACCACTAACAGCAGCAAATGATCTTGAAATAAAAGAATGCGATGCTCCAGAATCAAATAATACTGCGGCAGGACGAGAATTAACAAGAAGTGTACCAATCACGACATCTGGCGCCTCCTGAGCCTCCTCAGCTGAAAGGTGGTTGACTCGACCGCTGCTCGCACCCTGGGTCTTCTGAATAATCTTCTGGTCAGGTGGGTGACCACTCCCCTGCCCGCGTCCTCCATTAGGACGAGGGGCTGCTGCAACACTCTGAGGGCAGGCATTCGCATAATGGCCCTTGTTGTGGCAGCGAAAACAAGTAACCTCGGCCGCCGGATTGCGAGGCGCTCTGTCTTGGATCGCAGGCGCACGTGGCTGAAACACGGCCTGCGGTGGGCGAGGAGCTGGTGCAGATGGCCTCGGCGCCGGTGGAGCAAAAGAACGGGCCACTGGTGCTGGCCCAGCCCGAGGACGAGTGAGGCTGGTGTGAGTAGACTGATGTGCCTCCCATTTGCGCTTGCGGGACTCACCCAGCGCCTTTGCCTTATGCTCAGCAACAATGGCCTTATCTACCAAGGCCTGAAAGTCAGAGAAGTCCACAATAGATAGCTTGTCCTGCAGCTCCTCAGACAAGCCATCCATAAACTTCTCCTGCTTAGCCTCATCTGAGGCCACCTCCTGGAGCATAACGAGCCAAATGATTGAACTCGTGCATGTACTCGTCCGCATTTGCGCCCTTGCTTGAGCGCGAGGAACTCCTTCTTCTTGACTTCATCAGGCCATCCGGGATGTGGGCCCGACGAAAAGCGATCTGAACTCCTCCCACGCGACCACATGGCGCGCGGCTGCATGGCGAGATAGTTCTCCCACCATGAAAGTCTTTGCGCCTCAAGGCGGTGGGACGCGAAGAGTGCCTTATCCTCGTGCTCGGCATCGAGCTATGTTGAGCTTCGCTCAACCATGCGCAACCAATCATCCGCATCGAGAGGGTCCTCGGAGCGGGAGAAAGTCGGCGGCGTGTGCGGAGGAACTCTGCAAGTCCCCGCGAGTCCGTGTCCGCCACCACCGGCAGGAGTGGAGGTATTCCTAGCAATAACCTCCAAGATGCGCGTGTCGGTCCATTCGGTTTCGCTCGATCGGCGAGAACCTCGACCATGGTCGGAGGAGGGGAAGCTCCTCATCATGACCACTGGCTGATCGCCACGCGTTCTCCGGCCATCTGTTTCACTAAGACAAGTTAACAACGGCGGAAAACACAAAATCGACAACCCACTGCAAGTAACTTACTAATGACACAAAATAAACACAAGACTTGTAAGTTACAAAACCAATTGACAAAAATCGGACACTTAGCAAACTCATATATATCTTACCCTTATACCCCACAAATTTTAATTAGACTAATTCTCTATGGTTCTCCCAAAGTGATTCTACCTGGTAGTAACTATCTTTTGAAAGGAACGAGAGAAACCAAGTTTTAAACTCAAATTAGAGTAAGATGAGAGTAGAAGGCTAAGATAGGCAAGGAGTAAAATCGAGAATCGCCTAGGTTTTCATAAACCCTTTTATACTTTGAAATTAAGCTTTTTCAAAATATCCTAAGGACGACTATGCTTGGGTTACTACGGTCGAATGGCTCGATACCAACTTTGTGAGGACCCCAATTTATTTGGCTTGTAATGCTTAACCAACCACGATCCTAGCATCACAAATCAAATAAATTGATCCTAGATATGTATACTTTAAAGCGATATACACCCTGTTACAAAATTAGACATCAACTCCATTCCAAACATAGAGTCCAAACACCACACTACCAAGCGGAAGATAAACAAATAGTAGAGTTATTATGGATAAAGGCCGATGTGCCACAAAATACACAAATAATGTAAAGAAGACAGCGGAAGCAAAAAGTGCCATAAGATGGCTATAAACAAAGCCAATCGTGCCTCCAACCCACAAGGCATCCGACAGGACCGCCAAGTCTAGTTGTCCACGAAACGGCAACACTGACTCACGAAGTGAGGCCCTTGGGCTCACCTTCTTCCTCTGCAACAAAAACATTAAGCAAAGCACTGAGTACAAAGATTGTCTTTGTACCCGCAAGACCGACGTGTGAACTAGCGCACTGCTCATAAGCTACATGCGAGCTTATTTGGTGGAGGCCATATGTTTCATTTGCATAAAGCCAATTTTCATTTGCAATAAGGTAATACAGTTTAAAGGCAAGTTTGCAATTCATTTTTTTAAGATTGAAATAACAGTACGGATATTAATAACAAAAGCGAAAGATAAACAACCTAGAAGTGACTATCCCAATAGTCACCACAACAATAGCACGAATCCCAGATTCGTACCACCCATCAAATTTTAATTTAAATGTTGTAGTCTAGTTCTTGGGGGGCGTATCCGAGCGTGTCCATAACCTAGGACGAGGCTATTCGAATAGTTTTAACCCTGCAGGGGTGTACCAATGTACCCACACTTGCATCGCTTTAAGCCAAGCACACTTCGAAGGTATGCAGCCTTTGCTAAGTCCTACGAGACTTTTTCCAATATTGTGTATTAACTACGAGCCGCTCGTATGGATAGAAATCCATACGCTTACATGGTAAAGCCGAAAAGACAACTACCCACTCAGGATAAAGCTTTTCGGACAACTACCATGCTCCCACCTCCGTCCCTCCTGCGACCTCCTGCGACCCGGAGCCAATACACGCCAAAGTACTAGGTCAAGAGAGGTCCCATATACTCTAGTGTGGTTAGTACGCAAAATGCTCAGTACGGTGGCGCAAGTAACTCGGTCCTTAACTGACTCGGGCACCTTTCCAGTCACACCCAACAGATCACACCAACATACCGTTGTGCCCAAGTCTAAATCATTTTTGTTTTCATTTTTAATTTTGCAATTAAACATAGCAGAAATGCTGAAACATAAAGTTATAGTAAATTTTGTGTGATCAAGGCTACCGACTAAAGTCGATAACCGCCCAGTTCTACCGATAGCTAAGCATGTCTAAGCAAGTTGACCCGGACCTACTAAGTGACAAGAGATCATCCAGTGACCTCTAATCACAGCAAATAACCTAGGCTCAGGTAGTAGAGATCAATATTTTGCCTACAGGATATGCAGCTACGGCTTTAACTAATCAATTTAACACAAATTAAGCGATGCATACATACAGTTGAAACAAAATATTAGACTTTAAAATACTGGGATAAACATGATCAAACTGCTTGCCTGGCTGCTGTTGCTCAAGTTGTTGCGGAGGGTCGTTCTCAGGGTTGCCGCAAATATCGAATCCTAACGATTGAACAAAACAGCGAATAAGAACGAATAACACCGACAAAACTCAAACATGCAACAACAAACAAACATACTAAAACTCACACAGCAACCTAAGCAATGATACAACAAAATTTTAGAAACAGAGGACACAACCTTTTAATTTATTAAGAATTTTCTAAGAATTTTCTAAGTTATAAACACATCAAAACACTAGTTAATTACTTAACAAATTTTCATGAACAGAACCAGTATCTAAAACCTATCCTAACAATTAGTATACTGAAAATAGAATTTTACAGAATTGGGTTCATTGAATTTGGACAATTATTGAAAGAGATATGCATTTTCTAATTTAGAAGATACATAAGACATCATTTTATTAGTTAACAGATTTTTGCTACAGTGACATGGATGGAGCTAATTTTATCAAGTAGTACACTTAAAATGAAAATTAACAGCACTGGTTTCATGAAATTTGGATAAAAATTGAATTAGTTATGCATTTTCTAAGTTTAATTGAATTAACAGTGCAACAGAAAAGCATTACAGATTTACTAAAGCGTTTAATCCTTTTTCTACCCACAGCTATCTAGCCCCAGACACTGACAGGCGGGCCCGCGCGAAAGTGCTGACCAGAACAGCCTACCCGCCGAAAGTGACGTCGAAGGCGTATTCTAATAATACGCCCGACTTACCAAAGTGTACTTCTAACATATACTCACGCAGAAATACGCTTCCCGACGAGAAAACGCATTAACAAAACTACACAATCCCTAACTAACATTTGGGCCCACATGACGAGAGACTCAAACTAAAAGATGATTAGAACTTAAGAAGGGATTAGACCTTAACCACCGGCGGCTCGACGGAGTTCCACTACGCACGCGCGGCGAGGTGGGGATCGGAGAATGGCCGAGGCTCGAGCTCGGGGATGGCACGCACGGTGCACCGCAGCTCCATGAACTTGATGATGATGACGCGAGCCCAATGGTCGCCGGTCGAGCTTGCGACGGCGGAGGCGGAGAAGAAGCTACGGCTCTTGCGGAGGAGGTGCTACGAACCGAGGAGCCGGAAGATGCGCCACGGAATCGCCTCGACTCAGGAGCAATAAGCACAAGATAACGACGAAGAAGAAGGTCCGAGGCGGCCGGAATTGCCACGGCGCGGATCACCGCGGCGCGAGGAAGAAACACCCGCACGCTCTCCACGATGCACGAAAGACGTAAATGAGCCCACCGTTAGACTCGAGAGGAGAATTGCGATTACGAGGACCAAGTGACGAGGCTAGAGACTCACAGAGCACTAGCAAGCTCGCGGGACCGAGATCGCCGAGGCGAGACGACGATACCGCCCTGGTGATCCATGGGACGCCAAGGACCGGAATGGGCAAAATGGAGGCGGCGAGGCAAGAGGAACACGACGGCGCGATCGGCGGCTCAAGGCGGCTCGAAGCGGCGGCGCTACGCCGAGATCTTCTCCGACCGAGAAGAAAATTTGGGCGGAGAAGGCACGAATGGACGCGAAGGATAGTGGTTGGGCTCGGTGGGTAGATGAGACCGGCGATGCTTCTGACCGACACGAGGACAAAAGGTGGCGCGACGAGGTACGTGGCGAGCATGCATGCGCGCCCCGAGCTCCGGTGAGGTGCGGAGAAGACGAGGCGGATCGGCGGTAGGGTCCACTGTGCCGATCGACGGCGGTGCGAACCGGTGGTTTGACTCGATCAGTAACGCACCGACCGTTGGATCTGAAATGGACGGCTGAGATTGGTGTATGCATTCGGACAGTCGGTTGCGCACGCGACGTGGATCGTTCGATCTTCATCGGACGGTCACGATTGATTGGACTCGGGCGGTGCGATTAGTTGACGCGACCGAGTCCATTAGTGCGGTCGGACTCGAGCCTGAGTTGGGTTCGGGCCCGAGGAACAGTGTTTTCAGATTTTGATTTAAAAGACAGAGAAGGTTTGGGAAATTTTCAGAGGTAGCTCCAGGGCTCCAAAAATTTCGAAATTTTTATGGTAGCTACTAGAGACAGAGAACAACATTGCATAAATTTTCCAGAACTTTTCATGCACTGAAAAGTTCTGCAGAAAATTCACAAGCATGCTGACCTAGGGTTTGACCAGATTTTCAACTAGTTTGACTTGGCCATTTGAAATAGCAAATAAAATCTAAAAATTGTGAAATAATTCAGGGAGGTAGATAAGATGATCAAGATGCTAGGAAAAATATTTGCAGATGATGATCACAAGTTTGAAGGCTAATAATTTGATGACAACAATTTCCAATCACAAGAATTAACTTTTAGAAAATTGGAAATTGCTAGGGAAAATTTGGAAAACTTCCAAATGATTTGAAGAGACAACAAAAGTTTTTATTTCTCCTCAAAATTTTACATTTGAAATACAAACCCTAAGTTAGGGCTGTTACAAGAAAATCCCTCTGTTATCATGCTTTAATGTGAAATAGGTTTTGCACATGTTTATATTTTGGAAAGTGCATTATGCTAGTTTTGCAACTTAGAAAAATCATAAGTAAATCATTATAACTCCAAATTTAGTAAACTCAACCTTGCTGTCATTAGGATGTCATTCTAGAAATTTTCGCCATGAACAGTATCACTAATTAATTTAAAGAATTTATAAGGTGAGAGAACTTAGATTAGCCATAGCTTTTTCATGCTAAGTCCAAATGACCTGTTTCTTGTTTCTAAATTTGTCTAAAATCAACCCTTAGCTGCTGTAGAAATTTCATTGGATTTGGAGAACTTTTTCTGTGGAGTTTTGTTTGGAGTTCTTGTTCTTATTTGGTTATCGCCTTTTCGCGTTAGATTCCGAAGGAAATATTTGATTACGTGAGTGAATCCTCTGCAGCAAGAAAGTGATCTACAGCAAGGCAAGCAGTTTGATCATATCCACTCCATCCCATTACTTTTAAAATCTAATACTTTGTTTTACTTGTATGTATGCATGCTTTTGTGTCAATGAATAATTTTGCCGAATAGAGGTAGCTAATCCTATTGCATCGTTTCCCCTAAATTGTTCACCCCTGCCACTACCTTAGGAATATTATCCTCACCGGTGAATTAGAGCCCGGTGAATGATTTAGGGCCTCTTATTTGTCTTTACGATATGATGCTTAGCAATGCTTGATACCCGTAGAATTGGGCGGTTATCGACTCGGTCGGTAACCTTGATCACACAAAATTATTACAACTTTATGTTTCAGCATTTTGCTATGTTTATTGTGAAAACCAAAACCTAAAAACAAAATGATTTAGACTTAGGCACAATTGTATGTTGGTGTGCTTCTGGGTGTGACTGGAATGGTGCCCGAGTTAACAAGGACCGAACATCTTGTTACACTAAACCAAGCATTTTAGCGTGCTAACCACACTAGAGGGTATGGGACCTCTCTTGACTTAGTACTTTGGCGTGTATTGGCTTCGGGTCGCAGGGAGCCGCAGGAGGGATGGTGCTGGGAGCATTGTAGAGTCCGAAAGGCTTCCCCCGTGATGGCTGGTTGTCTTTCGGCTGGCAATGTAAGCGTATGGATTCCGATCCATACGAGCGGCTCGTAGTCAATGCACTATATTGGAAAGTGTTGGACCGAAAAGGCGACTAGAGGGGGGGTGAATAGGAGCACGATCTCTTTTTCTCCCTAATTGAATTCAATATGAATCTCACTCCAATAGCTATGAAAGCTATGAAGATCAATCAATCATGCACAGCGGAAGACTTGTATTGAATCCAATCAAAACCCCGAAGCAAAATCTTCAAAAACATAAAAACTCAAAACCTAAATGAGTTGGGCGGTCTGACCTCCAACTAGAAATCGGTCTGACCTTTGGAAATCGGTCTGACCTCTCAATACATGGCGGTCAGACCTCCAGGCCAATGAATAGTGAAATCAGCCCGAAAAACCAAAACGCAAATTGATCTAACTTTTGATTCGTGCGTCCAAACTTCGTGAAACTTGACACACACCTTCCTAAGGATGTCAGGAACCTATTCCAATCAACGATCGTGAAGATCCTTGCCAAAGTTCAGACCTTTTCCCGTTTGAGTGAAGGTGGGTCAAAAACCGAGTCAAGAACGAAATATGATCTAGAAACTTGCTCGTGGGTGATTGATGACTAAGTTGACCCTAGATGGGTTCCCACATGTTGCAGCAAGTTAGATTATAGCAAGAAACCAACCAAAACTCATGGATCAAAGAAAGACTCAAAATCACCAAATAGAGAGAAAGAAGGCAAATGAACTCATCTTTGAGAGAACTTTCTTTGGATTGATTTGATATGGTATTGGTTTACAGCCACTCCATCAATGGAGGACAAAGACTCAATACATGAGCACGAAATCAAATCCAACTCTCTAGAACCCTAACCTCCAACTATCAACTCCCTAAGCACACAAGCAAAAACTAGGGTTTACAAGTAATGAAAGGGTTTAAGGGGTGCAGCCACCTCCCTCCTCTATTTATAGTGGAGGCCTAGACCTTCTAGAAGAGTTTCCATAATGGGCTCCCGTTAAGGCCCAAAACAAACGGGTCACACACGCACGCATTTTAAAGCGTCGTCTTCATCTCCTCTTGACCTAATCCGCTTCTCCACGCACCGCCTTGCGCCGCGGGTTAGCAAAAGGTCACCAAGGCGGTATTTGGTAAGATTACCAAAATACCCCTTCTCGGTCCTTCTCCGAAGACCGAGTCCAGATTGTGCGAAGCACTCGCTTGCTCCGCCACGTGTAGGTTGATCCAACGGCTCTCATCATGTCGGCAAGTCTCTCCCATCCGGCTCCCACCGAAACCACCATGGCACTTGCACCGACCCCGCGCGCTGATCCAACGATCGCACCGAATCGCCGTTCGGTCACCTTTGTCCATCTTGCACCATACTTGAGTCCAATGACTTCACCCGGCATCGTCGATCGTTCTGAACCTCAGCTCTCCAAGCCTAGTCCCGATCATCCTCGCCGTTGACCGTCGTTGACCACCAAGCAACCTGCACAACAATAGACAAGCAAATCGAAACGGGAACAAGTTCTTCACAACTTGACCCACGTTAGTCAAAACATGCATCATGCAACACATATGCATCAAACCCATGAGATTGACCTAACAAGCAACCATCGCCGCCACACGGGCGGCGAGTTAAGTGAAAACCGGTCGACCGCCACCCTTGGCGGTCGCCATCGCCGATCGACCGCCAACGAAGGCGGTCGACCGCCACCGAGGACTTAGCCAAAATTTCAACTCTGAAATCCGCAACCTCTCTGGAAATTTCAAACGAATAGAACTTTTGTCTGGAGACTCCAAAAATTATGGGACCAAGAGTAGTAGAACCTTCTCTCTTGCCTACACCCTCTATTTTTGGCCTAGCTCCAAAATCCAAACTTCACTTAATGACCGGTCTGACCGCTCGTGCCAGGCAGTCAGACCGCCATTGCTACAAAGAAAAGCACCCAAGACAGGACCGGTCTGACCGCCACCATAGCCGGTCAGACCGCCTGAGACCTGACAGAAACTGAACTTTGCCGAAAACTTGTGTTTTCGCAAACCTTCAATGTCATTGCCAATTGTCACATCATCCTAAGATCATGAGCATATCCCCATGATATCCACAGAAAGCATCTCGTAGGACTTAGCCGTGCTGGCATACCTTCGGAAGTGTGCTTTTGTGGCTTAAAGGCGGTCTGAAGTGTGGGTACATTGGTACACCCCTGCAGGGTTAAAACTATTCGAATAGCCTCGTCCTAGGTTATGGACACGCTTGGCAAGGTCTTTCAAGAGTTAGACTACAACCTATTAAATTAAAACTTGACATGGGTGGTGCGAATCTGGGATTCGTGCTATGTGTGGTGGCTATTGGGATAGTCACCAATAGGTGGTTACTCTTGTACTTATTGTATCGCTGTTATTTCAACAATTACAATCAGTTTGTCAAATTGCTTTGAATCTATTACATTATTGCAAATGAAAACTTGCTTTATGCTAAAAGTCAGTCCAGAGCCCCCTCCACTTAAATAAAGCTTGCATGTAGTTAATTATAGTTCTGTTATCCCTACACGTCAGTCTTGCGAGTACAAAAATAATTTTTGTACTCAGTTGCTTTGCTTAATGTTTTTGTTGCAGAGGAAGAAGGTGAGCCCCAAGGGCTTCCCTTTTGTGAGATGTGCTTCAGGTTTGGCGACTAGCTTGGCGGCCCGGTTGGTTGCCTTGTGGGTAAAGGCACACTAATTGGCTCTTTTATTTTTACCATCTTATGACCCTTTTGCTTCCGCTATCTAATTGTTATTTTGTTGCTTTTGGGCCGGTTGGCCCTTGTTGTGATAAATCCCTATTATGTATGTCTTTTGTTAGACCTGTTGTATGGAATTGATGCATGATTTTGTAGCAGGTGTGTATCTGCATTTAGGAAGTATACATATCTCGGGGCTTGGTTTATTTGATTTGTGATGCTAGGGTCAATGGAAGACTAAGCATTACAAGCCGAATAAACCGGGGTCCCCACACTGAGCCTCGTGGTTAAAATGATCCTTCTTGAACTTGACGGTGACACCCGAGCGTCGTTGTTCATCTGTCTTGTTGGCATGTTCCTTGTACCATGTGTGCAATCTCGTGCAAGCCAATCCTAGGGTAGGGCTGTCTAACCTCTCGACCAACGGCTCGCCTAGCATGAATTTCTGGGCCAACAACAAGAAGGGGATATCAGAAAAGGAGTCGATCGTCTTCGATTTGCCCTTACTGCCTCGCTTTGTAGAGGTCGACTTCACAAGAGTCGACTGAGCACAAGGTGTAGATGCATTTGATGCATCGGGCCATTACTGCTTCGGTGCAGGTAGCTCCGGTACAAATACTTCCTGTGAAGTTGACACCGGTGTAGGTAGCTCTATGCAGATGTCACTCTTGGGCCACTGGATGAATGCTCCAATGGCTTGCCCTAAAGTCACGACCTCGTTGTTTACGGGATTCTCCAGCTGGATGACCCCGAAATTGACATAAACATTGTCCACATTCACTTTTGCGAAACCCGGTGCTATATTTACACCGCGCAGCAAGGTCCCGACACCGGATGGATACGTCTGGCCCCAAACAGCATCCAGGGCAATGGAGCCACATCTCACTTGGAGCTTGCACTTCGTAGCCCCCTACATAAATACAAAATTAGCTACTCCAACATACCTAACAATGGATCGAGCATTCCAAGGATAATAATTATTATCAGGATGTCATCAACAGGAAATATGTTATCGATTTCTAAGTTATGGTTGGACGCACAGCTACTCGGACGTTTGGGGGGCTAACTAGCAAAGTAGCGGCGAGGGCTTCGAACTGATTTGTGAGGGATGCATGAATCTCCTCTCGTACGACATCCCGCATCTCTTCTCCGAGGGATGCACGAATCTCCTCTCGTAGCTGTGCTTCACGCTCCTTCCATGAATCAAAGGTGATCTTGACCCGTTCGCTGCTCGGCGAGGACTTAGAGGGGCCCTAGACACATTCACTCTCGTGATGGTAAATCGGCCCTTGGGCATTTTCGATATTCCTCTTTCCTTGCGCTTGGATTTTCCAGAGGACGGCACATCAGACGCATGAGGCGACGATGACGGAGAATGAGTGGATGACATCTTCACGAGAAATAGAGGTTCTGTCACGCATCAACATATTATCACAAGATTCTCTATGTGTATGGGTATACACACTAATTAAATGATATAATTGACATATAAACATGTAAATCCTCTAAGTCAGCCAACAACACTTGATCTACTGACAAAATAGCATGTATTATGAATTGGATCACATAACCCGGAGGTTCAACCAATTAACCAAATGCAAAAGGGTGATAAAATTGAAATGCTGTGATACTCACGAAGCAGATGACAATCAAAGCCAAGCAATCTGAGCAATGTGTGAGGGGAAGGGACGTCAGGGTTGGCAACTCGGCATCCGTTACCTTTGGGCGTCGAGGGAAGGATGAGCAGGGAGCACCGGAGCAGCAGGGCGACACCGAAGGGGAGGAGGGGCGCCAGTTTCGGGGAAGCGGCGGCTCGTGCTCGGGGAGTAGGCGGCGGGCTCAGGGGAGGAGGCACACCGAGCTCGAGGAGGAGGCGGCGTCGAGGATGGCAGGACGAGCTCGGGCAGGAGGCGGCGACTTGTGCTCGGGGAGGAGGTGGCGTCGAGGTCGGCGGCGATGGGCTCAGGGGAGGAGGGATGTTAGAGAAGATTAATCGTTTGAGTGGTGGGCACGGCAAACCCCAGAGTCTGAATATAAATAGGGTTGGACATCCCAGACGGTTCCAATAAAAAACCATCTGTGATATCTATGTATCACAGACGGTGTTTATATGGAACCGTCTGTGATATATATCTATCACAGATGGTGTTTATATGGAACCGTCTATGATATCTTATGTATCACAGACGGTTTTTATATGGAACCGTCTATGATATCTGATGTATCACAGACGGTTTTTATATGGAACCGTCTGTGATATATAATCACATACGATTTGTCATAAGGAACCGTCTGTGATATTCTTTTGTATTGTTTATTGGCTAGCCTCAGGAAATGCTAGTCATGCCCTCTGAAAGAAGCAGAAACACAACAAGTACATGTATATATCTAATTCGCATTCATTTCAGAAACAAGCACATCCATTTCACAAATTCAGATATGACACATTCTCATATACATAAATACAAATTCACATATGACACATTCTCATATACATAAATGCAAATTCACATATGACACATTCTTATATACATAAATGCAAATTCAGAACATATGACACATAAACATTTCATTCATCATTCCACTTTCTTAACTCCTTTAAAAATTAGCCCTTCATGATGATCGACACGTATGTAGCTAGTTTCATCACGTCGTTCTTCCTCGACCCTTAAGCCATTTTCGAAAGGAGGCAACTCGTCAAATTGATTGTATTCTTCCTCATCCACTACATTCTCAACTCCGATAATCCTCCTTTTTCCATGAAGAACTATGTGGCGCTTCTTATTTGCCTGGTCAGTTACATAGAAGGCTTGAACAACTCGGTTAGCGAGTACGAATGGTTCGTCTTTGTATCTGACACGTTCGAAGTCCACGGTAGTGATGAAGTACCTGTCGACTTTCACCTGTGGGAGATGGACCCAACAGCACCGAAACAACGGGATCTTGAAAAGCACGTAGTCGAGGTCCTCAGCCCATTGGTACTAAATACATCTATGCAGACACAGCATATCAGTTGATGAGCTCCTAGCGAGTCGCTCCTTCAACCATTGGTTGAACCGACTGTTGTGCTGTCTCGTGATCCAAACATCCGCCGCTCGGATTACATTGCGAAATGCGTCCTTGTTCAGTCGATATACGAGGACACTTCAGTCATGTGTTGCAAGACTGTGAAATGGGCTTGAGTATACGCTCTCATCTCTGGAGTGATTGCTTTCCTTCCGATGGTCCCGATACCCTCGAGCCTCCCCTCATGGCGAGATCGAGGCACACCTATTGGTTCGACTTGAGCAATGTAATCGACGCTGAACTTAATGACCCCTTCGGTTGCATAACCTTCGACAATGCTGCCCTCTGGCTGAGATCGATTCCGTACATAGGACTTGAGAATTCTCATGAACCTCTCGAACGGGTACATGCTACGTAGGAACATAGGCCCGCACATCTTTATCTCCCTCACAATGTGAACAATGAGCGAACCATGATATCGAAAAACGACGGAGGGAAATACATCTCAAGATGACATAGAGTCATCACCACCTCATCCTACAAAGCATCTAGTCCTTCGGGATCGATGACCTTCTGAGCAATTGTGTTAAAAAAATAACACAACCTCATGATTGTTTTTCGGACCTTGATCGGCAAAATACTTCTAATTGCAATAAGGAGCATCTGTGTCATCAACACATGACAATCACGACACTTCATGCCAATTAACTTCAAATCTTCCATCGAAACAAGTTTCTTCATGTTGGAAAAGTAACCGGACGGAACTTGCACACCATGCAAGCACTGACACAGTTCAGTTCTCTCGGCCTTGGACAGAGTGTAACAAGCAGGGGGAAGGTATGTTCGTCCTTTATCGGTCTTTGTCGGTGCTAACTCAGGTCTGATGTCCATATCAACCAAGTCAAGCCGTGCATTGACACCATCCTTTGTTTTGTCACGAATGTTTAGTAAGAGACCAATCAAGCTATCACATACATTCTTCTCTACGTGCATAACGTCGATGCAGTGGCGAACTTCTAGGTGCTCCCAATAAGGTAAGTCCCAAAATATTGATCTCTTCTTCCAGATGTTCTTCTCATGGGTCCTCGATTTACATCCCTTTCTGAGCACAACATCTAAATCCTTAACCATATCATAGACCTCTTTTCTGCTTAAATGCCTTGGAGTTGAACTATCCTCCTTCTCTTCGTCGAATTGTTTCTTCATCCTGCGGTATGGGCGAGCCCTCCGGAGGAACCTACGGTGACGCATGTACACGGTTTTGCGCGAGTACTTCAGCCACACACTCTCGGTATCATCTAAACAGCGAGTACATGCTTTGGCCCCTTTTGTATTCTGGCCCGACAGGTTAGCAAGGGCGGGATAATCATTTATAGTGCGAAACAACAAGGAGCGTACAGTGAAGTACTCTCGTTTGTACGCATCCCATACATGTACCCCTTCGATCCACAGTATTTTTAGATCTTCAATCAATGGTGCTAGGTACACATCAATATCATTCCCAGGTTGCTTCGGCTCTTTGTAGGATCAAGAATAACCGACTAGAGGGGGTGAATAGGCGGTTTTTAAATTCTTTTGGCAAAAACACGATTTTACCAAAATAAACCTATGAAAAACAATTTTACCAATTAAGGCCTAAATATTCTAGGGCTATCTAAGTGCACTATACTAGCAAGATAAGCCAATAACTTATAAGAGTAAATGCACAAAGTAAAGAGCAAGAGAATAAACCACACAACGAAGACAATCGATGTTTTCCCGTGGTCTCGGAGACTTGCCGGTCTCCACTAATCCACGTTGAGAAAGCTTGATCAACTCAAGCCGGCTCCACACAAGCACTTTCCTCGATCACTAGTGGTAGCTCTTCTCCACTCTGGATAAGCGAGCTTCAACCTTCACAAATGCCTGGGTCTTCTCGCAATCTCCTTTGAGAAGATCACCAACGCAAACTCCGAACCGTCTAGGAGACGGCAATCTCCAAGAGTAATAGACCAAAGATTCCTCGCTTGAAGATGCTCAAGTGCCACAAAAGATCAAACTCTAATCAATGCAATCAGAAAAACCTCAACAACCTTTGCAAGATGAAATCAATGCTCTCAAGAGTGTAGGAACAAGCAAAGGAGCTCAAGAGTGTTAAATGAGGTTCAACAACACTTGTTTGCTACAGTGGGTGAGGTATTTGTAGCTTCAACCCACTACACTAGCCATTGGAGCACGAAACCCTGAAATGCGGTCAATCTGCAGGTATGTGGCCGGTCAGACCGGGCTTCTAAATAACGGTTGACTGCTCTGCATTAAATGCGTAGGAACTATCTGTTAAGGCGAGATCCGATCAGACCGGAGTTATGTGTTTGGTCAGTCTGGACCCAAGAGATTTAGCAAAACGCAAAAAATCTGTCCTCTGGAAAAAGCTGACCGGGACCTCAACCCGGAGGTCCGGTCAGTCCGTATATATGCTGGCGGTCAGTCCGGACTCAAGAATTTCAGAAAAAACACAAAACTTCCTTCTCTGGAAAAAGCTGACTGGGACCTCGACCTAGAGGTCCGATCAGTCCGGGATTTAACCTGCGGTTAGTCCAGCCGAAGAAAAAGACGTAGAGAGGGAGCTTACTGGAAAAAACTGACTGCATTGTTGGCCTGGGCAATCGGTCAGTCCGGCCTATCAACGTCGGTCAATCCTGCCTTAAAGATAAAACACAATAAAATTAAGGCCAGACCATTTCAAAAGAAACCGAGTTTAAACCAATTAAGATTTGAGCAATGTGGCATCCTTAGTAATCCCTCTTTATAGTACCGTTTCCTATTCTACTAATCCGGTCTTTTACTCTTCATTCTCTTGGACCGGCAAACAAAAGATCCTATTGACTAGTTACCTTTGCCTTAAGCGAGATGATGTTCTTTAGAGCTCTTTCATATATTTCCAATGATAACCCTATCAATGTCTTGACAAAACGAGAGTAGGCGAAACATCCTCATCCCAATGTGCTTCCCGCACCCCCTTTACTACACGATGATTCATCTGAGTAAGAAATCATTTTTGGTTCAACCCAACCAAATGGCAGCCCTTGCCATGGCACGACAACTTTTAATAATAGTGGCCACGCTGTAATTCCATATTTTATTAGTCAAGTTCATCATCATTGAAACATGAGATCGAGAGACCATCGCATAACTAAAGCAAGACTAAGAATAGTATGCATCCATGTTGGTATAACAAGAATGTCCAACTAGGAATACTCAACCTATGGTGTCCAAGGGAACATGTTAACATGTCATTCGCACAGTATTCAAGGAGTCATACTATCGAGTAGGCACTTAACTACTTCCCAAACCATTTTTATACAACTAGCCATGGATATTGATATAAAATAATATAATTTTATAAACTGGGTACGACATGATCAAAGGTCTATGACTTGCCTTCATTGAAGAGTTGGGAGGCTTCAGTCGAGGTCGTCGGGTCCACGAATTCTTCAGAGCAGCCGGGTTCTACACATGCGAAAGGAACCAAATAAATAAGACAAATCTACAAAAACTCCAACAAAAAAACCAAACTAGAGCCAAAAGAAAGATGTAGAATTAAGAGATTTGATTCACTCGATTCAGAGCTCGAATGAAGGAGAACGGGCTCTCGGAAGGAGGCTCGACTGGTCGGGAGGCGGTCCAAAGAAGGGTACGACTACTCAACGTGGTCGTAAGAACAAAGGAGTTGAACATGGCACGGGAAAACTCACTAGGACAGAGAGAGAGGGAGAACAGAGGAGGAGGCTGGGGAAGGTTGACGAGTGACGAACGACGGTCGGAGATGATGCGGACTCCAGCGGTGGTGGCAAAACTTGATACACGGAGAAATGGGGTGAGAGTAAGAGGGAGAGAGAGTTTGAAAGCTGAGGGAGAAACCAAAAGGGCAAAGGGACCCGTTGGTGCTTTATTTAGAAAGGAAGGAGAAGGATCGGGCGATAAGATGGAGTGACGGGATTTGCGGTGGCGTGGCATGGGCGCATTACCGGCATGTGAGGGAGGGGATTGGGGTAGGTAGGGGAGGAGACCAAAGAGGGAACGGTCACAACGGAGGCGACAACATTTAATGCAACACAACTGCATTTAATGCTCGAAGACTTTCACATCAGCCGTGACATGATGAGAGGAAGAAGAAGGTGAGTAGGGGGCTGATATGCGAGGCCGGTCAAAACCAAGATGGTGGTCGTGACCAAGGGGTTGGTCATGACCGAGAGGGAGGTCGTGACTGAGGGGGAGCAGGGGGCTGATATTGCCAGGTCGGTCGAAACCAAGATGGTGGTCGAGACTGAGGGGTTGGTCGTGACTGAGAGGGAGGTCGTGACCGAGGGGGTGGTGGTGACCGAGGGGGTGGTGGTGACCAAGAGGGTGGTCATAACCAAGGGGGAGGTCCTGAGGAGGTCCTAAGGAGGAGGAGGTGCAACGGGAAAACAGAGCGAATAGATAAAGGGGATTCTGAGTACTAGAGAACTCCAATAAATTCAAGACAAAACAAAGCGAATTAGTTGAAGTTTGATTAATTCATATTAAATTGCTTTTAACTTCTAAAATTTCAAGTTAAGCTTTAGAAATTCAACAAAACCGAATGGTTATTTTTATTTTGAAAATCTTCAGAAACTCAGGAAAACTGGGATGTTACACAAGATCAACTTGTAGTGAGTGTGATTCTCTTCTCCCTTAGCGTGGAGACCTTAGGACAAGTCATGTTCCTCTGTACGGCTGCGCAAGTTTGGACAACCCTCGAAGACATGTTTTCCTCACATTCAAAAGCCCGGATCATGCAGGTCCATTTGCAACTCGCCAACACCAAGAAGAAAGAAAGTACAGCAACATATTATTTTCATTAGATGAAAAGGTTGCCCGATACTATGGCTTCCATGGGTTGTCCTCTTCGTGATGAAGAAATCGTGACTTATATCCTACCAGGACTTGGTGATGACTATGATTCTTTTATTACCTCGATCACAACTCGTTCTGAGCCAATTTCGCTCAATGACTTATTTGCTCATCTTCTTAGTTATGAGTTGCATAAAGAACTTAATAGTTTAGAAATGCAGGTTGGATTTTCAGCTAACAGTATGAATCGAGGTAACTTCAACAACTTCAACAGTAGTGGTGCGAACAACAACAACAATAACTTCAATCGTGGATGATCATCATGGAGAGGACGAGGTCAGAACCAAAACTCTTCTAGAAGTGGCTCAGGAAACAAAGGGAATCAACCAACATGCCAGATTTGTGGTAAGATTGGACATGATGCTCTTCTTTGCTATCACAGGTTCAATCATACATATCAGGCTGAGGAGAAGGTTGTTACGACTACAAATATTCAATCATATGCTATCGACATCTAGTGGTACACAGACACAGGAGCAACCAATCACATTACAAGTGATCTGGATCAATTGACGATGAAAGAGCACTACAAAGGACCTGATCAAGTTCAAGTTGCTAATGGATCAGGTTTGTCTATTTGCAATGTTGGTCAATCTATTATTTATGGCTCTTCCAAACCTTTGATCCTTAATGATGTTCTTCATGTTCCTAGCATTAGTAAGCATCTATTGTCAGTTCATAAATTGACTAGAGATAACAATGCTTATTTTGAGTTTCATTTAGATTGTTTCTATCTTAAGGACAAGGACACGAGGAAGGTTCTACTTCACAGCACCAATGAAGGTGGACTTAATCCTATTTCTACAAATGTCTGTGCTCCATCTCATCAATCTTTGGCCGTGGTCAAACCTTCATCTGAAATATGGCATCGAAGATTGGGGCACTGAACAACTCCAGTTGTTGAACATGTTCTTCGTAGTAGTCAAGTTCCTTTATCCAAAAATAAAGAGGGTGCTTCTGTCTACGGTGCTTAACAGAGAGCAAAAATCCATCAACTCTTGTTTAGTCGTTCTCTTTGTGTTTCTAATTTTCCTTTAGAACTCATCCACTCATATGTTTTGGGTCCAACCCTTCCCTCTATAAGAGGTTTCAAATACTATGTAAGTTTTTTTGGATGATTATAGCAAATTTACATGGATCTATTTACTCAAGTGTAAGTCTGATGTGGTGCAAGTTTTCATTCAGTTTCAACATCATGTTGAGCGTTTGCTTAACCGAAAAAATTCTTGCTGTTCAAACTGACTAGGGAGGAGAGTATCAAAAGTTACATAGATTTTTAATAGTCTAGGGATCTCTCATAGAGTTTCTTGCCCACACACTCACCAACAAAACGGAGTGGCTGAATGCAAGCATAGGCACATTGTAGAGACAGGGCTTGCCCTTTTAGCTCAGTCTTTTGTTCCAATTAGGTTATGGGACAATGCTTTCTTAACAGCTACATTCCTCATCATCGTCTAACAAGTTGTGTTATAGGAAATTCTAATCCTCTTGCTAGTCTTCTTGACACATCCCTAGATTATAGTTCTCTCCGTGTGTTTGGGTGTGCCTGTTGGCCCAATCTACGACCTTACAATGCATGGAAACTTGAGTTTCGTTCTCAAATGTGTGTTTTCCTGAGGTATAGCAGTATTCGCAAGGGGTGCAAATTCTTTCATCGTCCCACTGGTCGAATTTATGTATCTCGAGATGTTGTTTTTGATAGGCTAGTGTTTCCTTTTGCCGATCAAAGTCCTAATGTCTCTACTGTTGGTGGCCATCATTCTACTGTTGTTCTTCCTCCTCTTCTGATTTTAGAAAATCCTTCGAGTTCTTTCCCTTCTAAGCCAGATTTAATAGCTGATCATCATGGAAATTATGACTTACCTTCTAATGCAACTAATGTCCAATAAGTTTTCCGTGACAATGATCAGGCTCACATTACTACAAAAAGGCTAATACAGGATGCCTCATCACAGACGGTTGACCAAAACCGTCTGTATTACATGACATCACAGACGGTTTTGGTTTAGAGACCGTCTGTGTTACTGGCTACGCTAAAAACCGTCTGTGAACAGGTAATATCACAGATGATTCATAATGAAAACCATCTGTGAAATATCACAGACGGTTCTTAACAATAATCGTCTGTGACATTGCTACATATCACAGACGGTTTTTTTTGAAAACTGTCTGTGATATTTCACAAACGGTTCTTAATAATAACCGTCTGTGATATTACTGCATGTCACAGACGGTTTTCACCAAAAACCGTCTGAGATAATTATCCCATCACAGACGATGCGCCATTTTGCTTGCTTACTTATATCATCCGTTGCAGTGTACTCCTCAACGGTCTTCTTCTCCATCTTTGGCGCTACGGTGAGTCCATCAACGCCACTCCGTGCTCGGTTTTAGTTTCGCCTTGCCTCGCGGAGCCCACTCGATCGTGTGGTCCATTTCAACTATTGTCGCCCACGTCGAGCTGTCAACGCTGCCGCCATCAACGCCAACTCTTCTCCAGTGAGTGCTCGACCCCACCAAGGTCGATTTCCCCACCTATATGTCCCCCTAAAGCTGTGCATGTGCTTCGTTTCAGTTTCTTTCCACCGAGAAGACCTGTCACCGAGGAGCTTGCCGCCATTGCCTCTGTTCACCGATGACCAGCCGCCTTGGACCTTCCCTGACCGACTTCATTGACACCTTCCTTGTGATCGAGGTGAGCTATTGGAGCATAAGCGTCCTTTAATTTGAGTAGTTTCGGGTGTTTACGCCGAAATCGCTAGTGAAGACTATGGTCACCCTTTTATTTATTTCTAGGGTTTTCAACACGAACCATGTGATGGACCGAAGCTGGATGTACGCTAAGAACCGTGTGAGTCAAGAGTACATTAATGGCGTGTGTGCTTTTACAAGCGCTGCCGAGAGGGATATGTTGAATAAGGGGGCAGAATATATGTAATGTCCATGCATTGACTGCGAGAATCTGAAGATGTTTGACAACCAAGCACAGATCGAATCACATTTGATTCAAAGGGGTTTCAAAAATAGGTATACACATTGGACCAGTCACGGTGAAGAATGCTTGGACGCCAGAATGTGAGCAGAGTTTTCAAGAATTGAAGAAGCGCTTGACCACCGCTCTAGTGTTGATTTTGCCGGATGTCCAGAAGGATTTTAAGATTTTCTGTGATGCCTCACGACAAGGTCTTAGTTGTGTCCTGATATAAGAAAGGAAGGTAGTAGCACATGCTTCCCATCAGTTGAGGCCTCACGAAGCAAATTACCCAACTCATGACTTAGAGTTGGCTGTCGTAGTGCATGCTTTGAAGATATGACGTCATTACCTCATCGGTAATCGCTATGAAGTTTACACCGACCATAAGAGCTTGAAGTACATTTTCACTCAAGCTGATTTGAATATGAGGCAAAGAAGATAGTTAGAGTTGATCAAAGATTACAACATTGGAATCCATTATCATCCAGACAAAGCTAATATTGTAGTGGATGCTCTAAGTAGAAAGGTCTACTGCAATACTCTGATGATCAAGGAAAGCCAGCCAGCACTACATGAGGAATTTCGGAAGCTCAAGCTTGAATTGGTTAAAGAAGGTTTCTTAACTGCATTAGAAGTTCAGCCTACTCTACATAATCAGATCAGGAAAGCTCAGATTGAAGATGTAGATATCAAGGAGATCAAAAGTAACATGAAGAAGGGTAAATCCCTAAGATTTTCAGAAGATGAGTAAGGAACCATTTGGTTCGATAAACGCATGTGTGTACCGGACCAAAAAGAGCTCAAGCAGTTGATTCTCAAGGAAGCACATGAAACCTTATATTCTATTCACCCCAGAAGCGCTAAAATGTATC
Organism: Ampelocalamus luodianensis; assembly: GCA_036346255.1. NCBI lineage: Eukaryota > Viridiplantae > Streptophyta > Magnoliopsida > Poales > Poaceae > Ampelocalamus > Ampelocalamus luodianensis. The sequence continues at coordinate 41,028,727 of CM070634.1, read as the reverse complement.
AAGATCTTAAGGAGTTTTATTGGTGGCCTAGCTTGAAGCGAGAAATTGCTGAATACATAGCTCAGTGTGATGTTTGCCAGCGAGTTAAAGCTGAGCATCAGAGACCCGCTGGACTCTTGCAACCCTTGCAGATCCCTGAATGGAAATGGAAAGAAAATTAGCATGGACTTTATCACCGGTCTGCCAAGGACAAGAGCTGGCTATGATTCTATCTAGGTAATCGTGGATCGCCTAACAAAAGTTGCCCACTTCATTCCAGTCAAGACCACATACTCAGGAGACAGACTTGCAGAATCATACATGGCAAAGATAGTGTGTCAGCATGGTGTACCAAAGAAGATCATGTCAGAACGAGGATCCTAGTTCATCTCAAGATTCTGGCAGAAGCTGCACAGCGTTTTGGGTACTAACCTGAATTTCAGTACAACCTACCATCCGCAGACAGATGGCCAAACAGGAAGAGTAAACCAAATCCTAGAAGATATGTTGAGAGCCTGCGTTCTAAAGAATCAAACAAGCCAGGATCAGATGTTGCCTTATGCAGAATTTTTATACAACAACATTCACCAATCTAGTTTTCAGATGTCCCCGTTTGAAGCCCTTTATGGAAGAAAATGCAGAACACCGTTATATTGGACTGAAATAGGAGAAGGACAAGTACTTGGACCAGATATCCTGAAGGAAGCTAAAGATCAAGTTTGGTCAATCAAAGAAAAACTGAGAACAACACAGACTGAGCAGAAAAGTTATGCTGATAACCGTCGTCAAGACTTAACTTTTGCACCTAGAGATCACGTGTACCTGAAGGTGTCATATCTAAAAGGAATGCATGGTTTCAGAGTCAACGGGAAGATTGCACCCAGATACATTGGATCTTTTCCAGTTCTAGTCAGAAGAGGAGAAGTTGCTTACAAATTGGAGCTCCCACCGCAACTATCAGATGTGCATGATGTCTTCCACATGTTGCAATTGAAGAAGTGTCTACGTGTGCCAGAAGAGCAGATGTCGTTAGAAGCAGTTGACCTACAGGAAGATCTCACTAACAAGGAGCAACCCATCAAGATTTTGGAAGTGTCCGAGCGAGTAACAAGAAGCAAAATCATCCGTTTCTGCAAAGTTCAGTGGAGCAATCACACTGAAGAGGAAGCCACCTGGGAGCGTGAAGAGGACCTGAAGGCCGAGTTCCCGCACATATTCTCTAGTCAGCCCGAATCTCGGGGTTGAGATTCCCTTTAAGTGGTGTAGGTTTGTAACATCCCAGTTTTCCTGAGATTATGAAGATTTTCAAAATAAAAATAACCATTCAGTTTTGTTGAATTTCTAAAGCTTAACTTGAAATTTTAGAAGTTAAAAACAATTTAATATGAATTAATCAAACTTTAACTAATTTGCTTTGGTTTGTCTTGAGTTTATTGGAGTTCTCTGCTACCCGGAATCCTCTTTCTCTGTTAGCTCTGTTTTCTCGTTGCACCTCCTACGACCTCCCCTTGGTCACGACTACCCTTTGGGTCACGACCACCCTCTCGGTCACGACTACCCCCTTGGTCACGACCGCCCTCTTGGTTTCGATCGGTCCTGCCTGTCAGCCCCCCTGCTCACCTGCTTCTTCCTCTCGTCGTGTCACGGCTGACGCGAAAGTTTTCACGCATTAAATGCAGTTGTATCACATTAAATGTTGTCGCCTCCACTGTGACTATTCCCTCTTTGGTCTCCTCCCCTACCTACCCATATCCCCTCCCTCACCTACCAGCAGTGCGCCCATGCCACACTGCCGCGAATCCCACCTCTGCATCTTGTCGCCCGGTCCTTCTCCTTCCTTTCTAAATAAAGCACCAGGGAGTCCCTTTGCCCGTTTGGTTTCTCCGTCAGCTTTCAAACTCTCTCTCCCTCTTGCTCTCGCCTCGTTTCTCCATGTCGCGAGTTTTGCCACCACCGCTGGAGTCCGCGTCATCTCCGACCATCGCTCGCCGCTCGCCGTCCTTCCCTGGCCTCTCTCTCTCTATCTCTCTCTCTCTCTCTCTCTGTCCTGGTGAGTTTTCTCGTGCCATGTTCTCCTCCTTTGTTCTTATGACCACGTTGAGTAGTCATACCCTTTTTTGGACCTCCTCCTGACCAGTTAAGCCTCCTTTCGAGAGCCTGTTCTCCTTCATTCGATCTCCGATTTGAGTGAATCAAATCTCTTATTTCTGTATTTTTCTTTTGGCTCTAGTTTGGTTCTTTTGTTGGAGTTTTTGTGGATTTGTCTTATTTATTTGGTTCCTTTCGCACGTGTAGAACCCGGCTGCTCTGAAGAATTCGTGGACCCGACGACCTGACCGAAGCCTCCCAACTCTTCAATGAAGGAAAGTCGTAGACCTTTGATCATGTCGTACCCAGTTTATAAAATTATATTATTTTATATCAATATCCATGGCTAGTTGTATAAAAATGGTTTGAGAAGTAGTTAAGTGCCTACTCGATATTATGACTCCTTGAATACTGTGCGAATGACATGTTAACATGTTCCCTTGGACACCATAGGTTGAGTATTCCTAGTTGGACATTCTTGTTATACCAACATGGATGCATATTATTCTTAGTCTTACTTTAGTTATACGATGGTCTCTCGATCTCATGTTTCAATGATGATGAACTTGACTAATAAAATATGGAATTGCGGTGTGGTCACTATTATTAAAAGTTGTTGTGCCATGGCAAGGGCTGTCATTTGGTCGGGTTGAACCAAAAATAATTTCTTACTCAGGCGAATGATCGTGTAGTAAAGGGGGTGCGGGAAGCACATTGGGATGAGGATGTTTCGCCTGAGTAGTCACTAAGTACTTAACTTTGTGCGCCATTGATCTGGGTCTTACCGTGCAACCACAAGTCCATTTATGGGGTGGACAGGGCCAACTAACTAGCAATGCTTTGATTCGGTTCTGTTTTGGTGGGAGTGTGAACCCTGGGATTGATATTCACACTTGGCGCAAGAGGGGGCCAGTCAACTGGGGTGTTATTTTGTAAGGTGGATGTTGGGAGTTGTGGAGCCAGTCAGAGGTGAAACCTTAGCGAACAGAACCGGGTCAAAACAGAGCTTTGTAAAGGCCTTGTGATAATCGCTTAGTCGCAAACCTCGAAAGTGTGTGAGCGGATATTATAATATGATTATCTCTTGTGGGTCAAGCTGTACAACCTCTGCAGAGTGTAAAATTATTCGAATAGCCGTGTCCCCGGTTATGGACAATGCCTGGTGATTTCGCACGAAGGGTACAATTTTCTCAAAAAGGTTGTCGTGGTTGGTTCTGAGTACCACATCCTGGTCGTGGGAGTGGTTTGAGAAGTGAACGGGGGTGTTCACGAGTTGTTTCAAAGAAACTGATTACTTATGTATTAATCTTTCAACTTGCGCTTTCAATCTACTTACTGTATTTTCAGTCAATACTGCTTTCTGCAAAATAACCATAAAGCTATACTTGTCAAGCCCTGCATGAATACTATTTGCGCATATATTTCCCTACGACTTGCTGAGTACATTCAAAGTACACACATCTTTTTGCCCTCTTGATGATCAGTCGCCGAAGAGGACCAAGAGAGTTCAGAGTTCTATGAAGAGGAGTACTTTGAATATTATGTGATCTAGGGGACGTCCTCCACTCGATAGCCTGTGGGCGTGTCGAATGGCTTCCACGAGTTGTTTTGGATCCGCTGCAAGTTCTTTTTTGTTGTAAGCCCTGTGCGGCAGACCTTGTAAGACTTGACCATAAGGTCTTTTGCTTCTATAAATATTAATTTGTCTGCCTCATCTTTAGTTTGTTGTATAGATATAATTTCTTCTATGTTGCAACTGTACGAGCTAGCTACTGATCATGGGACTAGTTCGGAATGCACAAAGGGTCCCGGGGTTTCTTACTAGAGGTCGCGATAGAGGTGGTATCAGAGCCATATCGATTGTAGGACGTAACCTTAGTTAGCATGATCGTTTTAGTCAAGAGTTTCAAAACTTATTTTATAAATCAAACCAAGTCAATTGATGAGTAGTTATTCTTCTCTCATCTTATTCAATCCTTCTCTCATCCCATTTCAATCTCTTCTCGTCTCATTCTTAGGTTCTTACATATTATCTATTTGGAAACTTCGTTTTCCAATTTAATTGATCTTTCTCACCTCAATAACCTCAATAGGATCGAGCTTTGCTTTAAGTCAACCATCCTGTGAGGACCCCGATTTATTCGGCTTGTACTGTTTAACCATCCACTTGGCCCTAACAGTACAAATCAAATAAACCAAGCCTCGAGATATGTATACTTCCCAGAAATGCAGTATACACACCTCGATACAAAATCATGAATCAAACTCATTCATTCACATAGAACCGAAGCACAACACAACATAAAGACATACATAATATAAGAGGGTTAGTACAAAAGAGAGGCCGACCGGCCAAAAGTCATACAAATAAGTAAATACAGCGGAAGCAAATAGGCCATAAGATGGCAATAGACAAAAGCCAATCGGTGTGCCTTTACCCACAAGGCAACCAACCAAACCGCCAAGCTAATCGTCCCAAACAGTACAAGAACACGACTCACAAAAGTGAGGCCCTTGGGGCTCACCTTCTTCCTCTGCAACAATTAATATTAAGCAAAGCGGATGAGTACAAAACTTGTTTTGTACTGCAAGACTGACGTGTGAGATAACAGAACTATAATTAACTACATGCAAGCTTTATTTAAGTGTATGAGGCTCGGACTTATTTTCAAAGATAAAGCAAGTTTTCATTTGCAATAAGGTAATAGATTCAAAGCAAGTTTGCAATTAACTTTTATTGTTCAAATAAAAGAGAGACAATTATAACAATAGATAGATGTCAACACCAACCTAGAAGTGACTAACCCATAGTCACCACAACAATAGCATGAAGTACCCTTCATACCACCCATGTCGAGTTTAAGTTTTAAAAGGTTGTAGTCTAGTTCTTGCAGAAATAACCAAGCGTGTCCATAACCTAGGGCGAGGCTATTCGAATAGTTTTAACCTGCAGGGTGTACCAATGTACCCACACTTGGACCGCCTTTTGCCAAGCTATTAAGCACACTTCCTTTGGTATGCCAGCACGGCTAAGTCCTCTGAGACATTTCCAATGGATTGAGCTAATCAAGAGCCGCACGTATGGGGTTAACCCTTAGTGATCGCCAACGAAATATGGATCACAAGGACCCATACGTGGAGTAGGAGACACCGGCCTCGTGGGCGCTCCACTCCCCACAAACATGTCCATGTTGCATATATCCCATATGCAACCCACCACGCGACTCATTAATTAACACCCTCCAAAGTACTTAGTCAAGAGAGGTCCCATATCCCTCTAGTGTGGTTAGCACGCAATAATTGCTTGGATCAATGGCACAAGTAACTCGGTCCTTAGGGACTTAGGCACCATTCCAATCACACCCAACAGATCACACCAACATACCATTGTGCCCAAGCCAAGATATAATTTTTGTTTTCAGTTTTTGATTTGCAAATTGGTAAAACACAAGGGTTGGACATAATGGAATAATAATAACATTTGTGTGATCAAGATCACCGACTAAGTCGATGATCGCCCAATACTACCGATACTAAGCATTGCTAAGCATCATATCACAAAGACAAATAAAAGGCCCTAAATCATTCACCGGGCTCTAATTCACCGGTGAGGATAATATTCCTAAGGTTGTGGCAGGGGTGAACAATTTAAGGGAAACAATGCAATAGGCTTAGCTACCTCTATTCGGCAAAATTAATCATTGACACAAAAGCATGCATACATACAAGTAAAACAAAGTATTAGATTTTAAAAGTAATGGGATTGAGTGGATATGATCAAACTGCTTGCCTGCTTGCTGTTGCTCAAAAAGTTGCTGAGGATCGCTCTCAGGCTCAACCCACTATTCGTCACCTAATCGCATAAGCAAATAACACGACGAAAAGCAAATAAGGCAATAAACCCTAATCACAAATATTGAGCAAAAATCATCCAAATGACACAAAATTTATACACAAGGTAAAATAGGAATAAACCTAGACATAGAAACTGGAAAAACCTAATTTGGATTTGTGGTGCAAAAGATATCCCCTAAAAATCTATTTTCGGCCATAATTAGGTACTGTAGCAAAAATATTTTCTACAAAGATTTTGAAGCTGAAACTTTTATGGTAGCTACCTACTGGTATAGTGATAATCCATATAAAATTTCAGGTCATTTGGAGTTATATTGAAAGAGTTATGATTTGTCTAAATTGTTTAGGGTATTAAACTAAAATACGATCCTTATGATTTTTAAAAATAGTAAAATTTGTGAAACCAATTTTCCTAGCAAATACACTAACACTGGAAGCTAATCCAATCGGATTCAGACAAAAAGGATCTATAGATTAAAAGTTATGCATTTTACAAGTTTGCTAAAAGTTCTGAAAAACAGTATTAAGTTCACTTGTTTACTATTTTCGAAAATGGTTTTCCAGGTTTGATCATGGTCTCTAATTATTCTTCCATTTAAGCTCAAGTTATAATGAAGCTAACAAAACTGGAATCATCTAATTTGGACTTACACTGAAAAGATATGAAAAGAGAAAACACTTACTCACTTCAGTTTTGAGACTTAACCATTTCTGAAACTCTGTTGGTTTTCTGAAAATGCAATCCATTATTGATTTTCAGATTTGACTACTTCCATTAAGTAGTTGTCCACAGACTACTAGAATCACAAACATCTTTAACTTACTGGTTTAGACATGACATTGGCCTCATGAAACTATGATAATCATTATATTGTGGTCTCGATCACACTTTCTCCTACAAGGCTTTTTTCGATTCAAACATCAATGACATTAGCCTATAGACAAGATTAATTGTATTCATTTTCTTAATGGTTTTTCAGCTTAGGTTACTACTACTAGTTAATTGTCCAACTAACTAATTATATCAAGAAGTCGAGCTACTAGAATTAGTTATGTTATTAGCCTGTTGACAACTCTTCCATTTGTCAGGTTACTGTTCATATACCTACACAGAACAATAGAACAACTTATGGAATTAAGGTGCTAATCAAACCATTTTCTTACTGGAATTCACTTAATCAAGTGTCAATTAGGTTTGAGAAATCAATCTAGTCCTTCAAAAGGCTCAATTGCATTTCACCTTATACATGAATTTCAGTTCATTGGCAACACAGTGAAACTAATTTCAGAAATTACACTACTGACTAAACTCATTTCAAAACTCAACTTCCAATTTGCTACACCATTTAGAGTGATCTAAATACATTCACATCGATGATTAACAGCAAATGGCTTGGTTTAAGAGAGTGGGCCCCACTGGACAGAGAGAGTGAGAGAGAGTAGAGAGCAGAGACAGAGAGAGGGGCAGCCAGAGGAGGGCTTGGAGAGGCGCTCTGGCCGGAGATGGTGCCGACGAAGGAGCGGCGCGGGGGTTCGAGTGAGGGCGAAAATGGGTTGCCACCGAGGCGTGGACTCGATGGGTGGCGGTGGCGCAGCCGGAGGAGCAGCACGGCGGCACGGCGACGGTGAGTGGCGGCCGGCTGCGGAGGTGAAAAGAGGGCGGCGATCGTGGGTGCGGTTGGGGTGAAGTTAGCACGCGCATGAGCATGGGGGAGGTCCAAGGAAGCTTACCATGCCGCTGCCGAGGACGAAGAGGGGCCGAAGGAGGCCGGCGACGGAGACGACGGCGGCGCCGAGGGAGTTCCACGGCGCCAGCAACCTGGAGAAGACAAGAGCGCGAGTGAGCTATCGGGGATGGTAGAAGGAGGCGAGGTGGTGCTCAGGATGGAGGGAATCGAAGAGGGAGGCGCCGGAGAAGATGCGGCGGCGGTGGAGCTTGAAGCGGCCGTGGTTGGGGAAGAAGGGGGACGCGCGGTGCTCCAGTGACGGATTTTCCCAATTGACAGGGGGGTTTTTCTCCTCGGTGTCTAAGGCGCGTGGTGACGCGGTCGGGGAGGACCGGGGATAACTGGGGCAGCCGGAGAGCTTGGGGGCGGCGCGCCATGGCGGGAGAGGAGCCGGCTCGGCTTGCTCGCGGGAGGAAGAGAAGGGGCCGCGGTTGCGAAAGGGGGAGGCAAGGGGAGCTCCAGGGCCTCTTATAGGCGGTCAAGGGGGAGAGCCGTTGGGGCGTCTTGCGAGAGGGCGCCGGGTCGCGGGTGGCGAGGAGCGGTGTGGCGCGCGCGCGCGCGACGCGTGGAGAAGAAAACCAGGGGAAAAGGGGCGATGCAATCCGGCCGTTCATTTTGAAACGGACGGTCCACGGGAGCTGACCGGTTGGGTCGGGTGCGGGTGGCGCGCGCGATTTGCAGCCGTTCGATCGGGATCGGATGGCCCATGGCGACAGGGCAATCGGGCAGTCCGAATGCTCCAACAATCTGGGCCGCACATTTTGAATCGGACGGCTCGCGATGCGCTGGCGCGGTGCGAGGCTGAGCCTGGTGCGCTAGGCAGTTGGGTTTTACCGCGCCGGTTCGGTCGGGGTTGAGTCCGGTCGGGTGAACAGTGAATAGGAGGTTTTGACTGAGTTTTAATTCAAAGTTCCAACTTTGACCGAGCTTCAAAATATAGAAATAAAAATCTGAAATTTTTCAGGGAGGTTCCTGGGATGACCTAGTGACCAAATAAAATTTTAAACCTTCTTGTTCATGAGTCATTTGCTTATTTTAAATTCAAACTTACAATAGGTTATTGAAGCAAGTTTGAATTTTATGTGGATCGAGTTTAGCTCCAAAAATTTTGGAAAAATTATATTTATTCATGATAATTATTATAAGATTTAAATAAATTATTTCAGAGTTTCACTTGAAGTAAATTCTTCCCAAAAATTATTTTAAGTGTATGCTCTTTATGTTTGACTTAGGGTTTTAAAATGACTGAATCTTGGAAGGATTTTTAGAGATAGCAACTAGCTCCAAAACTTATGAAATTTTAAATGGAGGTTGATGACTCTATGATAACCCTTACATAAAATTTTTAGAGGTTTTTATGCTCAGAATCTTTCTCCAAAATTCCAGAATGTTTGAATTTAAGGTTTGACCAATTGAAAAATTGGTTTGACTTGCCTCCAAAAATATTCCAACAACTTCTAAAAATTGTGAAACTTTTCAGAGGGGTCACACATCAACCCAAGAACTTAGGAAAATATTTCCAGAGGATGATCACAAAATTTGACAAGAAAGTTTTGAAGGGTAAGGTTTAGGTCAAAATGACATGTGACTTTGTATTTCCCTATTTCCTTTACAAGATTTGTTCAGAACATACAGGAAATACAAGATGTAAGAAAAAGTTTTAATTTCTACACATTTTCTTACATTTAAAACACAGATTGAAAATTGGGATGTTACACATCCATATAAGTTAGATTTGAAGTGCTTTAGTAGAGTTTACCCTCCTAGGTTTCAGTGTTGTTAGTCCATGTAATAGGACCTTCGGCTTGAGTTTTGTTGCCTCTTAATAGCTTTTCGGCTATTTATCTTTCGGGTTTAACCGACTTTCCCGAATTAGTTGTTCCATCTTTCTCCCTTATTCTTTTTCGTCTATTGTGCTTTTCCCTCTTATTTATTATGCTTTTTTCCTCTCGTCTATTAAACTTGGGAAGATTTCTTCCTCTCGTCTGTAAGTTGGAGTAGAAAACTCAATTCATATCACACTTAAACTCGACAATCTCCACCTTGAGACGAATTACTCATGTATCCAAAACAAAACGTGATCTTTTCGAAACAGGTTAGCATGAACACCTTGTGTGCCAAACGTCCATAGGACTACTGAATGATACTAACTAAGTGTGAGCAAAGCTCATACTTAGCGATAGGAACTGGTTTGTCATCATATCAGCTGGATTAGTATGGGTACTTATCTTGCTAACTTTAATATCACATTGAGCAATAACACCTTGAATGTAATGATATCTAATGTCAATGTGCTTCGTTCCCTTATAGAACATCTGATCCTTCGTAAAGCAAATAGTTCTTTGGCTGTCGTAGAATATTGTAGTACAAGACGTACTTCCACAAAGCTCAATAAACAAACCTCTTAGCAAAACGGTTTATTGCAAGCTTCATAAACAGTCATATACTTAGCTTATGTAGTGGACAAGGCAACAGTAGCTTGCAACCTTACTTTCCAACTAACGACACATCCTCTAAAAGTGAACACTAAGAGATATTCTCTTATCCAAATCTTCAGCAAAATCTGAGTCCACATAACCAATGATTCTATCTTTAGTATTCCAAAACTATAAACAAGCATCAGATGTGCCCCACAAGTATTTGAAAATCCTTTGAACTTCTTTCCAATGCTCTTTGCCAGGATTAGCCATGTATCTACTATCAACACAAAATGATTGAGATAAGTGAACCAACAACACTATTATATGGAACTCCAGACATGTACTCAACTTCATCATCTGACTATGGACATGATGCTGAAGAAAGTTTGAAATGTGCAACTAACGGAGTATTCACCGGTTTAGCTTTATGCATGTTGAAACAACGAAAAACTTTCTCAATATACCCTTTATAACTTAGGTATAATTTTCCAAACCATTTATCTCTGCTAATTTCCATAACAAGAATCTTCTTTGCTGCACTGAGATCCTTCATCTCAAATTCACTCCTCAATCATGCCTTCAACTTTGAAATTTCTACCTTGTCTTTTGTAGCAATTAACGTATCATCAATGTATAGAAGCAAATAAATAGTTGAGTTATTAACAGTCTTTAAATAAACACAGCTATCATAATCAAATATTTTAAAATACTGAGATCATAAAGGAGTCAAATCTCTTGTACTACTGTCTGAGTGATTGCTTCTGACCATAAAGGAATTTCTTCAACTTTCAAGTATAATTATCTTTTATCGAAAGCATAAAACCTTCCAGTTATTCCATATAAATATCTTCTCTAATTCTCCATATAAGAACACAATTTTTATATTCAATTATTCAAGCTTATAATTATGTATAGACACATTCTGAGTAAAGTATGAATGGAACTGCGTCACAACTAGGGAAAGATATATGTGAAATCAATATCTGTAATTTGGTTGTATCCTTTAGCAACAAGCCTTGTCTTGTAGCTAACATCTTCGGTTGATGAAATATCTTCTTTCTTCTTGAAGATCTATTTGCAGCGAATAGCCTTCTTGTCAATTGACAACTTGACCATAAGAGCATGAAGTACATCTTCACCCAAGCCGACCTTAATATGAGACAGAGAAGATGGCTAGAATTGATCAAATATTACAATATTGGAATCCACTGTCATACTGGCAAGGGTAATGTTGTAGCAGATGCTTTGAGAAAGAAGGTTTACAGTAATACTTTGATGATCAAGGAGAGTCAGCCAACACTCCATGAGGAATTTTAGAAGCTCAAGCTGGAACTGGTGGAAGAAGGTTTCTTAGCAGCCCTAGAAGTCCAGCCCACCCTACAAGGTCAGATCAGAAAGGCTCAGATGGAAGATGCAGACATCAAGGACATCAAGAACAACATGAAGAAAGAAAAATCCCTAAGGTTTTCGGAAGATGAGTAAGGGACCATTTGGTTTGACAAACGTGTTTGTGTGCTAGACCAGAAAGAGCTCAAGCAACTGATACTCAAGGAAGCTCATGAGACCCTATACTCCATCCACCCCGGAAGCACGAAGATGTATCAAGACCTCAAGGAGTTCTATTGGTGGCCCAGCATGAAGCGTGAGATCACTGAGTATGTGGCACAATGTGATACTTGTCAGCGAGTTAAAGCTGAGTATCAAAGACCTCCTGGCTCTTGCAACCTCTGAGCATACCAGGGTGGAAGTGGGAAGAGATTAGCATGGACTTCATCACCAGCCTGCCAAGAACAAGAGCTGGTTTTGATTCCATCTGGGTGATCGTGGATCGCCTGACAAAGGTGGCTCACTTCATCCTAGTCAAGACCACCTACTCAGGAGACAGACTTGCAGAGCTGTACATGGCCAAGATAGTGTGTCAGCATGGAGTGCCCAAGAATATTATGTCAGATCGAGGATCTTAGTTCACCTCAAGGTTTTGGCAGAAGCTGCATAGTGTCCTAGGCACTAATCTGAATTTCAGCACCGCCTACAACCCTCAAACAGATGGCCAAACAGAGAGAGTAAACCAAATCTTAGAAGATATGCTAAGAGCCTATGCTCTAGAGAACTAGACCAGCTGGGATTAGATGTTGACCTATACTGAGTTTTCGTACAACAACAGTCACCAGGCAAGTTTTCAAATGTCCCCTTTCGAAGCCCTCTATGGAAGGAAGTGCAGGATACCTTTGCATTGGATGGAAATAGGAGAAGGACAAGTGCTTGGGCTTGACATCCTGAAAAAAGCCTAAGATCAAGTCCAGTCCATTAGAGAAAAGCTGAGAATAGCTCAGGCTCGGCAGAAGAGCTATACTGACAACCATTGCCGAGACTTAGCCTTTGCACCTGGAGATCATGTGTATTTGAAGGTGTCACCCCTCAAAGGAATGCGTCGATTCAGAGTAAGTGGGAAGCTTGTGCCAAGGTTCATTGGGCCTTTTCCAGTCCTTAACAAAAGAGGAGAAGTTGCCCATAAGTTGGAGCTCCCACCTCAGCTTACAGGAGTGCATGACGTCTTTCATGTGTCCCAGTTGAAGAAGTGCTTGCGTGTGCCCGAAGAGCAAATACCTCTGGAAGCAGTCGACCTTCAAGAAGACCTATCTTTCAAAGAGCAGTCCCTCAAGATCTTGGAAGTGGCAGAGCGAGTAACCAGAAGCAAGATCATCCGTCTCTGCAAGGTCCAGTGGAGCAACCACACCGAGGAAGAGGCAACCTGGGAGCGCGAAGAGGACTTGAAGACCGAGTTTCCACACCTATTCCTTAGTCAGTCCGAATCTCAGGGTTGAGATTCCCTTTAAGAGGTGTAGATTTGTTACGTCTGAGTCCTTCGGAGCTTTGGAAAAACTCAAAGTTTTTTTTTAAAAAACTAATCATTTGGTTTTTTTTGTATTGCTCAAGCTTAACTTGGAGATTTTGGGAATTCGAAGATTTAATATGAATTAATCAAACTTCAACTAATTCGAGTTAGTTTATCTTGCGTGCTGGAGTTCTCTGGCCTCTAAGTTCCACCACCTCCTCCTCAGGACCTCCTCCTTGTCCTCTGGATCTCCTTCTCCTTAGGACCTCCTCCTTGTCCTCAGGATCTCCTCCTCCTCAGGACCTCCTTGTCCTCAGGACCTCCTCCTCCAAAGACCACCCTCTCAGTATTTTTGCAAAGATCACCCTATTGGTCAGGGCCACCCTTTGGGTCACAACCACACCATTGGTGGGACCACCCTCCTGAGTTTGGCTAGCCCCACCTGATAGGCCCTCCTCACCTTATTCTTCCTCCTGTTGTGTCACTGTTGTAGTGAAAGTCTTCACGCATTAAATGTTGTTGTGTTGTATTAAATGTTGTCGCTTCTGTAGTACTCGTTTCCCTCTCTTGTCGTCTCCCCTACCTGCCCCCATCCTCTCCCTCACTTGCTCCCATCGCGTGGGTTGAATGCATCGTCCTCCTCTCTTTGGACCTCTCATTGCCTATATAAAGCACCAGGGAGCTCTCCTACCTCTCTTGTTATCCCTGTGTTTTAGACCTCCCTCCACAAGCTTATCCTCCTTTGTTTGATCCCCTTCTTGAGTGGTTCAAACTCCTTTCTGTCTATTTTCTATAACCTTTCTTCAGTCTCTAGTTTGATAAGCTCTTTGGTCTTTATTTGGTGTTTTTTTTTATCTGGCTCTTTTCGCACGTGTAGATTCTGGCGTGTCTGAAGAGTTATAGGACCCGGCAGCCTCGACAGAAGCGTCTCAGCTCTTCTTTGAAAGCAAGTCATAGACCACTGATCATGTTGAACCCATGTTGCAAAAAGTATATTGTTTTAATATAAACATGCATGGCTAGTTGTATAAAAATAGTTTTTAGGAGTAGTTAAACAACCACTTGGCAGTATGACTCCTTGGAAAATTGAGAACCACATTTTGGCATGTACCCTGGGACATCTGTAGGATGGGTTACCTTAGTTGGACATTATTGAATACCAACCTGGGAGCGTACTATGCTTAGTCATGCTTTAGCTTGTGATGGTCTCGATTTCTCATGACTCAATGATGTTAAACTTGACTAAATGAGCTATGGAATTGTGGTAGCACCACTTTTGATAAAAGTTTTTGTGCTAGGACTATGGTGGTCCTTTGGCTAGTTGAACCGAAGAGTAAATTTTTCTTACTCGGGCGAGTGATCGTGCAGTAAAGGGGGGTGCTATACGCACTTTGGGATGAGGTTGTCTCGCCTGAGTAGCCACTAAGGACTTAACTTTGTGTGCCATTGATCTGGGCATATCGTACAACCACAAGTTCATTTATGGGGTTGACTAGGCCAACTAATTAGTGATGTTCTGGTTTGGTTTTGTCTGGGTGGTCGAATTGGCGTAAGAGGGTGCCAGGAAAGCGAAACCTTAGCTGATCATAACCAAGTTAGGACAGACCTTTGTAAAGGCCTTGACACGCTCTCTAGGCTGCTTACCAGTGGGCAGTGGCATCGACGGGTGCCAGACTATCTAGAGAGGTCGTGTATTGTGGGTAAAGCTATACCAACTCTGCAGAGTGTAAATCTATTCGAATAGCCGTTTCCCTAGTTATGGAAAATGCCTGGTGATATCCCGCAAGGGGTAGTTTTTCTTAAAAAGTAAGTGTTCGTGGTTGGACCAGGGTGGTCTGGGCAGTGATCAGGGTGACACAAGAGGTCTGTGTAGTGGACAGGGTGTCCACGGTACATTTCAAAGAGCTTGTCTACTTATGTATTAATCTTTCAACTTGTGCTTGCAATCTATTTACCGTATTTCCTTTAAATGCTGGCTTTCCGCAAACTAATCATAATGCCATCCTTGTCAAGCTTTGCATAAGTATTACCTGCATACATTTCCCTATGACTTGCTAAGTACATTCAATGTACTCATGGCTTTATGCTCTCTGGTTGATCAGCAGCCAAAGAGGACCCTGGGTGCCCCGAGCACTATGAAGAGGACTTTGTTGAAGACTTTGCCGACTAGGGAACATTCTCCACTCGATAGCCCATGGGCTTGTTGACTGGCTCTCAAGTTTTGTAAAGTTCCGCTGCGAGTTGTGTTTTGTTGTAAGCCCGTGCGGCAACCTTTGTAAACAACTTGACCGTAAGGTCTTTTGATTATTGTATATTGTGTCTGCTTCTTCTTTAGCTTGTTGTTTGGTTTTGATGACACCTATGTTGCATCTGTATGAGCTAGCTACTGATCTTGGGACTAGTTCAATGTGCACAGAGAGTCCTCGAGGTCTTGGTACCCTAGGGGTCCCGACATTGAAAGACAACAAAAACATCCTGTATGGTTTCCTTTTCGGCTTCTGGTGTAGATCATGAATCAATAACATGCTCCATCTGCACGCTTGATTTCTACGACTTCTCAACAGGAACATTAATAAATGGTTTATCATGCAACATAGCAGATTCATCAAAAGTAGCACTTCTGCTAATAACCATCTTTATAGTTTCAGGATTCCACAATTTATATCCTTTCACAACAGGTTTATAACCAAGGAAAATGCACTTAGTGACTTTAGGCTCTAATTTATCATTGTTAACTTGAGCATAAATAGCACAACCAAATATTCTCAAATTTGAATAATCTGCTGGAGAACCAGACTATACCTCAATTTTATTCTTCTTATCAATTGTCAGGTTGGGTGAGTGATTGATCAAATAGCAAGCAATGAACGTTGCTTTAGCCCAATAACTCCTAGATAAGCCGGAGTTAGATAACATTGATAAGGTGGATTGCGATGTTGTACCAGTGGATGCATGTCATTTGCAATTGGAATGACCATGGCAATACGATAATAATGGTACACATGAGGGTAGATTCAACACCTATTCTTTTCTTCAAGGTGGAAAGAAACAAGTGCTGAAGTCAATGGCCGACAATGCCATCAAGATAGATGTGGTGTCACAAAAGAAGCCGAAACATGTTCAAGTGTTTGATATACCAAAAAAGCTTCCTGAGATTACCCAAAAGATGAGGACGTCCTTTCTTGAGAAATGGGAGGATGACAAGGTCCTAGGAGAATCTACCAACTTGGTAAGTAATTCTAAAGTAAAAACTAATATAAAATCATAACTTGGTGTTGCTTGGACTAAAGAAGCAAAAGGAGAATTGCATTGCATGTATTCGTCCAAGTGCAATCCTAGCCAAGGAGGAGGACAAGTGCATACGGTGCATGGACAACATGGTGGAGCTAAATATGTTATTCCTGCAAAGAGGGAAGCCAACTAAGGAGAAAAGAAACATCAAGTTCTTTCAGCTGCAAACCAAGAAAGCAAGAAGTCAGATTTTGTAGTTTCATAGAAAACAGAAAAAGCTAAGTTATGGCGACCACCTCGGGTATGAGTGTGCTCTTGTGAATTTTCCATCAAAAGTTCATCTAGGTGTGTTGGAGCTAGTTGTGGTGCTAGTTCTTGCGCTCTTATCGTGGTTGATCTTGTTCTGCATTCTTGTACTGAGATGTGCATGGGTGGAGAAGCTTTTATCTAGGGTTTACAAGGTTGGAGACTACCGTACCATGAAAGATCATGCCAAAACAACAAGATCCATCTACTCAACTAGTTGGATCCACATCAGGTGGTATCAGTGCTTTCGTTCATCCTGGTACGTTCTGAAATTTTTTTGTAACTTTTTGTACGGCTAATCTTTGGTCGTGCAAGATGGGAAGGTTAGAGCGAAGTGCACAAATCAATGATCACAGTGGTGTTAGTCACGAGGAGGAGACTATTGCTTACGGTCCTCAAGTTCCTGCTGAAATCAAGTTTCACTTCGAGAGGATACATCGCTTCTTTCTGAACCGTATCGATCGTTTGCAGGACGCCTTGGATGATCGCATCGACAAGGTGGAGGTTTTAGTGACTACAAAGATTGAGGCTAGCGAGGGTCGGCTTTGGCCGGAGATACAAGACCTAACACAAGAAATACAACTTCTTGGACGACGTCTACCGGCAGATGGTGCTGCTGCATGGGTTCTACATCAACCATGACCTAAACAATGAGCACATCATGTTGAAGAAGAGTACGATTCCGATCTGGACATGCGGTCGGAAAGTGCATTTGGGCCACGATGGAACCTCAATCCCCATCGTGGAGGTGTTGCATATGCGCCAAATTTCTTTGGGTGCGGCAAAGCAACCGCTGAAAACAACTGCGGTGATGGCGGTATTGGGAGGCTCAAAATTTCCATGCTGGCATTCAATGGGTGTACTGATCCGGAGGTGTTTTTGGATTGGAGATGCGCATGGATCAAATTTTTGATAAACACAACTACACCGAGGAGAAGAAAGTACGTGCTGCATCAATTGTGTTCACCGACTATGCTCTTGTTTGGTGGAACCAATTATGTCATGCCAGAGGATGACCTGACACATGGAAACACATGAAGAACCTCATGAGGAGACGGTTCGTGTTGGTGCACTACACTAGAACTTTGCATACCAAGTTGCAGCAGCTTCATCAAGGTTCTTTGTCCGTGGATGAATACTGCAAACAAATGGAGATTCTCATGATTCGTACCGGCGCGAACAAACCTGAGTAGGTGACAATGGCTCAGTTTTTGAGAGTTTGAATGATGATGTGCAAGAGAAGACGGAATCGTCGGAATACAACCATCTAAAAGATCTTGTGCATCATGCGGTGCATTATGAGCAATGTATCCTACAACACCAATCCCGTGGAAATCACACTACTTACAACAACACATGGAAGCATTCGCAACCGCAAGGAGATGAGTTGGCACCAATTCTAAAGTGGCGACAACACGCCGGTCAAACGGGGTTGTTTCTAAGGAGGCATCAAAAGCTGCAAGCAATGGAGGTAAAGAAACATCTAAAGCTGATTCTAGTGTGTTCTCTACCTCTTGAATGCTTCAAGTGCAAGGGAAGAAGGCATATGAAGAAGGATTGTCCAAATCAGCAGAAGGTGCTCCTTACTCATGATGGGTAAGCTATGCCAAGTTCTACAAGTAGCGAATCCGAAAGCGAGAAATTCGACGAAGAGCACCAGGATGACAGTCCTATTATTTGTGAACCTCCTTTAGGTGGTGTAAATATTTGGGCCCGGAAGGTGCAAAGTGAAGTAACTAAAACTAAGAGACAACGGTGGAGTGTGTTCCAAACGGAGTGCACGATCAAGGAGAAAGCAAGCAAGCTGGTCATCGATGGTGGGAGTTACACTGATGCTATTAGCAAGGATTTGCTGCATGCTTTGGGAATGTCTGCATGGAGGCATCCGGGACTGCACTATGTGGAGTGGTTATACAGCTCTAGAAGGCACAAAATTACACACAAGGTGCATGTTTCATTTGCTATTGGGAGCTATATTGATAAGTGGATTGCGACGTCGCATGTAACATCCCAAAATTCTGTTACAAAAAATAAATTTTCTAAAGTTATTATTTTATTGGATTTTCTGAGTTTTAAAAGAGTTTTCTTACTTTTTTGAATTTCCTAGAGTTTAAAAGTCAAAAAGAAAATTTATTGAGTTTTTTGGGCTTTTGTTGGATTTAAAGTGAAAAAGAAAATTTAATTAATTTCTTTGAATTTTCTAGATTTTAAAAAGATTTTCCTATTTTACAAAAAAACTAAAAATAATTTATGTGCAAAAATAAAAAGGCAACTTTAAGTTGGAATTAATTTTATTAAGTTCAAAATAATTCAAGGAATTTATGTGAATTTTTCTAGAATTGTTTAACTCTATTTCCTATTTCTAAAAGTCTATTTGATTTCTTCCAATTTCTGTAATTCGGAAAAGTATTAAAAATCCAGAAATTTGATTTGGGCCAAATCTCTCTTTCCTCCAGCCCGTTTTCCATTTTACGTGCCCAGCCCATCTCCTACGCTCGGCCCACCCGCGCTAGCCCCACCCACTCTCTCTCTGTCTTCCACCTAGCCCCGCCCATTAGGCACCTCTGTCGGGACCCGAAAGTGCATCTCAGGAACCCTCTGTGTTTTCTGAACTAGTCCCAGATCAGTAGCTAGCTCACACAGGAAATAGTGATAAAATACCATCCATTTATTCGATTTAACTAAAAAGATCTCAAAATAACAAATAATAATAATAGATCTTATGGTCAACGTTTACTTAACTTGCCACGCAGGGCTAAAGAAACAAATAAACTCTTGCAGCGGAATGAAACTCTTGAAATGGACAATCAACATGCCCACAGGCAATTAAGTGGAGAACATACCCTAATCCGTAAAACCTTCATAGTACTCCTTGGTGAAGAACTCTTGAGCAGCTTGATATTCTTCAACTGAATCGCAGAAACTAAAGCCATGAGTACATAAAGCACTCAGTAAGCCGTGAGGAAATGTATGCAAATAGTATTCATGCATGGCTTAAAACAAAGGTTGGCTATATAGTTCTTTTGCATAAAGCAGCATTGACGAGAAATACGATAAATATATTGAAGTGCGTAATTGAAAAGAATAATAAGTACATAAAGTAAACAATTTCTTTGAAACAACTAGTGAACTGCCCATCCACTTCCCAAGACAAACCACCAAGTGAATTACCCATTCACCAAACAAGCATTATATTCATCAAGTGAACTTCCTATTCACACTCCGACATATTTTATAAAGAAACTCTACCTCTACTATGAAATCCCTAGGCACATCCATAACCGCGGACATGGCAATTCGAATAGTTTTACACTCTGCAGAGGTTGTATAGCTTGACCCACAAGAGATAGATCAACTTATAATGTCCGTCTGACACACTTCCGTAGGTGTGCGACTAAGTGATCATCACAAAACCTTTCGGAAGTTTCATCTCAACAATTGACTCTCCCGTTGTACCTATAGCCACCCAAAATCTCATCGTGGTTGACGTACAACGTTAGATAGGGAAGCGGTGAACCGTCCCATGATGTGACCTTAGAAAAGGATACACACCTCCACCCACAAAGGACCTGAGATGTCAAAAGCCAAAACTCCACAACTTACTATGTTAGCCCGGTCCTATACCAGGCATGTGGTTGTACGGTTAAGGCTCAGTTCAATGGCGCACAAGATTAAGTCCTTGACAAGTTACTTAGGCAAGACCACCACAAACCTGACATGGTACACAAATTATAACAACAGTGGCGAATCACCACGATTCCATATATCATTAAGTCAAGATTAATCATTATGACATATGTGATAATGAACCCATCGTAACTAAGCTGACCTAAGCATCAATACGATACCCATGTTAGTGATATGAATATGTTCAACTAAAATTTACCCATGCTAAGGTGACAAAGGGATTCATGGCTTTCAAATAATGAATGGAGGCATAACGACAATAGGTAATAGCTAAACCCAAAACAATTTGTATAAATATAGCATGTAGTTGTATAAAACAATATACTTTTGAAATCATAGGTTCAATATGATCAAAGAACCATGACTTGTCTTGGAATAAATCCTGAGATTGATCTTGATCTTGGTGAACTCCTCCTTGCTCAAAACTCCCCGAAGTATCAACGTCTACTCGTAAAACAAGCAAATAAAACAAATAAATAAATAACAGAGAGGAAAAAACTCCAAAATTTAAATAAAAATCTCATATAAATAGATCTCGAATTTAGATGAATTTAGAAATTTGAATGGACCCAATCGGAGTACGGATGCAAAAGATATAGCTTTTGAAAGATTCGCATGAAATGATGAAATTGAGAGAGAAAAGAATATCCAGATAACATTCCTTCAGATTAAATAAAATAAACAGAATTGGAGACTTACAAGTGGGGTCCACTGGTAAGTGAGAGAAAGATGAAATCAGTGGATGACATGTGGGCCAAGTATACTTGAGAGAGAAAGAGATAAAGAGAGATTGACAAAAGGGTCCCACATTGCATAGACTTGGTGTATGGTGAACCGAGCTCACGAGCTCTTTGACTCGAGTCTACCACATGACTTGACACACAAGCACAAAGGTGAGGTGGATGCTTATGTGGAGATGAGGTGGCAGAAGAGAGAGAAACAAGGGAGAGGCAGAGAATAGAGAGATGGCCAGCGCAATGGACCTCGACATCGAGGGCGATTGACAGCGAGGAATGTTCGGCGAAGAGATAAAACGAGATGCTGAAGTCATGGGGAAGCTTCGGGCAATGGTGGCTCGGCAAATCTGGCGAAGGGACGACGGTGGTGGTGACATTGGCGGCGGCGAGCTCCACAGGCACGGCGGCTCGGAGGTCTCCAGGAAGAAATAACGCAAGCATGTTGTATAACACAGGCTCACAGTCACAAGGGACGTGATCGCTCAGGCGAAGAGGTGCCATCGGCGACAATCTCTGGTGAATAAGAGCTTTGGTGGCCTGCAACTTGGCGACGAAATTCGATAAAACAAAGATGTATCCGAGGCCGAAATCTTAGGGCTTCGGAAGAGGGAATAGATGCAATCGCTTTGACGCGGGTTAGGGTCCTTATTGTTGAGGAACCGTCACTGGCGAGTCCAGTCCGAGCGATTACCTCATAGACAAGCATAGAATCGTAAGAACAATGCAAAAACATAAAAATAGAATAATAAATTGAACACAAAGATGTAGGGGGACTTCTTGCTTTTCTTTATTCCTTCATCAATCGATCAGCCTTTACAATAACTAGTACCCCCTATTTATAGGCTACGACCCTGCTAGGGTTTGGGATGAGGAGCCCACCTTGGACCAGGAATCCTGGCATGGGCCTGGTTTCTTAACACTCCCCCTTGGGCACTCATCTGTCATGTCCATGTCTCGTCAAAACTCCATAAAAACCCAGTGGAAAAATTTTGGAGAAAAAATACATGAAACACGTTCTGCTGTGCTGCACGAATTGCCTCGTTAAAAACCTTAATTGAGGAACTTCAAGAAAACTCGTCAAGGAAAAAGAGTACAATCCACCTAATTTCATTTAATCTCTTGGATTTATTCTTTGGGTACTCGATCTTCATCATCAAGCTTTAGTAATGAGTTTGTGAAGATTCTCCCCCTGAAGTCTGCACTTCTCTAAGTCTCATTATTCCAATTCCACGTATGCATCTTTCAAAGCTAGACGCTAGAAGTGACTTAGTGAATAAATATGCAATATTTTCACATGACTTAGTATGCAGTACTTTAATTTCGTCCATCTTTTTCAATTCATGAGCATAGAAGAACTTGGGGTTGATATGCTTTGTGAGAGGATTCTTCACAAAACCCATATGCACTTGTGCAACACGTGCTGCATTATCTTCATAGATAATAGTGGGGGTTTGTGCGGTATTCAATCCACATGACTGCTGGATGTGGTGAATCATCCACCGAAGCCAAGCACATTCTCGTGAGGACTCGTACAGTGCTATTATTTCTGAGTGGTTTGTCGAAGTCGATACAAGACTCTGCTTAGATGATTTTCATGGAATTACGGTTCCACCACATAGAAATACATAGCTTGTTTGCTATTTGGCTATATGCGGATCCTACAAGTACCTGTCATCTGCATTGCCATTCATAGTTAGGTCTTGATTCTTTCTGTAGAACAGACCAAGTTTTTTGCTTCCTTGGAGGTATCGGAGGATGTCTTTTATTCCCTACCAATGCCTTTGGTAGGTTCTGCACTATACCTTGCTAGTAGGTTCACGGCAAATGCAATGTCCGTTCTAATACAGTTTGCTAAATACATGGGTACTTCTATTGCACTTAAGTGTGGGAATTCCGGTCCCAGGACTTCCTCCCCCTCTTTTTTAGGTCTGTACAGGTCTTTGTCGTGCTGCAAAGATCTCCCGACCATTGGCACTTTCGAAGGGTATACCTTTTCAAAGTCGAACCTTTCTAACACCTTCTGAGTGTAGGCTGACTCATGCACTAATATCCCTTCAGGGGCATGTTCAAACTGCAAGCCTAGGCAATATTTGGTTTTATCCAAACCTTTCATTTCGAACTCCGACTCCAGGTAAGAGCTTGCTTTCTTAATATCCTTCAGGGTTCCGATGATATTCAGATCATTTTCATACACTGAGATTATGCAAAATCCATCATGTGATCATTGTATAAATACACAGGTATTATTCTGATTGTTCATGTGGCCTTTCTTGCATAGAAAGTCGCTTCAAGCGATTATACCATATCCTGCCTGATTACTTAACTTCGTACAGTGACTTTCTGAGCTTCACGCTGTACATATTTCTATTTGCTCTGTCTTGGTTCAGGACAGGGATACATTCAGGTATCTTCATATAAATGTCTGAATCTAATATTTCATAAAGGTATGCTGGTACCCCATCCATCAATTTCACTTCTAACTTCAAGTTCACTGCCATTGAGATAAATATCTAAAGGGAGTTCCGCCGATGACCGGGGAATAGGTTTCTTCATAATCATCTCCTGGACGTTCAGTGAAACCTTATACAACAAGCCTTGCTTCTTTTCATTTCTCTTTCGAACAAATACCCACTTATGCCCTACGGGGTGCACAAGGGGAGGTGTGCGGCTTACATGCCCAAATGCCTTTTTTTATTCGGAGAGAATAATTCAGTTTCTATTGTCTTCTTCCAATCTTCTCAATCTGATCTTTCCTTTCATTCAGCGAGTGATGCAGGCTCTGGATCAAGATCGATGATTGTGGTAATTTTCTTTGTAAAGTAAATGTCGACATTAGCTGTTGTCATATTCAAAGATTCTCCCGCGGTCATAAAGTTTATAGCTATTTCTTCAAGGGGCGATTCTTCTAATGCTTCTATTTGCTCACCGTTGCTTTCAATTGTGGGGCAAGTCCCTTTAGTTTTTCAGCTCCGATGTGTGCGCACACATCCATGTTAATGTCTCCCTTCATCGGGATGTTCAATCCGGTATGCCTTTCCTAAAGGTTCTATACCTGTGCTAGGTCTCAACTGGCTCCCCTTCTGATTTTGGGGAACTTCAGTGATCGGCTGTGGCAAGTCCTTCTTATCCTTTTTCGCCAGGCGTCCCCGGTTACTTTGGATTCGAGGGGCCGGAGTTCTCGTCCTTTTATTCTGAGGCCTCTAAACGGGATTAGCGATACCTTCATTGGTATTTCAACCCTCTCCGGTGCATTGCTTGCAGGCAAATGCGACTTGGTCACGCTCTTCAAATCACTAAAGTGGTCTGGCAGTTGATTCACTAATATTTACAAATTAATTATCTTCTGGACTTCAATTGTCTTCTGAACTTCAATTATCTTCTGGACTTCTCTTGTCTTCTAAACTTCTTTATTTGCTTTACTAGTGTGTGGGTCATATGCATAGATTTCAATTATCTTCTAGACTTCAATTTGTCTTGGGGACTTCTCTTGTCTTCTAAACTTCAATTGTCTTTTGGACTTTCCGTAGGTTGCCACGTTATTTTTTGATATTTTCATCAAGGGTTGATTTCCTCCCCCTAATGATGGGAAATTTACCTCATCTAATATACTATCATCGAATCGAGCATTATACAAATCTCTAGTCATAGGGTCCAAATACTTGATTATTGATGTTGTCTCATAACCAACGTATATCCCAGACTTTCGGAGAAGACCCGTTACAGTTCGCTACGGTGGTGGTATAGGTATATAAACCTTGCAACCAAACCTGCGAAGATGAGAAGTTTTTATGCTGACCCTTGCGCTAGTTGCATAGGTGGATGGATGTTATAGACCGACGGTCTAAAATTGATGAAAGCTGCTGCGAGCAGGACTGCGAGTTCCCAACATGTAGTTGGTAAATTACAATTCCTCAAAGATCTGCTAGTCCATTCTGGGTGTGAACATGCGGTACAGAATGCTCAACTTTTAATTCCTATTTTCATGTAATAATCATCAAATGCTTTTGAAGTAAATTCCCCAGCATTATCCATTCAGGTGGATTTCACATGATGATCAGGGAAAATATTTCTAATTTAATTATCTACGAGATTTAGCTATACAAAAGTGTGATTTCTCGTAGACAACAAACATATGTGCGATCATTCCGAGAAAGCATCGATGAGCACCATAAAATACCTAAATGGCCCTTACAGGGGCTGTATAGGACTGCAAAAAGTCTCCCTGGATACGGTCCAGTAATGCAGGGACTTCATCCTTCGCTTTCAGAGCAAAAGGTCTAGTAATTAATTTTCCGGTGGCACATTCAGAGCACACAAAATCTTTCTGATTTGGGAAATTCTTTATATTCATATAATGTCCCTATGAATTGTTAATTATATTTCTCATCATCCTAAGACCTAGGCGGCATAATCTATCATGCTAGAGATAAAAAAGTTCAAAGCTTCTAAATTTGATTTTCAGGGCAGTATAGGCTGTAGGTGCCTTAATATTAGTGTAGTATAGCCCAGTTTCATATGAAGGAAGTCGTTCTAATACCCCTTTTCACTTTCTTTACGATATGCAATGATTAGGTATTCTTTACCATACTCTTCTTCAGTCTCTACGTGGAAACCGTTAGCGCGAATATCCTTGAGAGTTCTAGTCAATTCTAGGTACAACAAGTCTTCTTTAATGACCAATGTTGTGTCCATTGGGAGTATAATTGTGGCCCTTCCTGAACCTATTATACAAGTATCGCTGCCTGCGATTATCGTAAGACTACCAGTATTCTTGCTGATTGACTGGAATTTTTTTTTATTTCTCTCAGGATGGTATTTATTGTGCCGCTACCTGCTAAGCACACTTCCTCCACAGGGTGCCACACGTGTTCTAATATAATATACTTTATTAGTATGTAGCAGAAAGCAAGTAACACATAAATAAAATACTTCAGATATCAAAATATAACTTGCTATTATAAATACAGGAAAAAAGTCTTGCAGGACTGATCATA
Organism: Ampelocalamus luodianensis; assembly: GCA_036346255.1. Classification (NCBI taxonomy): domain Eukaryota; kingdom Viridiplantae; phylum Streptophyta; class Magnoliopsida; order Poales; family Poaceae; genus Ampelocalamus; species Ampelocalamus luodianensis. The sequence goes on along the minus strand of CM070634.1, from coordinate 41,002,867 downwards.
AGAATTTAATGCTTTGCTCTCCTAGAGCTTGCAACCATTATTCAATAATTCAATGTTTTTCTTCAATTACAAACTGCAAGTTTCTATAAAAGATCCAAGTGCAATACATGCACTAAATCGAATCGGCGAAGTATTCAGGAACTTCAGCCTCAATCTTCTCTATGGCGTTCTTCTCCTCTTGGGCAACTACGGCTGCGGCCGCTACGATGTCCAAAGGAGGGATGATGGGGGCTGCTATGGGCTGTCCACATCCATGAGTGCGACTAATTGCTGTGGACCCTTTATGCCTGTAATGGCGAGGTGTTCCTCATGTTGTCCTTTGTCCTTCGTCCTAGACTGGAAAGTATCAATAACATGTTGCGACCCACAACTTTATCCTTCTTGCCCCTCTCCATCGTGAGAGGCTTTTCTCACCTTTGTAGCTACTAGTATTAGCTTCAAGGCCAACATTGCTACTAGGCGGATGTGAGATGTAGTTCTTTCTTAGAACACCATCTTGAGCTTTCGCAACTTGCATGATGTCAATTAATTCGATATACTCCATGTAGCCGTCTTGACAATAGTTGCGTGCGGATTGTACCGCATTCAAGTGAAAGGTAGAGAGAATCTTCTCAATCTTCTACTCATCCGTGATTACATTACCACAGAATTGAAGACTGGTACAAATTCTATATAAATTCTAGCCATGTTGGGTCAGTTCTTTGAATTCATGATTCGTGATACCGATCATCTTCATATTCATGCAAAGAGTTCATAATATTACTGCTGGTAATTTACATAAAATTGTTGCAAAATTCTCATAATACTCTCCGAACTCCCGGTTCGTGATCCCGTATTTTTCTATGTATTTTCATGATTTACTGCTATTTTCAGTGATTAAAAGCAATATAAACAATCACAAATAATCAAAACAGTAAATACAATAAATAAATTGCATAAAAATAACAATAACAAGTTAAACATGCTTAAAATGCAAAATTTGATTCAAAAAAATGAATTCCTGAGACCCTTTTCTGCTGGGAAAAGTATTTTCGGTGAATTCTGCAATTTCCAGAGGTTAACATGCAAAATTTTAGTATAGAGAAAATTTTGAGCGCAATTTTTCATTTTCTGAGGGGTTATTCTGCAAGAATTTCTTTATCCCGGAAAATCCTCATAATTTTCAAAATCACGAGGGTTTATTTTTGCAAATTTCAGGATTTTCTCTTTCCCTGATTTTTTTTTTCTTTTCGGCTGACCGACCCGATTCTCTCGGCCCATTTCCTCGGACCCGATATGGCCCATTGAACCCCGGCCCACTTGGTTAGTTCAAAGGAGGTGGGGGGTAGGGTTTCCCTATCCCTTGTTCACCCGGGTGGCGATGCTCCAAGCGTGGGCGGGCAGTACCAGTGTTGTGGGTGGCGGGGGCTCCGGCGGGTGCGGGCGGCCAAGGCGAAGCACGGCCATGCGGGGCAGTGGTGCGAGTGCGGCCTTTGGCGCATGCGGGCGCAGGGTCCGGGGAGTGGGGCTGACAACGGCGCATATGGGTGTGGCGTTGACGTGTATTGCAGGCATGCTACAAGCGTGCGAGCGGCACAAGGCGTGCGTGTGGAGGTCCGACCGGCGCGAGCCCAGAGGCGATGCTGGTGCGGTGCGGCGGGGCCGTGCGGGGTGACGGCACCTTCGTGGCGCAAGGCGGCTGCAGTCCGGGGAAGGCAGCGCGGCGCGAGGGCTGGCCGCACACAGCTCATGCGGGCAGGTGGCATGCGGTGCCATACGTTCCCAAATCAGCGAAAACCAAAAGCTTGGTATTGCCCCGCCCCACAAAACGTCTGTTGCTTTTTCCCACTGTGACGCATGGCCGCCAAAGTTCATGTGCAATGCACAGCCGCTGCTAGCACAGCTCCTCTACTACAGCTATCAAAACGATTTCCACCAGCAGAAGCCACATGCAACCTCACCTCCACCCAAAAGTCAAGCTACCGTCACAACAATCACATCCCAAATTATATCTCATGCAAACCACAAGCAAATCACAGCCACTACAAACCCTTCACTTAATCCCCCCCCAAAAATCTCACACAACATTCACGCAGGCAGGCAGGCACGGCTTTGGGCAGCGCAGGCGCAAGGCGGCAAGGGCGCCGCGTGCGGGCATGCATGGTTGCGGAGCGGTATGCAGGCCGGCGGGGGTGGCGCCGACTTCGAGCGGCGATGCGGAGGGGAGCCCATACGGGGGCGACGTTGGACCGACGGCGGCGCGGCCGTGCGACGACCGATTTTTTTGTACTGTTCATGCAATCCATCGATCGGCTTGGCCGACGACTTCTAGTCGGCTTGCGGTAGATTAGGATGAATTTGCAACTTTCAATCTACGGTATAATTGTAACAGCCCAAATTTCAAATTCCAGTAAAATTTAAAAGTTTATTTATGTTTGTGGTTTTTCCTGAATTTTCAAAAGCTTTTTATAAGTATTTTAAAGCTAAAACAAATTTATTTACAAAATTAAAAGCCAACAAATAGTTGGAAATAATTTTATTAAGTCCAGAATGAGTATGGGAATTTCTGTGAATTTTTCCATAATTTTTGGAAGTGTTTTGATATTTTCTAAACCTTATTTGAATTATCAGGATTTAATCAAATAGAAAAGCAATAGAAAAACAAAAATAGCGTGGGCGAAACCCACCAGCCTCGGCCCAACAACTCGCGCGCGCACGGCCCATCGGCCTGCTTTTGCCCACGTCCGCCTCTCGCCCTCTTCCACCATCCGATCAAAATCGGACGGCTGCCATCTATCTACGTATCTCCTCTTTTCTTCACCGCTGGACCATGCACCGACGGCCAGGATCGTTCATCACAACCGCACGGTCCGATCATATCGCCAGCAGAGCCGTGCGATCCTAATCCAACGGCCGCGCCAAATATTCACTTACCGCCGGGATCTAATCTCGTCCGCACGTTGAAGATCGGACGGCCCGCAGTCATCGTTTTCCCCGCACCGTCTTCCTTCTTCCTCGCGCGAGCGAGCCCGGGATCTCCGCCATTTTCGCGCGTAGCTGAGCTCCACGATCTCGACCGTTGTAGCCTCTCCGCCCACGATCACGTGCGCGCGAACTTCGCACAAGCAACCGCCACGTCCTGCACCCCGTTACCCATCATCCCCGCGTCCGGTTGCACAACTCACCGCAACCGCCGCCACGACCTCGCCCACGTCCCCGCCGTTATAGCCTCGCCCGTACCCTATAAAAGGGAGCACCAGGTGCGCCACATTCCCCTCATCACAACGCCCAAACTCTCACACCCTCACGCCCGAGCTCGCCAGACCGGAGATTCATCGCCGCCGCCACCGAGCTTGAGCTCGCTTGCGCCGCCGTCACCACCGCCGGTCCCCGCCGCCACCACCATCGGCATCGCGATCGTCCGCGAACCTCAAGCACCCCTCCATCGCCGAACGCCACCGGAGCTCCCTCGCCGACAAGCCGACACCGCGCGCCGATATCTTTCGCCGCGGCTATCGCGCGCCCTCAGTGACCAAAACAGTGCCGTGACCCCATCGTCTCCTCTTCCATTTGACACCACCCGCACCTCGTCGTGCCGTGCGCGTTCACGGCGAGCACACGACCCGAGCATCGCCGGTGTTAAGGTGACGTGGCGGCGCCACGCCATCGCCACCTCGCGCCACGCAGGCGCGCGTCGGCGCCACCTCCTCCTCTCGCGCGTGTCACGCTGCGCGTGGCATCCACCCACCAGAGCTAAAGGTCCCATGGACTTGGTCCATGTGGACCATGTCAATGACACATGGGCCCCATGTGTCGAAATTCTTTAATTATTATAATTCCGAAATTCCAGTGCTGATGTAATCATTGCGCAATAAATGGATTTTCGTAGGAAAATAATTCGAAATTCAATAAAATTTCAGATTTAGATATAAACTTTAAATTCATAACTTTTGCATATGAACTCCAAATTGGGTGATTCAAATTGCAAAATTTATATAAAATTATAATCTAGCTAACTAAACCAAAATATTTCAGTTTGGAGTTGATTTGAACTATGTTTTTGAATTTAATTGAATTTGCATTGAATTTGTCGATTTTACAGATAGACTTCGACGACTCGAGAGTTCGATCAAATCAAGATTTAGAATTTCAAGACATCGACCAAGGCAAGTTACACCATTGACCATATTGCCCTATTATTTTAAGTTATTTTCAGTTTTAAATTCCTTATTGCATGCATATGTTGTTATAAATATTTTAATATCCTGCTTTACGTATAGTTAATTCCATGTGTTATTGTATGGCCAAATTTGAATGTTGTATCTGATTACCTTGATACCATAGGCAAGATATTACCAAAATTCAAATGTATGCGTAGCAAGCTTAGTTCACATTTACGTAATTTGGGAGGGTTTACACGATTTCTACAAATTGTTTTCAAACTTGATATTGTGGTATTGTTTTACCACATGAGTTTATAAATGAAGTTTTATTCAAAATAAAACCAAAATGGGTTTGGATTTGGCGAAATGGTCGGAATGGTGGGTGCAGTTTATGCAGGTTTGATCTCGTTAAGATCAAGGCCCATGGGTTGACGGAATGACGCCAAGTCAATTGAGGACCGGTCTTTGAGCCGCTTATTGCTATGCCATAACGTATCACCACATGTCCCTGTATGGGCAGGATTTGGCCGACTAATTTGTGATGTCCTAGTATATTTATGTCATGTGATTTTGTGGGTGTCGGCTAGACGCTTTATTCCCACTTGGCGCAAGAGGGGCTTCCAGAGGGCGGTCACCCAAAGGGGCGAAACCTTAGCGGGCATGAATGTACTAGGATAAAACATTGTAAAGGCCTCATGGTAATTGCTCACCACACGCCTACTAAGCGTGAATTGGCGACATAACGAGCATGTCACCTCATGTGGGTAAAGTTGTACCAACTCTGCAGAGTAGAAACTATTCGAATAGCCGCGTCCGCGGTCATGGACATGCTAGCAGGGCCACTTAAAGTTAGAATTGTTCTTTGGTTTTTAAATGCTTTATTAAATGTTGAGGATGGTTAATCTTTATGAAAATTGGGCAGGAAGCCAAGTGTTAGGAGGGGATCCTTCACTTTATCAATGGAGGTTATCCACATTACATCATTGCTGTTTCAAAATATGATTTTATCCATAGTATAAAATTGCCTTAGAAACTACTATGCGTATTCAACCTGAAAATGCTGTTTATGCAAAATAACCCCTGCCATACTCACTTGTTTCCTTATGCATGCATTTAAATTCAATATTGGGTGTGACTTGCGAGCACGGTAGTAGTGCTCACTCTTGCTGAATAAATCTTATTCAGAGAAGACCGCTATCTTGACGGTGAGGACCGGACGAGTAGGCCTTTCGACCTGCACGATTGCTGTGGCGCATCGTGTGGCTCCCACTATATTGTTATTTCATTGTGTTTATCATTTGACATTTGATGTTATTATTCAAGACTCATTTGTATTAAACAGCTTATTTATTTAATGTCATTTACGTTTTCGTGATATGAATGTGATATTCATTTTTGTGAGACTGTACACTGGAAATCTCGGTCGTGTTTGAACACGAGAATTCGGATCCTTCGCTCCGGGTTCGACAAAAGTGGTATCGAGCCATATCGATCAGAGGTCGTGGCCCACAATAGAATTGGTAAAACCATTAAGGACTATTTTTCAAAAATTTACAAACTATTTACGTGTCTTCCGTAGTCTTACTCTTCCTTTCTCTATTAAAAAGATTTCTAAACTCTTGTCCTTTCTAAAAATTGTAGATGGCCGAGAGATCGACCCGCATCTCCCATGGAGTCTACGCCGAGAATGGGCGGATATCCTATGGAAGATGATGCAAAGATCTCGAGTTTCACAAAGAGACCCACATACCAAGGATACAAGTATATCGTGGGACAAATAGGAGCGCTGGAGAGTGGAGGTTATCCTCTACTCTAACTTAGCGCGGATACATCCTTCCACATCTTCGACGCCCAATGCGTCGGGAGACTTTCGAGGCGGCATCCAAGATGCGGCAAGAGAAGCCGTGACGCCGACTTCGCTACACCTACGACGCCCATTTTCGGATATCGCATTCCAAGATTATCCCATGCACATCCCCACTCGGCCAGGCAAAGGCCTTCACTCACCGAGAATGAGGATATGCCGAGATCACCCACCGTGTGGAGTTAGCCAAGGCGATGGATTACGCCTATGGTAACACCGACGAGCCAGATCTCGTTCGGGAGGCTAGAAGCTGCAGAGGAGAGATTGAAGGCACTGAAGTCGAATTGGCTCTGACAAGAAGGGCCAAGGCGCACTGTAACTCCCTGACTACACCCCATCCACCCCATAGATGTTTACCCCCCACCATTTCAGATATTTGCTTTCCTTTAGTTGTTTGATTAGCTGCGAATTATGAGCTACTAACCTTTTGTGGTAGCCATAATTAGATGAATACAATAAAGAATTATTTGCAAAAGAAAAATTTGTGTCTTTGCCTTGCTTTTGTGTGCTTTTTGGGCTAATATAAATTTACTCCCCCTTAGTGCAACCTTTTCTTCCCTTTCCTAAGTCTTTGGAAAATTCAAGCAGATGGTGAACACCCGCACAGGAAATGGCAGCATCCAGGGTCAGAACAACGGAAATACCGACCATCAGGAGCAGCATGTTCAGCAACCTCCCCCACCACCAGCAGCAGGACCGGATTGGCAGCAGATGATGGCCAATCAAACTCACCTTATTGAATTGTTGGCTCAGTCGCTCAACAACGCTCAGAACAACCAGGCAACAGCAGCTACCGCCGCGACTCAGGCACCGGCACACCCTCCTCAACGAGCGACCATGTCGGAGTTCATGCGTATGCGTCCTCCGACATTCTCCAGTAGCACCGAGCCAATGGATGCTGACGATTGGCTTCGTGCCATCGGAAAGAAATTGGACATCTCACAATGCACAGATCGTGAGAGGGTCCTGTTCGCAACTCATCAGCTCAACGGACCAGCCTCAGAATGGTGGGACAATTTCTGCATCTCCCACGCCAATGCCCAGGCTATCACGTGGGACGAGTTTGTGAGAGCCTTCCGTCATGCACACATCCCTGCCGGCATGATGACACTGAAGAAGAAGGAGTTTCATGCACTCGCCAAGGCAATCGCTTCGGTGAGCGAGTATCTTCACCGTTTCAACCAACTAGCTCGCTATGCCCTACCGATGTGGCGAGAGATGAAGAACGGCAAGAAAGGTTCCTGGAGGGACTCAACGACGATATCTCTGTCCAACTCATCTCCCAGAACTTCACCGACTTCCAACAGTTGGTGGACAAGGCGATCCGCCAGGAGGCCAAACATCACGAGATGGAGAACCGCAAGCGGAGGATGGCCGCCCAGAAGATTAACGCAGGAGGCTTTCCCAAACCTCGATTCATTCAGCAGCAGCCACCGCAGCGTGGAAGTTCGATCTTCCACATCCGAGCCGGTGCGAATCGGCGCCTAACACCTCCAACTTCCGCAGCGCACCAACCGGAGGACAATTTCAGCAGAAGAGCTCCGCCCCCTCAGCTGCAGGAGTGACCTGTTTCCACTGCAACGAGACAGGCCATTATGCCAACAGATGCCCCAAGAAGCAGCAAGCAGCGGCGTCTTTCAAGCCAGCACCAGGAGCCACAGCCACTGGCGGCACTGCAAAGCCGTCAGGCCAGTTCATCAAGGGACGTGTGAACCACGTCACGGCCGAGGAAGCCCAGGCAGCACCGGATGTTGTGCTTGGTATGTTTCTTGTCAATACAATACCAGCTTCAGTACTATTTGATTCCGGAGCTTCGCATTCTTTCGTGTCAAATAAATTTGTGGGCAAAAATGGGTTACCAATATCTTCCTTAGCAAATCCCATGATAATCCATTCCCCGGGTTCAGAAATGAGAACTAGTTCTCTATGCCCGAACCTCACCCTTGAAATATCCGGAGTATCCTTCCTAGCAGACTTGATAGTCTTGCATTCCCAAGGTCTGGACGTTATTCTTGGAATGGACTGGTTAGCCAAGAATCATGGACAAATAGATTGTGCCAATAGGTCTATCACCCTCACAAATGGAGAAGGAATTTCAGTGGAGTTCAAACCCAAGACCTGCACCAATGGAAGTTCTATCCTCACCAGCATGAAGGAAGTGAAACTTGAAGACATACCTGTAGTCCGAGAATATGCTGATGTCTTTCCTGATGAATTACCTGGCATGCCACCGGATCGGGACGTCATGTTCTTAATTGACTTAGTCCCAGGGACAGCTCCAATATCGAAGCGACCCTATAGAATGCCAGCTAATGAGTTAGCGGAATTGAAGAAACAGATTGAAGAACTGCGAAGCAGAGGTTACATCCGACCCAGTTCATCACCTTGGGGAGCACCAGTGTTGTTCGTCAAGAAAAAGGACAATAGCATGAGGATGTGTGTTGATTACAGATCACTCAATGAGGTGACGATCAAGAACAAATATCCTTTACCCAGGATAGATGATCTGTTCGATCAGCTGAAAGGAGCAAGTGTCTTTTCAAAGATTGATTTGAGATCTGGCTATCACCAACTGAAGATCAGACCGGAAGATATTCCGAAGACAGCTTTCACCACCAGATATGGACTGTACGAGTTTACAGTGATGTCATTTGGTTTGACGAACGCCCCTGCTTATTTCATGAATATGATGAACAAAGTGTTCATGGAATTCCTGGATAAGTTCGTGGTTGTTTTCATCGATGACATTCTCATCTACTCGAAGGATGAAGAAGAACACGAGAAGCATATCAGAATGATATCGACAAGCTCGAGAACATCGACTTTATGCTAAATTCAGCAAAAGTGAATTTTGGCTAAGTCAAGTGGCATTCCTTGGACATATTGTGTCGGCGGGAGGAATCGCAGAGATCCCGCCAAGGTTGAAGCCGACGTTGGAAGCAACCCAGATACCACCAAGTGAGAAGTTTTCTTGGACTAGCGGGTTATTACCGCAGTTCATTGAAAATTTCTCTAAGATTGCAAGACCCATGACTCAACTATTGAAGAAGGAGAAGAAATTTGATTGGACAGATGCTCGTGAAGAAAGTTTTCAAGACTCAAGAGGAGATTGGTCTCAAGACTGTGTTAGTTTTACGATATCCATAAAGATTTCGAGATCTTCGCGACGCATCCCGTCAAGGTCTCGGATGCGTATTGATGCAGGAGGGCAAGGTAGTAGCTTATGCATCGAGGCGATTGAGGCCACATGAAGGGAATTATCCAACCCACGATCCGAGTTAGCGGCGATTGTGCATGCCTTGAAGATCTCGCGGCATTATCTCATTGGTAACATTGTGAGATTTTCACGGATCACAAGAGTTTGAAGTATATATTCACACAGCGAATTAAACCTTGGCAGAGAAGATGGTTAGAGTTGATAAAAGATTACGATCTTGGAATCCATTATCACCGGGCAAAGCAAATGTAGTTGCGGATGCCACGAGCGTAAAGGCCTATTGCAATACCATGATGGTGCGTATGAACGGCGAACTACATGAAGAATTGAAGCGTCTAAACTTGGAGATTGTCAGTCAAGGTTGTGTGAATGCTTTGGAAGTACAACCGACTCTTCAAAGTCAGATTAGAGAAAAGCAACTAGAAGATGATGACATCAAGGAGATCAAGAAGAATATGCGAAGAGGCAAGGCTCCAGGATTCGCAGAAGATGAACAAGGAACTGTGTGGTTTGGGAACCGCATTTGTGTACCTAACCAACAGGAGTTAAAACAATCAATTCTTAAGGAGGCTCATGAAACGCCTTACTCCATTCACCCCGGAAGCACCAAGATGTACCAGGATCTGAAAGAAAATCTTCGTGGGTCGACATGAAGCGAAATCGCTGAGTTCGTTGCTCGCTGTGATGTGTGTCAGCGAGTTAAGGCAGAACATCAGAGACCAGCTGGATTGTTGCAGCCACTACCAATCCCAGAATGGAAGTGGGAAGAGATTGGCATGGACTTCGTCACCGGACTTCCTAGGACCCAATCAGGATATGATTCTATCTGGGTGATAGTTGATCGGTTGACCAAAGTAGCTCACTTCATTCCCGTCAAGACTACATACGTAATACCGGTTGGCGAGTTATATGTGGCTAGGATTGTTTGTCTACACGGGTACCCAAGAAGATCGTGTCCGATGAGGTTCCCAATTTACATCAAGGTTTTGGCAGAGTCGCATGAAGCCTTAGGCACTGACTCAACTTCGAGATGACCTATCATCCTCAAGCAGATGGTCGATGAACGCACCAATCAAGTCCTCGAAGATATGCTCCGAGCCTGTGCCTTGGAATTTGGACAAAGTTGGGACAAGAATTTGCCGTATGCATTCTCGTATAACAATAGCCATCAAGCTAGTTTGCAAATGGCTCCTTTGAAGCATTGTATGGCAGAAAATGCAGAACTCCACTTCTGTGGGATGAAGTAGGAGAGCATCAGCTCTTTGGACCTGAGATAATCAAAGATGCAGAAAGTAAGGTCAAAGCCATAAGGGAACATCTGAAAGTGGCACAAACCCGACAGTAAGAGTTATGCCGATAACCGCTTGAGGAATCTAAACTTTGAGGTAGGAGACTTGGTCTATCTCGAGTCACTCCACTCGGAGGAGTAAGAAGATTCGAACAAAGGAAAACTCGCACCTGCATTTGTGGGGCCATACAAAATTCTAGCCAAAAGAGGTGAAGTGGCATATCAGCTTGAGCTACCAGAAGCCTTGTCAGCTGTGCACGATGTCTTCCATGTATCCCAGTTGAGGAAATGCTTGCAAGCGCCAGAAGACCATACCTTCCTGGAGAGCTTCGATCTTCGAGAAGATCTCACTTATGTGGAGCGACCCATCAAGATTCTGGATGTCGCAGAGCGAGTCACTAGAAGCAGGATCATCAGATCATACAAAGTGCAGTGGAGTCGTCACCCGGAAAGTGAAGCCACTTGGGAAAAAGAAGAAGACCTCAAGACTAACTACCCCGAGCTCTTTGCTGACCAATCCTGAATCTCGGGTCGAGATTCCCTTAAGGGGGGTAGGTTTGTAACAGCCCAAATTTCAAATTCCAGTAAAATTTAAAAGTTTATTTATGTTTGTGGTTTTTCCTGAATTTTCAAAAGCTTTTTATAAGTATTTTAAAGCTAAAACAAATTTATTTACAAAATTAAAAGCCAACAAATAGTTGGAAATAATTTTATTAAGTCCAGAATGAGTATGGGAATTTCTGTGAATTTTTCCATAATTTTTGGAAGTGTTTTGATATTTTCTAAACCTTATTTGAATTATCGATTTAATCAAATAGAAAAGCAATAGAAAAACAAAAAAATAGTGTGGGCGAAACCCACCAGCCTCGCCCAACAACTTCGCGCGCACGCCCATCGGCCGCTTGCCCACGTCCGCCTCTCGCCCTCTTCCACCATCCGATCAAAATCGGACGGCTGCCATCTATCTACGTATCTCCTCTTTTCTTCACATTTGGACCATGCACCGACGGCGGGATCGTTCATCACAACCGCACGGTCCGATCGTTATCGTCAACGAGCCGTGCGATCCTAATCCAACGGCGCGCCAAATATTCACTTACCGCCGGGATCTAATCTCGCCCGCGACGTTGAAGATCGGACGCCCGCGATCATCGTTTTCCCGCACCGTCTTCCTTCTTCCTCGCGCGAGCGAGCCCGGGATCTCCGCCATTTTCGCGCGTAGCTGAGCTCCACGATCTCGACCGTTGTAGCCTCTCCGCCCACGATCACGTGCGCGCGAACCGCACAAGCAACCGCCACGCCCCGCACCCGTTACCCATCATCCCGCGTCCGGTTGCACAACTCACCGCACCGCCGCCACGACCTCGCCACGCCCCCGCCGTTATAGCCTCGCCGCACCCTATAAAGGGAGCACCGGTGCGCCACATTCCCCTCATCACAACGCCCAAACTCTCACACCTCACGCCCCGAGCTCGACGATTCGAGATTCATCGCCGTCGGCCACCGAGCTTGGAGCTCGCTTGCGCCGCCACCACCGCCGTCCCCGCCGCCACCACCATCGGCATCGGCATCGCCAGCGAACCTCAAGCACCCCTCCATCGCCGCGAACGCCACCGAGCTCCTCGCGCCGACAAGCCGACACCGCCGCCGCGATATCTTTCGCCGCGGCTATCGCGTGCCCTCGGTGACCAAAACAGTGCCGTGACCCCATCGTCTCCTCTTCCATTTGACACCACCCGCACCTCGTCCGCGCCGTTCGCCGGCGAGCACACGACCCGAGCATCGCCGGTGCCAGGTGACGTGGCGGCGCCACGCCATCGCCACTCGCGCCACGCAGGCGCGCGTCGGCGCCACCTCCCTCCTCTCGCGCGTGTCACGCCTGCGTGGCACAGTCCACCCAGCCCAGAGCTAAAGGTCCCATGGACTTGGTCCATGTGGACCATGTCAATGACACATGGGCCCCATGTGTCAGAAATTCTTTTAATTATTATAATTCCGAAATTCCAGTGCTGATGTAATCATTGCGCAATAAATGGATTTTCAGAGGAAAATAATTACGGAAATTCAATAAAATTTCAGATTTAGATATAAACTTGTAAATTCATAACTTTTGCATATGAACTCCAAATTGGGTGATTCAAATTGCAAAATTTATATAAAATTATAATCTAGCTAACTAAACCAAAATATTTCAGTTTGGAGTTGATTTGAACTATGTTTTTGAATTTATTTGAATTTGCATTGAATTTGTCGATTTTACAGATAGACTTGACGACTCGGAGAGTTCGATCAAATCAAGATTTAGAATTTCAAGACATCGACCAAGGCAAGTTACACCATTGACCATATTGCCCCTATTATTTTAAGTTATTTTCAGTTTTAAATTCCTTATTGCATGCATATGTTGTTATAAATATTTTAATATCCTGTTTACGTATAGTTAATTCCATGTGTTATTGTATGGCCAAATTTGAATGTTGTATCTGATTACCTTGATACCATAGGCAAGATATTACCAAAATTCAAATGTATGCGTAGCTGCTTAGTTCACATTTACGTAATTTGGGAGGGTTTTACACCGATTTCTACAAATTGTTTTCAAACTTGATATTGTGGTATTGTTTTACCACATGAGTTTATAAATGAAGTTTTTATTCAAAATAAAACCAAAATGGGTTTGGATTTGGGCGAAATGGTCGAATGGTGGGTGCAGTTTATGCAGGTTTGATCCGTTAAGATCAAGGCCCATGGGTTGACGGAATGACGCCAAGTCAATTGAGGACCGGTCTTTGAGCCGCTTATTGCTATGCCATAACGCATCACCACATGTCCTGTATGGGCAGGATTTGGCCGACTAATTTGTGATGTCCTAGTATATTTATGTCATGTGATTTTGTGGGTGTCGGCTAGACGCTTTATTCCCACTTGGCGCAAGAGGGGCTTCCAGAGGACGGTCACCCAAAGGCGAAACCTTAGCGGGCATGAATGTACTAGGATAAAACATTGTAAAGGCCTCATGGTAATTGCTCAGCCACACGCCTACGGAAGCGTGAATTGGCCGACATAACGAGCATGTCACCTCATGTGGGTAAAGTTGTACCAACTCGCAGAGTAGAAACTATTCGAATAGCGCGTCATGGTCATGGACATGCTAGCAGGGCCACTTAAAGTTAGAATTGTTCTTTGGTTTTTAAATGCTTTATTAAATGTTGAGGATGGTTAATCTTTATGAAAATTGGGCAGGAAGCCAAGTGTTAGGAGGGGATCCTTCACTTTATCAATGGAGGTTATCCACATTACATCATTGCTGTTTCAAAATATGATTTTATCCATAGTATAAAATTGCCTTAGAAACTACTATGCGTATTCAACCTGAAAATGCTGTTTATGCAAAATAACCCCTGCCATACTCACTTGTTTCCTTATGCATGCATTTAAATTCAATATTGGGTGTGACTTGCGAGCACGGTAGTAGTGCTCACTCTTGCTGAATAAATCTTATTCAGGAGAAGACCGCTATCTTGACGGTGAGGACCCGGACGAGTAGGCCTTCTGACCCAGACGATTGCCTGTGGCGCATCGTGTGGCTCCCACTATATTGTTATTTCCGCTGTGTTTATCATTTGACATTTGATGTTATTATTCAAGACTCATTTGTATTAAACAGTTATTTATTTAATGTCATTTACGTTTTCGTGATATGAATGTGATATTCATTTTGTGAGACTGTACACCGGAAATCTCGGTCGTGTTTGAACACAGAGAATTCGGGATCCTTCGTTCCCGGGTTCGACAATAATCGACATCCACTCTTTTATGCAATCTACCGATCGACATTGTGCCGGCGACTTCAAGTCTACTCGCGATAGATTAGAGCGAATTTGCACCGTAGAAAACCAATCTAGAAAGCAAATTTGCAGAATTTAAAGCGATCTAGAAAGTATGATTCAATCTACGAATGTCGTTCATCGACGGTTACCTTTTCGATGCGAGGAGAGTCGCTCGTGCTGATAACGTGTTGAGGAACCGTCACTGACGAGTTCAGTCCGAGCGATTACCTCGTAGACAAGCGTAGAATCGTAAGAACAATGCAAAAACATAAAAATAGAATAATAGATTGAACACAGAGATGTAGGGAGACTTCTTGTTTCTCTTTATTCCTTCATCAATCGATCAATCTTTGCAATGATTAGTACCCCCTATTTATAGACTATGACCCTGCTAGAGTTTGGAATAAGGAGTCCACCTTGGATCAAAACTCTTGGCCTAGATCTGGTTTCTTAACACTTATATAGTCACAGATATGTTGCCCGGCCAAAAAGAAACCAAGATGGGTTGGCTATGCACCCGTGCGGGAAGAAATTTGGCTGAGACGACTCGGGAAAAGAAAGGCCGGTAAAAAAACAAGTGGGCCGGCGGTGGAGAAATGGAAACAGGCCAAAGAAAAGAAATGAGCCCAAGAGAATTTCGAGCCCAAGAGAATTTCTGGAATAGAAAAGCATTTCTGAATTTAGGAAAAGGAGATAAATAATACTAACCTCAAACAAATAGCAATTAAATCCCCAAAATTCCCAAAAAAATTCCATAAAATTCTATGGAACACTAGGAACTCAAATAAAACAACTTTTAATTTAATTGAAGTTTGAATTATTCACATCAAATCTTTTTTATTTCTAAAAATTCAAATTAAGCTTTGACTTTAGCAGAAAAAGTCAATTGGTTATTTTTATTTTAAAAACTTCAAAATAAACCAAATTTTAGGATGTTACACACCCACACCCTTCTTCCTCCTCCCCCTTCTTCTTTCTCTCGCACCTGCACATAGCCGCCATTACCACGCGCCCGTGGGGCTCTTAAATGCGGATGTTTCTTCCCCTTTTCTCTCACATTCAAGTGCAATAAGATCTACTCCTCCACTTCATCTCATTCCGGTCATTACTCATGACTTAAACTGCCTTAACACCGCACTTCAACTGCCGCCGCACTAACGTGAAACTGACGCCCACGATCTCCTCCTCCCGTCCACCCCTTGCCCTATAAATAGGAGCACGAGGTGCCCCTCTCACTCCTCATCCTATCCCCGAAGATCTCACCTCTCCTCCCGTCTTCTCCTCACCGAAATTGGCATTTCCTCACCGTCGACCGCATATTCCGTTGTCAGCACTAGAGCTTCGTAGTCGCGGTCTACGCCATCGCCATGTCACGTTCTACATTATGCGCCCCTCTACCTTATCGGAGCACTGCCGGAGCATCGCCGCCGCCGTTGAGCCAAAGGTGCCACCGCCTCTCACCTCGCCATCAGTGAGCCCTTCGCGCCTAACCCCCCGCTGTGGTTAGCACTAAACTCCCCTTCACTTCCTTTCTCTGATGCACACCTCGCCGCTGGCGACCGTTGGTCCTAGCGTCGCCACCGTCCCGAGCTGACGTGGCCACCACCGCCACCTAGCGCCACCTCAGTGCCCTCTGCTTGCGTGTCGTGCCCACGTGTCACGCACATGTGGCACAACCACTATGCTACGCGCTCGGTCCATCGTAGACTGGCACAAAACTCGTGGGCCCGGTCCACCGACTTGGGCCCACATGTTAGAGGCATAAATCTTTTTCTTTACAAAAACAATTCAGCCAAAAATCCATTTATCCCCTCACTGATGTCATCATGATGCAATAATTCTTTTTTCCTTTAGGAAGACAATTCCATAAATCCTGAAAATTCATTTTCTATCATTTCATGTGATTTCCAATCTTCCGGGAGCCCATTCTCCTTTGTTCGAGCTCTGATTCAAGTGATTCAAATTTCTTAATTCACCTAAATTCAATATCTATCTCTAAGAACCTAAATTATTTAATTTTGAGTTTATTAGAATTTATTTTGAATTTTGCTTATTTTTGCGTATAGATTTCGACGACTTCGTAGAGTCAGATTTCGACACCATTTCAGAACAACAATAATTTGAGCAAGGCAAGTTACATCTTTGATAATATTTGAATCCCAATAACTTAAATTATTTAAATTCTGTTTTTAAATTATTATTGCATTACTTATTTGTATTCAATTTAATTTAAATCCCTATTTTAAATTATTATAGTTATTCCTAATTCCTTTGTATGGCTAAAATTTGCCACTGAAATAGTATACCTTGCCACCTTACATGAAAAACTTAGTTGATACAATAGTATGAACTAGGAACCATTTAGAAAATACTGAGCATAGATATGCTTAGACCAAAAACGTTTAATTTGTTAATTTAGCCAAATCTTCAACTTAGTTTTAAAAATGAATATATGGCATCGATTTTTCCATAGAAGATTTCAAAAAAAAATGATTTGTGAAACAAAATAAATTAAAAATTGGTTTAGACTGGGCGAAATGGATAGTTGGTGGGTGCAAGTTTATGCACGGACTCGTCTCAGTGAATGGTCGAGGCCCAGGGGTTACTTTTGGTAGTCGCCCAGTCATTTAAGGACCGGTCTGTGAGTTGCGGATTATTAAGCCATAACCATTGACGAGGATCTAATAATCCTCATTTTATTATTTATCTATAATTCTAATTATGGGTAAATATACCGTCATACGGTTCTTAGGTATACCCCTTATGATCTTAAGGGAGAAGCCAACTAGGTGGTCATAAGTCCTTCTACGACCACCCCCATAGTCATAAATACTTCTACGACTACCTCATGATCATAAGTTCTTCTACGATCACCTCTGGTCGTAAGTTCTTCTACTACCAGTACCCAGTCGTAAGGTTTTCTACGACTACCTCATGATCATAAGTTCTTCTACGATCGCCTCTGGTCGTAAGTTCTTCTACGACCAGTACCTAGTCGTAAGTCTTTCTATGACTATCCCCTAGTCGTAAGCTCTTCTACGACCAGCTCAATTACGACCACCCCATAATCAATTGGGTCCACTTGTCTGTAGGCTCTATTGATTAGGGAATCTAAGCAGTTAATATACGCTGTTATTCTCTAGAGTAACTGCAGGTAACGCACCATTATCTCTAACAAGTAACTGCCAGGCGACGTGGAGGGGTTACTACTCCGGTGATTACTACCATTATTACGTTCGTTATATGGAATAATGAGGTGCCTCTTGACCTGGAGGAACAACTACCTCTTCACGCACTATAAAAGAGTTTCATTCAGAGATGATAGGAGCAGAGACAATTGGGAGCACAAGTATTAGACTTTACCTTGATTGTAACCAGCATACACAATACAATACACACAGGGGTAGGGTTGTTATTCTCTTCGGAGAAGACCTGAACCTGTATAAAAGTCCCTATGTCGTTCCTTCTGCGTGATCAATTATGGAGACCCCCTGAATCAAACAATCTTTATGTAAGATCGGTTCTAAAACATAGACAGTTGGCGCCGTCCGTGGGGAATTTCTGGTAATTCCTTGTCAACAGATTCTCTTTTTCTCTTAATGCTTCCATAGCAGGAGAGTAGAACGAGGAGAACTGGCTCGACTTGGATGATTACGTAGATATCGACATGGATGTCGGTTTCAACTACGAGCCGAGTATCGACTTATCCGATGGTATTGCCACCAGATGCAGGTACTCAGGACTAAGGTAAGACCAGTGATCACAATTCATTGTGACAAGAAGATGGCGCATACCTGCGACCGTCGATTCCTTGAGATGGTTGGTCAGATACCACCTCGAGAAGAAAATAAAGGGCAGCCTTCAACCAAGCAGTCGAAGCCTAAAGCTGCACCAAAGCCGAACGACCAAGTCAAATAGCTTCCCCTAGATGTAAAGGAGCCCTCGAAGACTGTTCGCATCGAGGATACTTCCGACTCCAAATAGGAAGACGCCATCATCACTTTCCTTCGAGCAAACACAGATGTCTTCGTGTGCCAAGCGTCTGACATGCCCGGAGTCCCCAGGGAAGTGATCGAGCACAGACTAGCTTTATGGCCTGACAAAGTACTCTAAAACAAAAATTACGGAGATTTGCCCCTGATCGACGAGATGCTATTAGGTCAGAATTGGAGAAGCTACTTAAAGCAAGCTTTATAAGAGAAGTTAACCACCCAGAGTGATTGGCCAACCCTGTAGTGGTTAGGAAGTCAAACGACAAATGGCATATGTGCTTAGACTTCACTGATCTTAATAAAGCTTGTCCAAAAGATGATTTCCCTTTACCTCGTATCGATTAGTTGGTTGATTCTACTGCTGGTTGTGAAGTGTTAAGTTTTCTATATGCATATTCTGGTTATCACTAGATCAATATATGTCTAGAAGATAAAGAAAAGACCGCGTTTATTACACCATTTGGTATATTTTGCTACGTCAAAATGCCATTTGGTCTAAAAAATACCGGTGCTTCTTTTCAACGCTTGATGCAAGCGACTTTTTCACCTCAGCTAGGTTGAAATTTAGAAGTCTATGTTGACGATCTAGTCGTAAAAAGCATTAAACAACTTAATCACACCACCGACCCGCAAGAAACATTCGACAATCTAAGAAAGCACTGCTTGAAACTCAATCCTGAGAAGTGTATGTTCGGAGTCTCTTTAGGAAAATTGCTTGGATTTCTAGTCTTTGCACGAGGAATCAAAGCAAATTCTAAAAAGATAAAGGCCATTAAGCAAATGCGCCCTCCGACTATGAAGAAAGAAGGTCAGAAACTAACAGGATGCATGGTGGCTTTAAGTTGTTTCATCGCATGCCTGGGAGAAAAAGGACTACTTTTTTTCAAACTTTTAAGAAAGCACGAGGGTTTCGAGTAGTCGAAAGAGGCAAACACTGCCTTTGAGGATGTCAAGAGGTATCTTATGAGTGCTCCTATTCTGGTTTCTTCAAAATTAGAAGAGACGCTCTTAATTTATCTAGCTGCCATGCCACAGGCAGTGAGCGTAGTACTGGTCGTAAAACGTCAAAACGTATGACGACCAGTTTACTACGTCAGTGAAGTTTTACATGGGCCTAAGAAGCGCTACACTCAGACCCAAAAACTTCTATATGCCCTCATGTTTTTCAGGAAACTGCGGCATTATTTTTAAGCGCACAAGATAATTGTGCCATCTGAGTTTCCCTTGGGAGTGATCCTCCATAATAGGGAAACAGCGGAACGCATGGCAAAATGGTCAGTCGAACTTCGGGAGTTCGACCTCCATTTCGTGTCCCGAACAGCCATTAAATCCCAGATCTTGGCAGCCGAATGGACAAATCCTAAACCTGCTTAGGATCCCTAGTATGATTCCCACGACTAGTGGACGATGTACTTCGACGGGTCACTTACTTTAAGTGGCTCGGGGGCTAGGGTGGTCCTGGAATCTCCTACCGGAGAGACCTTAAAGTATGCCATACAATTAAACTTTTAGGCCACTAACAACGTGGCAGAGTATGAAGGTTTGCTAGCTGGTATATGAGCTGCGAAAGCACTCGCGATTCGACGACTACTCGTGAGAGGAGACTCTCAACTGGTTGTGAATCAAGTCGGAAAAGAGTACCAGTGCTCTAATCCGACAATGTCTCGGTACTTAGCGAAAGTTTGAAAGCTTGAGAAGCATTTTTTCGGTTTTGAGGTACAATTCATCCCTCGAAAGGATAATTTCCTCGCGGACTAGCTTGCTTGAATGGCTTCTTCCCGATCCATAGTACCAAAAGGAGTCTTTTTGGAACAGCTCCAAAAGCCATCTCTGGTCGAAGCACCAAAGACACATCCTATTGAGATGGCCTCTCTAAAATACGAGGATACTTGGATGACTCCCATCTACGAGCATCTTCAGACGGGTTCCGTACCCGATAATGATCTCGACGCAGATCGCTTATCCCAAAAGGCCAAAATGTATATTTTGGTCGAAGGAGAACTCTATAAATGAGGCACTCAAGGGGTACTCATGCGATGTATTCCACAGAGCGAAGGATTAAAACTCCTTCATGGCATACATAGGGGCATCTGTGGAACTCATGCTTCCTACAGAACGCTGGTCGGTAAGGTTTTTTGACAAAGTTTCTACTAGCTAATAGCCCTCTACGATACCAAAGAGCTAGTTAACAAATGTGTACAATACTAGTTTCATAGCAGGCAGATACACCAACCGGCTTAGGCATTACAAACAATCCCTCCATCTTGGCCTTTTGCAACCTAGGGTCTCGATATCCTACGACTGCTCCCCAAAGCTCTAGGCGATTTCGAGTTCCTTTTTGTGGCTATTGATACGTTCACAAAATGGATAGAAGCCAAACCTGTGACTAGGATTATAACAGAAGCAGCAAAATGGTTCATGATGAGATGCATGATTACTCAGTTTGGAGTCCTAAGTCGAATAATCACAAATAATGGTAGGCAATTTTTGAGCGCAAAATTTTAGGAATTTTACGACGAATTGGGTACCAAGCTGTCTTATGCTTCTATTGCCTACCCCCAAAGCAATGGGGCAATCGAAAGAGCGAACGGCCAAATAATGCAGGGAATCAAAACTCGAGTCTTCGACCAGCTTGTCAAGCGCTCAGGGGCTTGGGTAAAAGAATTACCCTCAGTATTATGGGCAGTTCGTACAACTGCTGGTCGGGCTACAGGTGAAACACCCTGTTTCCTAGTTTTTGGTGCCGAAGCCATGATTCCGCCAGAACTAAAGATCAAGTCGGCACAAGTCAAAAACTTTAACAACTCTGCCCAGAAACAACTTCGAGCGGACGACATCAACCTGCTCAAAGAGAAGAGAAATCAAGCCTTAATCCATTCAGCGGTCTAGCAACAAGCCCTACGCAGATACTATAATCGTAAGGTCCAACCTCGCAGCCTTTCTGTAGGTGACTTGGTATTGAAGCTCATCCAATCTCAGTCTAATCGGAACAAACTTTCCCTCAAGTGGGAAGGTCCTTACACTGTGGTCAAAGTTACACGACCTGGTTCGGTACGACTAGCAATGGAAGACGGTCGAGTTCTCTCAAACTCTTGAAACATCGACCAGTTACACAAGTTTTATGTGTAACAAACCACCACGATAATAAAGTATCAGGTTCGTTCTATCTTTATTGTCTTATATTGAGTAGTGCTTCTATAATCTCTCGATCATTTTTTATACGCTTAGTTTTTTCTTTACACTGGTCGAAGGAAGGTAACAACAACTAGTCGAAGCCTTTCTTGTCTGCATGTGGTCCTGCCCACTAGAAGGAACTTCCTAGTGTCGCCTTGTTCCTAACTTTTGCTGCCAATACAAAGATGCTGGATTCAAAAAACATGGTCGAAAGATTTTAAGCCAACTCTTTTCACTTTAGTTTATTTCTTCATTGATTTTCAAAAATACTCTAAGAAGAGTACTTTTTAATTTGTTCGACTACTTTTGGTCAGGTCAGTTCGTTCCAACTGGTCGGAGAAAGAAACACACCTAATCAAAGTCTCTCCTCTCTACACGTAGTCCTATCCACTAGAAGGAACTTCCTAGCATCGTCTTGTTTCCTACTCTTGCTACCAGGGTAAACCTATCGAGTCCACTGAAAAAGGTCGAACGAATTTATAAGGTACTCTAGACATTTGTCTAACTCAAGTTGCCGTTCTTGATTTGATTAATCTGGTCGGAGATGGTAACATCACCTAGTCAAAGCCTTTCCTCTCTGCACGTGATCCTGCCCACTAGAAGAAACTTCCTAGCATTGATTCATTTCTACTCTTTCGACCAGTGCATGATAATCGTGATCGAAAACTATAAGTTAACCAAACCTCTCTGTTTTTATAAACCCATTTCACACTATTTACTTAGTTTATCTAAATAAACTAAGCAAATAGTCGGGGGCTAGGATAAAGTTATTAATATGACTTCAATTCTTAGTCTTTAAATTCGTTCATTATCTTTTGAGTTACCAACTACTCGACAAGATGATTTGCAGAAAAAAGGATGGATTATATACATCAACAAAAGCTTGTCTTTACAGGTCACTCTGACGAAGAGATCCCATTTGCATCTCCTCCGAAACCTTCTTGCTGACGAGCTGCATGTCTTCAATCAGCTGCTCCGCCTCTACTCCAGAGCAGTCGAAGTCGGCTTCGATTGGATGCAGACTAAGGTTGGGATCACAAGCTTTAAGTTTTGCCAAGACATAACTTATTGCACATTCGACCGCCTCCTTTATCGAGTTAGCTTGGTTGGCCTTCAAAGTGGTTACCAACTCTTGTAAAGTCCTGACATGTTCCCCAATGGCACTCATGTGAGCAGATATCGTGTCTTCATGAGGAGCAATCCCCTCAGCACGTAGCCCATCGAGTACATTGTTCAAGAGAGAAATGTTGTCTTGAAGGTTGACCTTCATCAACTTCATCTCCTCCTAGTTATGAGTCGAAGCTTCACGGATTTGTTTTATTTCGACCGCTTGCTCTTAAAAGAGAAAATTTGGTTAGCCAAAATAACTCTTACAGAACTTAAAAACCAAATTGGTCGCAGGTAAAGAGTTGCTTACCTGCTAGTCGAGAATCCATTTTCTCGATCTCCTAATCTTTCTCTTTAGCGATGTGGGAGATCTCGCGAATAACCAAGGTCTTTTCATGGACCTCGGTTTGGAGCGTTCCCACTTCGACCTCTTTTTCTGAAAAGAAATAAGAGTTAAAGAGATAAAGAACAATGACATAAGTAGTATTAAGTTTAGAACTTACTGTTTATTTGTCCCTACAACTTTTGAGTTGCA
This sequence comes from Ampelocalamus luodianensis, assembly GCA_036346255.1. Lineage (NCBI taxonomy): Eukaryota > Viridiplantae > Streptophyta > Magnoliopsida > Poales > Poaceae > Ampelocalamus > Ampelocalamus luodianensis. The sequence goes on along the minus strand of CM070634.1, from coordinate 40,979,718 downwards.
AAGTTGGCCTCTTGAAGCTTTCTTCAGAAGATCCTCTTTTTCTGTCCTTAACTTTTTCGTCTCGACTTTCTCATAGTCGAGTGAATCAGCCAAGGTCTTTTCGTCACTTTTAAACCTACAAAGGTTAAAAGTAGACATGAGCACTAAACAGGTGGTCATAAGCCCCACTACGACAAATATCTAGTCGTAAGTTTTTCTACGACAACTTTCTGGTCGTAAGTGTTTCTACAACCAGTACCAAGTCGTAAGATTTTCTACGACAACCCCCACGAGTACTGTACAGGTGGTCAAAACATAAAACAACTATGAGTATCAGTGACTTACCATCTCTCTACCTACTCGCAGAGTTTCGCTTTCTCCTGTCGTAGCTTGACAAGTTGCCGGTTGTATTCACAGATAGTGGCGATTTGTTCCAAAGTTTTCTGCAAAAAAGGAAGACAATGAGAAGCGAGGAAAAAACCACGCATATGAGTGTCGTCAGATACTTACATTCATGCTTGTCCGAGCAAACATGGAGACTACGATCGCTGGATTCTTTAGCCCATCCATATTTTCGACATGGTCCCACCAAACCTTTTCGAGACGTTCGTCACTGAAAATCTCCCCACTGTTGGGAATATCCTTTGGGTGAGGGACTCGATCATGGGATCTAATGGAAGAAGACTCCACAATGGAAGCAGGGTTAAAGAAATCAGAACAGAAGTTGAAGTATTCATCTTCTTCTGATTCAGTGACGACAGCTTCTCCTCGGGAACCTGGAGGAACATCTATGACGACTTCCTTCCTGGCGCGGTGATCAGATGATCCACCACCTTGGCTAGAGCTTTTTGCCGCTACCTCCACCATCTCCGTCTCCACGACCACCTCAGTGGTAGTAGTAACTTCAGCGGCGACATCTTCTTCCACCACAGGAATAGTGGTCGATCCTTCAATCACTACCACTGTCGTTCATTCAGTTGTTGAAGAAGTAGCAGCGGGCTTCTTGACAGAAGCATCATTGGGGGCTGGATTAGTTGGGCTAAGATCACAAAAAGGAGAGCACGTTAAATTTTGAAAAACAAAAGGTAAATATTGTTCTTACACTTTTGTCTTTTTACATACCTCTGCATCCTGGACTTGACCAGGAATTTGGAAGTAACCTTCCCAACGGAAGATTTCTTCGACTTCTTCTCTACGACTGTGTCTAGTCGGAGCTCGAGTTGAAGGAGGGGATCAGCCACGACCACGTCTGGTCGTGGGTCTTGAGTAGGAGTCACCTCGTGAACTTTCTGACTCTCCAGATGGCCGAGACCAGTCTTGACCACCCCAAGAACAGTGCTTCCCTCGACCATCGGTTCTGCTAGCGTAGCATTTTCCTTCACAAAAGACATAAAGTCCTTCCAATTCTCCTTTTCTAGTTGCTTGACAAAGCCACGAGAGGCAGAAACCGCAAAAGCTTTCTTGTCATAATAGAAGGGTACCTTGCCTTTGGGGGCTTTGCGCTTAAGAGTTTCGGCTGCCTCGACCATCCTTTCTTTACCTGCAGCAGCCAGCTTGCAGCGAATCTCGTGAAAGGCTTGGTCGAATCAGTAGAGCTTGAGCCCACGCCATCCTTGTCGGCGACTTTCACAAGTCACCGCTTTTTAGCTAGAGGAGTATGGCTTTCCTGAGCCACCGACCCAACGACAAACAATACGACCTCTTCGTCATCTTGGCGGTCCTCCATGTCAACTTTCTGCAGAAGTCAGAAAAAGGAATAATTACTAAGCGGTCATAAGTCCTTCTACGACCAGTACCTAGTCGCAAGTCTTTCTACGGCTGCCTCATAATCGTAAGTTCTTCTACGATCATCTCTGGTCATAAGATCTTCTATGACCAGTACTTAGTCGTAAGTTTTCCTACGACAACCTCCTAGTCGTAAGCTTTTCTACGACTATAAAATCCTAAAGATGAAATCAGTCTTTGATTACCTTTAGGCGTTCCACCCTTTCCTCTACGGATACCACTGTAAGAATTTGAGGAGCCACCACATTGGGTGGCGCGGATTTCTCGCAAACGAGTTTGACTCGAATGTCAATCTCCGCTTGTGGAAGATCTGTATAAACGGATAAAACATTCAGTAGACCAACTGGAGAACAACCAAAACAAGAGCTAGGTCAAAAATTCACTTACCTGGCTCGTAATCTCGGGTTGGGTCGTGTGGCCCCAAGTACTTCCACATGGGAGGCACTCGCTTCTTCAAAGGGCTGATGCGACACGTAATGAAATCCTTCACCATGTGCCACCCTGTAAGCCCCTCATCCTTCAAGTCCTTGATGGCTTGAATATAGGAGGCGATCCGGCCAAGTTCCAGGGGAGTCGAATCCCAAGAAGAAATCTTCTCGACAGCCTTCCCCACGAAAGAAAGGTTGTCCTCGTTGGTGGTCTTCCAGTAAAACCACCTCTTCTTCCACCCCAGCCACGATGACAGGGTGAACATCTGAATATACTCTCTCGACTTGCCATCGTAGAGCTTCAGACCGCAACTTCCAGTGATCCCGGCTTGTCGAGCCATTCCATAATAATACTGGAAGAGCTCAAAATCCGCTGGAATCCCCAGGTATGCCTCACACAAGTACACGAACACACTTAACATGGTGATGGAATTGGGACCTACGTTCATCAATTCCACCTCAAAGTGCTCAAGTACGAGCGTGAGGAAAGGGTGAGCAAGCAATCGGAGGCCGCATTCGCAGTACACTTGGAAGATGGGGATTTGCCCAATCTCCCCTAACAGCCAATGTTGCCCAGTAGCCAAAATCCACTTCACAAGTACCTTTTTCGAAATCTTCCCGACGGCGACTAGAGCTTTCATCTTCGCCTTGTCCATTTCCGATTCGGCCCATTGAGAAATGGTTTCGGTCATCTTTCTCAAGAAAGGGGGAATTGGACTCGAAAAGATTTTGAGGAAGAGTATGAGTTGGGTGGCGGCGGAAAACGCGAGAGTTGGATGAACAATTGGGGAAAAGGTAAGAACCCTAAAGTCACCCCTATGGTGAGTTTTTATAACCGCATATTTGAACCGAAGCGCTATAGATGCTCAACAGTTGTCACCGCTTCGGGAATTGTCCCAACGGATAGATTTGTGAGAGTCGGTTAGGATTCGTGAATTTGTTCGTTTGAGAAAACCAAGTCTGTCTTCACACCTCAAGCGAAATTACCTTCTTGACCAAGTCTATTTCTAGTCAAATGTAACACGAAGTCGAAAAGTTTTACTTATGATAACCATACTACGACCACTTCGTAGTCGTAAGGTTTTCTACGACTACCTTGTAGTCGTAAGATTTCTAACTATCTTCTTGACCAAGTATATTTCTGGTCAAATGAAATACACGTCGAAGAGTTTTTCCTTCGACAATCATTCTACGACCACCTCGTGATCGTAAGATGATCTACAACTCCTTTCCTAAGTAAGTTACTTTCACTTGAAGCTGGGGAGCTAGATGACGAGGATCTAATAATCCTCATTTTATTATTTATCTATAATTCTTATTATGGGTAAATATACCGTCATACGGTTCTTAGGTATACCCCTTATGATCTTAAGGAAGAAGCCAACCAGGTGGTCGTAAGTCCTTCTACGACCACCCCTATAGTTGTAAATACTTCTACGACTGCCTCATGATCGTAAGTTCTTCAACGATCACCTTTGATCGTAAGTTCTTCTAAGACCAGTACACAGTCGTGAGGTTTTCTACGACTACCTTATGATCGTAAGTTCTTCTACAACCAGTACCCAGTCGTAAGTCCTTCTACAATTATCCCCTGGTCATAAGTTCTTCTACGACTAGCTCAACTGCAACCACCCCATAATCAATTGGGCCCACTTGTTTGTAGGCTCTATTGATTAGGGAATCTAAGCAGTTAATATATAATGTTATTCTCTGAAGTAACTGCACGTAACGTGCCATTATCTCTAACAAGTAACTGCTAGACGATGTGGAGGGGTTACTACTCCGGTGATTACTACCATTATTACGTCCGTTATATGGAATAATGAGGTGCCTCTTGACCTGGAGGAACGACTACCTCTCCGTGCACTATAAAAGGGTTTCAGTGAGAGATGATAGGGGCAGAGACAATTGGGAGCACAAGTATTAGACTTTACCTTGATTGTAACTGTGAGGACCCCAGTTTATTTGGTTTGTAATGCTTAACCAACCACCTGGTCCTAGCATCACAAATCAAATAAACTGATCCTCGAGATATGTATACTTCCCAGAAAGCAGTATACACACCCCGGTACAAAATTAGACATCAACTCCATTCCACACATAGAGTCCAAACACCACACTTCCAAACGGAAGATAAACAAATAGTAACAATATTACAGACAATGGCCGACTGGCCACAAGATACACAAATAACAACAAAAAGACAATGAAGCAAAAAGTGCCATAAGATGGCTATAAACAAAGCCAATCGGTGTGCCTTCAACCCACAAGGCATCCGACCGACCGCCAAGCCTAGTCGTCACCCACGGCGACAGCCTGACTCACGTAGTGAGGCCCCGAGGCTCACCTCCTTCCTCTCGCAACAAAAACATTAAGCAAAGCACCCGAGTACAAAGATTGTCTTTGTACCCGCAAGACCGACGTGTGAACTAGCGCACTGTTCATATGCTACATGCGAGCTTGTGCGGTGGAGGCCATATGTTTCATTTGCATAAAGCCAACTTTATTTGCAATAATGTAATACGAGTTTAAAGGCAAGTTTGCAATTCATTTTCTTGTTGAAATAATCTGCGAAATAAAGATAGATACAAGTAACCACCTAGAAGTGACTATCCCAATAGTCACTACAACTTAGCACGAATCCCCAGATTCGTACCACCCATCAAGTTTTAATTTAAATGTTGTAGTCTAGTTCTTGGGGCGATCCGAGCGTGTCCATAACCTAGGACGAGGCTATTCGAATAGTTTTAACCCCGGGGTGTACCAATGTACCCACACTTCGCATCGCTTTAAGCCAAAGCACACTTCAAGGTATGCCGCACACTAAGTCCTACGAGACTGTTTCCAATATTGTGTATCAACCCCGAGCCGCTCGTATGGGTAGAAACACCATACGCTACATGGTAAAGCCGAAAGACAACTACCCACTCGGGATAAAGCTGGACAACTACCATGCTCCCACCTCCATCCTCCCGCGACCTCCTGCGACCCGAGCCAATACACGCCAAAGTACTAGGTCAAGAGAGGTCCCATATACTCTAGTGTGGTTAGCACGCAAAATGCTCAAGACGGTGGCGCAAGTAACTCGGTCCTTAATTGACTCGGGCACCTTTCCAATACACCCAACAGATCACACCAGTCTTACCATTGTGCCCAAGTCTAAATCATTTTGTTTTCATTTTTAATTTTGCAAATAACATAGCAAAAGTGCTGAAACATAAAGTTGTAGTAAATTTTGTGTGATCAAGGTTACCGACTAAAGTCGATAACCGCTTGATTCTACCGATACTAAGCATGTCTAAGCAATGAAATCGTATCTACTAAGTGACAAGAAATCATCCAGCGATCTCTAATCACGAAGAAATAACCTAGGCTCGGTAGTAGAGATCAATATTTTGTCTACAGGATATGCACTACTGATTTAACTAATCAATTTAACACAAATTAAGCAATGCATACATACAATTTGAAACAAAATATTAATCTTTAAAATCTGGGATTAAACATGATCAAACCGCTTGCCGGATGTCGTTGCTCAATAAGGTGCGGAGGATCGTCCTCAGGGTTGCCGCAAATATCGAAGCCTAACGATCGAACACAACAGCAAATAAGGACGAATAACACCGACAAAACTCAAGCATACAACAACATCAACTCATGCCAAAATTCACACAGCAGCCTAAACAAGATATAACAAAATTTAGAAACAGAGAACAACTCATTTTAAGATGCTAATAATTTTCTATGAATTTTCTAAGCTAAAAACACAACATGTCACTAGTTAGTTACTTAACAACTTTTCATAAACAGAAACAGTGTATAAAACCTATCCTAACAGTTAGTATACTGAAAATGAAATTTTACAAAACTGGGTTCATTGAATTTGGACAATTATTGGAAAAGATATGCATTTTCTAATTTAGAAGATACATAAGACATCATTTTATTAGATAACAGATTTTTGCTACAGAGACATGGATGAAACTAATTTTAGTAAATAATACATTTAAAATGAAAAATAACAGCACTGGTTTCATGCAATTTGGATAAAAATTGAATTAGTTATGCATTTTACAAGTTTAAATGATTTAACAAAGGCAAATGTAAAAGCATTTGTAAATACTAAAGCACTTAATACTTTTTCTACCGCCATCAAGAAGCCCCACCATCGACATGGTATGCGAACGCTGACCAGACAGCGCAGACGCCTAAAGTGACGTCGGCGTATTCAAAGAATACGTCTTCGGCTCACTAAGGTGCAAACCTAAAACACTCACACAGAGAAATACGCTTCCCATCAGAGAAAACGTATAACCGGAACTACACAAACCTAACTGACAACATGGACCCACATGGCAGTGACTCAGAGAACAAATAACGGGCTGGATTAAAGGATTTCTAAATGCGACACAGAGAGGGCCCACAAATCGGTGACTCAAAGAATACATGATTAGAGTTAAACTAATCTTCACCGGCGGTTCACCGGCGAGCACTGGCACGGCGGTGCGGCCGCGCAGGTGATCTAGCAAACCAGTGAGTTTCAAGACGAGTGAGTGGTACCTTCGGGTTCGCAAGGACCTCGCGAACTCGATGACGGTGACGCGGAGTCACGGGAATGCCGGCGCGCGGCGGCGCGAACGAGGCGGAGAAGAAGATGTGGTGCTCGCGGAGAAGACGCTACGGGCCGAAGACTCGAGAAGGTGCGCCACGGCTCGCCTTGATCCCGTGAACAATAAGCACAAGATGATGGCGACGAAGGAGGTTCGAGACGACCGGAATCACCACGGCGCGTAAACACCGAGCTCGGAGAAAATCGGTCGCCACGGCTTCCACGATGCACCAAAGACAGAAACGAACCCACCGTGAGCATCAGTGGAGCATTGCGATCAAGTGGAACCAAACGCTGAGGCTTGAGACTCACCAGAACGCTAGCAAGCTCGCGGGGCCGAGATCGCCGGAGGCAGAGACGACGATACCGCCCCTGGTGATCCACTGGACGCCAAGGACCCGGAATAGGCAAAATGGAGGCGGCGAGGCGAGAGGAACACGACCGCGGTCGGCGGCTCAAGCGGCGGCTCGAACGGCGGCGCTACGCCGAAGTTCTTCTCCGCCGAGAGGAAAATTTGGGCGAGAAGGTGAGAGAGCGAAGGAAACGATGGACCGAATGAGTGCGGTGAGGTTATGAAGCTCGCGATGCTCCACGGACGCACACAAGGGCAAATAGGTGGCGGCGCGAGGTACGTGGCAAGCATGCGCGACGCCGCGAACTCCGTGAGGTGCGGAGAAGACGAGGTGGACTCGACGGTAGGGTCCACCGCCGATGACGGACGGCGGTGCGAACCGGAGGTTTGGCTCGTTCGTAACGCACCGACCGTTGGATCCAAATGGACGCCGAGATTGATGTATGCATTGGACAGTCGGTTGCACGCGCAAGACGTGGATCGCTCGATTTGCATCGGACGGTCACGATCAATTGGACTCGCGCGGTGCGAGATAGTTGACGCGACCGAGTCAAGTGGCGCTGGTCGGACTCGAGCTTTGAGTTGGGTTCGGCCAGAGGAACAAGATTTTTAGATTTTGATTTAAAAGACAGAGAAGGTTTGGGAATTTTTAGAGGTAGCTCCTGAGCTCCAAAAACTTCAGAAATTTTTATGGTAGCTACTAGAGACAGAGAACAACCTTGTATAATTTTTTCCAGAACTTTTATGCACTGCATTGTTCTAGAGAAAATTCACAAGCTCTGTGACAGGAGTTTGACCAGATTTCAAACAGAGTTGACTTGGCCATTTGAAATAGCAAACAAAATCTAAAAATTGTGAAATAATTCAGGGAGGTAGATAGGATGATCAAGATGACAGGAAAAATATTCCTAGAGGATGATCACAAGTTTGAAGGCTAAGAATGTGCTGACAACAATTTCCATTCACAAGAATTTAATTCTAGAAAATGGAAATTGCTAGGGAAAAATGTAGAAACTTTCAAATGATTAGATGAGACAACAAAAGTTTTTATTTCTCCTCAAAATTTTACAATGGAAATACAAACCCTAAGTTAGGGCTGTTACAAATCTCCCCCCCTTACAGGAATCTCGCCCCGAGATTCTGATCACTGGGAGAAGAAGGATGGGTAATCTGCTCGGAGACGATCTTCCCGCTCCCAAGTGGCTTCATCCTCGGAGTGGTTCGACCACTGAACTTTGAGGAACTTGATCACACGGTTCCTCGTTCTGCGTTCAGCTTCTTCGAGGATACGAACGGGATGCTCGCGATAAGACAGATCTTCCTGCACATCGATATTTTCCAATGGTGTTTCCTCAGCTGGAACACGGAGGCATTTCTTCAATTGCGACACATGGAAAACATCATGCACCCCTCAAGTGTAGCCGGCAACCCAACTTGTATGCAACAGCTCCCACTTTCTTGATGATGCGATACGCCCGACATATCGAGGAGCCGCTTGCTCTTGACATCAAACGACGATGTCCTTCAAAGGTGAGACTTTGAGATACACAAAGTCATTGGCCGGAAACTCACCACGACGACGACGATCCGCATAGCTCTTCGCTCGATCGAGCTACGGCGCAAGTGCTCACGAATCAATCGCACTTGACTTTACTCGCCTTATTGATGGAATCGGCCAAAGAGCGCCTTTCACCGGTCTCACGACCGGTTCAACGGTGTTCTGCGGCGCCGCCCATACAAAGCCTCAAACGGTGCCATACCAAGACTAGCTCGAAGCGTTGTTGTAGGAGAACTTCGGCAGCGGTAGGCACTTCTCCCAATTCTTTCCATAGGAGAGAACACAAGCACGAGCATGTCTTCAAGCACTGATTGACGCGCTCCGTCGACCATCGATCCGAGGATGATAGGTGAAATAACGAAAGCCGGGTCCCCATGGCTTCTCGCAGACTATGCCAAAACCGAGAGGTGAACAGAGAACCACGATCTGACACAATTGTTCGTGGCACACCATGCAGACTCACAATGCGGGATATGTAAAGATCCGCTAACTGATTCACATCAATCTTCGATCGCACTCGAAGGAAATGAGCCACCTTCGTCAATCGATCAATGATAACCCATAATGCATCCTTCCTCGCGAGTACAGGCGGACGGTGATAAAATCCATGCCTCTAATCCCACTTCCATTCCGGTATAGGTAAGGGCTGAAGAAGACCCGCTGGACGCTGATGCTCGGCCTTGACACGACAACATATGTCACATCTGGCCACGAACCTGGCAATCTCGCGCTTCATGCGAGTCCACGTAATATCGACGCAGATCTTGGTACATTTTAGTGGCCCCGGATGGATGGACAAAGGCGAATCATGGGCCTCTGAAGAATCAAATCCCGCAACTCGGGACCTTTGGGACCACAAGACGCCGCCCAAACCATACAACACCGTGCTCATCTTACGTAGAAACACCGGCTGAACCATTCACGATGTTCTCGCTTGATTTTACCCACACCATCATCGATTGTTTTTGCCTTGATTTGATCCACCAAGGTTGGTTGCACAATCGAGGCGATGAGGAACCGTGCTCAACCAAACCCAAGTTGAGACGCTGAAATTCGCAAGTAGTGCAGTTGTTTGCTCTTGGATCATCAAAGTATTGCAATACACCTTTCGGCTAAGTGCATCAAGAACTACATTGGCTTTGCCGGGATGATCTTGAATACCCATGTCATAATCTTTGATCAATTCTAACCATCTCCTCTGCTCGAGGTTCAGATCCGCCGAGTGAATAAGTATTTCAAACTCTTGTGATCGGAATACACCTCACGTGGTTTCAGATCAAATAATGCCGCCAAATCTTGAGTGCATGAACCACCGCAGCAAGCTCTAAATCATGGGTGGGATAATTGAGCTCATGAGGTCTCGGTGCCTAGATGCATAGGCAAGCGCCTTGCCTTCTGCATAAGAACACACCGAGTCCCCGACGAGAGGCATCGCAATAAATATCGAAGCTCTTGTGGATATCGTGAAGAGTAAGGACTGAGTCAAGTCAATCATTGTTTGAGCTCCTGAAAGCTCTCCTCACAAGCAGAGGACCATACAAACTTCTTGTCCTTCTTAAGCAATTCGGTCATCGGCTGCGATTTTGGAGAAGTTCTCGATAAAGCGGCGTAGTAGCCCGCTAAACCAAGAAAACTCCGCACATCGTTGGATGACTTGGTGGCCCCAAGATAGAACATCGCCGACTTTCTTTGGGATCCACGGCTATGCCTCCGGTGAAAGAACATGGCCCAAGAATGCCACTTCCTTCAACCGAACTCACATTTCTTTGAACTTTGCATACGGTGATGCTCCATAACTTGCCCAAAACAATCTTGGATGCTCAAGCATGCTCGCTTGATCTTGGAATAGATAAGAATGTCATCAATAAAAACCACCACAAATTTGTCCAAATACTCCATGAATACGGAATTCATAAGGTTCATGAACAACGCTGGAGCATTGGTCAAACCGAAGACATGACGGTGTACTCGCATGAGCCATAACGAGTAGTGAAAGCCGTCTTGAATATCCTCACTACGATCCGGACTTGATGATAGCCCGACCTCGGATCAATCTTGAGAACACCCGAGCTCCGCATAACCTGGTCAAAAGATCATCAATACGGGGCAGAGGATATTTGTTCTTCACCGTCACTTCATTGAGAGGACGGTAGTCAACACACATGCGCAAAGTCTTGTCCTTCTTCTTCACAAAGATTACCGGACAACCCCAAGGAGATGAACTGGGACGGATGAAACCCTTTGCTTGGAGCTCACCAAGCTGCTTCTTCAATTCTTCTAGCTCATTGGGAGGCATCCGACACGGCGCTTGAAATCGGGCGATGCAGGGCAACAACTCGATGACAAACTCGGATCTCGAACCGAGGCATCCTGCAAATCTTCGTGAAAGACATCCACAAAGTCAGATACTATGGCAACATCTTGAATTTGCAAGGCTGGCTTCGCCTCTAATGCACATAGATGTGGCTCCTGAAGCCGCGGCGAAAACCCGACTTGCTCACCCGAAGGGCTGGTAAGATAGACAATCTTCCTGGCACAATCGATTTGCCCCAAGTGTTGGGACAACCAATCCATGCCAAGAATCACATCCAGACTCGCTGAACTGAGCAGAATAAGATTTGCCAAAAATCCCACTCCCTTGACTATGATAGGAACATCCCGACACTGTAAATCAGCTCTCATTTCCGACCCCGGAGAGCGGATGAGCAAAGGAACTTCCAAAGGAACACAGTGAAGACCACTAGCAGCAGCAAATGATCTTGAAATAAAAGAATGCGATGCTCCAGAATCAAATAATACTGCAGCAGGACGAGAATTAACAAGAAGTGTACCAATCACGACATCCGCGCCTCCGAGCCTCCTCGGTGAAAGATGGTTGACTCGGCATTGCCGCACTCGGTCTTCGAATAATCTTACCGTCGGTGGGTGATCGCTCCCTGCCGCGTCCTCCATTAGGACGAGGGCGCGCGCAACACTCGAGGCGAGCATTCGCATAATGGCCCTTGTTGTGGCAAATAAAACAAGTCACCTCGGCCGCCGGATTGCGAGACCGCTCTCTTGCTGGATCGCGGCGCACGTGGTGGAAACACGCCTGCGGTGGGCGAGGAGCTGGTGCGAGATGGTCTCGGCGCCGGTGGAGCAAAAGAACGGGCCATCGGTGCCGCCCACCGAGGACGAACGAGGTGGTGTGAGTAGGCGTCGCCTCCCATTTGCGCTATGGACTCGCCAGACGCCTTTGCCTTATGCTCGCAACGATGGCCTTATCTACCAAGGCACGAAAGTCCGAGAAGTCCACAATAGATAGCTTGTCCTCGCGGCTCCTCGGACAAGCCATCCATAAACTTCTCTCGCTAGCCTCATCTGAGGCCACCTCACCCGGAGCATAACGAGCCAGATGATTGAACTCGTAAAGGTACTCCGTCACAGACTTGCGCCCTTGCTTGAGCGCGAGGAACTCCTTTTTCTTCAGCTTCATCAGGCCATCTGGGATGTGGGCCCGACGAAAAGCTGATCTGAACTCCTCCCACGCGACCACATGGCCCGCGGGCTGCATGGCGAGATAGTTCTCCCACCATGAGAGTGCCGCGCCCTCAAGCTGGTGGGACGCGAAAAGTGCCTTGTCCTGCGCCTGGCACTGAGCTATGTTGAGTTTTCGCTCAACCATGCGCAGCCAATCGTCCGCATCGAGAGGGTCCTCAGAGCGGGAGAAAGTCGGCGGCTGTGTACGGAGGAACTCTGCAAGTCCCCCGCGAGTCTGGTGGCCGCCACCACCGGCAGGAGTGGAGGTATTCCTAGCAATAACCTCCAAGATGCGCGTCTGGTCCATGCGGTTTCGCTCGATCGGCGAGAACCTCACCATGGTCGGAGGAGGAAGCTCCTCATCATGACCACTGGCCGATCGCCACGCGTTCTCCGGCCATCTGCTTTACTAAGACAAGTTAGCAACAAATTTAAGAGCAAGAAAGCCAAAATTCATGAAAGTCGAGAAACAAACACAAGGCGGGATAAAGTTCGACCGGCAAAAATCGGACACATAACTACTCCTTTACATCTTACCTATTATCCCCACAAGTTTTAGTTGGATTAAACTTCATGGTTCTCCCAAACTAATTCCACCGGTAGTAACTATCTTTTGAAAGGTGAAGAGAGAAACCAAGTTTCAAAACTTAAATTAGAGTAAGATGAGAGTAGAAAGCTAAGATAGGTAAGGAATAAAATCGAGAATCGCCTAGGTTTTCATAAACCTTTTATAATTTGAAAATAAGACTTTCAAAATACCCTAAGGACGACTATGCTTGAGTTACTACGGTCGAATGGCTCGATACCAACTTTGTGAGGACCCAGTTTATTTGGTTTGTAATGCTTAACCAACCACCGGTCCTAGCATCACAAATCAAATAAATCGATCCTCGAGATATGTATACTTCCTGCAAAGCGATATACACACCCGGTACAAAATTAGACATCAACTCCATTCCACACATAGAGTCCAAACACCACACTTCCAAGCGGAAGATAAACAAATAGTAACAATATTACAGACAATGGCCGATCGCCACAAGATACACAAATAACAACAAAAAGACAATGAAGCAAAAGTGCCATAAGATGGCTATAAACAAAGCCAATCGGTGTGCCTTCAACCCACAAGGCATCGACCAGGACCGCCAAGCCTAGTCGTCACCCACGGCGCAGCAAAGACTCACGTAGTGAGGCCCCGAGGCTCACCTCCTTCCTCTGCAACAAAAACATTAAGCAAAGCACACGAGTACAAAGATTGTCTTTGTACCCGCAAGGCGACGTGTGAACTAGCGCACTGTTCATATGCTACATGCGAGCTTGTGCGGTGGAGGCCATATGTTTCATTTGCATAAAGCCAACTTTATTTGCAATAATGTAATCTGGTTTAAAGGCAAGTTTGCAATTCATTTTCTTGTTGAAATAAGCTGCGAAATAAAGATAGATACAAGTAACCACCTAGAAGTGACTATCCCAATAGTCACTACAACTTAGCACGAATCCCCATTCGTACCACCCATCAAGTTTTAATTTAAATGTTGTAGTCTAGTTCTTGGGGCGATCCAGCGTGTCCATAACCTAGGGCGAGGCTATTCGAATAGTTTTAACCTGCAGGGTGTACCAATGTACCCACACTTGGACCGCCTTTAAGCCAAAGCACACTTCGAAGGTATGCGGCCTGACTAAGTCCTACGAGACTGTTTCCAATATTGTGTATCAACCCGAGCCGCTCGTATGGGTAGAAACACCATACGCTTACATGGTAAAGCCGAAAGACAACTACCCACTCGGGATAAAGCTTTTGGACAACTACCATGCTCCCACCTCCATCCCTCCTGCGACCTCCTGCGACCGGAGCCAATACACGCCAAAGTACTAGGTCAAGAGAGGTCCCATATACTCTAGTGTGGTTAGCACGCAAATGCTCGAGACGGTGGCGCAAGTAACTCGGTCCTTAACTGACTCGGGCACCTTTCCAGTCACACCCAACAGATCACACCAGTCTTACCATTGTGCCCAAGTCTAAATCATTTTTGTTTTCATTTTTAATTTTGCAAATAACATAGCAAAAGTGCTGAAACATAAAGTTGTAGTAAATTTTGTGTGATCAAGGTTACCGACTAAAGTCGATAACCGCCCAGTTCTACCGATACTAAGCATGTCTAAGCAGCTGAAATCGTATCTACTAAGTGACAAGAAATCATCCAGCGATCTCTAATCACAGCAAATAACCTAGGCTCAGGTAGTAGAGATCAATATTTTGTCTACAGGATATGCAGCTACGGATTTAACTAATCAATTTAACACAAATTAAGCAATGCATACATACAGCTGAAACAAAATATTAATCTTTAAAATACTGGGATTAAACATGATCAAACTGCTTGCCTGGATGCTGTTGCTCAATAAGGTGCGGAGGATCGTCCTCAGGGTTGCCGCAAATATCGAAGCCTAACGATCGAACACAACAGCAAATAAGGACGAATAACACCGACAAAACTCAAGCATACAACAACATCAACTCATGCCAAAATTCACACAGCAGCCTAAACAAGATATAACAAAATTTAGAAACAGAGAACAACTCATTTTAAGATGCTAATAATTTTCTATGAATTTTCTAAGCTAAAAACACAACATGTCACTAGTTAGTTACTTAACAACTTTTCATAAACAGAAACAGTGTATAAAACCTATCCTAACAGTTAGTATACTGAAAATGAAATTTTACAAAACTGGGTTCATTGAATTTGGACAATTATTGGAAAAGATATGCATTTTCTAATTTAGAAGATACATAAGACATCATTTTATTAGATAACAGATTTTTGCTACAGAGACATGGATGAAACTAATTTTAGTAAATAATACATTTAAAATGAAAAATAACAGCACTGGTTTCATGCAATTTGGATAAAAATTGAATTAGTTATGCATTTTACAAGTTTAAATGATTTAACGATTACAAATGTAAAAGCATTTGAAATACTAAAGCACTTAATACTTTTCCTACCGCGATCAAGAAGCTGACCAGCGGCGGGGCCGCGCGAACGCTGACCAGACACAGCGCACCCGCCTAAAGTGGCGTCGGCGTATTCAAAGAATACGTCTTGGCTCACTAAGGTGCAAACCTAAAACACTCACCGAGAAATCGCTCCCATCGAGAAAGCGTATAACCGAACTACACAAACCTAGCGACAACATGGACCCACATGGCGTTGACTCGAGAACAAATAACGGGCTGGATTAAAGGATTTCTAAATGCGATTACGAGAGGGCCCACAAATCGGTGACTCAAAGAAGACATGATTAGAGTTAAACTAATCTTCACCGGCGGTTCCGCGGCGAGCACAGCGCTGCACTGCGGTGCGGCGCGCGCAGTGATCTAGCAAACCAGTGAGTTTCAAGGCGAGTGAGTGGTACCCGGGTTCGCAAGGACCTCGCGAACTTCGATAGCGGTGGCGCGGAGTCACGGAATGCCGTGGCGGAGGCGGGCGAAGCGAGGCGAGAAGAAGATGCGGTGCTCGAGAAGACTCGGAAGGTGCGCCACGGCTCGCCTTGATCCCGTGAACAATAAGCACAAGATGATGGCGGCGAAGGAGGTTCGAGACGGCCGGAATCACCACGGCGCGTAAACACCGAGCTCGGAGAAAAATCGGTCGCACGGCTTCCACGATGCACCAAAGACGAAACGAACCCACCGTGAGCATCGGTGGAGCATTGCGATCAAGTGGAACCAAACGCCGAGGCTTGAGACTCACGTAACGCTAGCAAGCTCGCGGGGCGAGATCGCCGGAGGCGAGGCAGCGATACCGCCTCGGTGATCCATCGGACGCCAAGGACCGGAATAGGCAAAATGGAGGCGGCGAGGCGAGAGGAACACGACGTGCGGTCGGCGGCTCAAGAAGCGGCTCGAAGCGGCGGCGCTACGCTCGAGTTCTTCTCCGCCGAGAGGAAAATTTGGGCGAGAAGGTGAGAGAGCGAAGGAAGCGATGACCGAATGAGTGCGGTGAGGTTATGAAGCTCGCGATGCTCCACGGACGAACACGAGGGCAAATAGGTGGGCGGCGAGGTACGTGGCAAGCATGCGCGCGACGCCGCGAACTCCGGTGAGTGCGGAGAAGACGAGGTGGACTGACGGTAGGGTCCACCGCGATGATTTGACGAAGCGGTGCGAACGGAGGTTTGGCTCGGTTCGAAACGCACCACCGTTGGATCCGAAATGGACGGCCGAGATTGATGTATGCATTCGACAGTCGGTTGCACGCGCGACGTGGATCGTTCGATTTGCATCGGACGGTCACGATCAATTGGACTCGCGGTGCGAGATAGTTGACGCGACCGAGTCAAGTGGCGCGGTCGGACTCGAGCCTGAGTTGGGTTCGGCCGAGAACAAGATTTTTAGATTTTGATTTAAAAGACAGAGAAGGTTTGGGGAATTTTTAGAGGTAGCTCCTGAGCTCCAAAAACTTCGAAATTTTTATGGTAGCTACTAGAGACAGAGAACAACCTTGTATAATTTTTCCAGAACTTTTTATGCACTGCATTGTTCTAGAGAAAATTCACAAGCTGTTGTACAGGGAGTTTGACCAGATTTCAAACAGAGTTGACTTGGCCATTTGAAATAGCAAACAAAATCTAAAAAATTGTGAAATAATTCAGGGAGGTAGATAGGATGATCAAGATGACAGGAAAAATATTCCTAGAGGATGATCACAAGTTTGAAGGCTAAGAATGTGCTGACAACAATTTCCATTCACAAGAATTTAATTCTATAAAATGGAAATTGCTAGGGAAAAATGTAGAAACTTTCAAATGATTAGATGAGACAACAAAAGTTTTTATTTATCCTCAAAATTTTACAATGGAAATACAAACCCTAAGTTAGGGCTGTTACAGTAACCAGCATATACAATACAATACACATAGGAGTAGGGTTGTTACTCTCTCCGGAGAAGGCTTGAACCTGTATAAAAATCCATGTGTCGTTCCTTCTGCGTGATCAATTATAGAGACCCCCCTAATCAAACAATCTTTACGTAAGATCGGTTCTAAAATACCGACAACCATACTACTATAAGTCTTGAGTGGGACACACCTAGCTAACTAACTTGCAATGTTTCACAATGATTGTGTCATTTTGAGGTATGGGTGTCATGAAGACCTACTTTTAGTACCCACATGGCGCAAGAGGGGGTTACCGCTTGGTGTGAAACCTTGCAGTAGTGACATCTTAGCTGGTATAACTACATTGGGATAGTGTAAGGTAAAAGCCTTGTGATAGTCGCTTAGTCACATGCCTATGGAAACGTGTATTGGCTGATATTTTAAGTAGACTATCTCTTGTGGGTAAAGTTGTACAACCTATGTAGAGTGTAAAACTATTCGAATAGCCATGTCCACGATTATGGACATGCTGAGCAAAGCCTTTCGCGGATTAGACTTTGGTTTTTATTTCAAAATGATTTAACACAAATAATCTTGGATAGTTTATCCAAATTTGGAAAATTGGGCAGACAGCCAGTGTTAAGGGGGTTATTCCTTCACCAATATTGTAGGGAGTTTATCCTACACTTATATAGTATAATTGCCTTGAAACTTAGTAAAGATATTTAAAAATAAAATGTCGCTTTATGCAAACTTAGCCATGTAAGCCATCCTTTGTTATACCCTCGTACGTTGTAATACGTTATTTGGGTGTAACTTCCAGAGTACATTCTTGTAGTCACCCTTTCTTAATAAAATGTTGTTCAAAGGAGAAGGACTTTACTACCAGTGTGGATCTCGATGACTAGGCTGCTACCACGGTCGATTGCCTGTGGCAGATTAACTGGGCTCTACTACTTCTTCTTTGTTTTCTGTTGTGTTCCTTATTGTTGGCTTGTAAGCCATTCTTGTAATAAACACTGATTTTTATTAATAAAGTTGTGTGAATTATAGATGTTACCATCTTTTTTCCCAGGTCCGACATTGTAACAATGGATGCATGTCATTTTCTATTGGAACAACCATGGCAATACGATCATAATGCTACACATGAGGGCAGATCCAACACCTTTTCTTTTCTTCATGGTGGAAAAAAAGTGCTGAAGCTAATAGCTGACGAAGCCATCAAGATAGATGTGGTGTCACAAAACAAGCCCAAACATGTTCAAGTGCTTGATAAACCAAAGAAGCTTCATGAGATTACCCAAAAGAGTAGGACGTCTTTTCTTGAAGAAAGGGAGGATGATGAGGTCATAGGAGCATCTACCAACTTGGTAAGTGATTCTAAAGTAAAAACTAACATTAAATCACAACTTGGTGTTGTTTTGACTAAAGAAGCAAAAGGAGAATTGCATTGCTTGCATTCGGCCAAGTGCAACCCTAGCCAAGGAGGAGGACAAGTGCATACGGTGCATGGACAACATTTTGGAGCTAAATATGTTATTCCTGCAAAGAGGGAAGCCAACCGAGGAGAAAAGAAACATCAAGTTCTTTCAGCCGCAAACCAAGAAAGCAAGAAGTCTGATTTTGGAGTTTAATAGAAAATACAAAAAGCCAAGTTATGGCGACCACCTCGGGTATGAGTGTGCTCTTGTGAATTTTCCATCAAAAGTTCATCTAGGCGTGTTGGAGCTAGTTGTGGTGTTCGTTCTTGCTTGTTGGTCATGGTTGATCTTGTTCTTTGTTCTTGCATTGAGGTGTGCATGAGTGGAGAAGCTTTTATCTAGGGTTTAGAATGTTGGAGACTACCGTACCTTAGAATATCGAGCCAAAACAAGAGGATCCATCTACTCAACTAGTTGGATCCACATCAATAATGGTTATGTTTATGTGTTCAGCTACACTATTTTGCTAAGGAGTAACTAGGACAGTGTAATGTTTCACAATGTTTACTATATAACATACCAATAACGGAGCAGTATTGCTTACAAAAAGGATTCGATCTATAATCGATCGAAGTAATGGGTCTTCCTTTGTGGTGATAAATTGCCTATTTAACTCAGTGGTTAGAGTGTTGCTTTCATACGAGGGCAAAATCGTTGTTTTGACGATCCCTATGTAGAAAGCCCTTTTTCTAGTATTTACTAGAAAATTTTTCCCAGAACAGAACTCAAAGTCAAGATCAGTATGTAGCTTCTTGATATGCTTGCTAGTTTATTTTTTTAAATCTTAATCTTTTACTCCTTGAATGTCTTAAGACATCTCATTTGTGCTTCACGAAATATGACCAAACTCTTCTTGAATAATCATCAATGATGGTCACAATGTAGCCAGCACCTCCGAAGGACGAAATACGGGGTTCTCCCCCACAAATTAGAGTGAACATAATCCAATATATGTTTTGTATATTGAATTGTCGTGCAGAACTTCACCCTCTTTTACTTACCGAAGACATAGTGTTCACAAAACATCAACTTGTTAATGCTTTGACCATCAAAGAGTCCTCTTTTTCATAACTTCATCATGCCAATTTTACTCATATGCCCTAGACGCATGTGGCAAATATTAGTAGCATCATAATCGGATGATTTATGTAACATCCCAATATTAGACTTGTGTTTCAAATGTAAGAAAATGAGGAGAAATTAAAACTTTTTCTTACATCATGTATTTCCTGTTGTACCAAACAATTCTTGTACAAGAAGTTATGGAAATACAAAGTCACAAGTCTTTTGGATCCAAACTTTGATCTTCCAAAAATAAAATCTTGTCAAACTTTGTGATCATCCTCTGGAAATATTTTTCCTAAGTTCTAAGGATGGTTTGTGAACCCTCTGAAAAATTTCATAATTTTTAGAAATTGTTTGAATATTATTAGAGGGCAGTCAAACCTGTTGACCTTCAATCAAACCCTAAATTAGAACCTTGCGGAATTTTTGGAGAAAAATGCACTACACAAAAACCTCTGAAAATTTTACAAAAGGTTTGTGTCCAGGTTAGAAAGCTCCTGTAAAAATTTCAGGATTTTTGGAGTTGTTTGGCTACCTCCAATAAATCTCCAAAGTTCAGCTCAAATTAAAACCCTAAAATCCAAACTCTGGTTCGAGCCAGACTTGAGTTCGAGTCAGACTCGGGCTCGAGCCAATGGATCTGGTCGAACCAACTAAAAGCACCAGACCCTCTTTATAACCCCACGCCTGTTTTCAACCGTTGGATCTTGATCTAACAGGCCTAAACGATTGGGTTGTTCAGGACGTAGCGAAGGGCCCATCAATCTAGGCCTTTTGATCGAAATCCGACGGTCCAGGATGATTGTGCCGATCGAGCCGTTCCGAACTCACCATCAATCATGGCCGTTCAATCAAAATCCAACGGTGCATATTAGATGTGCCATTCGGGTCGCTACAGTGCGCATTAAATCGGGGCTGTCCGATTTTGATCCAAAGGCGCACGATTCTCTCTGTTGTTTTTAAAAGCGCCAGAGCATTGCGATCTCAGCCGTCCATGTTTAATCCAACGGCTGACAATCATCCGAGTGCTTTTCGTATCGTCTTCTACCTCCAGTCGTGCGTGAACAGTACCAAAGTTATGGCCATATCATTTCTTGCTCCCTACAACCACCCTAGCCGACATTTAGGGGTATGGGAGACACTTTCGGCCGTGCCATACCCTAATGCACCATCTACAACCTTTTCTTTGTCGGCCATTCTTTGTGCTTTGCACAATGTCTCCCGAAAAAGCATTGTTGCTAAACCCTAGCCTTTCAAAGCTTTATAAGCACCCAACACACCTCCTGGTCTCTCTTTACACTACCATTGAGCTCCATTTTCAATTTTGGAGCTTAACACCTCAAAACCGACAATCCACCATTGTTGACCGTGGAGCTCCATTGGTGAATTTGGTGTTCCAGTGGTTCTCCTTCACGTTTCTTTACACCATGTTTATCTCCTCACTATTTTGAACATTTCCCCTCACTCAATTTTGGATTTGATTATCAGGAATTGTCTAATTTGGGGTTTGTTCAAATTCGGCTGAATTTGGTCATCTTCTTCCTCAGCTCAGGTGAGTGCTCTATTTTCAAATTATTTGCTCATGTAGCTTTTGTAAACCATAATGAAGCTATATTGATGCTATGGTACCACTCATTTTGCTCAGGGTACAAATTTTCACCTTTCTTCTTCAAGTCCGGCAAGCCTCCACCGTGGATAAGCTACTCCGGCCATCTTTGAAGCTTCTCTCCATTAAGGTAGCTTCTTATTAGTCCATAGAGGCCATGGCACTCGCTTCTTTGGACTGCAGCAGGGCATTTAGCTATTTTCGGGTTTAGCAGTAAAAAGCTCCCCCTTTTCGTTTTCCAGCTAGCCGGCGATTAGAGCCCTCACCGCCGGCGAGATTGCCACCACTAAGTCCGTAAGGTTATTGCGATTCCATTTCACTACTTGGTTGGCGCCGCCGCAAACGGAGTCGCCGGCGATGAGTCGTGGAACACGCTCGGGAGTTGCCGGTGAAACTCCCATTTTCGTCAGAAATTTCGGACAGCATTAATGCCCAATCAGTGTTAATCATTAGGTATTAATGGTGTCTTAATCGCGCCTTGTGTCACTGCCAGTGGGCCCATGTCCTTAATTCACCCCGCTGGCACAATCCCGTGCGCTCCGGACACCATCAATGCTTAATTATTGGTTAATTAAGTGTGTCGTCGTTTAATTGCTGTCGGAAATTAACCCTGGGTCACTGACGGGTGGGCCCAAAGGGTTAAAATCAAAATCCAGAAGTCATTAGTGTCACTTTTAGGTTCTTTTAATGCCAATCATTAGTGGCATTAATTTGGTCCTAAGCCGCCTCTTTCGATCGGCGACGGTGGCCCGCAATCGCATACGCGTGTTAAAGCCCGCATTTGTGACTTGAAGTCACTGACATGCGGCCCCACGTGTCAGCGCTTCATTTTGAACTTCGATTAAAGACAGCCGTCCATTTTGCGATCTACGCTCCAGATATAATGGGTCGTTCGGGTCACCCGAATTCCCCCATCATCGTGGACCGTCCGTTCTCAGATCTGCGGCTGAGATCGGTGTTTCGTTCGCGAGGTCCGAACCGCCCTCTTTCTTGGCCATCAGATCTTTGATCAACGACTGAGATCCTTTGGGCCGTTCGGGTCGATCTCGCGCACCCCTCGCGCGCGCCGTTTGATTCCAGATCAACAGTTATTATTCGTCCACGTCATAATCTTTTGATTTGGTTTGTCTGTAATTCGGGAAGCAATTGTTTAACAACTGAAACTGGTATAAAAACTTTAGAAATTCATAACTAAATCATTTTAAACCCTTTTTGGATGATTCCAACTGTAATAAATTTGTATTGAACTAGAGTTTTATTTAAAAATACTTTTAGTCTTATTTCTGTGCTAGCAAATTCTGTATACATTAAAATCTTGATTTCAACCATTGTTGGCTTATCCAGAAATTGAATTAAATATTATAAAATGAATATCTTTTCCTGTAAATATCCAAAATGGGTGATTTCAACTTGGATGAATTTGTTATTAACCAAACTTTAATATAAAAATGATTGTAGGCCCAGGATAGCACCAGAAACATTAATTAATGATTTTGATCCTATTTTCAGCATTTAGAAAATCATGTTAATTTTGCAAAAGACACAAATGATTCCCTGTAAATGCAAAATATATAAAATCAATGCTAGAAAATCCCTCTGTGAGCATACTTCAATATGAAATAGGTTTTGAGCATGTTTACGATTCTGGGTAAGGTGATGTGCTAGGTTTACAACTTAGAAAAATCATAACTAAGTCATTATAACTCCAAATTCAATAAACTCAACTTTGCTGTGATTAGGATAACTTATACTACCTGTCATAAAAATTTTAGGTTCCAGATCATTCTAGAAATTTTTGCCATGAATAGTACCTATATTTAATTAGGGAATAAATAGGCTGAGAGAGCTAGATTTCACCATAACTTTTTCATGCCAACTCCAAATGCAGAATTTCTTGTTCCTAAAATTGTTAAATTCATGCCCTTGCTGTTGCGTGTATTTATTGTGAATTTGGATTTCTTTTGCTGTTGGTTTCTCTTGGTGTTCTTTGCTCTTATTGGGTTATCGCCTTTTCACGTTAGGTTCCGAAGAAGTTATTAATCTTGATACTGAGCCACAGCAACCAGATCCTGCACTCCAGCAAGGCAAGCAAATGTAGCATCATTTGATCATGTTGCTCCTACTATTTTCCAATTCTAATATATTGTTTGCAAATTCTATGTATGCATTGCTATGTTATTTTAACTATTGTCGATAGTGAACCTAGTAGATGCATTACCAGTAGGCAAATGTTTATCCTCTACTACTGAGCCTAGGTTTATCTTGCTGTGATTATGGGTTCGTTGGATAGACCCTTGTCACTTAGTAGTTTACGAGTTTGTTGCTTAGCCATGCTTAGTTATCGGTAGAAATGGGCGGTTATCGACTTGTCGATAACCTTGATCACACAAACTGTTATACTCTAAATATTTCAGCTTTGTGCTCTGTCTAAATTGTAAAACTAAAATTGAAAAGCAAAACAATTTGGACTTGGGCACAATGGTAAGATGGTGTGATCTTTTGGGTGTGAATGGAATGGTGCCCGAGTCAATTAAGGACCGAACATCTTGTGAGTACCTGTTACCCAGGCAATTTGTGCGTGCTAACCACACTAGAGGGTATGGGACCTCTCTTGACTAAGTACTTTGGGGATGTTAATTAATGAGTCGCGTGGTGGGTTGCATATGAACATATGCAACATGGACATGTTTGTGGGGAGGGGAGCACCCGCTTCGGTCGGTGTATCCTACTCCACGTATGGGTCCTTGTGATCCATATTTCGTCGGCAGATCACTAAGGGTTAACCCCCATACGTGCGGCTCTTGATTAGCATTTTCCATTGGAAAACGTCTTGTTAGACTTAGCCATGTCTGCATACCAAAGGAAGTATGCTAACCGTGGCTGGTGGAAAGGCGGTCTGAAGTGTGGGTACATTGGTACACCCCTGCAGGGTTTGAACTATTCGAATAGCCTCGTCCTAGGTTATGGACACGCTGTGGGTAAGCTTTTCAAGAGTTAGACTACAACCTTTTAAATTAAAACTTGATGGGTGGTATGAATCAGGGATTCATGCTATGTGTGGTGGCTATAGGTTAGTCACTTCTAGGTGGTTACTTGATAATTATTATTACTCGCTGTTATTTCAATGCTTAAAAACTGATTTGTCAAATTGCTTTCAATCTATTACATTATTGCAAATGAAACTTGCTTTATGCGTCCAAATAACCATATAACCAACCTTCCTTTGATACATCTTTCATGTAGCTATGTATAGGCTTGTTACTCGTAAGTCTTACGAGTACATTATTGTACTCACCTACATTGCTTCTTGTGTGCAGAGGAAGAAGGTGAGCCCGATGGGCCTCACTTTTGTTAAATGTGCGGCTTTTGGGACGATTAGCTTGGCGGCCCGGTCGTTTGCCCTGTGGTGTTATGTGGCTAACCGGTCGTCTTTTGGTTTAAGCCATCTTATGGCAACTTTTGCTTCCGCTGTTACTTCCTATTTTCATGTCATTTGGCCGGTCGGCTGTTCTGTAATAACTTATATTATATGTCTTTTGCTAGACTTGTTATATTATGTTGTATGGAGTTGATGCGTGCTTTGGTTTGATGTATATGTGCTGCATTTTCTGGGAAGCACATGTCCATCGAGGCACGGGTTATTCTGTTTGTGATACTAGAGCCAGAGGAAGGTTAAGTATTACAAGCTTAATAAACCGGGGTCTCACAATTTATTTGAGGCAACAACAGCATTATCTGAAATTATAGTACATTGCAAATGATATAAGTTGGCGGCTTTTATATCACTTTTCATCTCAACAAGAGCCTTTGGAGATCTTTAAAACTCCACCTCCACACGAATACTTATACCCTTTAGCATCAAAAGTACTTAGCGAGATAAGATTTCTCTTCAAACCCGGAATATGTCGAACATCCGACAAAGTTCTGATGGTACTATCAAACATCTTGATCTGGATAAAACCAATGCCTATAATCTTGCATGGTGAATTATCACCCATCAATATAGAACCACTTGGTATAGTGTAACATCCTAAAAATCCTAATTCTGGGAAATGTATTATAAATTGCCTTGGAAAATTTTACTGGAGAAACGACATTAGTCCATAAGGCTACACAAAAAAAATTATTAAATTTGGACTTCATTTGAGTAGTAAATAAAATCAGACAATAATTCAGCCAAAAATTAAAACCTAAATCTAAACTCACCCCCTCTCTCTCTCTCTGACCTGTGGGCCCCTCCCACAGGGTCCTTTGTCCACCTCGTGACATTGAGCATCAGCGTGCACACCAGCACACCACCACGAGCGCATCGTCGTGCACATGGTTTCGCCCGTGGTTTTCCACCGACCGCACCTACCCCGTCGCGTCGCCATTACATCGCGCCCATCCCCTTGCCTCGACCGCACCTACCCTGCCCGTACGATGGAGAACAACCTCGTCGCTTTACCCATGGTTGCTCGAGCTCTCCTCAGCTATCTCCACCCTCTCCATCTATAAATAGGACACCCCGAGTTGCGCTTTTCTTTTCCAAGCCATTGTGGACCTCCTCTTCTCTTCTCCTTCACTGAATCGAGCTCTAGAGCTCAAGAAGCGTGTGCCCTAAACCGGTCGTGCGCCACCACCTTCGTCCTCAATGCTGTGAAGGGTTTTGTATCACCCCTACCATGTTATTTCATGCTCTAGAATGCCTTAATTCTTTCCCCTCATCTAATTTCATTTTTGATTCACAAAAGGAGCCGAATCGTGTCGTCTTCCTCACCTCCGGCCAGAACCACCACTTCAACCCTCACTGGAGATCCACTACACTTTGGACCAATCGACTGCACCAGGAGCATCGCCAGACCATCCTTGAGCTTCTTCAACCATCGCTAGGCCTTCTCCTTCACCTGAGCCTCTTCTCCACGTGCGACCGACCTCGCCGCCTTGGCTCACCGTCGACCGGCTATCTCCAACCACCTCAGCCACTCCGTGTCCTTCCGATATGATCCTGGTAGCATGTAGATACTCATGCGCGCACTTGATAGCTAAGGGCATTACCCGTTTGCCTTGTCACCCATACCAGTAGCTACCCCTCCGCTCACCGCCGACGCACCACCGCGCAACATCCCAAGTTTTGGTTTGTGTTTCAAATGTAAGAAAATGAGTAGAATTTAAAACTTTTTCTTACATCATGTATTTCCTGTATATTCTAAATAATTCTTGTAAAAGGAATATGGGAATGCAAAGTCACAAGTCTCTTGATCCAAATCTTGACCTTTCAAAAACATTCTTGTCAAATCTTGTGATCATCTCCTGGAAATATTTTTCCTAAGTTCTAGGGTTGGTGTGTAATGCCTCTGGAAAATTTCATAATTTTTAGAAATTGTTTGAATATTTTTGGAGGACAGTCAAACCTGTTTGACTTTTAGTCAAACCCTAGCCCAGCACCTTGCAGAATTTTTGGAGAAAGATGTACTACATAAAAACCTTTGAAAATTTTATAAAAGGTCAATATCTAAGTTAGCAAACTCTTGTAAAAATTTCAGAATTTTTGGAGTTGTTTTGCTACCTCAAATCAATCCCCAAAAAGTCTGTCTCAATTCAAAACCCTAAAATCTAAACTCTGGTCTAAGCCAGACTTGGGCTCGAGTCAAACCCGAGCCCAAGTCATTTGACTCGGTCGAACCAAGCCACCTCGAATCTAAACCGTTGGATTAAAATCCAACGCTCTGTGGATATCATGGGGATATGCTCATGATCTTAGGATGATGTGACAATTGGCAATGACGTTGAAGGTTTGCGGAAACACGAGTTTTCGGCAAAGTGCGGTCTGTCAGTCTCAGCGGTCGGCCGGCCATGGTGGCGGTCAGACCGCCCATGCCTCGGGTGTTTTGGTCTGGCGGTCTGACCGGCCAGGCTGGCGGTCCGACCGTTTGGGTAGCGGTCTAACCGGCGTCTGATGAGCGGTCGGACCGACA
This sequence comes from Ampelocalamus luodianensis, assembly GCA_036346255.1. Lineage (NCBI taxonomy): Eukaryota > Viridiplantae > Streptophyta > Magnoliopsida > Poales > Poaceae > Ampelocalamus > Ampelocalamus luodianensis. The sequence continues at coordinate 40,952,489 of CM070634.1, read as the reverse complement.
AGTTGAGTGGCATTGAGTTTGGTGGGCCAAAAATAGAGTGTGTAGGCAAGTGAGGAGATTCTCGCACTTGGTCCCATAATTTTTGGAGCCTCGGTCAAAAGTTCTATTCGTTTTAATTTTCCGAGAGGTTGCGGATTTGGTGTTGAAATTTTGGCTAAGTCCTTTGGTGGCGGTCGGCCGGCCTTGATTGGCGATCGGGCCGGCGATGGCGAGGCCGACCGCCAAGGTGGCGGTCGACCGGTTTTCACTTATGTCGTCGGCGTGTGGCGGCGATGGTTCTTGATTAGGTCAAGTTCATGGGTTTCATGTCATATGTGTTGCATGATGCATGTTTTGACTAACGTGGGTCAAGTTGTGAAGAACTTGTTCCCGAATTCGATTTGATTGTCTATTGTTGTGCAAAGTTGCTTGGTGGTCAACGACGGTCAACGGCGAGGATGATCGGGACTAGGCTTGGATAGCCGAGGTTCAAAGCGATCAACGATGCGGGTGAAGTCATTGGACTCAAGTATGGTGCAAGATGGACAAAGGTGACCGAACGGGCAGTTCGGTGCGACTGGTTGAATCAAGCGGCGCGGGGGTCGGTGCAAGTGCCATGGTGGTTTCGGTGGGAGCCGGATGGGAGAGACTTGCCGACATGATGAGAGCCGTTGGATCAACCTACACGTGGCGAACAGCGAGTGCCGCACAATATGAACACGGCGCTTTAAAATGCGTGCGTGTGTCACCCGTTTGTTTTGGGCCTTAACGGGAGCCCATTAGGGAGACTCTTTTAGAAACCCTAGGACTCCACTATAAATAGAGGAGGGAGGTGGCTGCACCCCCTTTCCCCTGGCTTTTCGACCCTTTCATTGTTTAGAAACCCTCATTTGCTTAGGGAGAGCAGGAGTGGAGGTTAGGGTTCTAGAGAGTTGGATTGGATTTCGTGCTCATGTATTGAGTCTTTGTCATCCATTGATGGAGTGGCTGTGAACCAATATCATATCAAATCAATCCAAAGAAAGTTTCTTCAAGATGAGGTCAATTGCTTTCTTTCTCTCTTTTTGATGATTTGAGTCTTTCTTTGATCCACGAGTTTTTGCTTAGTTTCTGGACGTGATCTAGCTTGCTGTGACGTGTGGGAATACATCTAGGATCATCAAGATCATCAATCACCCACGAGCAAGTCTCAAGATCATATTTTCGTTTTGACTCGGTTTTTAACCTAACTTCGCTCAAACGGTAAAAGGTCAGAATCTTGACAAGGATTATCTCGATCGTTGCTTGGAATAGGTTCCTGACATACTTAGGAAGGTGTGTGTCAAATTTCACGAAGTTTGGACGCACGAATCAAAAGTTTGATCAATTTGCGTTTCGGTTTGTCGGGCTGATTTCTCTGTTCATCGAACTAGCGGTCTGACCGCCCGAGGAATCGGTCTGACCGCTTGGATCGGTCTGACCGCTAGACCGACCGGTCTGACCGCCCCCGTGAGAGGTCAGACCGCCCGAGCCTTCGTGTTTTGGTTTTGTGTTGATTTTACTTCGGAGTTTTGAGTTGATTCAATACAAGTCTTCCGCTGTGCATGATTGATTGATCTTCATAGCTTTCATAGCTATTGGAGTGAGATTCGTATTGAATTGAATTTGGGAGAAAAAGAGATCATGCTCCTATTCACCCCCCTCTAGTCGCCTTTTCGGTCCAACACGCTCACGATCTCCTCTTTTGCTTTGAACCTCTGAAGCTCTGGAGCGATCTGAGCCACCCATTTTAATCGGACCGCCCACGATCACCCTAGCCTTTTTCTGCTCTTCTTCTTCCTCGCGCCGTGCGCTGCACAGTGATCAGTATGGCTCGGCCTTGTCGTGCTCCCTCGTTAACGTCGCTTTGGTCGGAGCATTTAGTGCGCGCAGGCTTGCTTTCGGCTGTAGTCATGCCCTACTCTTGCCCCCATCATTTCTTTTTCTGACCATGGCAGCGTTACGGACCAAACTCACCTGAGGATCTCGTTTTTGGCCAAACCCTAGTTCTCCATCTATATGAAGCTCCCTAAAACCCTCTTTGAGCTCCTTTGCAACACCCCTTAGCTCCTCTTTGCTTGTGTAGCTCAAAACACCGAAAACACCAAAACCACCATTTTCGGCCGTGAAACTCCATTGTGGATCTTGGTGCTCCAGTGGTTCTTCCTCCCTTCTTTTTGTACCCTTTTGATCTCCTTAACCCTACATTCATTTCCCCTCACTTAATTATGGGTTTCATTCACAAGAATCACTCAATTTTAAGTTTGAATCTTTTTCGACCAAAATCATCCCCTTTCTTCTCCAGCTCTCATAAGGGCTTGTTTTCCCAATTAATTGCTCTTGGAGCTTCTCTGAGCTATAATGAAGCTATAGTGTTGATCTGGTCTCACTCATTTTGCTCAGACCATCATTTTCACTTCATCATCCTCGGCTCCGGTGAACTCCTCCGCCGTAAAAGCTTCTCCGGCAATCTTTGAAGCTCCACTTGGCTAAGGTAGCTCCTTATTAGTCCCTAGAATCCTGGGCACCCGCTTTTGTGGACCTTTGCGGAGCTTTTAATCATTTTTGCTTTTTGGCCGTTTTGGTCAACGTCGTTTTTTTCCAGCTCGCCGGCGTTCTAGGCCGCCGCCGCCATCGAGACTACCTCCGGTGGGTTCAATGTTATTGCGAACCCATTTTGGCCTTTAGGTTGCGCCGTCGTGGCCGGAACCGCCGGCGACGAGCCTTCCCTTGCGCTCTGGTTTTTGTCGGACGCACGCTGCCCTGTTGCGTGTCATTAGGGCAATGATCCTCTCATTAATGAGCTAATCATGGTTAATCATTGGTAATCAACAGTTAGCAATAAATGGCTGTCCTAACGTGACTTACTGAGTCGCTGCCATGTGGGCCCAGCCCCTTAAACACTCCCTCCCGCACGGTGCGTTAGCGTCTCGGACATCATTAAATGCTAATAATTGTTAATCATTGGTTAGTAATTAATGTGTCCTAGGTTGGCCTAATGTGCCACTGTCAGGTGGACCTCGCCCACTTAAACCCTCACGGTGCGATACCCTTCGGACACCATTAATGCCAATCATTATAAATCATTAGGTCTAGCATTTAATCGTTGTCCTAAGTAGTCCCTCGTATCACTTACATGTGGGCCCGCACCATTAAAACCCTCTCTGTGCACTTAAAACTCACGTGCGTGAGTGCGCAGCACCTTGATGATCGTGGACCGTCAATCTTGTTATCAACGGCCCAGATCTGGGAAACGTTCGGACCACCCAAGCTCCCAAACCGCTGCGGGCCGTTCATCTCGCGATCTGCGGCTGAGATTGTTGTGTCGTTCGGGTCGCCCGAACCGCACTTTGATCTGGGCCCTCTATCGTAAGATCTACGGTCATGGATGATCAGAGTGTTTGGGTCACCCGAACGTCCCATTCATTTTGACTGTTGGATCTAGATCCAACGGTGGGTCCCGTGGACCTCCTCGTGCGCGTGCATTGTGTTGCGGAGCGCGTGGGCCATTGGATTCCTGATCTACGGCCCACATTCGTCCATGTCGTTTTCTTTTTTATAAGTTTGATTTTATTTCGGTAAGCCTTTATTTGTCAACTGAAAATTATATTAAACTTTAAAAACTCATAACTAATTCGTTTTAAATCCTTTTTAGATAGTTCCAACCGTGTTAAATTCATGTTTCACTAAAGTTTAATATAAAAATGCATTTAGACTTGGTTCTGTACCAGAAAATTTTGTAAACAATATTAACTTGTTTCAGCCATTATTGAATATCCCAGAAATTAAATTGAAACTTGTAAAATGCATAACTTTTTCTGTATAACTCCAATCTGAGCAAAATCAAGCTTGTAAAATTCCTCTGTTAGCATACTTTAATATGAAATAGGTTTTGATCATGGATTTATTTCTAAAAAATGATATGTGCTAGTTTTAAAACTTAGAAAAATCATAAGTAATTCATTTTAACTCCAAATTGGGTAAACTCAACTTTGATGTTCTTAGGATGTCATTATCTACCTACCATAAAAATTTCAGGTCCTAGGTCATTCTAGAATTTTATGCCATGAACAGTACCAGTAATTAATTTAGTTGAATTTCCAGGTCGAGAGAATTTGTTTTAGCCATAACTTTTGCATGCTTAATCTAAATGACTTGATTCTTGTTCCTAAATTCATTTAAAATCATAACCTTGCTGCTGTGTAAATTTCATGAGATTTGGATGGCTTTTGCTGTTGAGTCTTGTTTGGTGTTCTTCATTCTTATTGGTTTTATCGCATTTTTGCGTTAGGTTCCGAAGATATTATTGATCTTGAATCTGATCCTCAGTAGCCAGACTCTGACCTCCAGCAAGGCAAGCAGATGTAGCATTCATTTGATCATGTTGCTCCTACTATTTTCAAATTCTAATATGTTGTTTGCAAATTCTACGTATGCATTGCTATCTTGTGTTAAACTATTGTCGATTAGTTGGCCTATTAGCTGCATGATATGTAGGAAAAATGTTTATCCTCTACTACTGAGCCTAGGATTACTTGCTGTGATTTTGGGTTCGTTGGATGAGCCCTTGTCACTTAGTAGTTTTCGAGTATGTTGCTTAGTCATGCTTAGCTACCAGTAGAAATGGGCGGTTATCAACTTATCGATAACCTTGATCACACAAACTTATTATGATCTTTATGTTTCAGCTTTGTGCTATGTTTAATTGCAAAAACCAAAACTGAAAACAAAATGATTTCGACTTGGGCACAATGGTAAAATGGTGTGCTTTTAGGTGTGACTGGAATGGTGTCCGGGTCAATTAAGGACCGAACATCTTGTGAGTCCCTGTTATCCAGGTAATATTGCGTGCTACCACACGAGGGGTATATGGAACCTCTCTTGACTTAGTACTTTGGCGTGTGTTAGCTACGAGTCGCAGGTGGGCGTGTGTGTGTTGTGTTGTGGTAAAATGAGGTGGTTCATGTGTTGGGAGCATTGTAGTTGTCCGAAAAGCTTTACCTCGAGGGGTAGTTGTCTTTTCGGCTTTACAATGTAAGCGTATGGGCTTCGGTCCATACGAGCGGCTCGTAGTTGATACACAATATTGGAAAACGTCTTGTTAGACTTAGCCATGCCTGCATACCAAAAGGAGTATGCTAACCGTGGCTGGTGGAAAGGCGGTCTATCGTGTGGGTACATTGCTACCCCTCTGCAGGGTTCAAACTATTCGAATAGCCTCATCCTAGGTTATGGACACGCTTGGGTAAGCTTTTCAAGAGTTAGACTACAACCTTTTTAATTAAAACTTGATGGGTGGTACGAATCGGGGATTCGTGCTATGTGTGGTTGCTATTGGGTTAGTCACCTCTAGGCGATTACTTGTTATTTATTGTTACTCGCTGTTATTTCAATACTTAAAAACAGATTTACCAATTGCCTTCAATCTATTACATTATTGCAAATGAAAATTGCTTTACGCGTCCAATTAACCATATAACCAATCTCCTTTGATACATGTTTCATGTAGCTATGTATAGGCTTGTTACTCGTAAGTCTTGCGAGTACATTTTTGTACTCACCTACATTGCTTGTTGTGTGCAGAGGAAGAGGGTGAGCCCCAAGGGCCTCACTTTTGTGAGTTGTGCTGTGGCAGTGTTTGGGACGACTAGCTTGGCGGTCCGGTTGGTTGCCTTGTGGGTTAAGGCACACTAATTGGCTTTGGTTTACAGCCATCTTATGGCACTTTTGCTTCCGCTGTTATTGATACTTTGATGTTATTTGGCCGGTCGGCCCCTCTTTTGTAATAACTCTATATTATGTATGTCTTTTGCTAGACTTGTTATTATGTGATGTATGGAATTAATGCATGATTTTGTAAAAATGTATATGTGCTGCAATTCTGGGAAGCACATGTCCATCGAGACACGGTGTATTTTGTTGGTGATACTAGAGCCAATGGAATGCTAAGTATTACAAGCTAAATAAACCGGGGTCTCACAATCTCCAGCCACGCCACCAGTGCCCATAGGTGCGCATTGGCTCAGGGATCTCGTTTTGGTCATTCCCCGACCTCGCTGAGCCTCACCTCTCTGATGATACGCGCGGGCATGAGCGCCACCACGCGGCTTTTGCTGGACCGCACTGTAGGACGTCATGAAGTGACTAATCCCCGTCATTAAGCACTAAGTAAGGTTTAACTTACAGTTTAGTTCTAATAAGTCATTGACATGTGGGACCAAGTCATTAGTTTAAAGAAAACTTAAATCAACACATTATCTGCTTATGAGTCTATGACATGCGGGCCCCACGCCACTTAAGTGCACAACGCTGTAGTTATGAGTTGTGTGACTGACAGTGGGCCCCACTAACTGTAGTTATGAGTTGTGTGACTGACAGTGGGCCCCAAAAAAATGGAAAATACATTTTTAGTTATGAGGAGAATACACTATCCTCACTGGAAAGTGTAAACCTCGTTAGAACAGACGCGAGAATGCGCTTTCTCCGTTAGAAAGCGTATTTCTCATTTAATCTAGATTTATCAAAACCGAATAGAAATGAAACCTTAATAGCATTTGCTACAAAACTCCAAATTGAATGAAATTTATCTCTACTTTTTTCTAAAATCATAATCTACCTGAATATGTAAAAATATTTAATTTTCATTACTGTTGAATTTATTTGATGTTATTTAATACGTTTTCGGCTCTTTTTAGACGTCGATTATTCGGGTATTTATTGCGATGATCAATCCACTATACTCCCTGAACAACAAGAGCAAGGCAAGCACCCCCTTTGATCATATTGAACCCAATATTTTAATTATTGTACTTTGTTTTGTAAATCCTATTATGCATACGTGTATATTGCGTATGAAAAACACTATTATTGGGAAAATGGTAGTTGTAATCCTACTTGTTGCATTTATCCTTTGAAATATTGATCCTCTACAGTGGTAACCATTAGAATATGGGTTAGACATTATGTAAGGTCAATTGGGAATCTTTGAGTTCGATTATCGCATAAATGCAACTAGAGCGATAGAATTTCTAAAAATATGATAAAAGGACAATATGTTAATTTGATAATTTTGGATATTTTAAAAAATGTCCAGAGAGGGTGTCTTTGTTATTTTGTATGAAAATAAAATGAAAACTTTAGTTTTTAGACGCGGACGAGTTATATTGTATTCTAAAAAAGTGAGGATTGTGACTCACTAGTAGATAGGGTGGAGTTCTCGTCAGTAGTCGATTAAGGACTAAAGCCAACACCTCCAGGACTAAGACCTAATTGTACAACCATATGTGCTAGTGTGGGATGGCTGTAGCTAACTAAGTCATCAAAAACCTAACCTTGCAAGAGAGGTAGGCAGTAGATTGCGAGCATGACCGGTTAGGCACGTGTGACATAACGGCGAATGCCTCATGTAATAGAAGGTATCCGGGTAAGTGAGGATCTCACACTTGATGGAGGGTATCCGATCAAGTAAGGGTCTCACTCGATGGAGGGTATCCGGGCGAGTGGGGAACATTCGACGGGCTAAGTGCTGCCACTACTATAGAAAAGGTCTGGGGTAGCTGATGCATCGCAGATAGTTTGTCCTAACGAACCGTCTGTGATATACATCTGAGTGCTGATCATCTGATCAATTATCACAAAATTAAACATAAGGTACAAGACAGATGTATGAAGAATGTCAGAACATATTCTCCACGAAATAAACAGATTTTGCCAATTTGTAAATGCAGTCAGAGGTCTGAAACAATCTATCACACTATTCTGACTAATACAAATATAAATGGAATGAACCGTATGAACAAATTGGGAGAGCAGAAGATATATTCTTTTCCAACATCGCGTACCTACTACGAATACCGATATTAATTGCACTGCAAGTTCAGCTTAGGTTGCCACCACTGGCTGATGCCATGAGCATATTTGAAGTCTCGGGAAGGGCTCACATTGACAATTAAGTGCGGATGGAAGAAGGTGCGATGGTTCCGATTCCCACCTAATGCCTTGTAGAACGGATCTCAGATGGAACTCGGGTTGCAAGCTTCTAAATAAATCGGCACCAAGATCCTCCATGTTCTTCCGATGCTGAAAGTACCCAATGTACTCGGAACAGATATGGTCTCCTGGATTAACAAACAGATATGGTGTCCATGATGACAAAATGTTGAAAGAACCTTCGGCAATAGACCTCTGATTATTTCCCTCAGTTTTCGCTTTCATTGCAATAGTTAATCCGGCGGTAATTAGGCCTCTTGCGATGCGGAAACCATGCTTTACTCTTTCATCCCTGATCCTCTCGATTGGAGCGGTGACAAATGGTGGATTAAAGAGAAAGCTTTCCAAAAGCACACCCTTCTTAACCATGTTTCTGCTAGATTTTGGGAGAGAAGATTGAAATGGGGCTGAATTCATGATTGTATTGTAAGAGCTTAAATAGGCGATATATAGTTTACAAGTGAAGCCCTAGACTACAATTATATTACTACCCTTAAGACTCCCACTCAAACTCAATGCGTATGCAGTAGCATTGAGTTTAAAAAGGATAACACTAAAAAAAGATAAATCTGAAGTCCGAGCTTGAAGATATCGTCGAAGCATGCAATTCTTGAACAAAAAATGTCCTTCAGCTTTTCACACACGAATATCTTGATTTGGAGATGTTGCAACCGACAAGAATAGAGAGATATGTCAAATCAAGCTGATGAATAAAGAGAGTTAGAGACAAAGACGCGAACCAAATCCACCCACCCAAGAAGTCCATTGGTCAAGAGTCGCAATGATATAAAGATATGTAACAAGATGGCTACAAGAGAGGACCAAGAGAGCAAAGTCGCATCAACAACGATGATGGAGTGACCGCACTCGATCCAATGGACGGACCGCGGCAACCCAAAAAAGAAAGAAACATTCGGCTAATCGACAAAGGATTTGATGGACTAGCAAAATGAACTCAAAGAGAGATACAGCGGATTTGAATAGACTCAATGAAAATCAAAGGAAAAATAGTTAAGATACTAGCAGCAACAGCAGATAGCAACAGGCATCTCCGGTAGCAGGCTGAAAACAGTCGCCCCAAAGACCATTAGCCACGACTCAAGCAATAAGCCTAGAGGCCAGAAAAGCCGAGTTCACCATGTCGACGCAAGATGTGCTCTTGCTTAGTGACTTCCAGCAGCCAGACAAGACACAAGATGAGGCTCGTCGGGGAAGACTATCCTGAGCCCGGATCCGGTGGAGACAATTGAAGACCGAGCTTGGCGCCCTGGTTCTAGTGAAGATGAGCCAGCGGTGACGAGCTACATCGGATCCAGCGAGGATGAGGCCGAGCCGAAGACCAGCTCGATGACGATAAGGAGTACCAGGTGGGTGAAGCAGCTCCCGGTCGGGCGGAGGCAGAGGCAAGGGCAAGGAGCAGCAGGCGAAGTAGCTCCCGCCCAAGTGCTGAGGAGGTTGATGACGCGCTGGACGACGAGGACGAGCTCCGGATCCCGCCGGATACGGTGAAGTGAAGGTGACGCGATGAAGAGCTCGAGATATAGGTGACGGAGGAGCTCCGGATCCCACCCGATCAGCGAGGATGAACTCCGGATGCCGTCGGGCAAGAAGGTACGGATCCGGAGCTCACGTCGGGCAAGAAGTTCTGGATCCCACCGGGATTAGAGGATGGCGATGAGGAGGCTGGATCCGGTGGCGCGAGGACAAGATGACCTCGATCCAAGGTTGACGATGATGAGGCCAGTCGGATCCACCGAGATCCGTGGCCAGCGGAGATGGGGATCAACAGGCATCGGTGAGCGCGAGGAGGAGGGCCTCCTTAAGGTAGGAGGCGGAGCTCCAGAGGCGACGGGAAGGGGCTCCTGGCTAGGAGACACGGCGGTGGCACCGGATGGAGGCAGGCGACCTAGCGGCGATGCCGGGCAGAGGGGGCGCCCGAACGGAGGCAGGGACGCCCGGATCTGGCCGGAGGGAGCTCGCTGCTCGCGCGGAGCCGCTGCTGAGGAAGGGATCTAGCGGAGATGACAGGGGGTGGATGGCTGCTCTCCCCCTTTTTCTCCCGAGGATGTGAGGTGGAATAGCCCTCGCCCTAGGTTTCTTGCTTCTGCTGCTTGAAGATGACGAAGAGACTGCTGGCAGCCGCTTGCTACTGTTGTTACTTACACGAAGAAACTACTGATATGCTAGTGATAAAAGAAATTGATTGCTGCCCCCGGGAGTGGAGATAGCTCCTTCCGGGGGTGGCAGTGGTGGAAGAAGCTGGATACTAGAGTTTGGATTCAAGCTTTGATACCATGTTAGATTTTGGAAGAGAAGATTGAAATGGAGGCTGAATTCTTTATTGTAGTGCAAAAACCCAAACAGGCAATATATAGTTTACAAGTGAAATCCTAGGCTAGAAACTTAGCTAGACTACAATTATATTACTACCCTTAACAGTTTCTTCCAGTAAGAATGGCGATACCTGAAGGCTGTGAGTGCCTGTTGGACCGAAAAAGGCGACTAGAGGGGGGTGAATAGGAGCACGATATCTTTTTCTCCCAAAATAGATTCAATACGAATCTCACTCCAATAGCTATGAAAGCTATGAAGATCAATCAATCAAGCACAGCGGAAGACTTGTATTGAATCCACTCAAAACCCCGAAGCAAAAACAACAAAAACTCAAAACCCAAAATGCTTGGGCGGTCTGACCTCTCAGAAATCAGTCTGACCTTTGGAATCGGTCTGACCTCTCAATACATGGGCGGTCTGACCTCTAGTTCAATGAACAGTGAAATCAACCCGAAAAACCAAAATGAAAATCGAGCTAACTTTTGATTCGTTCGTCCAAACTTCATGAAACTTGACACACACCTTCTCAAAGATGTCAGGAACCTATTCCAAGTAACGATCGTGAAGATCCTTGCCAAAGTTCAGACCTTTCTCCATTTGAGTGAAGGTAGTTCAAAAACCGAGCCAAAATCGAAATATGATCTAGAGACTTGCACGTGGGTGATTGATGATCAAGAAGACCCTAGATGGGTTCCCACATGTCGCAGCAAGTTAGATCACTCTCAAGCTCTTCTTCATGAATAGCAGATAAACACGCAAGAGAAGAAGAAACGGAAGAGGACTCACACGACCCATCAGAAGCTCTCATGAGCGGGTCTGCTATCAAAACCATATTTTTCCTTCTTGGAATGATTACCCCTCTGGATCTCATGAGTCTTGAGCTTGCTATAGAGCAGCTCTATAGTCATATCAGAGAGGTTAACGTTCTCCTCAATGGCAGTAGCCTTTATCTCCCACTCCTTGGTGTTGATTGCGGCCAAGAGATGGATAGCATTTTCAGACTGAGAATATTCAATATTAACAGCTTTCAACTGATTAATTACTTTGTTAAAGCGACTGAAAATGTCATCGATGCTCTCTGCAGGACGCATCTCGAATTTGTTATAGTCACGCTTGAAGACCGTTTGGCGTACTTTCTTGATTTGGGACGAACCCTCATGGTAGGTTTCGAGGGTGTTCCAAATCTCGTGCGCGGTCTTAAGATTGCAAATCCGATCATACTCCTGTCTACCAAGCCTAGCATATAGAAGGTTCTTTGCCTTGTTGTTGCTAGCCAAAAGAGCGTCTGACACCGGCGTAGCAACTTCGGGCAAAACAAGTGGGACTCGAACAACCTCCTATATAGCTTGTCCTTCGCATTCAAGGAAGACTTGCATGCGATTCTTCCAAAAGGCATAGTCGAGCCCATCGAAGACATGCGACTTGGTTGAGTACTTCTCCATCGCCAAGTTCAGTGACCGGTTAAGATCAAGATTGAACTAACCGGGCTCTGATACCACTTGTTGGACCGAAAAAGACGACTAGAGGGGGGTGAATAGGAGCACGATATCTTTTTCTCCCAAAAAGGATTCAATGCGAATCTCACTCCAATAGCTATGAAAGCTATGAAGATCAATCAATCAAGCACAGCGGAAGACTTGTATTGAATCCACTCAAAACCCCGAAGCAAAAACAACAAAAACTCAAAACTCAAAATGCTTGGGCGGTCTGACCTCTCAGAAATCGGTCTGACCTTTGGAATCGGTCTGACCTCTCAATACATGGGCGGTCTGACCTCTAGTTCAATGAACAGTGAAATCAGCCCGAAAAACCAAAACAAAAATTGAGCTAACTTTTGATTCGTTCGTCCAAACTTCATGAAACTTGACACGCACCTTCTCAAAGATGTCAGGAACCTATTCCGAGCAACGATCGTGAAGATCCTTGCCAAAGTTCAGACCTTTCTCCATTTGAGTGAAGGTGGTTCAAAAACCGAGCCAAAATCGAAATATGATCTAGAAACTTGCTCGTGGGTGATTGATGATCAAGAAGACCCTAGATGGGTTCCCACATGTCGCAGCAAGTTAGATCACAGCAAGAAACCAACTACAAACTCGCGGATCAAAGAAAGACCACAAATCATCAAATAGAGAGAAAGAAAGCAAAGAAACACATCTTTGAGCAAACTTTCTTGGATTGATTTGATATGGTGCTGGTTTACAGCCACTCCAACAATAGAGGACAAAGCTCAAGACATGAGCACGAAATCAAATCAAAACTCTCTAGAACCCTAACCTCCACTACTCCTCTCCCTAAGCAAACTAGGGTTTCAAACACAATGAAAGGGTTTAGGGGGTGCAGCCACCTCCCTCCTCTATTTATAGTGGAGGTCTGGACCTTCTAGAAGAGTAAGCCTAATGGGCTCCCGTTAAGGCCCAACACAAACGGGTCACATACGTACGCATTTTAAAGCGCCATCTTCATCTCCTCTTGACCTAATCCGCTTCTCCACGCACCGTCTTGCGCCGCGGGTTGGCAAAAGGTCACCAAGACGATATTTGGTAAGATTACCAAAATACGCCTTCTCGGTCCTTCTCCGAAGACCGAGACCAGATTGTGCGAAGCACTCGCTTGCTCCGCCACGTGTAGGTTGATCCAACGGCTCTCATCATGTCGGCAAGTCTCTCCCATCCGGCTCCCACCGAAACTACCATGGCACTTGCACCGACCCCCGCGCCGCTTGATCCAACCAGTCGCACGGAACTGCCCGTTCGGTCACCTTTGTCCATCTTGCACCATGCTTGAGTCCAATGACTTCACCCAACATCGTCGATCGTTCTGAACCTCTGCTCTCCAAGCCTAGTCCCGATCATCCTCGTCGTTGATCGTCGTTGACCACAAAGCAACCTGCACAACAATAGACAAACAAATCGAAACCGGGAACAAGTTCTTCACAACTTGACCCACGTTAGTCAAAACATGCATCATGCAACACATATGCACTGAAACCCATGAGATTGACCTAACACCCAACACATTGCTGCCTAGAAGGCCAGCAACTTAAGTCAAAACCGGTCAGACCGCCAGCATGGCCGGTCGGACCGCTCCCTTTGCCGGTCAGACCGCCAACCATTGGCCGGTCGGACCGCTAGCCCTTAAGCTCGAAGCAAAAACCGGTCGGACCGCCAGAGGTGGCCGGTCTGACCGCCACAAGGCCGGTTTGACCGCCACCTTGGCCGGTCTGGCCGCCTGAAGCCTGACAGTAACTGAACTTTGCCGAAAACGCTTGTTTCCGCAAACCTTCAACGTCCTTGAGATCATGAGCATATCCCCCTTGATGAACACATTGGCAATTTCCAACAAAAGCAAATTTTGCGGTTTGAAAAGTAAAAACTCAATATTTTCGCGCAAAGGCACAAATTGGTCCTATGCAAGAGAAAGCAATGGAAATGACCAAGCTGGCTTCAGAATAGTATAGGCAAGTGAGATAAGGCAAAAGAAAGCGAGAAAGCTTCATTTTCAAGAAAGAGTCAAAATCTCACTTAAGTTCCATATGAAAGAACAATTGTTCGATATGACCTTTGATCATCGTGAGGCTCAAGAATTGCAATTCAAGTTCAGAAATGGCAATACGATCAAACGAATGCAAATATGAAACTCCCCCTCACTATGATCCTCAGATTTGAGAAAATTTCAAATTCTCCAATTTTCTCCCCCTTTTTAATACTTTTAAATCTTCTCCCCTTTAGACATCTCGAAATATCTTCCCCCCCTTTGACAATGGAGTCATCAAGGAATCACGCCTTCCTCTCGTCCAAAGATAACAAATGCAGAATAAGGGAAAAAGCATAAGAAGGAGCATGCATGAAATGCAATGGAGTGGCTTCATATTTTTGTATTTTTCAATTTTTGATTACAAGAAGCTTTGGAGATTACCCAAAAGAACAAGCTAGCATTTCTAATATTGCACAAACAACATATCAGCCTGAAAGCGCTAGCAAGATCATGATAAGACATATATAACAAAGCTAAAGCTAGAAGGCTCAATATAAAGCAATGAATTTTAGCATTTTAAGCAAAGCTTCAAATCTAGCAAGTTCATCAACAGGGATCCTAAGATGATACTGGCTATGTCAAAATGTCAATGTGAGATCAAAAAGCTAACAATGACCACATTAAGAGACAAACAGGTCCTGAATTGAATCATTTTGCTCAATTTTTCTCAAACGTCCTTTTTCAACCGTTTTTCATTTGCAATGAATATTGAAGTTGATTAAAGATATATCTTAGTGAAGAAGATCCTGGACTAGGAGCCATCCACAAACTCTTCCTAAGCTTCTACCAGGGCGACAAATCTTGAGGTTCATGTCAGTTTTGACAAGCAGTCCCCATGAGATCGTCTGGATCATCAAACTATCTCCAAGTTCATGTTTATGACATGCAGTCTCGTGAGAGTAGTTTGGCACATTCTAAGCACAAGACAATCTTTAAATTTAATTTTTCATTTTTCACAAGAGCAGATTTAGATTCTTAAAAGAACAAGAAGCTCAAGTAATGATCAATACTAGATTCAAGAGCTAACACAGCAATTTTGACAGGGCCAATGTCACAAAAGGAGCACTAATTTCGCAACTAGCTAAAACATCCACAAATTGCAGTTTTTTAGTTCAAGTTGTCTTAAAGTTCTGGCTCATTCAGCAAAGACTTAGCTACACATGTGAAAGCATGATAATTCTACCAAGTCAAAGAACTAGACATGGCATTGAGCAGAATTGAAATACTAAAGCTCAAGAGGGTAATAAGCAAAGCTTCATCAATTTTAAACGACAAACATAAAAGCTTATATTACAATGCATCTTTTTGGATTTTCATATGAATGCAATATGATACAATGAGATGCACAAAAGGCTTAAAAAGCCTAAAAAGATCAAAAGAAAATACCACTAGAAGAAGGTATCAGAAAAGATCAGAAAAGCTCAGATGAACAAGGAAAGTTCAAAAGAAACAAGGAAAGTTCAGAACAGAGCCAACTCCCCCTCAAACCAACCCGTAGGGATAAATTACCCCTAACTCACTTCTCAAGGTGGCAAACCTAGTTGGGTCTAAAGGCTTGGTGAGGATATCAGCTAACTGAGCCTCAGACTCCACGAAATACAGCACAATATCACCCTTCTCGACATGATCTCTAAGAAAGTGATAGCGAATGTCTATGTCCTTGGTCCTAGAGTGTTGCACAGGGTTTTTAGCAATGTTTATAGCAGAAGTGTTATCACAGAATAGAAGAACACTATCAAACGTCAACCCAAAATCCTTAAGAGTGGACACCATCCACAAAATCTGACTACAGCAACTAGCAGCAGCTACATATTCAGCTTCAGCAGTGGATTGTGCAACAGAAGACTGTTTCCTAGAAGACCAAGAGACAAGAGAAGTGTCTAGGAAGTGACAAGTGCCTGAGGTACTCTTCCTATCTAGCCGACAGCCCGCAAAATCAGAATCAGAAAACCCCCGAATGGACAAAGAAGAAGAACAGGAAAACCAAATGCCATATTGGAGGGTAGAATGTAAATACCTGAAGATGTGCTTAACGGCTTGGCGATGGGAAGTCCTCGGAGACGCTTGAAACCTCGCACAGAGGCAGACCGCGAAGTGGATGTCCGGTCTTGAGGCCGTCAGGTACAGGAGGGAGCCAATCATGCTGCGATACTCGCGTTGATCCATGGCTTCTCCTTCCTCATCTGGATCCAAAACAGTCGAAGTCGCCATGGAAGTGGCGATCGGCTTGAAGTCACCCATGTCGAAGCGTTTGAGCAGATCCTTGGTGTACTTCGTCTGATGGATGAAGATCCCTTCCTTGCATTGCTTGATTTGAAGCCCCAGAAAGTAGTTGAGTTCTCCCATCATACTCATCTCAAATTCCCTGGACATGGTCTCAGAAAAACTGGAAACAAGAGCATGAGAAGAACCACCAAAGATAATATCATCTATATAAATCTGAGCAAGCAGGAAGTCATTGCCACACCTAAGGATGAACAGGGTCTTGTCTACCTTACCCATCTCAAAATCATTCTTAAGCAGAAAAGTCTTAAGTCTATCATACCAGGCTCTAGGGGCTTGCTTAAGACCATACAAGGATTTGGATAGCTTGAAAACATGATGTGGATACTTAGGATTCTCAAAGCCTGGGGGTTGCCTAACATACACTTCCTGCTCTATAAAACCATTCAAAAAGGCACTCTTAACATCCATCTGATATAATCTAAAGCCCTTAGAAGCAGCAAATGCAAGTAGAATGCGAATGGCTTCTAGTCTAGCAACAGGAGCAAAAGTCTCATCAAAATCTAACCCCTCAACTTGGCTAAAGCCCTGAGCTACCAACCTAGCCTTGTTTCTAACCACAGAACCATACTCATTTTGTTTATTTTTGAACACCCAACGGGTTCCTATCACATTATGACCACTAGGAGGCTCTACTAGGTTCCAGACCTTGTTCCTCTCAAAATTCTCTAACTCCTCATGCATGGCATTAACCCGCTAGAGTCAGATAAAGCATGTGATATATCGCGGGGTTCGAAAGAAGCAACAAATGCAGAATGAGAGTAAAGACTCGGATCGTGATACCTGGAGCGAGTGACTCGCTCATGAAGATTACCAATCATCTGATCCGGAGGATGACGCCTCTGAATGTGAAGTGGAGCGCCCGGGGAAGATAGCATCTCTTCGACCTCCGCAGGTACTGCTGATGATGAAGATGCAGCAGGAGCCTCAACTGAAGGTGAAGTAGTTGTAGTAGGTTCTGGAGCTTGGATAGGAACATCAGCAACAGGTGGAAGAGCAGTATCAAGTTCATCATCCTCTTCTTCAACAAAAATGCTCTCTGTCACCTGTAAGTCACCTGAAACATCGAATCTAGCTCCAGGGCTAGTCTCATCAAAAGTGACATTGCATATCTCCTAGACAATGTTAGTTTCAACATTAAAAACCCGAAAACCCCTCGAATGTGCAGGATAACCCAGAAATAAACCATCAAAAGTCCTTGATTCAAATTTATCTAGGTTTTCTGTCTTGAGAATGAAACACTTAGCTCCAAAAACTCGAAAATGAGAAACAGAGGGTTTTCTACCAAAACGAAGCTCATATGAAGCCTTGCCCAAAGACGGTCTCAAGAAGACACGATTTGCAATATGGCAAGCTGTAGCAATAGCTTCGGCCCAAAACCTCCTCGGAGTGCTATACTCATCTAGCATCATCCTAGCCATCTCGACTAAGGTTCTGTTCTTTCTTTCCACAATGCCATTTTGTTGAGGGACGTGTGGAGAAGAGAACTGATGCTCAATTCCGCGCTCAACACAAAAAGAGGCAAACGAGGCATTCTTGAACTCCGTGCCATTGTCACTGCGGATCGCTCTCAAGGCACCCGGAAGTTCAGAAGCCAAACGAAGAACAAGATCATGATAATGATCAAAAGCTTCATCCTTCGAAGCAAGAAAGAACACCCAAGTGTATCTCAAAAAATCATCGACTATGACAAGAATGTACCATTTGCCACCAATTGACCGAACCCTAGCAGGACCAACAGTATCCATATGAAGCAACTGTCCTGGTCCGTCAGTCATGACCATAGTCACTGAAGGGTGTGAGGCGGCAACTTGCTTGCCATGCCTACGAGGCGCACATACTGACATCCTTGACGGCTTTGAGTTTGGGCAAACCTCTCAGGAGATCAAGGTTGCTAACTCGCGTCAGATGATCAAACCCAATGTGCCCCAAACGTCGGTGCCAAAGCCAGAACTCAGAAGAAGATGTAATCAAACATTTAAGAGAACCAGCAAGAGATTCAGAAAAATTATCTCCAAAGATCCTAGCAACTCTATAAATCCCATAGACGAGCTCACCAGCTGAATCAAGCACCCGACAAGCATTTTTCTTAAATGTAGTCTCATAGCCATCATCAAGAAGCTGTGAGACAGAGAGTAAGTTAAACCTGAGCTTGTCCACAAGGGCGACGTCCTTTAGGATGAAATTGTCGTTCACCCTGATTGATCCCGTTCCTTCAATCCGCCCTTGAGTATTGTCTCCAAAGGTGATGAAGACATCACCTGTCGACCGCGTGAAGGAGGTGAACCATTTTGAGTCTCCGGTCATGTGGCGTGAACAGCCGGAGTTGACGAACCACATATCCTTCCTTCCGCGACGATCCTGAAAATCAAGGCACAGAAGAACGATGTGTCTCAATACTGGGGTTAGTTAAACATGACTTGGGAAACCAGTATTGAGACACACGTCTGCGAGTAGTATGCAAAGCAGAAGTGCTATCCTTGATTCTATTTGAAATTCTATTATGAGCAATGGTGACTCTAACATGAGAGTTATCCTGTCTAGGAGCATGTGAATGATTAGCATGTGAAATAAATCCTAGACCAGGTTTCTTCCTTTCTAAATTACCATGTCTCACAAAAGCTCTAGGTTGATTAGATGACTTTCTAGCAAGATTTTTCTTAGCGTTTTTCAACCTACGCCAACAGAATTCAACCAAATGCCCATCCTTCTTGCAATAGGTGCAATGGTACTTGGTACCACTGGGAGAAGCACCTTTTGACTGAACAGATGGTTGGGCAAAACCTGCAGATTTGAAAATGATCTTGGCAGGTTGGATATCGAATTCAACTAAGCCATTTTTCAATATTTGAATGCCCTTAGATTTGTCATGTGCAAAGTTGTATCCTAACCCTTGGTTCTTATAAGGAGTCTTTGACTTGTCAAGGATCATGTTTAACTGTTTCTTTCCTTTAGAAAATTTTTCTAATGTATCATTAAGCTAAGCAATTTCTTTTCTAAAGTTAACACATAAATCACAAGTTTTAGCCATAGACCTCTTCTTATAAAGAGCAACCTCAAGCTTAAGAGATGGACATAAAGCACATGTAGCAGTCTCAATACTGTCCTTAAGCTTGGCATATTTAGCTCTAACTGCTTCTAAGATATCTTTGACTTCATTTTCACGTTCTAAGCAGAAAGTGCAAAAACTAGATTTCACATTACCAGAAGCATCCAATTTGCTGGACTCTAAGCATTTTTCACAAGGAGTAGATTTAACTTCAATTAGCTCAGTTCTAGCATTTTCAAGTTGATGCAAGGCAACATCATGAGCAGATTGTAATTTAGAAAATTCAGAGTGCAGAACATGGCAAGATGAACATTCATCAGATTCAAGAGTCTTAGCATTTACAAGTTCTAGAGTTAAATTATCCACTTGTGACTCTAAGTCCTTGTTCTTAGCCGTGGTAGTTTCTAAAGCCTTATCCTGACTCAAGAGTTGCTCAAAGAGATTATCACATCTAGCAGAAAGATCATCATAGGAGGGAGGTACCTCATTGTCATCGATGTCGACGGGGTTGGCCATGAAGCACATGCCGATGAAGTCTTTAGCCTTCCCTTTGTTCTTGTCTTGAGGAAGCTCCTCCTCTTTGTCCTCCTCGCTCCCGGAGTCCACATCGCTCAAGGATTGTTCTCCAAGAGCGGCAAAGACCCGGTGAACAACCTTCTTAAGCTTGGCAGCATCAAACTTGGACTTGTACCCTTGAGGCTTCTTCCAAGCTGGCTTCTCTTCCTTGTGGTTGCTCTTACCTTTCAGCTTAGGGCAATTTGCCCGAATATGAAAGAGCTCTCAAAACTCATAACAAGTCATAGGGCCGCCTCTCTTCTTGTTTCTCACATTGTTATAGGCACGTGTGACCTTTTTAATTATGAGGGCCAACTCTGGCTCAGAAAGACTCTCAAGCTCTTCTTCATGAATAGCAAATAAACACGCAAGAGAAGAAGAAACGGAAGAGGACTCACACGACCCATCAGAAGCTCTCATGAGCGGCTCTGCTACCAAAGCCATATTTTCCTTCTTGGAATGATTACCCCTCTGGATCTCATGAGTCTTGAGCTTGCTATAGAGCAGCTCTATAGTCAGATCAGAGAGGTTAACATTCTCCTCAATGGCGGTAGCCTTTATCTCCCACTCCTTGGTGTTGATTGCGGCCAAGAGATGGATAGCATTTTCAGACTGAGAATATTCAATATTAACAGCTTTCAACTGATTAATTACTTTGTTAAAGCGACTGAAAATGTCATCGATGCTCTCTGCAGGACGCATCTCGAATTTGTTATACTCACGCTTGAAGACCGTTTGGCGTACTTTCTTGATTTGGGACGAACCCTCATGGTAGGTTTCGAGGGTGTTCCCAATCTCGTGCGCGGTCTTAAGATTGCAAATCCGATCATACTCCTGTCTACCAAGCCCAGCATATAGAAGGTTCTTTGCCTTGTTGTTGCTAGCCAAAAGAGTGTCTGACGCCGGCGTAGCAACTTCGGGCAAAACAAGTGGGACTCGAACAACCTCCTATATAGCTTGTCCTTCGCATTCAAGGAAGACTTGCATGCGATTCTTCCAAAAGGCATAGTCGATCCCATCGAAGACATGCGGCTTGGTTGAGTACTTCTCCATCGCCAAGTTCAGTGACCGGTTAAGATCAAGATTGAACTAACCGGACTCTGATACCACTTGTTGGACCGAAAAAGGCGACTAGAGGGAGGGTGAATAGGAGCACGATATCTTTTTCTCCCAAAATAGATTCAATACGAATCTCACTCCAATAGCTATGAAAGCTATGAAGATCAATCAATCAAGCACAACTGAAAACTTGTATTGAATCCACTCAAAACCCCGAAGCAAAAACAACAAAAACTCAAAACCCAAAATGCTTGGGCGGTCTGACCTCTCAGAAATCGGTCTGACCTTTGGAATCGGTCTGACCTCTCAATACATGGGCGGTCTGACCTCTAGTTCAATGAACAGTGAAATCAACCCGAAAAACCAAAATGAAAATCGAGCTAACTTTTGATTCGTTCGTCCAAACTTCATGAAACTTGACACGCACCTTCTCAAAGATGTCAGGAACCTATTCCAAGCAACGATCGTGAAGATCCTTACCAAAGTTCAGACCTTTCTCCATTTGTGTGAATGTGGTTCAAAAACCGAGCCAAAATCGAAATATGATCTAGAGACTTGCTCGTGGGTGATTGATGATCAAGAAGACCCTAGATGGGTTCCCACATGTCGCAGTAAGTTAGATCACAGCAAGAAACCAACTACAAACTCACGGATCAAAGAAAGACCACAAATCATCAAATAGAGAGAAAGAAAGCAAAGGAACACATCTTTGAGCAAACTTTCTTGGATTGATTTGACATGGTGCTGGTTTACAGCCACTCCAACAATGGAGGACAAAGCTCAAGACATGAGCACGAAATCAAATCAAAACTCTCTAGAACCCTAACCTCCACTACTCCTCTCTCTAAGCAAACTAGGGTTTCAAACACAATGAAAGGGTTTAGGGGGTGCAGCCACCTCCCTCCTCTATTTATAGTGGAGGCCTAGACCTTCTAGAAGAGTAAGCCTAATGGGCTCCCGTTAAGGCCCAACACAAACGGGTCACATACGTACGCATTTTAAAGCGCCGTCTTCATCTCCTCTTAACCTAATCCGCTTCTCCACGCACCGTCTTGCGCCGTGGGTTGGCAAAAGGTCACCAAGGTGATATTTGGTAAGATTACCAAAATACCCCTTCTCGGTCCTTCTCTGAAGACCGAGACCAGATTGTGAGAAGCACTCGCTTGCTCCGCCACGTGTAGGTTAATCCAACGGCTCTCATCATGTCGGCAAGTCTCTCCCATCTGGCTCCCACCGAAACTATCATGGCACTTGCACCGACCCCCGCGCCGCTTGATCCAACCGATCAGACCGAGCGCGCCTGTTCGGTCACCTTTGTCCATCTTGCACCATGCTTGAGTCCAATGATTTCACCCAGCATCGTCGATCGTTCTGAACCTCAGCTCTCCAAGCCTAGTCCCGATCATCCTCGTCGTTGACCGTCGTTGACCACAAAGCAACCTGCACAACAATAGACAAGCAAATCGAAACCGGGAACAAATTCTTCACAACTTGACCCACGTTAGTCAAAACATGCATCATGCAACACATATGCACTGAAACCCATGAGATTGACCTAACACCCAACACATTGCTGCCTAGAAGGCCAGCAACTTAAGTCAAAACCGGTCAGACCGCCAGCATGGCCGGTCGGACCGCTCCCTTTGCCGGTCAGACCGCCAACCATTGGCCGGTCGGACCTCTAGCCCTTACGCTCGAAGCAAAAACCGGTCGGACCGCCAGAGGTGGCCGGTCTGACCGCCACAAGGCCGGTCGACCGCCACCTTGGCGGTCGACCGCAAGCTCGACAACGATGGCGAATTTTGCGGCGCTTGTTTCCGCAAACCTTCAACGTCATTGCCAATTGTCACATCATCCTAAGATCATGAGCATATCCCCATGATATCCACAGTGCCCTGCTAGCCAGATCGATGATCCGGGAAAAAACCGAGGCTACGTTTTGTACAGCTTGCATTGCAATTGTAAATCTTGAGGTTCTATGCAGACCATTTTGAACAAGGTGGAGGTCAAGGAAAAGATCTCTAGAGATGGTTTCCTTCTCAGTTATGGTGCCTCCAAAGGCAATGACAAATCTCAGCGCATTCTCAGCAGATGCTTCTTTACTTGAAGGAGGATTGAATTCAAATGTTGCACCGAAAATAGACATGTCAGCATCATCGTCAAGCTTGCGGATCAGCTCAAAATGGAAGAATTCCCACCAAGGAGGTGCCAAGACTTCAAACAGATTGACGATTTAGTTGTCGGTCTCTCTCCACAACATATACAGCCTGAACTAAGCATGCAGCCACACATCTCCGATTATCCTCACAATTCCTTTTCAGAGTTCATAAATGAAATAAAAAGTTACTTCCTCAAGTCAACGCACTATACAAGAAAGTCAATGCACCGAAAATGCTTCTTTACTTGAAGGAGGATTGAATTCAAATATTGCACCGAAAATAGACATGTCAGCATCATCGACAAGCTTGCGGATGAGCTCAAAATGGAAGAATTCCCACCAAGGAGGTGCCAAGGCTTCAACAGATTGACGATTTAGTTGTCGGTCTCTCTCCAAAACATATACAGCCTGAACTAAGCATGCAGCCACACATCTCCGATTATCCTCACAGTTCCTTTTCAGAGTTCATAAATGAAATAAAAAGTTACTTCCTCAAGTCAACACACTATACAAGAAAGTCAATGCACTATGGAAACTGTGCATCAGTACTCCCAGCAACAGAATTGTACATGTCTGCACCAATACCAATGATCAAATGTAACAAACTTCTGACAATTGAGGATTTAAGTAATGTTTTTTATAATAAAAAAAAAGTTCAATTTGAGAACACAGCGATATAGTCAAGTAAGTGAACTCCATCAAAATGTTTCTGCCTAAAAAAACATACAGAAAATTAGATAAGCCATTAAGGTAATCCAAATGGAATGGTTCCCAGCAGATTTCAATTGCCGTGCCTCCCTCCAAAGGTAAACAAGATAGCAACTTACCATATGCCATCTAAGCCAGCAATGCTTTCGAACAATTTCGATGAGACAACAAATGCACTAAGGATTTTAGAAATCATTTTTTCAGTTTTCTAGCACTTCATTTGCAATATATTGTGGTGCATTCACGTTGCCCGCTTCTGTTTCTATCTGATTACAGTTACACATTTCCCTGTTCTGTTATCATTTCTTTATATTGATGTCAATGGTGTTATTGGAAGTTACAAGAAATGAAATAACATTAGCTCCAGCAGGCTGTTCATTTCACTGATTTTTTTAGATAATGGAAGGGCAAGCCTCCCGATCTCTGCATCATACGATGCATATAGCCATAATTTATTATAAGCGAACAAATCAACTTACAAAAGGCAGACCAAGAACTAAATGACAAATAAATTGTCATGCTATGGTCAGCATCGGGAACAGCCGGCGACAGCTAGCTTCTTCTTCATCCAACACATCCGAACAGTAGTTGTGCAACAAGGTGTTTGAGGGTCAAGTCACTAAAGCGACACTTCTAAGGAGGGACAGAAAACGTCGCCAGATCCAACCAATGAAAGCCAGATCTAAGGTTTTCACCCCAGTGAGCAGATACCGGTGCTCAAAGACAACACCTTCAAGAAGGACACGACGCTCGTCGTCTGACCTAACCAGTAAAGGTCAGATCAATGCTCAGTACGTCATCGTCGTCGGATCCAACCACTGAAGGCCAGATCAAAGGTTTTCACCCCAGTGAGCAGATACCGGTGCTCCAAGACAACGCCTTCAAGAAGGATACGACGCTCGTCGTCTGACCCAACCAGTGAAGGCCAGATCAATGCTCAGTACGTCTTCGTCGCCGAATCCAACCATTGAAGGCCAAATCAAGGGTATTCACCCTGGTGAGCAGATATCGGTGCTCCAAGACAACGCCTTCAAGAAGGACACGACGCTCGTCATCCGACCCAACCAGTGAAGGCCAGATCAATACTCAGTGCGTCATCGTCGCCGGATCCAACCACTGAAGGCCAGATCGAGGGTTTTCACCCAGGAGAGCAGGTACCAGCGCTCCAAGACAACACCGCAATATTTTCTCGTCGCCAGATCCAACCAGTGAAGACTAGATCACCACCACTGTCCAATGCAGCCATGAACCACAGTCTAGCACATCCACGAAACCACGGTCACTTGCAGCCTCCACGAAAAGAAGGCCAACGGCCACCGTTGGCCACGTGCTGCATCACCACCAAAACCCACCCAGATCCGCCTCCCGTCGTCCAGATCCATCGCCAAAGCATAGATCCAAAAACAGCAAAGATGCCACACCAAAGATCTCGCCGACCTCAACGCCGACGAGCCTTCCAGTCAAACCAAAGGCCGCTCACTGTCTGGAGCCGCCACCGGGCTCCAGAACCTTGGCACAGCGGCAGGAGAAGAAACCAAATGAAAAAAGGGCGAAGATTAAGAAACCATAGCGCGAGCAAAGTGGAGAGGCCCGCCGCCGCCGCCGCCGCCGCCGCCGCCGCCAGCCGACCGTGGCCACCAGCGGGGGCGGTGGCAAGGGGAGTGAGGCCAAGGGAGGAGGTCCTCTGGCTGGAGGCAGCGTCGAAGGTGGCTCAGGAGTTCAGATCCCTGTTCATTTTACTGATGATAAATGAACATCGAAGTGACTAGTAATGTAGTCTCTAAATTCATGTCTCACTAGACTTATGGTTCATGCATACACACTCATAGAGATGCAACTCAATCCATAGCAAATGAAACTGCAAACCGAAGCCCATAGCAAATGATCATGCATGACCAACTCATGATCAGTCCAAAACTTTTTACGACCAGTCTTTCTCTGGTCGGACTAATCATACCAGTTGTTTTGCTTCTCACCACTTGGCTAAACCATACATACTTTAGATTTTTCAAAGAAAATAGACCTCATAAATGGGCCAATTTCCAATATCACCTACGTCCTATTGTTGAAGTGGTACAAGGGACAGCGGAGTTAAAGTCTTATAGATAAAGCTAGGGGATAACAGTTTGATCGGCTAGTTTACATAATCTTTTCATGCCGAATTGTATTTTTTAACTTTCCCCAGCTTTTAGACGTGGCTAGATTAACCACAACATCACACGTGAACCTCGCGGAGACCAGAAATTCAACTTGCTTACCACATAAGCTGCCATATAATCGTACCATAGCTATATTCCATCTATTTTTTACTACTGGGTTTTTTGGGCAATTTTTGATAAAGAAGAGTGGCGAGAAGTGCTGCGTGAAGAAGCAACGAGACTACGGCCCTCTTTGTTTAGGCTTTTTGTCTGGCTTAAAAGCAAAAAAGCCTAAGCCTAAACAAAGGGGGTGCTTTTTTGTTTGGCTTATAATAAGTTTAAGCCAATTTAAGCCTAAAAGCCATAAGCCAGGGGAGAGGTGCTTTTTTTGGCTTTTACGGAATAGAATATATGTTTGCCACCAAACTTCGTTAAAATTACCCTCAAATTGCCATCGTATATAAATACAAATCGTTTCCTTTTTTTCCATCGAATCCTTCCCCAACAAAAATATGATGAACTGTGATGTGTGAATTTGGTCTCTGAATCGACGTCCTCGAACTTTGATATCATAATTTGGTATTGTTGGTTGCAAAAATATGTCTGGTATTATCAAGACATGATCAAGGATATTTTAGACATTTCGAATAAAAAAAAGTCAATCAGTCCATAAAAAGCCAGATTACCAAACACCCTCGGTTGGCTTAAAAGCTAGGGGCTTATAAGCCACTTAAGCAAAAAAGCTGGCTTTAAGCTATAAGCCAAAAAGCCTAAGCCTAAACAAAGAGGGCCTACGGCCGGAGGCGACTGAAGCTTTGAATAGACCGCAAGGATGGACATTCGGAGTTGGCAGATTGACAATTTAGCGATCTCAAATGTTGTTTGACTAGTAGTCTGTGCGCGCCCTTGGGCGCGCCGGGCGTGTGAGAATAGATTTTGATTTTGTCGGTTGGCGCGCCAGAAAAAGGTTGTAGCGTGTGAAAATCTCACAAAGAAACCGTAGCATATGAGGGTTTTTTTCTGAACCATAAGACAGTAACACATCCTATTTCAACGATAAGTTGAGCATTTGACCAAGGTGCAACCGAAAGATATTCGAAAGGATGAAGAACACACGACAATGCACGCACATGTACAGGTCACTGTACCATGATTTTAGAGTACAGGTTGTCCCCTCCCTAGCTACCTCCCTTGTCGGGAAGGAGATAAAAAACAGAGATACTCTTGCAACAGCACCAGGGAGGAAGAAGTACATGAGAAATGGGACAAATGAACAATGTAAACATATTCATTTCTTTATGCACATACATTTACAGTTAGTCATCAGAGTGGGGTCAATCCATGTCAACCTGTTTTGATTTGTCTGTATGATTCCAAGCAAAATCAGGTAGATGAACCAACAAACACCAAACTTTCTGACCCACTTGATATGTAGAGTGACCAGTACTTATTTGTGAATTGGTTCAAGTACAATAAGAAAAAGGTTAAAAATTGAACCGAGACAGGAAAAAAGAGCAAAACTACTGTCTGCAGCAAATCTCAAATAAGCGGGCATTTCTGAACAAGATGGCGGATTGTACAAATAGTGTGCCCGGAATGGTTGGCACGCGCAAAAGGCATTCAGTTTTTTTTTTAATAAATAAACAAGAGAACTTGTCAGACAAGAAAAGGTTTAAGTGTTTAACTGGTGTTCTCCCTGTCAGGACCTCAAGGACAAGAACTCTAAATCCATACAAATCACATTTTCCAATGATCTTAACTGTACATGCAAATATGCTACACCTAAAACGCAGAGTGAAGCGTTATAGTGGAAGACATGTAGAACAACTCGTAAAAAATAGGAATGGAAAAGTAAATGTACACAGTAAACATGTGATCTACTGTGAGGTATTTTTATTTAACTCCCTCTTTTTTTTATAGTAGAAGAGGGTGTTGCATCCATAGATAAACCTTGCTCTCAGCTGTAGAGCATAGGTAACACGCGAGGTTCGGATGCAAGACAAAGCAGAATTAGCTTAAGATACATGAAAATGCGCGATAGTAGATCATGTTACAGCGGCTACATCATATGTATAGCAAGAACTCTAATTCTGTATAAAAAGAGCAAGAAAATTATTGATATCGGGTGTAGATCCTGCATGGTTGTATTCGAAAAGATATAAAATGGATATTTGAGTGGTATCTAAAACAGGTAAGTATGTAGGTAAAGTATTAAACAAAGAAATAGATAACGGAATGATCTACCTAAACCCTAGACAAGATATTCTGACTGCCATGACTAACCGTTACATGCCAGTTAAAAATCGATAACCCAACATTGTGCCGTTTCCTATAGATGTTTTGAGCTAAAAAATTTAGATACCAGAATTCCTTTACTAAACTAAAATGAATTCCAGCTCAACCATGGCTATCTTCTTTTCAGGGAACCATAGTGCATCTTATTGTGCATATACAAAACTGACGGTAGAATTGTCCAGTCACATTTCATCATGTCTGCTCAGAATCAGTGCAATCCTAGTAAAACATTCTGACGCAAGACGAACATCACAAACATTCTTTTTAAGACACATCTGTTGGACCGAAAAAGCGACTAGAGGGGGATGAATAGGAGCACTATCTATTTTTCACTTTGATCGGATTCAAAAGATGATATTGACTCCAATAGCTATGAGAACTATGAAAATCAATATATATAAAAGCGTAGCGAAAGACTTGTACTGAATCCCCTTCAAACACCCAAAAGAAACGATCAAAAACACAAAAAAACAGCCTAATAAACAGTACTGATGAACAGTATCAATCATACCGCATGAACAGTGCCGGTCGTACTGCATGCCGGTACAACTGTGTGAACAGTGTCAGTCACACCGCGGTGAATATTAAAATCAGGAGAATGAATAGTAAACAGCCTGAAAACGAAAATAAAAATTGACGTAACTTTTGATGCGTAACTCCAAACTTCACGAAACTTGAAACATACCTTCCTAATGATGTCAGGAACCTATTCCATGCGACGATTGTGAAGATCCTTGCCAAAGTTCCTATCTTTTTCAATTTGAACGAAGGTGGTTCAAAAACCGAGCCAAAAGCAAAATATGATCTAGAGACTTGCTCGTGGGT
Organism: Ampelocalamus luodianensis; assembly: GCA_036346255.1. Lineage (NCBI taxonomy): Eukaryota > Viridiplantae > Streptophyta > Magnoliopsida > Poales > Poaceae > Ampelocalamus > Ampelocalamus luodianensis. Next base: position 40,923,565 of record CM070634.1, on the reverse strand, counting down.
GATTGATGATCAAGAAGACCCTAGATGGATTCCCACATGTCGCAGCAAGTTAGATCACAGCAAGAAACCAACCAAAAACTCGCAGATCAAAAAAAGACTCAAAATCACCAAATAGAGATAAAGAAAGCAAATGAACTCATCTTTGAGAGAATTTTCTTTGGATTGATTTGATATGGTATTAGTTTACAGCCACTCCATCAATGGAGGACAAAGACTCAATACATGAGCACGAAATCAAATCCAACTCTCTAGAACCCTAACCTCCAACTATCAACTCCCTAAGCACAAAAGCAAAACTAGGGTTTACAAGTAATGAAAGGGTTGAAGGGGTGCAGCCACCTCCCTCATCTATTTATAGTGGAGGCTTAGAGCTTCTAGAAGAGTAACCCTAATAGGCTCCCGTTAAGGTCCAACACAAACGGGTCACACACGCACGCATTTTAAAGCGTTGTCTTCATCTCCTCTTGACCTAATCCGCTTCTCCACACACCGTCTTGCGCCGTGGGTTGGCAAAAGGTCACCAAGGCAGTATTTGGTAAAATTACCAAAATACCCCTTCTCGATCTTTTTCGAAGACCGAGTCCAATCTTCGCGAAGCAGTCGCATGCTCCGCCACGTGTAGGTTGATCCAACGGCTCTCATCATTTCGGCAAGTCTCTTCCATCCGGCTCCCACCGAAACCACCATGGCACTTGCACCGACCCCCGTGTCGCTTGATCCAACCAGTCGCACCGAACTGCTCGTTCGGTCACCTTTGTCCATCTTGCACCATGCTTGAATCCAATGACTTCATCCGGCATCGTCGATCGTTCTGAACCTCAGCTCTCCAAGCCTAGTCCCGATTATCCTCGCCGTTGACCGTCATTGACCACCAAGCAACCTGCACAACAATAGACAAGCAAATCGAAACCGGAAAGAAGTTCTTCACAACTTGACCCACGTTAGTCAAAACATGCATCATGCAACACATATGCACTGAAACCCATGAACTTGACCTAACTCAAAACCCAACTTCCAAGTTAACAGAAACTTAGAACAGAATCGGTACTACCGCCAACCAAGGACCGGTACTACCGCACTGCGGTCATACCGTGCATATACCTGCGGTCGTACCGCTTCTCAAGGGAATTCAAAACTCCCCAATTACATCGTCTCTGGAAATTACATACCGCACTCAATAGGCCGGTACTACCGCACTGCGGTCGTACCGCGTCTTACACGTCGGTACTACCGATTAACCTGACACTTGCTAAACTTTGCCGAAAACGCGTGTCTCGACAAACTAAGAACGACATTGTCAATTGTAATATCATCCTAAGATCTCAGGCATATCCTCATGATATCCACAACATCACATTATGCACATTAGAGATCGTGGTTCTAGAACAAATAACCACATGCCGTATCTTATTCACAAAAATGAACAGGAATAAGTGCACTTTACAGATGACAGTAACGCTAGAACATGAAGCCTTAAGATTGGGACCCGTGGATGACTGCTATTTACAAAGGCATAAAGATCCAAAGCGCATTGATGACTATGTAACAATGAATATTTCATTTTCAGCGGAATGTTTGGTGTGTCTAATCTTGGATACTGAGTATACTACCAGTTCTCTTTGACAATCTTTGACTTCTCAAATATGAAGCTCCGTTCCTTGTACTTATGTGTCTCCTTGTATGCTCTCTCATACCAGCCTAATACCTCGCGGCAATCATTGCAGTAGATATCAGCAACTGTGTGTAGGCCTGCCGTAAGTTGCCTATCCTCCTTCGCCCCCACAACTACATTCATGGCATGAAAAAACAGAAAGGCACGGCCATTCCTCCCCTAAAACAACCAAAACAGCAAAACCGAGAAAGCATCATCCTCCAAGCACTAGCAGAAGGCCCAAATGACACATTGCCTATAAAGAATTTGAGCTGCCGTACTTGGGGTCACCGATTTTGAGTTGTACTTTTAGTTTTATCAGACTGATGTTATAACATTTTACATTTCAACAAATGAGATGTTTACTTTTTAATGTGTAAGCAATTCATTTAAGTTTGAATATCAGTGAGATGTTGAATGAAAAGTACAACCATGTGGTCATGAAGCCTGAAAGCGTGATCTAGGATCGCAGGCACACCAAACAAAAATGCGTGATAAGCCCTCTACATCTATATCAAATTCATCTTGATCTGAATGGGAGTGGTATTATTTACGCTATAGCCTGCAAGACAATACAACTCTACAAACCGTGACACATCAGCCTCTCGAGCTCTAAATATTTCTCTCCCAAATTGCACCACCAATCAGAAAGATTACTGCATCAATGCTTTGCCATCTATCGCCATTCATGTAAAAAATGCGCTACTTGATTATCAGACATCCGACCAGCCCACAACGACTCGCACTGGCAAATATAACAAGCGCGCTTGCTATCGAAAAACCGATCAATTCCTAGCACAAAGAGAGGCCCTCTTAAGCTAGCTATGTAGGTAGGTAATCACCTCTTAATACAGAACACACGACTCACGGACAAGGAAAGGCTCTTGGGCTCTTGTCATAACCCAATCGCTGTCGGGATGACGAGCTCGGGATTTACGTTCTCTCTGAGAGACGAAGAACCGAAAGGGGAAAAGGAGCAGATAGAAAGAGGAAGAAGAACTACAGCATTCTCATTCTTTTTCGATAATCCCCCGAGGGTGAGCAGTGTATTGGCTTATAAGCCATCGTAACTATTACATGGGCCCGGCCCAATGGCCAATTCATCAAGCCGTCAGAACGTTGGTGCAACTAACGATCGAGTGGAGTCCTTCGAAGCGTCCGATCTTCGTTGTGCCGTTCGGGCCATGCTAACCTCCGTCTGATCTTCCATGGGCCGATCGGGTCAGGTTACCAGCCGTTGGATCCTCATAAGGCTGAAGCGTTTTTCTAACGTCGTCGTCATCTTCCCCAGCAGAGTCACGGCCTGAAGACTATCGCCGCACACTTTCGTTGTCACCTGTTGCTGCCACAGTCGTGACATCGCCGCCCGCTCGACTACCAGCTTGCCCCCAAGCTGGAGCTTCTGGGAATCTTGTACGCAATACGTCGTAGTCTTCCCACGTAGCCACGGTCGCCGGCAGAGATGTCCATTTGATGAGGACCTGTACATGAGCTGAGTTGCCCTTCTTGACCAATCGCCGATCCACAATCGCCTCTGGCTGAACGTCCTTCAAAGAAAAATCCACCGGGTGAGGTAAAGAAGAGAAGATTGGTGTGTAGTTGGGCACCTGGGGCTTCAATTGCGAGACATGGAACACGGGATGAATTAGTGCGCCTTCCGGCAATTGCAACTTGTACGCTGCAGTCCCAATTCTCTCCACAATTGGATATGGTCCATAATACTTATAGGATAACTTGGGGTATGGCCTGTTAACAACAGATGACTGAGCATAGGGTTGTAACTTGAGAAACACTTTGTCGCCCACTTGAAATTCCCGCAAGGAGCGCTTTTGATCTGCATACTGCTTCATGCGTAATTGTGCCTTTGTCAATTGTTGTTTCAACAATTCAGAATATGCTGCCCTTTCAGTTAACATATTCGTTACCACTAGATGATTTGTCGTCTTCAAATCAGGAAGTAAACCATAATGGGGATCTGTTCCATACAGAGCTTTATAAGGAGTGCATCCCAGCGATGAATGATGGCTAGTGTTACAAGCATCGGTCTCGATGGTAAATGATTGATTAAAATCTGGTAATGCAAGAACTGGAGTGTGACTCATAGCATGCTTCAATTGATCAAAGGCTTTTTTTAGCTTCCTCAGTCCACTGAAAGCCTTTTTTGTGTAACACTGCAGTCAATGGCTTAGCTAGGAGGCCATAATGTCGCACAAATTTCCTGTAGTACCCCGTGAGTCCCAAAAATCCTCTTAGTTCTGTGACATTACAAGGAATGGGCCACTGTAACATAGCTTGAGTCTTAGTATCATCAGTTGCAACTCCTTTGTCAGAAATTATGTGACCTAAGTATTCTAAAGTCCGTTGAGCAAAGCTACATTTGCTCTTCTTAGCTACCAACTAGTGCAGCCTTAGTGTTTCCAATACAATGCTCAACTGTTTGAGATGGTCTGACATATCCTTACTATATATTAAGATATCATCCATAAAGACAAGGATAAATTTCCTCATATAAGGTGCAAAAATTGAATTCATGAGACACTGAAATGTAGCGGGTGCATTTGTTAAACCAAAGGGCATCACTCTGAATTGGAATTGTCCATGATGAGTCTTGAAGGTAGTTTTGTACTCATCTTGTTCTATCATACGAATCTGATGAAAACCCGACTTCAAATCAAGCTTTGAAAAGAAACTAGTGCCGGCCAATTCATCAAGCAACTCATCAACTATTGGCATAGGAAATTTACTCTTGACTGTCACTAAATTTAGCTTTCTATAGTCGACACAAAACCTCCAAATGCCATCCTTTTTCTTAACTAACAACACGGGAGATGCAAATGGGCTAAGGCTTGGAGTAACAATGCCAACCTGAATCATTTCATTCACTTGTCATTCAATCTCATCCTTTTGCAATGGAGAGTATCTGTAGGGCCTGGAGTTAACCGGAGCTGCATCTGGAAATAAAGTAATAGCATGGTCAAACACCCTATGCGGTGGCAGTGCCTTTGAATCATGGAACACATCATCAAACTTGCTCAACACTGCTTGAACCGATGCTGGAATCTCACCGAAGGTTGAGTTTGGTTCTTTCTCAAGCACAACGGTGGCCCAAATATCATTGCCCTTGTGCCACTTCTCGACCTTGTCCACCGAAATCTCTTGTAATTCACCCATATTTCCTGAGTTGATGACTCCTTGTAACTTCACTGTTTTGCCTTTATGTTGGAACTCCACCTATTTTTCTTCCCAATGACATCTCATCATCCCACATTTGGCTAGCCAATCGGCCCCTAAAATGGCATCGTAGCCTCCCAAATTCAATACCTTCATGTCATGTTGGAATGTATGCCCTTGCACCCACCAAGTCATGCCTAACATTACCTTGTTGTTGTGCATGACTTCTCCATTTGCCACTTTGATTGCCATGGTGCCAACAGTAATTGGTTCTCCCTGTATCCTCTCTACCAATTCAGAGTTGACAAAGCTATGAGAACTCCCCGAGTCAATCAACATCAACATGATTTGATTTCCCACCAATGCCCGGAGCTTAATTGTATTTGCTTGTTCAGAGCCTGCAAGAGCATTAACCGATAAATGCATGTCCTCTTCGTCCTCCTCCTCATCTGCTACTACTGCATCAAGCACTTCGTCAGACAAAATCTCTTGCACTTGAATTGCTTTGATCTGCCCTTGAGGTGTTATCTGACACTTGTGGTTTGGTAAAAATTTATCTCCACACCGAAAGCACAAACCATTAGCTCTCCTATACTCCTTCAATTGTTTAGCCTTCTAAAGGTCGCCCTTGTCCAATTTTGTGTTCTGGACCACTTCCTCCCCTTTAACTCCTATGTCAGTTCTCCCAGAATTTGGGTTGTAACCAACACTACGGCCCTTATGCATATACCTTTTGGTTCTTTCCATTACACCCTCCTGCACACAAACCAATGAAGCAGCCATTGCAATAGTTGTCGGCATTTGAATTTCAACAGCAGCTCGAAGTTCTTCTTTTAGTCCAAGTACAAATCGGGTGACCAACATCAATTCTCCGATATTATGATCAAACAACCTGATCTGGTACACAAGAGCATCAAATTTTCTTTTGTATTCCTCTACTGTGCTAGTCTGTCTTAAGAGCAACAATTCTCTGATTTTGTCTTGTTGCGTGTTACCTTCAAACTCTGACACTACAACTTCTTTAAACTGCTCCCAATCATGCCATCCATTAGTCATCTTGTACGCTTGGTACCAGTGCACAGCACTATCTTTCATGTACATCGTCGCCGCTGCAACTTTAAAGCCCTCAGGAATCATGTACATTGCAAAGAACGTTTGACATTTATCCACCCATATTCTAACATCAGTACCATCAAACTTTGGAAAATCCATCTTAGGCATCCAATTTCTCCTTCCTTGATTTGGACTATCGCGGCTAGATTCTTGTACCTCAACCAGTACAAGTGTAGGGGGAGGAAATTGTACATGAGGAGGGTTAGGTGCCGGGGGCGGTGGTGCCGACTAAATGGTTGACAACTCTGCTTGCTGAACCCTTGGTTCCCCTTGCCTCATTCCGAGTATTCCTACTTCTTCTCTGCTTGGAATCTGCAGACGTGGCGGTGCTGCAGTTTTGAGAGATTTTGCCACCATAACTTGTTCCTGCTGTACCTTGCCTACTGAATCCATGGTCATAGTCATCTTCAACTACATCTCTTCCATTCTCGCCCCTTGCTGATCCAAGCGTTGGTCTACCGCCGCCAGGTGAGAGCAGGGTTAACAATTTCGGTTTGAATATTATTTCGTTTGGGGGCGAAATGGACGAAATTGGCAAAATTTCGGTAATTTCGGATGAAATTTCGGTGATTTTTGGCCAAACGGGATGATCAAATTTGAATTTAAAAATTTACAAATTTCCAAAAAATGAAAAAAAAAACAGCGTCAAGGCTGGGTTTCGAACCCAGGCCAACGACGCTACACAAACGATGGCATACCACTGGGCTGCCTGTGGGCTTGTTGTGTATTCGCTATTTTTAGTTTACGTAACCCTCAAAATTCAAACCAATCGAAATATTTTGAACGAAACCAATTTCTTTCGGATGGGAACGAAATGGACGAAATTTCGGTGATTTCGGCGAAATTTCATCGAAATTGTGAACCCTGGGTGAGAGTTCATCTCTTCCCGCATCATTCTCATCTCCGTTTTCCACAACTCTGCTAACCTCACCTCCATTCCCTCCATTGCCGTCACCACTTGACGGACTTGGACTCCTTGCTTCACCGGAGCCGTGGTGTTCCCCCTCGAAGCCGACCGAACCTAGAGTTAGGATTTACAGCAATCGCCTAAGCAATCACTAACCCTCTCTTGGGATTTCACTGATCAAGGCCGCGAGATTCTCAGAACAACCAACGGATTGAACAAGCTCTGATACAATCTGTCATAACCCAATAGCTGTCGGGATGACGAGCTCGGGATTTCGTTCTCTCTGAGAGACGAAGAACCGAAAGGGGAAAAGGAGCAGGTAGAAAGAGGAAGAAGAACTGCAGCATTCTCATTCTTTTTTGATAATCCCCTAAGGGTGAGCAGTGTATTGGCTTATAAGCCATTGTAACTATTACATGGGTCCGGCCCAATAGCCAATTCATCAAGCCGTCAGAACGTCGGTGCAACTAACGATCAAGTGGAGTCCTCCGAAGCGTCCGATCTTCGTTGTGCCGTTCGGGCCATGCTAACCTCCGTCTGATCTTCCATGGACCAATCGGGTCAGGTTACCAGCCGTTGGATCCTCATAAGGCTGAAGCATTTTTCTAAAGCCGTCGTCATCTTCCCCAGCAGAGTCACGACCTGAAGACTGTCGCCGCACACTTTCGTTGTCACCTGTTGCTGCCACAGTCGTGACAGCTCTCGACCTGAAAGGCCTTGGAGATGATGTCGTCGTGTAGAAAGACGTGGTTCCGGCTGTTGCAGCAGCCGTACACGCGCGGCCCGACCAGCTCCGCCATGGACAACAACACCCTTAGGGCCTCACCCTCAACCAAGCCTGCAAAGAATCAAGCAGAAAGTGCAACATCGAGATCCTATCAAGAAACACAAATTCACTTCATTACGGTACAGTAATCTATTAAAACTTCATAGTTGAAATCGCATCAAGAACTCAAGAAACAGGGAGGGTCCAAGAACCCTTTGGCTCCCGAATCGGGAGAGAAGAAGAGGAAGCAGAATTTGGGGGATTAGTAATCGAACACGGCGGCGATGTAATCCGACTACTCACCGACTGGGAGCAGCTGGGGGGGATGGGCCGTGGAGGCTGGAGAGCGGCCGAGGAGAGGGAGGTGATTAGAGGAGAGAAACCGCTGGGGTTGAAGGGAACGGGAAGAAACCAGGGGCAAAAAATACAGTAGGAAAAAGTTGAAGGGGCAGTGACGACGACAGATGTGGGGAAAGGGGGTAAAGAAAAGCGATGAAGGAAGTAAAACGGTTAGTGATGAGGACATGACCCCTATGGATATAACCATATTTACTATGCTTACTGTTCCAAGTATAAGAGCTCGTACGCTTCACTTAAATTATCAGGTGAGCTTGTTTTTAGGAGTGTATTTATATTATATGAACTATATGATGCTACCTGATGATGAAATATATATATATGTGCAGCACCATGTCACTTTTGGTCTAAGACAAGCAAGCAATTCGAGCTGAACCTGTTTTGGAATCCAGTTCGGCCTCCGGAATCAGCCTGACAACACCAACTTAAAACAGGCATAACTTTCACATACGGAGTCCGTTGGAGGTCCACGAGTACTTGATTGAAAGCTTATTTCGTCCTCTTTCAAACGGATCTGGCCTCACCTTCAAATTCCTTCTGGACTGATCGTAATCATCAAAAGAAGACGTCATATCACTTGTTTGGGCTAATCTGGGCTTTGTAATCATACTGAACTTGGCCCATCTGCCGGCGGCCCACCTGGGGGCGTGGTTACTGTTCACATGAACAGTAATCCGTGAAATTAGTCCCACCCTCTTAGTTCTATTAGATGTGTGGCTCCTCATCCCCTATTTAAGGAGGCCACACCTCCTCTAGTTTTCTTGGATTTCGTTGAGTTAAGGTTTAGCCATTGTGCAAACTTCTGTTCTTCAGTTGTGTCGGACGACCACCTGTCAAGACAGCTTTCGAAATCCCAACTTATAAATATTTCAATCCATATTTGTAATTTCAGATTGCGTTTTATCTTGTTCTTGCGTGTTCTTCGATTGCATGCAGGAATAGGCCTTCGTGGTCAGGTTGATCGCGTTTCCAGCACGGTCGATAACATCGCGGAGTTGGTTCAACGATTGCTAAGGCGCAAGTGTCGTCGTACGGTTGTAGTCGGATCGCGAGAGTCACCTCCACCAAAATCGATAGTTATCAATCTCATCGAAAGATCGGGCACCCCGCCTCCATCAGGTGGTATCAGAGCTTCAGTTGATCGGTGAGATTTTTCAGTTTTCTAGTAGTAGATTCGTTTTTCATACCTAGAGTCCAGAAAATTGCCCAAAAAACTATTGCACCTATCATCTGTACCGAGCCCCTTTGAGCCATTGCAATTTTCTTTTCGGTATTTTGCTTGTGAATCATTGGTTGCATCGTCGTGTCTAGTTGCTGATTTCTAGTTCTAGTTATTGTCTAGTTAGTCTTTGCCTAGTTGCATCTCGTGTTTCCTTTGCGTCGCTTGATCGTTCTTTTAGGGTTCTTAGTTTTTGCATCTAAAATAGAAAATTCGTGGGTTATAACTCCTCTAATCCGCACAAAAAATAGAAAATTTGTATTGTTGTTAATCCAAAAAAGAGAGAGAGGATTGCTGTGATCTTTTGGGAGAATTGATGTTATTTGCGACTTATGGCAAATCCTAGGGTTGGCCAAATAGTAGAAGGAGAAAGAGGCAACCGCAAAAAAAAAAAAAAGCCGCGGTAAAAAAAAAGAAGAAAAAGAAAACGAAAAGAAAAATACATAAAAATTAGTCGAGACCTTCTGTGTACAGCCACAAGCTTCCATTAAAAAAATTCAGCAAGTTTGGCCTATGGAATCAAAAGATATAGTAGTCATTTCAAGATTGAACACGAGACGGTTTTGAGTCCGACTAGGATTCCGTTTCCGAGACACCTTCAGTAAAACGGGCATAACTTTTGCATATCGCGTCCGTTTTTGACGTTCTTGTGCTCGTTTCGAAGCTAATGACGAGGCACATCTTTTCGACCTAATCCACTAGTTGCCCTCTAGGTGCCCCAAAATCGGCCATCTTCGGCCCCGAATTCACGTCGCAAGTTTTCGTTTTCTGTTTTTGCTATTTCCTTCGATCTTCCTTTTGGAATTTAGAGTTCGCCTCAACTGCAAAGTTGTAGATCTCGTCGAAACCCTTCAAACAAGCATATATAAGCTATACAAAACTTTGTTCTTTTCATCATTTGAGACTAGCTATTGTTTCTGCTCAATCTAGAGGGTTGTTTACATTACACGTTATTGTATCTTTGTGCTCTACATCGTGTGAACAATCTTGTGCCCCTACACAGAGGTTTGAGTACTTTTCTAGCGTCTCTCCTAGCACTTGGTGTGAGAATTTCCTTTGCTTGCATCAAGTCACATTAATCTTTGCGTGTGTGTGCATACACTTCTCTTGATAGGCTTTGATTAGCTAGCTTTGATTAGGCTAAGATCAACAACATTGACTAGTACTTTGAACATTTATTCAACTTGTAGTTGCTGAATTGATTGTTGCTAATCCTTGCTACCATACTTGAGCCTTCCCAGCTACACCTCTTCTACACCGTACAGGCTGAACTTCTCCTAGCAATCGCTCCATCTAATCTTTGAAGATACGTTGATACCGCTGGTTGCCGATCACCCCTGTTTGCTTGGTAAGAATTGGTAAGAATTCGATAGAAGGCTTGAGTGTGAGCGACTTTTGAACCATCACATTCTAGTAGTTGTTAGGGACATATGCTTGTTTTCTACTAACTATGACAGGTTCAAGATCACATAGTAGGGAGTTTTGTGAGATCAACAACACCATTGACTCATCTCCTGTGCCTGAACGAGGTAAATTTAAGTATGCATTTCCATCCTTTGCTGGTAACTTTGATCCTGATGCCTATGTTGACTGGGAAATAGCATTAGAGAAAGAATTTGAATATTATGATTGGTCTGATAGGCAAAAGATTAGAGCCGCTACTAGTGTTTTTGTTGAGGATGCAATACTTTGGTGGAAGTATTTAAATAGACATGGAAGAGTGCCTCAAACTTGGAATGCATTAAAGAAACTTTTGAGAGATGAATTCGTTCCTAAATATCATGCTGATTATTTACTAGCTAGATTGCAACGTGTAAATCAAGGTAGTAGAAATGTAAGGGAATACTATCATGAATTGAAAACTCGTTTATTGCGTTGTGGTTTAGAGGAACATGCTAAAGCTACAGAAAATAGATTCTTAAGTGGACTTAATCAGGGAATTCAGGACCTTCTTGTTCATAAAGAATATAATTCTCTCTCTTATTTGTTTATACTTGCCTGTAAGGTTGAAAGTCAGATTGAGAAGAAATTAAGAATACATGATGATAGGAAACATCAGAACAAGCCTATGTTTGTGTCTTTTTCTGTGACTAACGACTTGCAGGAAGTTGAGATCCATGCCGAAGAGGAGAATGAGTTGATTGCACCACCTACTCCATTGGTTGAGAAGGAAGATGAGGAGATGGAAGCGCCTACATCATCTGAGGAGAGCCAAAAAGGTAAAGATCATGGTGCTATCATCACTCAAGGTGAGTATGATTTTGAAGAACTACATTTGTCCACTGTTCATGCTATTTTAGAGCAAAAATTAGTGGAAAACAATTCTGATATGCACATATTTCAAGTAGAGAATACTGATGCATTGATTTGATTGCACCATGTGATGAAATAATTGAATTGCTCATTGTTTTGAGTGATTTATGTGATGCGTTAATCGCATATAATGATCATGTGAAATTGGTTAGACATAAAGAAGTTTTGACTAGAATTTCTCCTACTGATTCTTTGTGTTACATTATGTTGGATTCACCTATGGAATTGTCACATGCTATGGAGAAAGTTTCTGAAATTGTATGTTCAAAATACTTGTCTAGTGCTTACACCCCTGGGTATAAGTTTAATTTGATTAGAGATTATGGTGTAAACAATCAATTTATTGTTTATCGAATATGCATAACTTATGATTACATGGATAAATTAAAGCTTGCTATTTTGAACAACAATTCTTGTGTGCTGAATCTTGTTCAATATGAGAGTAAAATAAAATTTAGTGCTCATCCTATGCCTATGTGTTCACCTTTTATTACACCATCTAGTGTGGACAATCTGAATGAAGATGTTGAATTATGGAAGAACTTACAAATCTTTTCACCATTGCTAGATGAATTTGCTATTGCTCGATTGAAATCTGATTATATGGATGAATTTTGTTTGATTCCAAAAGTTGTAGATTTGCCCATATGTGCTACCCCTGCAAGTTTACAACTTCAGAGATTTGAATTGCATAAACGCTTCACTTACATTTGCAAAACTAGTTGCAATAATTGTTGTGTGAGAACTTTTGTTTTGATCATTCACATATATGATTACTCTTGGGTTAATAATACAATGATTCTTTATGGTCGCTGTTGTCTTCTAACATTAATTGTGCAACAACGAAGAACCGTTAAAACAGATGACATATATGTATACCATGCATACACTTTGGCTTCTTTGTTACCCTATTTTCAGCTTATCAAAAGCCGAGGACGACTTTGTTTTCAAGAAAGGGAGGATGATGAGGACATGACCCCTATGGATATAACCATATTTACTATGCTTACTGTTCCAAGTATAAGAGCTCGTACGCTTCACTTAAATTATCAGGTGAGCTTGTTTTTAGGAGTGTATTTATATTATATGAACTATATGATGCTACCTAATGATGAAATATATATATATATATATATATATATATATGTGCAGCACCATGTCACTTTTGGTCTAAGACAAGCAAGTAATTCGAGCTGGACCTGTTTTAGAATCCAGTTCGGCCTCCGGAATCAGCCTGACAACACCAACTTAAAACAGGCATAACTTTCACATACGGAGTCCGTTGGAGGTCCACAAGTACTTGATTGAAAGCTTATTTCATCCTCTTTCAAACGGATCCAGCCTCACCTTCAAATTCCTTCTGGACTGATCGTAATCATCAAAAGAAGACGTCATATCACTTGTTTGGGCCAATCTGGTCTTTGTAATCATACTGAACTTGGTCCATCTGCCGGCGGCCCACCTGGGGGTGTGGTTACTGTTCATATGAACAGTAATCTATGAAATTAGTCTCACCCTCTTAGTTCTATTAGATGTGTGGCTCCTCATCCCCTATTTAAGGAGGCCACACCCCCTCTAGTTTTCTTGGATTTCGTTGAGTTAAGGTTTAGTCATTGTGCAAACTTCTGTTCTTCAGTTGTGTCGGACGACCACCTGTCAAGACAGCTTTCGAAATCCCAACTTATAAATATTTCAATCCATATTTGCAATTTCAGATTGCGTTTTATCTTGTTCTTGCGTGTTCTTCGATTGCATGCAGGAATAGGCCTTCGTGGTCAGGTTGATCGCGTTTCCAGCACGGCCGATAATGTCGCGGAGTTGGTTCAACGATTGCTAAGGCGCAAACGTCGTCGTACGGTTGTAGTCGGATCGCGAGAGTCACCTCCACCAAAATCGATAGTTATCAATCTCATCGAAAGATCGGGCACCCCGCCTCCATCAGTTAGGAGGAAAGCAGGGAAAAAGTGAAAGCGCAAGAAAAAGACGAATCTGGCGATCGCACAGAAGGAGGTGAAGACAAACAGAGGCAATCGACGGGGAGAAAGGAATAAACAAAAGGGGAAATCGCAAGAACAATCCAGAAGAGCCAGAAACACGCGACGAAGAAAAAAAAACGCAGAAGAAGAGAGGAGGTAGGCGGCGGATGCCGAGAGCAGGAACAGACGAACAGTTGCCGACGGGTAGGAAGGGAGCCGGCGAGCCGAACGGGCGAAGAAGAGAGCAGGCGAGTCGAACAGGCGACGAGACGGAAGTAGAACAGACGCACCGAGAACGAGAGGTGACAAGAATGCACAGAAGGGAGGAAACAAAGGGTGAGGGGAAGAACATGGCTCGAAGGCACAGGGCAAGCACAAGAAACGAGGAGATAAGAGCACATGGTCGGGAGAAGACAGCGCGTGGGAGCGCACCGGGCGGGCGAATCGAAGGGCCGAGAATGAGGTAAAACCATCGGACGGCATCGACGAGCCGAAGGGCTCGCAGGCAAGCAAAACGGCCGGGCGATCGTACGGCCGCGAACGAAAGGCGCGGAAAATCCGACAGGGAAGGAGAATCGGGGCGACGTGGCCTAAAAATTGGAGCCTCAACTTTTTCCCTCTGTTTATACCGGAGGATTGTGCTGTCATGTAACAGGATTGGCTCCTGTTTGTCTTGGCCAAAACATTGTCATAGACTCCGTTGCGTCTCTGTTTAGTTTTTTTTTCTTCATCTTTGCTCGTGGTTGAAAAAAAAGCCCGATCTTAGATGGCATTGGTTAGGAGCTGGTAGTATGACAGTGTGGAGTATATTTCAATCCCTGCTAATCATTTTCTTACTCTTTTGTGTTTGTAAGGAAATTGATCTATTTTTTCATAAAAAAATCCTACGTTTTTTTATGCTTTTTAAGGTGAAGCCGTAAGCATCGGGTGTCCTGTGTGACAAAAAAAGTTTCTCAAAAGTTAAAGGATAAGTTCTATAGGACGGCGATCAGACCTGCGATACTATAGGAGCAGAATATTGGGCGACTAAAAGACAATATATACAGAAGATGAGTGTAGCGGAGATGAGGATGCTACGGTGGATATGTGGTCACACAAGGCGAGATCGAATCCACAATGAGAATATACGTGATAGGGTGGGGGTAGCACCAATTGAAGAGAAGCTTGTCCAACATCGCTTGAGATGGTTTGGACATCTCCAACTGAGGCCTTCTGAGGCACCGGTACGTAGTGAAATTTTAAGACGTACTGAAAACGTAAGAAGAGACAGAGGTCGACCAAGATTAACGTGGGAGGAAGCAGTTAAAAGAGATTTGAGAGATTGGAATGTAGCTAAAGAATTAGCTTTGGATAGGAGCGCTTGGAAGTTAGCGATCCACGTACCGAAACCATAAGAAGATTTAGGGGTTGTGTTTTAGGCTCTCGGCTCGGATGGCAGGATATACAGTCTAGGGTTTTAGCCTTATAGGTTTTATTATTATTATTATTATTACATTTCTATTTTATTTTATTTTTTTTATTTGCAAGACTCTCGTCTCTTTGACTTTGAGGAGGTTTCATTCCTAGTCTACCCTAACTTGTTTGGGATCAAAGGCTTTGTTGTTGTTGATGTTGTTGTAAGGTGAAGCCGGTTCCAGCTAGTGGTGGCCAAATAGGTGGCACGACACGGCCCGATAAGGCCAGCGTAGTAAACGGGTTGTGTTGTGTTGTGTTGGCCCAAGGGGTGGGGAGGGGAGCCAGCCTAGGCACGGCACATCGGCACTTCGTGCCATGCCATGCTGACTTGGACACGGTTGGCCCGTTTAGCCCCCAAAATTTCAAAATTTAAAAAAAACAAAAAAAAAATCATAAAAATGTGTAGAATTCGTAAATACATATGAAAATTGTTAAAATGAGACAAGAATATTAAAAATATAATAAAAAGTTTTATTAATATTTAAATGGTTATCTCATTAAAATATTTATCAAGTAAAAAACTCAACATGAGAAAACCTTGGCAAAGAAAAAAGAGTACAATCTATAGTTCTACATATATCCTTATTCTAAGTGTCGTTGTCTAGATACAAGTTTTCGAACACTTCTAATAACTCTGGATTTTCTACAGAGTATTGTGTTCGTGAATCAGTTTGTTCCCAATCATTCACAGTTAGAAGTATCTCCACCATCTCACTCGTGAGATATGTTCTTCTCTCCTCCAATATTCTTCCAGAAACACTGAAAGCAGGCTCGGAGGAAACCATCGAGACAGGAATAGTTAACACATCACGTGCAAGTATGGATAGCATTAGATGTGTTAACTTATGGGTATGCCATCATTGCAAAATTTTGAAGCCTTCAGCGAATCCACTGTATCGCTGTCTAGATAGGCAGATAGTTCTCTACTCCTTGGGTGAGATGTTGGACTTAGTTGAGAAGGTGTCACTGTAGAATAACAGGACCAAGACCTGGACCTAGAGGAAGAGCTTTCACCCCAGATCTTAACCCACATATTTGTCTTGTTACTTAAGGTGGATGCTAGTGAAAGTCATTGCAAGCGGACTCACTGAAACTTATTTTCATACCTTCAAAAAACTTTATGTAATCAATAACAAACATCTGCAAAATAGTTAGAATAATCTAGTCATGTAGCATCACTAAGAAGATCAAGAACATTAACAAATCCTTGAATTTTAGCTTTAGGAACAAAAATAAATGCAAATGCATATATGAAATGGATTTCTCTCTAATATTTAAGGTATTTACTTTTCATAGCAATAATAGCATCTCATAAAACTTTGTTATTTTCAAACATTTTCAATTGACTAGCAATCTATAAAATACTATGCATAATAATAGAAGATGTTAGATAATATACAACGCACAAAGCAACAGTTGCCTCATAAATTTTTCTAAAAACTGAATTATCTTCTCAGCAACAAACCAATGTTGCTCAATCAATAGTACAATACCCTCAGTGCTCTGATAGTGCGTTTGAATAAAAACAAAAAAAAATGTTTTTATATGGTAAAAGACTCTTAAGCATCAAGTATAGTTCCATCTTACTGGCATGTTCAAACCAAAGTTTCTTGGATGTGTACCCATGGCCCTGCATAAGTTCTTATATGTTGGTATTCTTTGGTTAGAATTATTCAAGAAAGATATTGCATCGCGGAAAGCTTTAATATACGAAGTCAACCTTTTTAAACTATATTTTACTATAAGGTTAATAATATGACAAACGCATCGTTGATATAGCAAGAAGGAATCAATGTATAT
The DNA here is from genome assembly GCA_036346255.1 of Ampelocalamus luodianensis. Classification (NCBI taxonomy): domain Eukaryota; kingdom Viridiplantae; phylum Streptophyta; class Magnoliopsida; order Poales; family Poaceae; genus Ampelocalamus; species Ampelocalamus luodianensis. Next base: position 40,906,837 of record CM070634.1, on the reverse strand, counting down.
ACTCAACACTGGAGTAAGAATATCCATGGCCCTAGAGTTTGAAGAAGCATTGTCTAAAATAATTGAGAATATTTTGTTTGTAAGACCAAAGTTTTCCACAACTTTAATAATACAGTCTGCAATATTCTTACCCGTGTGTGCTACATGAGTTAATTTGAAATCTATAATTATTTTCTCTATTTCCGGTTATCATTAACATAAAGAGCAACTATACTAAGATAATCCTCCCTAGCCTGACCACTCCATATATACGAGATCAGGGCCACTGAAAATGTGCACGTACTAAATATATCCTTTGATTTATAACGATGTTCATTGTAGTATTTAACTAGATCCCTAGTTACTGTTTGTCTAGAAATAGTAAAAATCTAGGATTATACACAGTCCTAATGTAAGTTTCGAAAGCAGTGGACTTCCCAAAGCCTAAAGGTAAATCCTCATAAGCAATTAAACAACAAAGATATTGACAGACCACCTTAAGAATGTAGTCCCAGATATGTACCATACTGTCGGGGTTGTACTGCAGCTGCGTTTGCCTCATCGCCAATCCATACTTAGCCTTACATCTTGTAGCTTATCTAAGCAAGTGCCCCATTCTACCTGAAGACTTTACAAACAATTTATGACGACAAATTTTGCAAACAACACATGGTACGTGATTTCCTTGTGTGTCTGGCTTGGTTGTCTTGTCCAAATTCTCCCGGATTCTTGATGTACACTACATCGATCTCTTTGCTCCGGTGGTCGCCGACGAAGATGCTGTTGTAGAGCCTGATGACGAAACTCCTCCTTGCCCTTCCAGTAACAACTCCGGTTGGTTTGATGCAGCGACATGGATGCAATTTCCTCTAGTAAAAGTGTAACATCCCAAAATTTTGGTCTGATTTGAAGTTTAAAAACAAAAATAACCATTTGAATTTTTCAGTTAAAGTTAAAGCTTAATTAGAATTTTTAGAGATCAAAAACAATTTAATATGAATAATCTCAACATCAACTATTGTCAAAACTATTTTATTTGGATTCTATGTACTTGGATATATTTTCTAGAATTTTTTCGAGTTCATTTGCTATTTTCTATTTGTTATCTGTATTTTCTGCTATTTTCTAAAAAGAAAAACAAAATTATAATCTCAGAAATCCTTTGGGCCTATTTCCCTTTCCCGGCCCATCTCTCTACTTCTCGGCCTAGCCCAGCAGGGCTTTGCCAATGCGTACACGCTACCGTACCAGCCATTCCCTTGCTCTCTCTGACCGATGGACCCCACCGGGTCGTCGTCGTCCTCCGTTCCTTCTTCGCCGAGCTTCGCTCCAATGTCCGTCATGGGAGGAACTCGAGCTCGTAATGACAAGGGACAAATCTCCAACTAAAGTCCAACTGGAAGATGCGTGGAATCCTATCTCCTATTCTTCCGCACCCGTATCTGCACCCAAACGTCACCGGATCGGACTCTATCTCTAAGAGCAAGCAAATCCGAGAATATCTCAAATTAGGGATTCGTCATCTGAGCCTGATCTCGGGGTATAAATAGTACCCAGGGGTGCGCAATCTTTCCCTCGTCCCAAACCCCAGCTCAATTCCACCTGAGATCACCTTGAGCCGTCGCCAGCGTCGCCCTGCCCCTGTGGACCCCACCGTTGACTCCCTCGTCACCGGAGCTACCTCGCGCACCCCTTCTTCACCCTAGAGCGCCTCTGGTTTTCATCCCCGGCAAAACCCGATCATCACTCTCCGCTCCGGTGCCAATTACGGCCACCACCGTCATTCTCCCATGCCAAGTCAGGTACCGCTAAGTGCGCAATAGCAAGAGCTCTCCAATGCGCACACTCACTACCGTCGATGAGCCGCCGTTCGCCGTTGTCGTACAAACCCAAGGCCTCGTCGTCATCCAGTGATGTGGCAGCCCACATCATCGCCCCGTCGATAGCCACCTTAGCGGTCATGCGGGCATGTCCGCCAGGTGTCACCCAGTCAGTCGCCACGTCAACGCCGATGCGGTAGTTCAGATCCAATCTCTCGTAGATTAGGTCCACGTGAGTCGAGTTGTTGAATCATGGGTCCCACCTGCCAGATCGAGTCCTTTTCGGCTGATATTCCTTGCTGACGTCAGCTGACATCATAATTTCCTTTTTCTTCAGAGAAATAATTCCAGAAAATCCTTTTTAGGGTTTTTCTTTAGATTAGATCTTCCAAAGCTCATATCTTTTGCATCCGAACTCCGATTGAGTCCATTCAAATTCCTAAATTCATCTAAATTCGAGATCTATTTATCTGAGATCTTTATTTAATTTTGGAGTTTGTTTTCTCTTTGTTATTATTTATTTGGTTTATTTACCTTGTTTACGAGTAGACGTTGATACTTCGGGAAGTTTTGAGTAAGGAGGAGTACCCCAAGATCAAGATCAATCCCAGGATTTATTTCAAGGCAAGTCGCGGTCCTTTGATCATATTGAACCTATGATTTCAAAAGTACATTGTTTTATACAACTGCATGCTATCTTTATACAAATTATTTTGGGATTAGCTATTACCTGTTGTCATTATGTCTCCATTGATTATTCGAATACCATGAATCCTTTGTCAACTTAGCATGAATAATTCTAGTTGAACATATTTGTATCGCCAACACGAGGTATCATACTGATGCTTAGTTCAGCTTAGTTACGATGGGTTCATTATCACATGTGTCATAATGAGTAATATTGACTTAATGATATATGGAATCGTGGTGGTTTGCCACCGTTATTTAAAATTTATGTACCGTGACAGGGTGTGTCGTTGGTCTTAGTTAAACAAAATGGTTTTCGCTCCAGCGAGTGGTCGGTGGATGTGGAGGGTACGGTGAGTACACTGTGGGTTTGTGGTAGTTTCGTCTGGGTAACTTGTCAAGGACTTAATCTTGTGCGCCATTGAACTAGGCCTTTCGTACAACCACATGCCTGGAATGGGATGGGCCTAGTCTAGTAGGTTATGGAGTTTTGGCAATTGACATCTCAGGTAGTTTGTGGGTGGAGGTGTGTATCCTTTTCTAACGTCATATCTATGGGCGGCATTTTCACCGTCTCTAGGTCCAACGTTGTGCGTGTAACACCCCAGCCCATCATGAGCCTGGAATGCTACCATAATAGCATAAAACAAATTAATTCTAAGGCACTTTACAAAAAAAATTCGGCAGAACCTCCTTTGTATAAATAATCATACCGGAGGTTCGCACAAGAAACAATAACAATAATCAATTAACCAGTCTTCCAATTCAAAACATAATCATAAAGACATCCATATTATGCTAATCAACGCTATTACACAAATCCAACATAAGGCATAACCAAAAGAGAAGCCCTTAAGCAGTTTATTCAGTTATTTAAGCATGATTAACTTTATTGAATTATAATCTCAATGTTCGTGGCAGTGCTTCAAAACTATAACTATGCCCTCCCATGCATGTCGCGCCCGTTTTGAGAGGTACCTAAACAAACAACAACAACAAGGGTGAGTTCGATGACTCAGCAAGTACACTATAATCAAAGACAACATTCTTAATGGTAATTCAACAACTCAATACACTTCACAACATTTAGGATAAACCATGCACATGCTATGCAGTATGCTCAACTCTCACTTTATCCTTTACTTTGTCTCTTAGCATTACACTGACGCGGGTGTGCATCCGTCAATGCACACCCATGCTCGTGCCTTCTAGCACAGGACCAATTGCCCACATACCACCAATGTGGGGATCTAGGCCCATGCTCCACGAGCATGGGGATCTTTGCCCGTCATCATTATGACGGGATCTCAAGAATAGCATGGTCAACTCGTGACCGAGCCCACAAATGCCAACATGATGCGTGTGTATGCAATTTCAATAAGAACAATAAATGAACAAATGCATTTACATCTTCATGGCATACAAGTAGACTATTCATAATACAACTTTCTCATCCTTAGGTATCATACTTTTCCAACATCAATGCGTAGTATATAACATATGCACCACTACACACGAACTATAATTTTCACATCGCAATGACATTCATGGTTCACACCAAACATTATCTAATATAACACAAGACTCCACTCAATAAGTTCAATGCTATTCCTTAATGCACTTGCAATACAGTAACAAAAACATTCATAAGCATACTTCATCATAGAGATGCATTTCAGTAACAGGATCATATATAAGCCACTTCCATACTCAAACTAACTAAACAATGACATTCACCACAAACAATCAATTCAACACTCATTCAACATCTGTCTACTAAAATTGTACTTGCCTCAACCGTGCGAAGGTGGATGTCGAGGATAAGGTACTGCTCCCGAGCCAAACCCACACCTGGACATATAAATGAGACATGCTAAGGCTACCATGTAGGTCTAATAACAAAACTGTAATCACAAATGAACTCATCGTCCACTGACGCGATCCCGACTCTATTATCGGCTGCCAGATTTCCTTTCCAGAGAACAGCCCCTTGAAAAATCATAACTTCTTGTACAGAAATCCAAATGAAGTGATCTTGGACATTCTGAAAAGGTTATTGAATTCCCCTTCTAAACCTAGTTGGTGAGGTTCTCTTATTCGGCCCTTTACTAGCCCTACCAAGCCATTCAACAAAGCATCAATTTTTGCGTCGGGTCTCTGGACAGCAACAATAAAACTATCATAACTTTCTATACATTCATCCGAATTTCATGATCTTTACTTTTCCTGAAAGCTGGAAGGATTATCTATATTTTTCGTTATGGCGAGACCCTCTGATTTGTCCTCTAAATATACGCTTAGGTCAAAACACTAAAACCTGTAAGACCAGCAACCATTCCACAGCATAGACCCAATAAGAATAAAATCATAACTTTTGCTACAGAGGTTCAAATGACGTGATTCTTGTCGGCAATGAAAGATAACGAGATATTCTACAACTCTCTAGGAGATCCCAAGTTCCAATTCGGCACTTATCAAATTCTTACTTAATTAACAAGTTAACTGCAGATTCTCGTCAGGATTTTGGGACAGCAGCACTAAACAAATCATAACTTTCTAACCGTTAATCGGATTTGGGCGTTCTTGGCGGCCACTTAAACCTAAGAACAAACCCCACATATCTCTAGGAGATGGGGTCTCCAGATTCTGCTTCTAAGGATACGAAAACAGCCACGCACTAATCTGGACAGAACGCGATCTAAACCCGACATTGCTAGAAAAACAACAATTAAACATCTAGACGATGGGACAGCGGTTACCCTTGACGAACGACGTGAGCGACGACGATCTCCACCCCCAATACGGCCTCCTCTACTCACCTCCTTCCTCCTCCCATGGCCGGCGGCGGGGAGTCGTGCACCGGGGAGAGTCGTGCACAGGGAGGCGCCGGTGGAGGAGCTGCCGGGGGGAGGGCTGCCATGGGAGGAGGTGCTACAGTGGCGGCGGCCACTGTAGCGTCGTGCTCTGATACTCCACTACAATGTAGGGCTAGGGTTTGCCTCCCCCTTTAAGTGGTTCCTCGTTGGGCCAAAGCTATGGGCAAAGGCCGAGTTCTAATACTCTTTCTAACTTCTGAATTTTTCTTTTCTAATTCTATTTAATTTCAGTACTAATCACTTATTTGTTTTATTTTTAAACGGGATATTACAGTGCGTCAACCACGATGAAGTTTTGGGTGGCTGTAGGCATAACGTGAGAGTCAATTGTTGAGATAAAATTTCTAAAAGGTTTTGTTATGATTGGTGATCGTGTACAACTTTTGCAGAGTGTTAATTGATCTATTCGAATAGATGCGTCCTCAGTTATGGATATGTCCGGGGATTTTACACGGGAGTTAGAGTTTGTTCAAAATATGTCGGAGTGTGGATGGGAAGTTCACTTGATGAATATAATGTTTGTTTGGTGAACGGGTATTTCACTCGGTGGTTTGTGTCGATTGGTGAATTGGGGATTCACTTATCATTGGTTTGGTTGGAAAGTGAATGGAAAGTTCACTGGTTGTTTCAAAAAAAATGTTTAATTATTTATTACTGTTTTCAATTACGTATTTTAATCTATTTTTTGTATTTATCGTCAATGTTGCTTTCTACAAAAGAACCATCCAGCTAACGTTTGTTCAAGCCTTGTATGAATACTATTTGCATACATTTCCCCACGACTTACTGAGTGCTTTATGCACTCACGACTTATGTCATTGTTGATCAGTTGAAGAATATCAAGCTGCACAAGAGTTCTTCGTCCAGGAGGACCATGAAGGTTTTGCGGATTAGGATGCGTTCTCCACTCGATTGCCTGTGGGCATGTTGATTGGCCATTTCAAGAGTTTCGTTCCGCTGGAAGAGTTTATTTGTTTCTTTAGCCCTGCGTGACAAGTTAAGTAAACGTTGATCATAAGGTCCAGTTATTATTATTATTATTATTATTATTATTATTATTATTATTTGTTACTTTGAGATCTTTTTAGTTAAATCGAATAAATAGATGATATTTCATCACTGTTTCTTGTGTGAGCTAGCTACTAATCTGGGACTAATTCAGAATACACAGAGGGTTCCTGAAATGTATTTTTGGGTCCCAACAGAAAGTATGTAGTCACTAAGAGCAAAGCTATTGTAATTTTTCATAACGAAAAATGCAAAATTGAAACTTACACTATTATTTATTTGATCTTAGCATAAAAAATAATAACAATAAAAATATGCAAAAAATATTAGTGTACCTCTTTTGCTGACTTATTGCCAAAATTTGAATTTTCCAAAATCTCACACAATTTTTTTGAATTTTGCAAAATTATCTCACAATGAAACTTTATTTGCACAATAGAATTCAAAAGAGAGGTCGAAGAATGGATGGATACAGAATGAGAGGGGTTGGTGGTTATTTATAGAAAAAAATTTAGGATTTTTTTACTATTTTAAAGCCCCAAACAGTCAAATAAAGGTTGAATTTTTGAAAAATCCAAACATTACTGTGCTAATTGGGCCAGATGGGCCATGACATGCCATGCTAGGCATGGCCCATAGTGCAAAATGGGCCCTAACAGGCGAAATCTTGCTGTGCCGTGTTGTGCCGGGCGCGGCCCACTATGCCGACATGGGACCCGACGACCATAATTGTGTCATACCGGCCCGGCCCGTCACCCTCGTCCCCTCTTCTGCCTCATCCGCGTGGCATGTGCGACACTACGCTCACATCACGTCGCCGCCCTTGCCTCCCGCGGCGCGCGCCGTCCCATCTCGGGGCACATTGCGCTCTGCACTAGCCTTGCCTCGCAAACCGCCTCTACCCCATCCCTTCTTCCCGTGCGGCCCAAAGACTTCCTTCCTTCCGCGTGACCTCGCCCATTCTGCGCCATCTCCACCCCCGTCCCCTGTTCTCCCTCCGCGTTGGCCACGGTCCATCTCCCCCAGCCCCCGCCCCCTCATCACCCTCCGCATCGGCCTCACCCCGTCAGTCGCTGCCTCCGCGCCGTCTCCCCCCTTTCCCTCTTCTCCCTCTGCGCCGTCCATCTCCCCCCGTCCCCTCTCCTCCCTTCGTGTCGGCCTAGCCCTGGCCTTCGCCGCCTCGGCACCGACCTTGCCCCACTGCCGTCGCGTTGGCCCCAGCCTCTTGGCTCCTGCCCTTGTGGGCCTCCTCCTACTCGCCCTCTTCGCAGCTAGACCACTGTGTCGTGCCTGGCACGGTCCAATACTGTTCGTGTCGTATTGGATTGCGGACCCAAACGCAGTCCGAGCATTCGTGCCTTGCCGTTCCGGCCCATAAATAGTATGAGACCGGCCGGGCCAATAGTGTCGTGCTTCGGACCAGCCCGACGGGCACTACCTATCTGGCCATGCCTAACTGGGGTTAGGGATGGGGGATAGGAAACTATAAACGCTGAGAGTTTGTTTGGATATATTGTGATTCGACTCAATCCCTTCAGATTAACTCAGAATTTAAACTAAAATTCTTTCCCATCCGAAGGATTAGTTGGATTGATTCTAATCCCCTCCGTATCCAAACAAACCCCCCAACAGTATAGCGAGGGAGATGACGCCCAGCCCATAGAAGCAACCCAACAGAAGAATAGGACGCGGACGGAGCAGCAGAGATGGCCGGGACTCTGGACCTCCCCGTGGTGGACCTCGCATCCTCCGACCTCCACGCCGTTGCCAAATCCATCCGGCAGGTTTGAAATCTGCTCCTCTTTCTTCTCGCCCCTTCCCAGAATTTGTTCGAGATTTTTGTTTGATGGAAGCAGCAAGCATAACGCGTGTGATCTTGGCCCGGTAGGCATGCGTGGAGTACGGCTTCTTCTACGTGACCAACCACGGGATCGAGGACGCCCTGCTGGAGCGGGTGTTTCCGGAGAGCAAGAAATTCTTCGAGCTGCCCATGGAGGAGAAGATGGCGCTGCAGAGGAACAGCAGCCACAGTGGCTATACTCCGCCCTACTCTGAGAAGCTCGACGCCTCATCCAAATTCCAAGGTTAGATTGGATGCTAATCAGGCCAACTCCTCCTTAATTTGCGATTTGCACTGCCCACCTTGTTAAATTTAGGTGGTTGTCAAATTAATATTCTTTATCAACAAGGGAAAATGGTAGCAGAGGGTTTGCTCGTCGCGAAACATTATTTTGTTAATTAGGATGACCTACTGGTTCTGAGTTCTGACATTTAAAGTTGATCAGCTTACTGAACTAGAAACAACCGTTGTTATAGTTCAATTAGCTCGTTTCCGGCAGCAATAGGTCATTCACTGCTTGTTTTTGGAGCCCTGGAGATGGCTAGATGTGTGAGGTGATCTTCAAGTACTTTTGGTAGATGGCGTCGTGCTTAAATTACTTTGTTTATTTAGGTTGTGCGCAACTCTCGGGACCAAATGTAGAAGGATAGTTCCAAAGGGAGCGGTCAAGTGTGGAATAACCCATTCCTCACATCATCACTGCCTATAGTTTGAAACAGCGACCACATTTTGAATATTTTACCTTTTACCAGTGTTCCCCTAGGAGCTAGATGCGGCCCTCCTGCCTAGGCCGCCTAGCCGATTTATCCCGCTTAGACGGCCGCCTAGGCGGTGATTAGGCGCTAGGCACTGGTCTGCCGCCCGACTAGCACCTAGCGGCCAGGGGAACACTACCATTTACATTCTTGTGTTTGTAATAATTATACAATTTAGAACTCTAATTATGAATAGTCATTACCTACGTAGGAGACCTCAAGGAGAGTATCTACATTGGGCCTATGGGAGACGGAGATATGCACAATGATGTGAATCAATGGCCTTCTCAAGGTATCTGTCTGCTTTGTTATCTCTTCAGGACTGATACAATTTGTCAATTGTCATCCTGCATTATATCTGATGGACATCATTCACTTGTTCTAATGTTATTTTGGGGCTTTTATTTTTCAAAAAAATAAAAAATAATTTCTATCTTTGTCTGGCTAAATTATCTGCAGAATGCTTTCCGTCCTGGAAAGAGACAATGAGGCTGTACCGTGCAAGTGCATCGTAAGTTTTCTTTGTTTTACTATCTCAGCAAACAACATTAAACAATTGTAGTACAATCTGCATTTGTATGTTGTTTTCAAAGAACTACTTATTTCAATATTGCTGCTTATTCTTCCTTACCAGGGCTACTTGCAAAAGGATAATGTCTCTAATTGCTTTGAGTTTGGACCTCGATGCTGAATTCTTTCAGAACAGTGGTGCATTTAACTGCCCGTCAGCATTACTTGGGTTATTGCACTACCCAGGTACATCATTGTATTTCCTTTTATTATATATGAAAGAATGAAAGTTCTATTCTAAATGATATGCAATGGAGTGATGGACTCCTAGATACATGCTTCATATTGCCTTTTGCTATCTTCTTGCCATTTCATGATTGCTAATAGTTGCTTGGATGGCCTCCTCTGCACTTATTTTTGTCTATGTGCCATGCTCCCATAAATAGAAATTTAAAAACGGAAACACATGTTTCTTTCCTTTGAAATCTGAACAAATTTCTGTTTTATTTGAACATGAATGGATGCAGCATGTGTCATTTTAAATAATGGAGAACTTTACATCCTCCTGTGTTGTCATGTGGGGCTGCGTCTATGGCCGGCGCCACAAGACGCGGGAACAACCGGTCCTAGCAGCAGAGCCGCCGGCCCTAGAGGCCGCATAAGAGTCCAATGTATCGCTTTAGGTAGTTGCAATCAGGAAGGTTTCAATTAGGGAAGTTTGTATTAGGAAGAGTAAGAGTTAGAGTCCTAGTCCAGGGAAGGATTAACCTTCTATATCAGATAAGAGTTAGAGTCCTAGTCCAGGGAAGGATTAACCTTTTCAGATTGTACTCCTATATAAGGAGCATATGCAGTAATAGAAAAACCAGCAAAGGATTGGGTTATTTCCCAATCTCCCTTGCGCCAAAAACCCGCTGCTTCCTACTATTCATCCGAGTACTATTCATCCACCCGTGGCTCCCTACGACTACGGCTGGCTACGAGCACGGCTGGCTGCGACCACGGCTGCCTACAACCACATCTGCTCATGACCACGGCTCTCTGCGACCACGGTTCCCTATGACCACAGGTCATCAGCGCCGATCGCCATTGCTTCCCGATGCAATCCACATCCGCCCGAGTTAATCTTGCCCTTCCGCCTCCGCTCCCAACGATCATCCCCTGACATCTTGGTATCAGAGCCAACCGCTGTCCCATCCTCCATGGATAACAGCGGGGGTTTTGATGACAACTTAAAGGAAATGATGATGAAGTTCATGGAAGACACCGGCAACCAACTAAAGCTGCTGCCTGAAGTATTGGATCGGCTCGACATCCACGCCGGCTAGCTTGCAACAGTTGGGAGCCGGCTGCAGCGCCATGATCACTGGTTGGCATGCATGGAGGGCCAACTCGTTAGTGAAGAAGGCGCTCGTTAGTGAAGAAGGCGCCGTGGATCAAGATGACCCGGACGCAGTAGCCTCGGTCGCTGTCGCCGCTACTGATGCAGCAGCCCGAACGATGGCCACGGATGCCGCGGCCAGGCACGCGCGCGGGCAGGACGGGGCCGGGGGATTTCTGCCCCGGCCATACCAGCCTCCACCCCGGGGTGATTTCGACAGGGCAGGAGGCCCTTGTAATCCACCACGCTATACCAAGCTCTCCTTTCCGACTTTTGACGGTCGGGAAGATCCGCTTCCATGGATCAATCGCTGCGAACAATTCTTTCGAGGTCAACAAACGCCGACGAAGGACAAGGTGTGGTTGGCCACGTATCATTTGACAGGGGCGGCACAGCTTTGGTACATGCGTCTAGAGCGCATGGAGGGCACCCCGAACTGGCGACACTTCACTGACATGGTCTCTCAGCGATTTGGAGCGCCAACCCTCCACAATCCCTTAGGCGAGTTGACAGCACTTCGCCGAACCAGCATGGTGGATGAATTCACCGAGCGGTTTCTGATGCTGTTAGCACGTGTTGGCTGGTTGGACGATGAGCAGCAGCGTATGCTGTTCACGGCAGGCTTGGGCGAGCCACTCAAGACCCACGTCGAGCTCCAGAAGCCCGGTGACTTGGAGGAGGCCATGGACCTGGCTCGGGCTTACGAACGCCTGACCACCTTACCGCGCGACGCCGGAGGATGGACCGCCACGCCACGGTCGGCCACATTCAAGCCCACGGCTGCACGGCCGAATCCACTACCGAGCAGTGCACTCCCTTCGGTTCCCGTTCCCGCAGCGAGCGTAGTGTTGACAAGCGCGTCAGGAGCGGCGCACTCATCCGCGTCGTTGACAGGCGCGTCACGCAGTACGCGCCCCTTCAAGCGCCTGACGCCTGCCGAGATGGAGGAGCGCAGAAGCCAAGGGCTCTACTACAACTGCGACGAAAAATTCCACCCAGGGCACCACAAGCTTTGTAATACATTTTTTCGTTGCAGGTGGAGCCCAACTCGGAGGAAGAGGAGGAGGAACCTAAGGTGGCGGCAACCATCTCCCTCCTCGCCTTGACAGGCATTCGCAAGACCCGGACGATGTAGCTCGCCGTCATCATCAACGATGTCCACCTTCTGGCCTTGGTGGACTCTGGGTCGACTCACAACTTCGCGGTGGCTGAATTGGTCGCACAGTGGCGTTGTGCCTCACACCACGCACATGTCTGTCAGTAGCAGTCGCAAACGACGACCAGGTCACAAGCGGCGGCATCTGCCGCGCCACGCCCATCTCCATCAACAAAGAAGATTTCATCCTCGACTTCCTTACGATTCCGTTGGGCGGTTTTGACGTCGTTTTGGGCGTCCAGTGGCTGGGCTCCCTAGGGCCCATAACTTGGGACTTCAACCACCAGACGATGTGTTTCAAGCGGCAAGGGTGGGTGATCGTGTGACACGGTGCCAATCCACCAGGAGCCGGCCCACACCTCCACACGGCGACCTCGGAGGACCACATGGGCGATCTTTTGGAGGAATTCCAGACCATCTTTGCGGAGCCCAGGGGCCTACCGCCTGCGCGAGGCCGGAACCATCACATTTACCTACTACCCGACTCGGGCCCTGTGGTAGTCCGGCCGTACCGGTACCCCGCCCTCCAGAAGGATGAGTTGGAGCGCCAATGCACCACCATGCTCGATCAGGGCATTATCCGGTGCAGCACCTCGGCATTCTCGGCTCCTGTCCTGCTAGTCAAAAAGCAGGATGGGACATGGCGTTTCTGCGTCGACTATCGGGCATTGAACGACAAAACAATCAAAGGTAAGTTCCCCATTCCGGTGGTCGAGGAGCTGCTTGACGAGCTCAAAGGAGCTTGGTTCTTCACCAAGCTGGATTTGCGCTGGGGGTACCATCAGGTACGGATGCACCCTGAGGACATTGAGAAGACGACGTTCAGGACGCATGAGGGCCTTTTCGAGTTCTTGGTCATGCCATTTGGCCTGACAAACGCACCGGCCACATTTCAGGCTCTTATGAATGAAGTTCTTGGGCCCGACTTACGTCGTTTTGTCCTGGTGTTTCGATGACATTTTGATATACAGGTCCTCCTGGGCGGATCACCTGCGACATGTACGAGCCGTGTTTCAGCTTCTACATCGACACCAACTCTTTCTGAAGAGATCCAAGTGTCTCTTTGGGGAATCGGCGGTAACATACCTTGGCCACATCATCCGGGCCGAAGGCGTCGCCATGGATTCGTCCAAGGTGGAGGGTGTCTTGGACTGGCCTCAGCCCCAATTGGTCCGCGCCCTCCGCGGCTTCCTCGGCTTGACGGGCTACTACTGCCGCTTCATCAAAAACTATGACACCATGGCAGCCCCTTTGACTCGACTCCTCCGTAAAGAGGGGTTCACGTGGATGGAGGAAGCTGCACAGGCTTTTGCGGCCATCAAGAAGGCACTCACCTCAGCGCCGATTCTCCAGCTACACAGGACGAGTTGTTCGTCGAGGGAGGGAGAGATGTCATGTGGGGCCGCGTCTATGGTTGGCGCCACAAGATGCAGGAACAGCCAGTCCTAGCAGCAGAGCCGCCGACCCTAGAGGCCGCATAAGAGTCCAATGTATCGCTTTAGGCAGTTGCAATTAGGAAGGTTTCAATTAGGGAAGTTTGTATTAGGAAGAGTAAGAGTTAGAGTCCTAGTCCAGGGAAGGATTAACCTTCTATTTCAGATTGTACTCCTATATAAGGAGCATATGCAGTAATAGAAAAACCAGCAAAGGATTGGGTTATTTCGTACTGTTCATTCGAGTACTATTCATCCACCCGCGGCTCCCTACGACTACGGTTGGCTATGAGCACGACTGTCTACGACCACGACTGCCTACGACCACAGCTGTTTCACGACCACGGCTATCTATGACCATGGTTCCCTACGACCACGGGTCATCAGCGCTGATCACCATTGCTTCCCGACGCCATCCGCATCCGCCCGAGTTAATCTTGCCCTTCCGCTTCCGCTCCCAACAATCATCCCCTAACATGTGTGATGTTGCTCGGGTGTTTGGGGGGTTGGGGGTGGGGGGGGGGGGACACTAATAAATGTGTGAAGCCAGTTGTGCTACCTTGTATAATTTTCTCGCATCTTATTTCTTTGATTTACCAAAATGGAAAATAATATTTGATCAGTTCGATGCAGGTGAAGTAAATGAGTCTGATAATGGAAATTATGGTGCATCAGCTCATTCAGATTTTGGAATGATGACCCTCCTTGCAACTGATGGCATCCCTGGCCTACAGGTATGCCATCTTTTTTTTTTTGATAATTATTAATTACTCATGTAAACAATATATTCACTTTCAACAATGAAATAGAGCTCTTGTTTTATAAAAGTAGAATAGTAACCTCATTGTGTTTGCATGTATTTTTAAGTTTGTTGTGTTTGCATGCATGTTCTGGATTTACACTATTGTGAGTGTGCAGATATGCAGGGAGAAGGATAGGCATCCCCAGCTTTGGGAAGATATTCATCACATTGATGGGTAAATATTTCTTTCGTGATTTTCATGAATAACAATTTCAAATATAGTAGTCTGGTGTCACAGTGAGTGTATTTTAGAAATTTTAAATGCTTCACTTCTATTTATCTTTGCTTGTTTCTTTTGTTCTGTTAACTTGTTCCCTATTTTTCATACTCATTGGATAATTCCTCTCCTGTATGATATGATCTCACCAATTTTGATGTACTTGCAGGGCCCTTATTGTTAACATTGGTGATTTGCTGGAAAGGTGGACGAATTGTGTCTTCAGGTATCATCCTTTGTTATCCATGTTGATCCATTATGTAGTTGTGCGGAAGCCATTATCTATTATAGTAAAAGTTACTGAGTACTTGCTTGTAGAGAACATTTTTCTTCAACTCTGCGTCACTAAATATGATAAAGGACACAATGCATTTCTTAACAATAAGTTGGTTTTGTCTTATCAATATCATGAATATGTCCTAGGTAATGTGACTAACATGGTGAACATGTTAGAATTTGGTGTTGTAGTTACTGAAATTTTATTGATAAGGTTCTTTTGGAGTTCTGTTTTACGATGCTTTTATGCACTTGTGTTCTAAGTCATGTCTACAAATATAAAGCCATGTGTATTAGCTTTGATTCTTATGTGCTTTTTGTTAGAATAGGAGTTAGAATAGGGACTCTTGTGTATTGCCTTATCTGTATATGACATACACCTCTTGTACTCCTATATATATTGCCCATTGAGCCTTTTCAATATACACACAATATTCTTAACATGGTATCAGAGCAAAGGTTAGGATTAGGGCTACTGTAGCCGCCGCCTCGTAACCTCTACTCGTTCTTTGCTGCTGCTGCCCCCGGGAGGAGACATCTTCGCTCCCGGGGGTGGCCTCCTTCACCTTTGTGCAGCAGCAGCATCGGAACCCGCTCCGTGAGTCTCCTTCTCGGATCGCACCTCCTCTGCTCCGTGCGCGAGGATCCGCCGTCGTTGCGCCCCCGAGGGTCCTGGATCTGTCCAGATCCGACATCCACCCCGCTGCTGCGCATACTCGCACTCCTCGTCGCAGTCGCAGTCGCCGTCGCCGTCGCCGGCGTCGTGGGCACCGCCCAGGTGGCCGAGCGCGACCGTCTTGGGCTTGGGCTCGTGGTGGGACTCGACGAGCCGGAGCTCGCAGTCGCCGAAGCCGGTGGAGATGCGCCCCGGGGAGTCGACGCCCCGGACCGACTGGATCCGCCGCCGCCGCCGGGCCTCCCAAGCCGCCGCCTCCGGAAGCCTCACCGGCCTGGATCCTCGACGTCGATGCCGGCCCCGAGCCGCCCTGCCTGCCTCGGATACGGTCGCCGCCCCGCCCCGGATCCGTCGCCGAGTGCTGTCCCGGGCCGCCCCAACGCCGCCTCTGCTCCGGGCGAGAGGAGGGAGAAGGGGGAGGAGAGCACCTCGTGCGGGAAAATCGACGCCGCCGTCAGGCCTCCCGAGCCGCTGACCTCCCCTCCCGTCGGGCCTCCCGACCTCCTCCGACTTGGCGCTTCCCCGCATCCGCATCGAGCACGCCCGCCGCGACGCTCCCGCCAGCGCGCCCGCGAACGTGCCTCCATCGCCGCCTCTTCTGGCTCCACCCGGGTGGAGAGGCTTTGTGCTGGGCTGTTGTTGGAGGGAGGTGATCTTTTGTGCGTTGGTGCGTTTGGATTTGAGTCGGTGGAGACCGAGAAAAGATCCGGCCGGCTCCTGCCGGCTCCTGATTCTCCTAGTGGGGAGCTGCTCCGGCTTCTTGCAGCTTCTTTTGTTGCTACTAGTTATCTTTAGGTTTTTATTTTTATGTGTCAGTGCTTCCGTTGCGTCCATCCAAGTTCGTATCACTCAATCTTTGAGTTCGTCTAAGCCATGCGAGTCCACAAATTTATTGTCAGTCGTAGAAGCATAGTAATTGCCTTATGCATGGCAGCAGCCGCCGCTCCCGCTCTTCTTTCTGAGCCGCGTGCAGATCGTAGAAGTCATTTTTTATGCCGCCGCTTTCTTAGCAGCCGCCCCGAGCTTTTAAGGCCGCCGCGCTTCTTTTGCGCCGTCGCCATCTTGGGCTTCGATCTGCGCTGTCATGCTTCCACCTATTCCTATTCGACATGATTTGACAGCTTTTTCTATATTTGTCGGTTTCATCATCTTCTTCGTCGTGTTGGCGCGCACCCCAGCAGGCTCTGCTTTATGGGCAGACGCACAACCCCAGATGGGAGGAGATCTATTGATACTCGACATATTTTCCAAGAGCTGCATGCTACGACGACATTATCAAGACTCGGATTTTGGATTTTTCATATTTTTAGTATCAACCTTTTCCAAATGTAACGCTATTGCATACGCGTTGCATTTGAGGGGGGGGGGGTGTTAGAATAGGAGTTAGAATAGGGACTCTTGTGTATTGCCTTATCTGTATATGGCATACACCTCTTGTACTCCTATATATATTGCCCATTGGGCCTCTTCAATATACACACAATATTCTTAACACTTTTCTGTAACTTGTAGATCTACACTGCATCGTGTTGTCGCTGTTGGTAAGGAGCGATATTCTGTGAGTATACTGACTGCTGAATTCAGAATTTCCTACTCTAGGGGTTTCAACACCGATTGAGTTCTGTTTACAACATTTCACTATTTAAGAATCCAGGACAGCTCCTTTTTTTCATGGGAGAAACCACCGCTAGTGATCTAGGAGTACTACAGCCACCAAGGATCAAAGAACCGTTACCGGGCAAAATCCCGCCAGTCCGTAACGGTTCAGAACTGAAAACCGCTAAAAACCGGACAAAATTTGGCAAACAAAATTTGAATACGAATTTCTCCCGGCCGGTTACCGGATCGGTAACCGGAAAAAACTGGTAAAACCGGAAAACAAAGAAAATTGGTAATTAGCCATGGTAAAATCAAAAAGTTAGGTATTTCAAGTAATGGTAAAATCGCAGAGTTAACATTTCAAGTCATAGTAAAATTAAAGAGTTAGGCATTTCAAGCTGCGGTAAAATCCAACCTAGGAGGTGTATTATGCAATAAATAATCGCCACTCCTGATAGGTGGAAACCTGAATATGTAATCTAGCACAAAAAATACTTAAACCAACCTAGGAGGTGTATTATGCAATAAAAAATCCAAAATCAAATTTGAAATTTCCGCCGGTTCATCGTTCACCGGACTCGCCGTAACCGCGTGTTACCGTCGAATTTTTCCCTGACAGCCACTATATTGCTTGGTTAATGTTATTGGTCCATTTAAAAATGAGGCATTGTACATATGTTTTACACAAGTTTTCTAATATATCAGGTGGCTTTCTTTCTTGATCCAAACCCTGATTTTGTGGTCCAGTGCTTGGAAAGTTGTTGCAGTGAGGCTTATCCACCAAGGTCCTCTTCTCTTACCTTAACATTTGACTAGTTTGGTCTATTGTTACTTCTCATGCTTTTTAAAAGTTAATACCTTTTCAGGTTTCCACCTATCAGGAGTGGCGATTATTTAAAAGAGCGAGTAAATTATAAATACAAATTGGTGACTCTTTAAAAGAGCGATCAAGTGCTACATACACGTAGTCCTCCATTACTGTCATTCGCCGGGAGATTGATTTCATTTGACGTGGCCAAAAATTTTCTGTGGATACAGTCCAGTGTAGCAGCTGATCTATCTGAACTTCCAGCATTGTTAGATAATGTGAAGATACGTGGGCGTCTTGTAACAGAACCTTTGTGCATCAGCAAATAGTTTTTTCTGTAAGATATATGCGTGTCTTGTAAGAGATCCTGACCCATCCAAATGACTGTCTTAATAGATTTTTTTCTATAACATGGAGGGCAAACCGATGCGTACATATTTGAGATTTCTATCACTGGAACTACGATTGCACCTGAAAGATTATTGTCTATAGCAAGTTCCAGTCCATAAGAATGGCAGATCAGGAATCTTAAATTGGCCTGAACATGAATATGAGTGGACATCACAGACAGACAAGTGTTTTACTATGGTTATAGACATATAAATTGTTTAAACAGCCCACCAAATCTGGCCTTCCCATGTCAGGATTGTCAATTGAGTCAAAGAGTAGAATAGAAGATCTCAGAGTTGCATTGATCTTGCAAAAGTACATAGCATCTTCATCCATCATTCCATTATAGCATCTTCATCCATCATTCCATTACCCTCGTTACAGAAACCAAAGTGCATAGCATATGTTTGCGTCATTATGCAAAGCTCCAAGATGGCAAGAGGCAAAACCCCTTCCAAGATAATTCCTCTGACCATCTCCTCGGCTCAGCTTGGAAGGTGGGAGGCCAGACACCATTATCAATCATGAAGGGAAGGAATCGCATCCTCTGATCCTTAACACAGAGGAAAGGCAGAGAGCTATAGTACCCTGCCTATGCACGATTGTCAGCCGTCCGATCTAGATATCTCGTACATCTTCGCCACGGCGCTGCTCTTACTACACATGCACGAGATGGCGAGAATGCACCAAGAACCATCCATCTCCAAGAAGTCCATGATGGGAGTCAGCGTTGTGCCATGTAACCTGCACAGAACACTCAAATTTGTACAAAACCTGAAAATCATATAATTTGGACCAATTCATCAGCACATGTAAATATGGAACTAATAATCTGAGCCATCACATTAGAGTTGAAATGCAACCCACTTTTAATGTAAAACCGGCATACTGAGCTGGGAGGCTGAGAGGCAGAAAGCAGCAGGTAAGAGCTGCATAAGTCTCACAAAAGCATTAGTACATCAAGAAAGGCACAACATAACAGCCACATAAGTCAACTTCGTACTGCTAAAATCAGATCACAGCCACAAGAGATACTGCTACCCATTAATTAGTTGCTAGCTAGAGTTATTTTGAAGTTCCTGTTATCTTCGAACCTGAACTGCTATATGGATGCTTTGGTTCTATTTTTGGAATAAAAATGGGACCGGGGTGTTTTGCCCTGTGTCTCGTAAAAAAAAGTGCTGAATCAGCGAATTTGGCTTAAACAAGATATAGTAAGAAAAAAAAGCGTTTTACTACATCAGGAAATGAGAACTGGCAATTAGTCCAAAAAAACCATGGCTGGTAATTGCAGTGCCTAGACCACTTCTCATTCAGTGTCCAAGCAGCATCTACATGAGTGATCAAAATTGCCCATCACAGGCAGATGTTTGTTCTAGTATGGTTATGGCGGTGACAGAAGGATCTTTACTTAGACAGCCCATCAAATCTCACTTTCCACATGTACCAGGAGAAGACCCCGGGACCAGATGGTTTTTTGGGCCTTTTCTACCAATGTTGTTGGCCAATCATCAAGCCAGATATAATGGCGGCCTTTCATGCCGTTGGTCGCTTAGCGGGCGCGTGCTCAACAAGGCACCGTTAACCCTCTTGCCCAAGAAGCAAGAAGCACAGGAGGCAAAGGATTTCCGGTCTATAAGCCTCTTGCACAGCTTTGCCAAGATATTTTCTAAAGTTCTTGCCCGAAAGCTTACTTCAAAACTTCCTAAATTAATAGCTCTGAGCCCGTCAGCTTTCACCAAAGCTCGGTCTATTCAAGATAACTTCTTCCTGGTTCGGCAGTCCGCTCGCTTGCTACATCATCAAAAACAACCGGCCTTCCTCTTCAAACTAGACATTGCTCAAGCCTTCGATTCATTGTCCTGGTCATTTCTTCTTGAAATTCTTCAACACAAAGGTTTCCGCACGAGGTGGTGCTCCTGGCTATGTATGATGCTCATGTCCTCCTCCACCAGAGTTCTTGTCAATGGACAGCTCGGGCGACCGGTATGGCACGGTCGCGGTTTGTGTCAAGGTGACCCGTTATCTCCGATGTTATTCATCATTGTGATGGATGCTCATGTCGTGCTGGCCCGACCCATCTACAGGGCCGGTCGTGCTGTGCCTGGGCCTCGCCAACAGTGTTGTACTTCGGGCTCGCCCGACTGGCACGACCCATCTGGCCATCACTAAATCTCACCATCAGCATATCAACAAGTATTCTCACATGTTGCATGAACCCATCTTACATCTACCCACACTATCCTCCAATCATACACATGGGCGCATTCGACTCTTGTATCATCTCGTACATGTATTCGATGACCCCTCCAACCAAATAGTACCTTAGATTTTGCTTCTCCCTTCACCCATTAATGAGAGAATTAACAAAGTACCAAAATATTATTGAATAGTAACAACTCGATCTTATGATCAAAGCTTACTTAACTTGCCACGATGGCCTTTAAAAAATTAATAAACTTTTGCGGTGGAAATAAGATAACTTGTTGTGGTCATTCGACATGCCCACAGGCAATTGACTAGGGAGTGCATCCTAGTTCACAAAGTCTTCATACAACTCCTCGTGGAGCTCTTGATTGACTGGCTCTTCCTCAACTGAGCAATAATGTATATAGCCGTGAGTACATAGACTACTCAGCAAGTCGTAGGAAATAGTATGCAATTATATATTCATGCCAATTATATATTCATGCAAGACTTGAACAAAGGAATAGTCATATAGTTCTTTTGCATAAAACGATTATTTAATTTAGATAAGGTAAATAGATTATAAAGCATGACTGAAAGTAAATGAATAAATAAATAAAGTAGATAATTGCATTAAAATAACAAGTGAGCTAACCGTTCACTTCCCAATGGCCAATCCATCATCCAAAAGTTAATGGAAAACCTATACCTTGCATGAAATCCTCATGCATTGTCCATAATCAGGGACACAGTTGTTCGAACAGTTTTAACTCTGCTGAGGTTGTACAACTTTACCCGCAACAGATAATCAGTTTATAATGTCCGTCTGACACACTTACATATGTGTGTAACTAAGTGATTATCACAAGGTCTTTACAATTCACTATATTAACCTGATTCTGCCCGCTAGGGTTTCACACTGAAGGGTTAAACCACCCAGTCGGAAACCCCTCTTGCGCCATGTGGGAATAAAGTGTCCTCTCGACACCAACACCAACCAATGGTGAAATCAATGTCAAGATCTCACAAATTAATCAGCCATATCCACCCCATCCTAAACATGTGGTTATAAGGTATGACCAAGTTCAATGGCGCACAAAGTTAAGTCCTTAAATTACTCACGCGAGACTACCTCATCCTAATGTGCATACAACACCCCTTTACCACACGATCACTCACCTGAGAAAGAAACCAATTTTGTTTAACCAAGACCAATGGCATGCCCTGCCATGGCACACAAAATTTTATAACAATGGCATCGCACCATGATTCAATATCACGTCAAGTCAAATTGATATCATTGATCCAGTGAGAATGAGCCCAATGACAATTAGCTATTTAGCTATTCCCTAGTAAATACAGTTGATATAAAAGTACCATAAAATTTTATATCTAAAACAAAAATATTTTTGCAAACATAGGTTCAACATGATAAAATGCTATGACTTGCCTTGATTGTACATTGTTGCTATTGGATCTTGCTCTTCAAATCCTTCGTTCGCTCCCAGAGGATCAACGTCTATCAAGAGAGAAAGCACGAAACACAAATAAATACAAAATATAGGCTTGAATAAACTACAAATCAAATAAAAAGGTACAACGACAAAGATATCAATTTTATATGAATTTAGAAAGAAGAACGGACTAAATCGGATCTCGTATGAAGGAGAACGGGAGAGAAAAATAGGAAAAATAAAGAGGACATTGAAAACCGTGGCTGGCAGGTGGGTCCTACAAATTTATGGATTTTTTTAAAATAAAATAAAATTGAAAAATTGGAATAGTGGCTGACAAGTGGGACTGTAGGAATATTCTGTGAATCTCGCTTTTTTTGGATTTTTGGAAAAAGACTAGAGGCTGACATTTGACCCCATGGTCTATGGACCGGGTCCACGGGGTTGGTTTATGGTGGGCTGGGTCCTCATAATAGTGGCCCTAACAGGTCGGGTCCATGGGTCGGCGTCACGGCTCACAATGGACCGAGTCCACCGAGTCGATCTAGGGTTTGGGCTGACACGACTATTGACTGGGACAATGATGCTAAGGTGGCAGTTGACCTGGCAATGATGTGGCATTGGTGATCGCAGTGGAATACGGTAACCAAGGGTGATGGCGAGCGGCGACACAGCTCTGGCGATAGCGTCAATGGCAAAGGACAACGATTCGGCCGGATCTAATCAGCGCAAACAGGAGAGCGGACTATGGCGAACCTGACGGGTTGTGCAAGGAGACCAATAGATGATGGAGATGATGGGCAGCAAGGTTTAAGGGGCGGTGGTGCTATGGGCTTCGACGGTGATGGTGCTTCGGTGGCATCTCAATGAAACCGAGGAGGGGCGGAGTAGACATGGACAAGGGCACCCGATGGTGCTGACGGCGGACCCACAACTCTACCGTTAGCGGTGGTAAAACTCGACGAAGGCAGCGGCCATGCGGTGACCTGGAGTGTAGATTCGGCGACTTCTACACGCAATTTGAGGGCAGTGGGTAGGGCTTCGAGGATAGTGCGATGCGGGTGCGAAATCCGAGCTTGGGCGTGGCATCTTATAGCGCGAGGAGGCGGAGTCCGGTTTGGATACAGTGGCGGTGTCGTGTTAGAGACGATGACGGCGGTGACGAAGAATTGTGCTGCACTGACAGGTGGGTCCTACCCATAAGTGGCACGGCTAGGCAGCACAGACCTTGCTGATGTCAATGCGTGTTGGGCTGAGCAGAATGCCAAAGCGAGCGTCTGGGCTAAGCGACGCGCAAACGGGGAGGCAGGCGTAGAGGAAAGCGGGGAAACGGTCGAGCAGGCCAACTGGTTTGCTGGTAGGATAAATGGGCCAACCAAGATTCGCCTAGGGATATTTTGAGAAAATAATGGATTTTGGATTTTAGAAAAAAATACAATAAATTAAAATAAGCCATAAAACATAGCAAATGAACTCGAAAAAAATCCAAGAAAATGGCATAAAATACCTTGAAACCCGAGGAACTCAAGATAAATTAGTTTTAGATTTAATTCATTTTTGTATTATTTATATTAAATTATTTTAATTTCTAAAAATTTCAATTAAGCTTTAATTAATTACAGGAAAATCCAAAAGGTTATTTTTATTTTGAAAATTCCGTAAAGATGCGAAAATTGGGATCTTACACCCTGTGTCAAGCCTAGATATTTTGGTTTCCAAAATACTATATAATCTTTTTTTAAATTGTATTATGTGCTAATTTATTTAGACTCTTGGACTTGGCCTCCATGAAGTTCCTCGTCGATGGCCAGGGGATGCTCTCATGCATGGGCAGAGAGGATGGTATCTACTTCGTGCAAAGGACGAAAGCAGCGTTGTCCACTGAGCCCAAGGGCCAAGGGTGAGTAACGGCTGTAAGGATGAAGATTGTTGTAGCTCTGTGTTTCGTACTTAATGATTGCCAATGCTAAACTTCGGCCGTTGAGCCCAGGTGTGATCAAACTTGGAATATTACATGTTTGGTAGATATTTAGGATTTGGCCAAACTTTGGTTAAAATTATTTGTTTGTCCCAAACTTGGTGCAGTCCGGCCTTTTAAACTGTGCATCAATGTGTCAAAATTTCAGCAGCTCTAGACTAGGCAATAAATTGGAATAGGATGCCTTTGTGAACAGAAACTTGCTAGAACGACTTTGTAGCAAGCCAAAATGCTTACTAATTCAGGCGAACAAGACTGAATTTTGAAAATAGTTTGGTATGATTCAAATAAAATACACCCAAGATTCAAATCAAGCAACACTGCTAGATACCAACCCTAAAATCTAATCACACAAACTGCCGTCTAAGCAACACTCCGGGTGCTCTTGGCATGCATCAGGACATAGCTCAAACTCTCGATATTCTTCTTCCAAAAAAAAAATTGAGAAAATTGCATTGTAGGTATCTGAACTTACGATATTGTGCTACTTAGCTCTTTGAATTTGTATTTTACTTTCTTTGAATTTGTATTTTACTTTCTCAGCCCACTAAACATGGGAGATTGTACCACTTAGCTTCTTGAACTTACATTTTATTTTCTTAACTCCCTGAACTTGCGAAGTTATGTCACTTAACTCTTTAAACTTGCGTTGAAGCAAAGTTTGTCAGATGCGATGTCGTTGCAGTTTGTTGCCGCCCTCGCCCTTGCCTCCTTTGAGTCGGCCTTCAGAGAGAGAACTACATTCCTAGTGTCAGTCTGTCAGAGTAGGGACAATTCGCCAGCTCAACCTTTTCTGTTAGCAAAAGGGCAAATTGACTTCATACAAAGTAAGTAGCTTCTGTCCTGGCGCTAGGGATGTACTTCTCTCTCTTACGACCGACTCAGAGGAGGCAAAGGCGAGAGCAGCGACAAGCTACGACAGTGGAGTTCCGACAAAGACATAAGCACAGTGCATTCCTAGACCCGAAAAATCTGTTTTTGTCGGTGTAAGGTGACGAGGACAAACACAGCCGGAACAAGCCGACGACAAGTCCACCGAGCTCAGAGGGGATGAAGTCGCTAGCATCGCTTCCGATAAACTTCGCTTTAACACAAGTTCAGAGAGTTAAGTAACACAACCTCACAAGTTTAGAGGGCTAAGAAAGTAAAATACAAGTTCAGAAAACTAAATACCACAACCTCGTAATTTTAGAGACCTACCTTGCAATTTCTTTAAAAAAGCATTATCCTACACTTTGTATCAAAGAACAAATAGGAAAACCCAACAAGTACATCTGAGTGCTGATCATCCGATCAATTATCACAAAATTAAACATAAGGTACAAGACAGATGTATGAAGAATGTCAGAACATTTTCTCCACGAAATAAACAGATTTTGCCAATTTGTAAATGCAGTCAGATGTCTGAAACAATCTATCACACTATACTGACTAATACAAATATAAATGGATTGAACCGTATGAACAAATGGGGAGAGCAGAAGATATATTCTTTTCCAACATCGCGTACCTACTACGAATACCGATATTTATTGCACTGCAAGTTCAGCTCAGGTTGCCACCACTGGCTGATGCCATGAGCATATTTGAAGTATGGGGAAGGGCTCACGTTGACAATTAAGTCTGCAGATGGAAGAAGGTGCAGTGGTTCCGATTCCCACCCTAATGCCTTGTAGAACAGATCTCCGATGGAATTCTGGGTTGCAAGCTTCTCAATAAATCCAGCACCAAGATCCTCCATGTTCTTCCGATGCTGAAAGTACCCAATGTACTCTGAACAGATATGGTCTCCTGGATTAACAAACAGATATGGTGTCCATGATGACAAAATGTTGAAAGAATCTTCGGCAATAGACCTCTGATTATTTCCCTCAGTTTTCGCTTTCATTGCAATAGTTAATCCGGCGGTAATTACGCTTCTTGCGATGCGGAAACCATGCTTTACTCTTTCATCCCTGATCCTCTCGATTGGAGCAGCGACAAATGGTGGATTAAAGAGAAAGCTTTCCAAAAGCACACCCCTCTTAACCATGTTTCTTCCAGTAAGAATGGCCATACCTGCACCCTGTGAGTGCCCTGCTAGCCAGATCGATGATCCGGGAAAAACCGAGGCTACGTTTTGAACAGCTTGCATTGCAATTGAAAATCTTGAGGTTCTATGCAGACCATTTTGAACAAGGTGGAGGTCAAGGGAAAGATCTCTAGAGATGGTTTCCTTCTCAGTTATGGTGCCTCTAAAGGCAATGACAAATCTCAGCGCATTCTCAGCAGATGCTTCTTTACTTGAAGGAGGATTGAATTCAAATATTGCACCAAAAATAGACATGTCAGCATCATCGACAAGCTTGCGGATGAGCTCAAAATGGAAGAATTCCCACCAAGGAGGTGCCAAGGCTTCAACAGATTGACGATTTAGTTGTCGGTCTCTCTCCAAAACATATACAGCCTGAACTAAGCATGCAGCCACACATCTCCGATTATCCTCACAGTTCCTTTTCAGAGTTCATAAATGAAATAAAAAGTTACTTCCTCAAGTCAACGCACTATACAAGAAAGTCAATGCACTATGGAAACTGTGCATCAGTACTCCTAGCAACAGAATTGTACATGTCTGCACCAATACCAATGATCAAATGTAACAAACTTCTGACAATTGAGGATTTAACTAATGTTTTTGATAAAAAAAAAAAGTTCAATCTGAGAACACAGCAATATAGTCAAGTAAGTGAACTCCATCAAAATGTTTCTGCCTAAAAGAACATACAGAAAATTAGATAAGCCATTAAGGTAATCCAAATGGAATGGTTCCCAGCAGATTTTCAATTGCCGTGCCTTCCTCCAAAGGGAAACAAGATAGCAACTTACCATATGCCATCTAAGCGAGCAATGCTTTCGAACAATTTCGATGAGACAACAAATGCACTAAGGATTTTAGAAATCATTTTTTCAGTTTCCTAGCACTACATTTGCAATATATTGTGGTGCATTCACGTTGCCCGCTTCTGTTTCTATCTGATTACAGTTACACCTTTCCCTTTTCTGTTATCATTTCTTTATATTGATGTCAATGGTGTTATTGGAAGTTACAAGAAATGAAATAACATTAGCTCCAGCAGGCAGTTCATTTCACTGATGATAAATGAAGATCGAAGTGACTAGTAATGTAGTCTCTAAATTCATGTCTCACTAGACTTATGGCTCATCCATACACACTCATAGAGATGCAACTCAATCCATAGCAAATGAAACTGCAAACCGAAGCTAGAGCACCCTTCAGTCAGTCAAATTTTCCCAGTGCTCTTAAGCATATGGTTTACTCTCGTCCATAAATGCAACAGTATTAATTCCAACGATTATTACTTTCTTGTATTGAGCCAACTCACATATTAGAACCCATCCAGATGCGTAATGACTTTGTAGAACCTAATTTTGGACACAGCTGAAGCATGAACTGTGCAGAGTGTCAGGAGCATGGTTATTAAGGCGTCCGTAAGGCATCGCCTAGGCGGTAAGGCGTGGGCGAGGGTCAAGGCGTCGGCTCGCCTTGCCTTGCGCACGTATGGCGTCCGCCTTAGTGCCATGGCGTCCTGAAGGCGTCTCCAAGGTGGGCTATGGCGTCGGGAAGGCTCAAGTCGATGCCTTGGCAGAGGAGGAGTGCGCAACTGAAAGGCAGGCTGAACCCTAGGCGACTAAACCAGAGTGAGAGGAGCGCATGACTCACCTGGAAGCTAGAACCCGCGGTGGCGGCGCCTCCATCTCGTCGCTCCCATCTCGGCGTCCTCTCCAGCCTATCCCCGTCGCCCAGCAAGCAAGCATCCTCCGGTCCTCCCTGTCTCGGCGTCGCCTCCATCTCGCCACTGCTGTCTCGGCGTCGCCCTCTCCCCGTCGCCCCCTCCCTCCCGGCCTCCCCCTCGGACATATGGGAGGGAGGCCGGGAGGGAGAGGGAGGCCGGGATGTGGGGAGAAGGTCGGGAGGGAGGAGGAGGCCGGGATGCGGGGAGAAGCCGGGTCGCCGAGCAGCAGAGAAGCAGAGAGAGCCCCGAGTGAAGGGAGACGGCGCAGATGAAGCAGCACAAGTGGAAAAGAGGAGGCGAGGGCAGCGGGCAGGCGGGGCAGTGCGCCGGTCACGGGGCAGGCCGGTCAGGTGGGCAGGCGGGGCAGGGCGGGAACTTCTGTGGCTTCCAACTGCTGTTAGGATCTTCTACGGCCTTCCAGTCTGCTGCTCTGCACTGCCGCCTTAGGATTTCTAAGGCGTCGCCTCGCCTCGCGCCTTACCGCTTAAAAGGTGTGAGGAGGGTGAGTC
The DNA here is from genome assembly GCA_036346255.1 of Ampelocalamus luodianensis. NCBI lineage: Eukaryota > Viridiplantae > Streptophyta > Magnoliopsida > Poales > Poaceae > Ampelocalamus > Ampelocalamus luodianensis. The sequence continues at coordinate 40,878,702 of CM070634.1, read as the reverse complement.
GCCTTGCCTCGCCTTACCGCCTTAATAACCATGGTCAGGAGTTGTGTTTTCTTTTCGACTGATACGACATTAGTGCTTATACCAACATAAGAAACATCAACGATGATCATGACTAATTTGGAAGAGAGGAAAATCTGGAGGTTATAGGTATGCTGACTACCAAGGCGTTGCCAATGGTGAATGTTTGTGGTCAAGCCATCAAGATAAAATGTAAAAGTAATCTCACTAAAGAAATTTATCCTCATACCTCAGTAAAGGATGAGCAGTCCAAAGCAAAAGATAGATGAAGGCATGAAGCCTTATGCCACTTAGGGTTAGCCCATAATGCACAGTATTGGAATTGTCTAGGATAGCAAAAATGAAGTAAATAAAGCCCAACCTATTCTGATGATAATTATATCCTAAGTCTTGACAGATTTAGGACAGTCATAAATCATGACTCATGAGGTGTTGATGCCATGTTATAAACCAGTTGGTGACTTGGTTTTTAGAAGATTCCCATGTCCCATGCCGAAAGCATGAATAAAGTTTAGTAGCTGGTACCATAAAATTAATGAAAATCCAATTGTGGCCACTGAAATAGGATAGAAATACATAGCTCTTCTGGCACTTCTTTTTCTTCTTCATTCTTGAACATTTGTGGTGCTAATCAGAATGATGTAGGTCTCTAATTTACAAGGATTGCATGGAATAAAATTAACATAGTTAGAGATTTAGGGTGTGGGATGATTCATGAAATGGTGAAAAGAGTTTACACAGTCCTTTTTGTGCAGACTAAAAGTTCTCTAATTCGCAGTCATACCTTTTTTATGTACAAATCATTGGCAAGAAAGGACAACATATACACTCAAACATCACATTTTAAGACATACTACTTATGACTGATGACAGTAACAGGTTTGTTGACATTAGAGGCTTGGTAAGAATATTTACCTGAGTGGAGTCTAAAATTATCTACCCAAGATAATGAAAGATACCAGTATTGCATTGTCACTCAAATTAAGCAGCATAAAACCTTATCATGTCTAAAAGAATTTCATGTTGTACTTGTGCGAGCAATGAATATGGGAAACATATATGATTTAAATGTAATATACTCTATAAATTCAATCCTTCAAAGGCACAAAAAACATTCTAGGAAATGTCGTGTAACAATATGAATGACAACAGGAGCTATTAACCACATACCAATTAACAGGATTCAGATATGTTGGCCCTGAGATACCAAAGATATCTCTCTCCACAGCCATCCGGTTATAAAAAGTTGCTCTTCAGTTGGTTGGCAAGTAGTGATGAAAAACATAACACTGAAATAAGTAGAAAAAGTCAGCACACAAAAATTGATACCCATGTCAATAAAAACTAGAATATTGAAATCCTCAAGCACAACCTACAGAGACACAAATGTGGCATTTACTTTGGACCGGAGAGAATAGTAGTCAAATAATATATATGGCTTAAAAAGGTCAACTTAAGTCCTTAGATCAGTAAGTTCTGGAACTTTTGGCATTAGTTGAACAGAAAGTTGAAACAGGAAAACATCAATGTTCATTCCATGTGTAGATTGCAATTTTGTTTTAGAGTATGTGTAGATTGCGATTGACAGTTATAACTGGTAACTGGTGTTCCAGCGTTTCAGTGCCAATGGGGCAAGAGAATGGTCAAAGGAATGGCAAAAGACAGTGTTTTTATCAGAGGATCAAAAACAGTCATCAGCTAGAGGTTACAGGCTTACAGCACACTAGCATGATATTATCGGAGACTGTTGCAACCACCAACAGACTGGGGCTACCAGTTTTCGAGAAAAAGGTCTGGCACCTCTCAGTTGAAAGGTTCTCAACTGACTGGCGGCCCAGCACCAATTTTGGACGGCGGGTTGACTTACCCGCCGGGGACTGCCTCACCATGGCCATTGCACGTTCTGCCTGCAAGAACCGGAGTCGCACGACCACCACTTCATTCAGTGCATCTAATCGAGGCAGGCAGGGGTGGAGCTTCATGAAGGCAAAATGGGGCCATGGCCCCCCTTCTCTGGAAGATTTATTACGCAAATACTTAGTTTTACCACTTAAGTTCCATGTAAATGCTAAACTAGGCTTAGCAAGGACATTTCATCAGCTTAGCCCCCTCGACATTTCAAAGTTTAGCAAGGAAATTTCATCAGCTTAGCACCCTCGACATTTCGCTCCAAGCTCTGCCACTGTTTAATAGGGCTAAATGTCGACTTGGAAGATGGCAGCATCAGCATGAGTGGCATGAAACTAGGGCACCTGGCTAACACGCCGACAAGAATCGCCAAGTTGAGCTGTCCATGCATCCCAGAAATTGATGTCATCAAATATTCAACAAGCATGGTTTCAGATGCCCTCCATGCAATGTTCAAAAAATCGGATTTACGCGGCGATTAATCAGTGCGTAGGCGCTAGTCGGCAGGTGGCCATTACGATTTCAAGGAAATCGGTGGCCTAGGCGAGGAGGCCGCCTAGGTGATCAAAGTCGGTCCTAGGCGGCCTAGGCGGAGGTAGTCGGGGCGGTTCAAGGCGGCGCAGAGACGGCCTGGGTGGAGCTAGGTGACCGATTTGGGGAGTGCAAGGCAAAAGGATTAGGGATTTGAGGTTAGCACCTGTAGGTTTTGTGGGACCCTGGGAGGTGGAATCTCTCGCTGCCGCCGCCAGTCGAATCGGCCTCCCCTCCGTTGAATCCACCACTCCACCGCCAGATCTGCCTTCCCCGCTGGTGAATCCTCCTTCTCGCCGTCGATTGGGCCACCCCAGCGGCCAGATTTCGCCATCCCCACCGTCGAATCGGCCTCTGCCGGCGTGGATTCAGCCTCTGCCTGTGCCAGCCACCCCTGCAGCAGGAAGTACCACTGCTAAGCGCCCTGCTCTGCATCCCCCTCCCCTCATTTAAGCTCTGCTTATGGGCGCCTCTGCTTACGCTGTTGCTCTGCTCCTCTGCGTAGTGCTTATGCTATTGCCTCTCACTCTCTCAGTGCTCTGCGCCTCTGCTACTGCTTATGCTGTTGCTTATGCTAGTTACTAGTTAGTACTTACTAGTAGTTAGTTAGTTACTACTTACTAATACGGTAATACTAGTTACTGCTACTGCTGCTACTTACTACTAGTTACTACTGCAGTTTACATGTCGCATACACTTTGCCTTGCTGCTACCTGCACTGTTCCTAGTCGGCAGCGCCTAGAGGGCCTAGTGCTAGTCGGCGGCGCCTAGAGGGCCTAGCGCCTTGGATAACCTTGCCTCCATGACAACTTGCCTACTAAAGAAGCGCTCGATTTCTCTGCTCAAAATTGCGCCTTGGAGACTGCTCAAAATCGGAATCTATCCAATTTACAAATTTATGAAGGATTTCTAGGAAGGGCCTCTTCTGGAAACCATCAATGGCACAAAACGCTGAGAAACGTTGTGAGCATTCAGAAAATGTTGCCAGAACGGTCCTCGAATCTGCAACGTCAAGTCCCCCCAAATCGGACGACCGTAAGAGAAAATGGGCGCCTAAATTGGATCCCCATTTGGAAACCCAACCTAATTCGTGCGAATGGGGTCAATAGAAGAGCCCAATCGAAACCTAAGTGGTGCGAAGGCGGTGGGAGAAATGAAACAAATTTGGAACGACAGAGGAGCAATCTCAGTTTACCTTGACGAGGATGGATAACTAAGCAACAGAAGAGCCGGTGGGAGGAGAGGAGACGACGCACCGACACGACGCGAAGAAGAACAGGGAGCGGAGTGGATCTGACGCGAGGAGGTTGCAAGTTCGGAAGGTGGAGGGTGAGGCGACCTCTACCCGAACGCGACTCGAGTAATTTGGGAGTAGCAACAGGATACCGGACGTACAGCCCCACGGACTCAAGTTCCTTTCAGGCTGTTCAGAAAATAAATTGGGGGCGTTGGGTGAGTTTGATACTTTGAATAAGAGAACATCACAAGCTACAACAACGAATTCTCCTTAGATCTAAAATTGCCTATAAAAGCAACCTCTTAATTGTGCCACGTCACCTTTAAAATTGTAGCCATTAGATCAAACTCAATTAAAATATTAACCTTTAGATCTTAAATACTTAGGACATGCTTCGATTAGACACCTTTTAATTGAAGGGGTGAAAGTTTATAAAACCATATACATTGTTTCATGAAAAAACATCTTTTATGGAAAGACACATTTTTATGGCACCCTTTAGAGATTATAAATAATCGAAGAATACTTTCATTAGTGCTTATAGTAAAAGTAAGAGTAAAGTACGTTGTGGGTCCATAAACTTGTCTGATTGTAGGGTTGTTCATTCGGTTTTCTCGGTAAATATGGTGTATACGATAAATACAGTATTATTAATTTAGTAAATACAATATTTTTAAAAATACGGTTCGATATCGGTAAATACCAATTTATTTTGGTTTGATATCGATAAATACCATATTTAACAAAATTACCGTGAAATGCGAATGATATAGCGAGTCCGCAACTTGTTATCATAAATTTTTACACCTTAACCTTTTAATCTTATGCATATGTGCAGAATGGTCGTAAATATATCATTTTATGCCTCCAGTGAATTCTTTTCATAGCGTTACGTGATGAGCAAACTCGTCAGACTAGCTCAGCTGAACACGCATGTATTGCTGCATTTCGATGCATTACTAAAAAATAGTCATTTATGCGTGTATCGTTCGCTTCCTGGTTCCCCATTGGCACCAGGCGAGCCCGACCTGGATCTCCATACGCCGTTTGATCGAAGTTACGTGGTCCAGATGGAGCCCGTCGAGTCGTGCCTGGCTGTGAGTTTGGTCTGGAGTTAGTCGGGATGGGTTGGGTTGTGTAGCCTGTGTGAGGGGTGGGCTCTGGGCTGGTTACTTCCATTTTGTTTTTGTTTTTTTTTTTTGTTTTTTCGGTTTTCAGTAGGTTTTTACTGAAAAAATCGAACTCCAAAACACCTGATTTTCAGATCATGTATCGAAATATGGTCAAACTGAGTTGACCGATACAGTTCATTTTTTGGTACGGTTTTTTTGGTTCGGTTGGAATGTGCACATCCTATCTGGTTGGGTCACTTAGGTCTTCTATCTATGGAACTACACAATCAAGTACCTAAACTTGTTTAAGTGTGTCACTAGAGATCCCAAAGTAGGTTTGCTGGGTTTAACCGCTGATGTGTCACGTTGGCTAGTGCCACCGTGGCATGGCGTGTTGGTCCCATGCCGCCCTCCCCATCCTCTTCTTCAACGCCACTTAGCTCTTCACCGACACCCTAATCCAGCCTCCTCCCCCCTCCTCCGCAACTCTCTCACCCTCGCACTCCACCACTTCTACTTGTTCATCAGCACCCTCACCCACCCCCGCTGTGGCGCCCCGTATAATTACTGAAGGGATACAGGTAGGCTACACTAACTGAGAATTAGAAAATTCTACCACGTAAACTAGGATGTCATGCAAGCAAGAGATCATAGATCATTACCACCAGACGCACAGTGCAGCGGAAGAAGAGTTGGAGTAGCCGAATCCAACATAGAGCGCGTCAATGAAGTGGTCATAGTCGATCATCCACCATAGTCAATTGTCCAGTGCAGTCGATCGTTCAGTGTAGTCAATCATTCAGTGTAATCGATCGTCCTCCAGTAACCAATCGCGCTTCTAGCGAAGTCATAGATCGTCCTTGATTGCAGCAAGAACCGCACGCAGCGCGCTTCATCAGATCCACACGTCTAAGGATGGAACACCACACGCCGGTATGCTAGCACCAACGCGCACGGTAAGGCTCTCTCGAGAAGATGACGGTTAGGGTTTCAGTGGAGCAACTCACGTTGTCTCGTACTCATCCCAACAGCCTCATGCATAATATAGAGCCTATGACGGATCCTATCCGAACACGTTTGTTCCAACCCGTTAAGTGTGCGATCCTGTAGGTGCATGCGTAATCGGTTGTGATTCGAAAACCTTTTTCCAACTATAAATTGTTAGCAGTTACTAGCAGAACATAACGATTCCCGAATACAAATAAATTATATTAGACGAACCTTAATGCAATATGATATACGATCAGGTCCTTATCACTAACGACCAACTCGTATCTCTATACGATCAGCTCATATTTTGGTATCGACCAGTTCGTAACTCCTTACGACAAGGTTTCAACCACTTAGCGATTATGTTCGACCAGTCTACGACAAGCTCGTATCTCCATACGACTAGTCCGTATCTGATCGAACTGAACGACCTTCTTGTGTATTCTCCCTTTGCCTCACGATATCTGGTTGAACTCCAGGTGAGATGATTTGCCATCCATGGACTGTTCAATGTTTTCTCGATCAAGTGTCGAATAATTTCATGTGGTCGACTCTTCGATCACTAGTGGTATGGCCATGCACTTTCTTTATGCGACCACATCGAGGGGCCTAGAGATATCTCTCCTGTTATGTTAGGAGGGAAAATCTCATATCTGACCAGTCACATTCCTCTGCATGTTTCATAGCATACCTGAAAGCTACTGTAATGTACCCCAATTCAGAACAAGAATTAAATGCTTTATGAACAAGAATGAGGTGTGTTCATAGCATATCTATTTCATTTCTACAATTTGGGCAAGATGTTACAAATTGAAAACCTTCCTTTTAGCCAAAATCCTAAAGAACCATTTAAAGTCTTAAAGGAATACAAGATAAAACTTGTATTATGACTGGGAAGTGTTTTTATTAAAGCCTAGATAAATTATCTTGGCTAAAAAATATTTTTGTTGCATTTTTGGAAATTATTTTGGCTTAAAGCAAAATGATTGTCTTTAAATGAATACTTTGCTAAAATAAATACTTATGTATTTTACAAAGTGATCATGTGATTTTAAAATTTATCTGGGAAATATATCATCCTAAGTAGCCTCCAAAGAAAATTCACGATTTTACAAATTTATTTGCTATTTTTAAAAGCCCAACAAACCTTTTAAGCTTTTGAATGAGTTCGTCAACTAAATCGGTTTGAATCCAAACCCTAGCACCAGAGCGACTTTCGAGCCATGTGGTTGAGTCCAACCTCGTGCAAGTGGTCCGTCTCATCACGCTCGAGCGAGCTCAAACCCCATACTGTGCGTGAGCCGTTGATCTTCAATCGAATCCAGTCATGGCCGCAGCGTCACGAGCCGCCCACGTGTGCGCTTTGATCTCCGTCGTTGGATCTTAATCGACGATCGAGATCGCGTATGCATTCTGACAACTCCGAGCCCTTCGATCTCCACCGCTCATTTCCGATCCAACGCCTCCTTTTCGCTTTAAACTTAAAGGCGCTTTTATCCGAGCCGCCGATCCAAATCTCACGGCCCCTCTTTCTCGCTGCTATTAAGGCTGCGCTCCTGGGCCGTTAGATCTTCATCGTGTGGTCCAGCGGTGTATGCATTCTGACGACCTGATCCCCTCATGATCTCCGCCGCCCATTCTTGATCTAACCGCCGCTCGCTTCATTTTGAAATAAAAGGCGCGCAGCTTATCGGCCTTTGATTTAAATCTCTACGCGCTCCTTTTGATCGAGCGCAGCATTAAGGCCCAAATTTCATGGGCCATTGATTGTAATCGTAGGGTCCAGATTTGTGTATGCAATCGACCATCCGGTTCTTTGTCCCATCTCGACCGTAGAAATCCAATCTAACGGTGCCGCGTCATCTCATCTAATCGAGTGACGTATTCTTTAATTGACCGCTGATTCCAACCAACGCCCAGATTTGAAAGTAGATCCTTAGATTCCTTCGCTCTGTTTAAATCTCGATCGACCGATTGAAATCGCACGTCCATATTAAAAGTTACCGATTAAAACCTTTAACATCTCTATTTATCACAAAACGCCATTTCTAATCGGACTACCGATATTCGTTGAGCTTTTGAAGGCGCCACACGATCGAGGATGACAAAGGACCCACATGTAAGAGTGTTCTTATCTTCTTCCCCTCTCTCTCAAGTGCAGATCTCTCTCAGAACGGAGAGAGGATTTATCCCAAGGATTATGCAACTAATTTTTGGAATAATTAGCCCTAAATGGACACCTCATCAACTCTAGATCTTTCCATCTTGCCCTGTAGCTCAACATCCATATATAAACCCTAGCTTTTGCTGTTGCTAGTGTTGGCCGAAGGAGCTTCTCATTCTCCATTGTTGGCCAGTGGAGTTCTTGCTCTTGTCCCTTTTGCTTATCTATCCTAAACCCTGGTTCCACCTTGTAATAAAGATTGACATCTTTTGTAGGTTGAACCAGAGTTTATTTCTCTGTTGATCAACATCGAGTTTTCAGAAACTTTGGTGCCTTTCTCCTACTGGTAAGATAAAACCCTAGTTTTCGATATCCTGAGCATTTTAATGACCTTAGAAGCTCCTGTGAATCATTCTTTTGAACATCAGTAGCTTCAACTTGCTCTAAACTGAAAAGTGATTATTCTAGCTTTTCACCATTATGTCATTTTCAAGACCTAGGGCTTTTTCATTCACTTGTTATCCTAGTTAGGTCTCAACTAAACCCTAGTAGCATAACAAGTTAATCTTTCAATTCTTGTCATCATCTATTTTGCCTCATAGCCGAAATTGTCTTCTGTTTTATTTTGTCGCTTAACTGACAAAATAGGTTTTCTTTAACCTTTGTAATCTAATCGATTAGGGTTAGATTAAGGTTAGTTTGGGATATTAATTACTCTAAAAGATCATGCTAAGTTTCATTTCGAACTTTTGCATGTTCTATTTTCCTTTTTCCAAAAGCGCAATCTGCCTCAGCTTCGTTTTTTCAAAATCAAAACCAAACTTTGAACTAAACTCTAGTTTCGCCATTTGAAAACAAAGAGGCTATATTATGGGTTATTCTCACTATTATGGGTAGTTATGGCTTAAGCATATTATCAATTATGCATTTCCAGATTGATCATGCATATTTCTTCCATTTTGTGCTTATTGTCGATTTTGGCATTTATTGATCTTATTACTTCTTATAGAATCGTTCATCCAAGTTTTTGAATTTGTCTCTCGAGCAACTCGAACTCGCAATGTAAGTATACTATTATCAAGGCAAGCTTTCCTCTCGCACCATGTTGATCCCAAATTTTATACATTAGATTTTCTAAATTCAGTGACAACTGTGCATGCTATTTTTCTGAAAATACAGTATGGATCTGTTAGTAGTTAGTTATGACCTAACACGATGGATTACCTCAATTGTCACCATACACTCAACCTTAGCATAGTACTGTATATTATAACACATATTTTCAGATTTGGCTTAGACATGTAGTCTAGAAACTTTAGAGTTTGACAAGAAAACCTTGTCAAACATGGGAATCACAAATGGCTTTCGTTATTTGAAACTCTTTGTCCAGCTTTACTTATTTGAAATGAGTTTTATATTTAACTTGATCCGACAAGAGGAAGCTAGTGATGGTGCTTTTGTGCACCTAGATTGGGTTTGTGGTGGACTTGTCAAGTTAATTAAGGACCGAACTCGATTATTCAATTCAAGTCCCCACGTCCTTCCACATGCATGTATGGGCGCTGCTTGGTTAAGTAAAATGTTAAGACTATTGGGTTGGAAACAGAAAGTAAGAATATGTGTATTGACCTTATATGGCATAAATTCTTAGGTCTTATGACTGTTGTATGCCATGTGAGCTTGTATGTCAAGACGATGTTCTTAGAAGGGTGAGGGCGTATATGTGCTCAGAGCATATACTGATATCTTAATGGTGCCGATTGCATCCTAATATGGGTAGTGAGCCCATTCGCATTTAATTGTTTGGATCGCAGATCGACGCAACATGTGTGCCTCGGTTAGTTGATGCTATCGATCGTTGTTTAAGCGAGATCAGTTCACACATGGGGTCCAACTCAATAGTGTTAGCTTGTTGAAAATATCAAATCTTAGTTTCCCATCGGCATACCAAAGGAAGTATGTCATCATTCGGAGGCATCCAAGGCAACGGGCTAGCTAAGTCATGTGGTAAAGATGTACACCGCAGGTATAAATCGTTTGAATAGCCGTGTCACACGGTCATGGACGATAACTTGAGTTGGTGTCACTGATAGAAGTTTTGATTTACAAAACTGTTTCGGTTTTTATGGCTTTGCATGAGGGATTCATGCACTGTACTGTTTACAATTATGTCATTTACTTACTGTTCTAATTAAACTTTGATTTATTAACTTGCTTTATCAAAATTTAGCCTTTGTAGGTTAAGATGTATCGCTTTATGCAAATTTGAAACTTTATACCTTCCTGTTGTAACCTTATGCATGTAAAAATTCTATTCCTTTGATTAGGTTCTGATAAACACTTTATTTTATTAGTTTGTGTAAGACTTGCCGAGTACCTTCCGCACTAAGGTGCTATCACCTATTGTTGCGGTGAGGACGGTTTTCTTTATGAAGTACCCATTAGCGCCGATCGTGGGACGCTAACGAGTAGAGCTACTTTTTCCTCCACGCAATTACTTCGGTGGATGAGGCCATTGGTGGACTTTAAGTTTTGTTTTGCTTCCGATGTTGAACATGTTGTAGTGACCAAGTCACTCTATAATGTAGTACTAAACCGCAAGTTGTAAACTTATGTTTAATTATGTAAATGAATGACTTGTATGTGTATGATGCAATGTTGTTGAAGGATATATGTGCAATGGTCGTTGATCCCGGGAACCATTGTGGTATATATATATCCGGGAATCTGCTTATTGAATTGTTACTTGTTAAATTTATACCAAAGATGATCTTTAATAAAGGGACAAGACTGTTCCTTCATTAATAATTGTGCTACAAGATGAATTTAATTAAGTACATTTCAATAATCCTGGCGCCACGACTACCTTTATAACTACCGCCATAAAGTAGCGTTTGGCAACCTAAGTGTAATATTACATATATAAATAGAGATCATAGATCATTACCACCGACGCATTTACGGTGCGTGAAGAAGAGTTGGAGTAGCGAATCCAACATAGGCGCGTCGATGAAGTGGTCATAGTCGATCATCCACCATAGTCAATTGTCCAGTGCAGTCGATCGTTCAGTGTAGTCAATCATTCAGTGTAATCGATCGTCTCCTCCAGTAACCAATCGCGCTTCTAGCGAAGTCATAGATCGTCCTTGATTGCAGCAGCAACCGCAACAGCGCCTCTACTGTATCCACACGTCTAAGGATGGAACACCACACGCCGGTATGCTAGCACCAACGCGCACGGTAAGGCTCTCTCGAGAAGATGGCGGTTAAGGTTTCAGTGGAGCAACTCACGTTGTCTCGTACTCATCCCAACAGCCTCATGCATAATATAGAGCCTATGACGGATCCTATCTGAACACGTTTGTTCCAACCCGTTAAGTGTGCGATCCTGTAGGTTCATGCGTAATCAGTTGTGATTCGAAAACCTTTTTCCGACTATAAATTGTTAGCAGTTCCTAGCAGGACATAACGATTCCCGAATACAAATAAATTATATTAGACGAACCTTAATGCAATATGATATACGATCAAGTCCTTATCACTAACGACCAACTCGTATCTCTATACGATCAGCTCATATTTTGGTATCGACCAGTTCGTAACTCCTTACGACAAGGTTTCGACCACTTAGCAATTATGTTCGACCAGTCTACGACAAGCTCGTATCTCCATACGACTAGTTTGTATCTGATCGAACTGAACGACCTTCTCGTGTATTCTCCCTTTGCCTCACGATATTTGGTTGAACTCCAGGTGAGATGATTTGCCATCCATGGACTGTTCAATGTTTTCTCGATCAAGTGTCGAATAATTTCATGTGGTCGACTCTTCGATCACTAGTGGTATGGGCATGCACTTTCTTTATGCGACCACATCGAGGGGCCTAGAGATATCTCTCCTGTTATGTTAGGAGGGAAAATCTCATATCTGACCAGTTACATTCCTCTGCATGTTTCATAGCATACCTGAAAGCTACCTTTATAACTACCCAGTTACAAAGTAGCGTTTGGCAACCCCTAAGTGTAATATTACATATATAGGAAATCATACTGATCTCAGGTCTAAGGATTATACATCATCATTGCTTGAGATCAACTGATGACACATAAAATCATAATAATCTCAATAGTATCTCAAGGTGGGTCAATCCAACACCATATTCTTTAACATGTGTTTACATTATTGATTCAATATTCCTATATCCATGACCGGTGAAATATGGTCATCAATCAATACATGTTCTGGTCGATAAATCACTAGTGTTCCGACTAGTGACACCCGACTAAGGATACATTTAGAATGACATCATATAAGTTGAAGAGCTTCACCAACAAGTCACATACTCGTTAATCTTTACAACTGATAATTCATTCAAGGAACATAATAACATTTATTCAATAACTTGTAAACATAGACGTGATACAATCATCTCTATGATTGCCTCTAGAGCATATCACCATAGCTCTTGTGTGCACCTTATGCTTAGGTTGCGGGAGAGGCTTTGTCAACGGATTAGCAATATTCAAATCTGTATGCACTTTGTATATCTTCACATCACCTCTTTCAACGATCTCACGAATAATATGATATCGTCGAAGTATATGTTTGGACTTTTGATACGATCTAGGCTCCTTAGCATGTGCAATGGCTCCACTATTATCATAACAGAGATCCATTGGAATGGAAGCACTAGAAACCACACCCAGTTCATAAATAAACTTCCTAATCCACACTACTTCTTTTGCAGCTTCGGAAGCCTCAATGTACTTGGCCTCTATTGTAGAATCAACAACTGTTCCTTGCTTGAAACTTTTTTAAGCTCACTGCTCCTCCATTAAAATAAAACACAAACCCAGACTGCGATCTGAAATCATCCTTGTCGGTTTGGAAACTAGCGTCGGTGTAACCATTTACGACCAGCTCTTCCTCACCACCATAAACAAGGAATGCATCCTTAGTCCTTCTCAAGTATTTAAGGATATTCTTGGCTGCTATCCAGTGATCTTCACTTGGATCTGACTTATATCTGCTCGTAACACTTAGAGCATACGACACATCTAGTCATGTACAAAGCATGACATACTTGATAGATCCAATAGCTGAAGCATATAGAATTCTACTCATTTTGTCTCGCTCATCAGTGGTCGAAGGGTACTGACTCTTGCTAAGATCAATACCATGTGACATGGCAAGAAACCTTTCTTGGAATCTTGCAAGTTGAACCGTTTCAACACCTTGTCAATGTACATATTTTGGCTTAATCCAATTAGCCTTTTGGATCTATCCCTATAGATCTGTATGTCTAAAATATATGCTGCATCTCCTAAATCTTTCATCAAGAAACTATTTCTTAATGAAGTTTTAACAGATTCAAGCATAGGATTATCATTTTCGACCAGTAATATGTCATCCACATGTAAGATCAGAAACACAAGTTTGCTCCCACTAACCTTCTTGTAAACACAAGGTTCTTCTTCATTCTTGATGAAGTCAAACCCTTTGACCACTTCATTAAAATGAATGTTCCAACTCCGAGATGTTTGCTTTAATCCATAAATGGATTTCTTAAGCTTGTATATCTTTCTAGCTTCCTTTGGATCGACAAAATCCCCAGGCTGTGTTGTGTACACATCCTCACTTAGGTTTCCATTTAGGAAAGCCATTTTGACATCCATTTGCCATATCTCATAATTGAAATATGCAGCAATAGCTAGAATGCAGTATAGCAACAGGCGAGAATGTTTCATCATAATCAACTCCTTGAATTTGTTTGAAACCCTTCGCTACCAGTCGTGCCTTATGAATGTGAACGTTTCCATCCATATCTATCTTTTTCTTAAAAACCCATTTACACTCAATGGTTTTAACACCATCAGGTGGATCAACCAAGTTCCGAACTTGATTGTCATATATGGATTTTATCTCGGACCTCATGGCTTCAAGCCATGACTTAGAGTCTGGGTCCACCATTGCTTCCTTATAAGTCTTAGGCTCATCATTATCCAATAATAAAACGTCATGCCCATTCCTTATAAGCAATTTACGTGGCCTTTTAGATCTACGTGGGGTTGATGCCTCATCTACAGGCTTTACAATATTTTGTTAATCCTGTAGATGCTCAGTAGGAGTTGAAATATTTTCATATGTTTCCCGAATTTATTCGAGATGCTTAGTAGGAGTTGAAATATTATCAGATGTTTCCCGAAAAGAAACTCTTTATCCAAGAAGACACCATTTCGGGCAACAAACACTTTGTTATTATCCCGATTATAAAAGTAACATCCTTTAGTTTCCTTAAGATACCCCACAAAGAAGCACTTATCCGACTTGAGTATGAGTTTGTTCGACGTCAAACATTGTCCTTAAGATACGTCACAACCCCAAATCCTAAGAAAAGACAATCTAGGACACTTCTCGGCCCATATCTCATATGGTGTCTTCTTTACCGTTTTTTATGGAACCCTATTTAAAGTGAAAGCCGCTGTTTCTAGAGCGTATCCCCAGAAATACAATGAAAGATCAGATTAGCTCATCATTGATCGAACCATGTATAACAATATTCGATTCGTCGTTCAGACACCCCATTCCATTGAGGCGTTCCCGACAGAGTAAGTTGTGGAATAATTCTACATTGCTTTAGATGATCACCAAACTCATGGCTCAATTGTTCACCTCCACGATCAGATCGTAGATATTTAATTATCTTGCCAAGTTGATTATGTACCTCATTCTGAAATTCCTTGAGCGTTTTAAAAGATTCAGACTTATGCCTCATTAAGTAGATGTATCCATATCTACTAAATTCATCAGCAAAAGTTATGAAGTATTGAAAACCACATCTGGCCGAGGAGCTCATTAGTCCACAGACATCCGTATGTACAAGGGCTAACAAGTCACTTGCCCTCTCACCTCTAGTCGTGAAAGGCACCCTTGTCATCTTGCCAAGTAAACAGGATTCACATGTTTCAAATGATTCAAAATTAAATGAGTTTAAAGACCATCTTTATGGAGCTTCATCATGCGCTTCTCATTTATATGACCTAGGCGATAATGCCAAATAAAAGTGGAATTTAAATCATTAGGTCGAAGTCTCTTAGCATTAATGTTATAGACAGACATATCCTCAAGATTCAAAACATATAACCCATTCAACAATGGAGCGTGACCATAAAGTATATATTCAAAATAAATTGAACAACAATTGTTCTTTATTCTGAACTCACAACCTTCTACTCCTAAACATGAAGCAGAAATAATGTTTTTGCTTAAGGCTGGAACATAATAACAATTATTTAATTCCATAACTAATCCTGAGGGTAAAGCTAATGGTAAAGTGCAAATAGCTAATGCAGTAACTCTGGCTCCATTGCCCACGCGAAGATCAACCTTGCCTCTTGCTAAACTTCCCTCCTTATCAGCCCCTACATCGAATTACAAATATGAGCAACCGATCTAGTATCAAATACCCAAGAACATGTAGGAGAAGTGGCAAGATTAATTTCTATAACATTTGTGCCTAAATTGGAAGTGTTACTTCCTTTGTTCTTTTTCATTTTTGCCAATTACTTCCTGCAATTTCTCTTTCAATGTCCAGGCTCATGACAATGGTAACATTCTGTGTCAAGCTTAGGACCTAGCTTAAGCTTCTTAAGCTTAGCCTTGAAACTCTCAATCTCATCTTGAGTCTTTTCTTTGCCCTTTCCCCTTCCTGACTTACCCTTCTTCTTGAAGCGAGTAGTCTTTTGAACCATCAACCTCAACGCTATGCTCAAACTGAAAACATCACCCACACCTTTGTAGAGAGACTCTGTTGACCCCACGATAACATACTCTAGCCAAGTTCTCTACCAACAGAATTACTTTAACAGATAATTCCCAATGCACCTCAATCCTTTAAAGATAATCAATTTGGAATTCACAGCCCACACACACTTATTTACTACACCCAAAGGATGCTATCCACGATTGTCACACTATTTGGAATCCCTTTTGTTCCATTTTTCTACACAACATTATTGGGCCTCCAAGGTTCTAGCATAAAAATGCAAAGCCTCAATTTCAACCTCCAAGTCTCCTATAATGAATTTATGGTATAATTGATTGGAATCCCTCAATTTTGATTACTAAAATTCTCACAACCCAAACAATATCCTCGGTCATTAACTTCAATCATCCTCAATAATCAATTACTACCCAAAACAGTTAACTTCACCAATCTTGGACACTCACTAAACCACATCGTTCGATTTCACCTACACAACCTTGCAAAACACCATCACAATACTATAACTACTTGATGATTTCAATACTCCACCAACATGAACAAATGTTTTTGGATCACCATTCACTATAGGTTCTACTAGTCGTAACAACCAAATCAGTTTTACCCCGAACGACCATCATTCCTTTTTGAACCAATTCTCTACGAGATTTATATCACGAAATCAATTCATCATCTAATGCTCCTTAATTAACTTGCAACCAAAGGTCTCACAACCTCGTAAACTTGACCACTACTAATCAGTTGCCACTATACACTCTATAAGGATTTGTAAAACAAATCGATTATTCCTTTCTAAAAAAAAGAGGTAAATAAAAAATCATTTCCAGCACACAGGAAATGTTTTCCATTCGCAGTACACAAGACCAAGAGAGATGGTCAAATAGAAATGATCTCAAAAGGCAGAAGACGACACCACAGTTAAAGGCACAAGTCCCACAAGAAGAGAATACCAAACCTCAACCAATAAGAATAAAACATTGCTTTTGAAACTTGAGAAACTCTTATGGAGCCAAATAACCAGCTTAAGCACGCTTCAATAAGCTATAAGCTACAAAACTTGAGTCCACCCTCAAATACTTCTACTACACTCTTTCTTTTAACAAAGAGAACAATTTCTTTGATTACAACTTCACTTTGCCAACTCAAACAAAAGAGAATTTAAGATCAAATCACATGAATCACTCAAGAACCAAATAGAACTTTCCAACACGTCGCTCTGCTCAACAAATTTCAGCTACCATATAATTCAGGAACTACCAAAGGCCATGAATGCAAAACTCTAAACTTTTCATTTAACTGATATTACGAAAAGCAACCAAATTACTTTCTTTCTAAAAGAATCGTCACCACACCCACAAGTCACAATCACTTGCAGACAATCTTACTAACATTAAGAATAATACACTCTTAACATGAATATTTATCGTCCACTCTTCCATTATAAAGCCCCCAAAAGTTCACCAAATTGTTCCATACTACTTTCCCCGGTAGTTATAGTTTCCCTGGTAGTTAGCTATTTCCCGGCAGTTAGAGTTTCCCCGACAATTAGATGTATTGCCGGCAATTAACCTACCCTTGATTTTCCATTTTCCCGGTCATTAAGTGCCCTAGATACTTGGTTTTCCCGGCAGTTAGGTGTTTTCTCGGCAGTTAGAGTTTCCCCAGTAGTTAACTGCCCTCGATTGTCTTTTTTCCCCAATTCATTTTCTAATGAGCAATTAGTTTAGTTGCTGACATAAGGAAGTTTCTAGCATGGTCCTTACATGTCTTTTGCTACACATATCGGACTTATGATATCTGGAGCACACAAAGAAAGGGTAAAATTTGTCTAGTCTGATTGTGCTAAGGCTAGTCCGTATGCAATAATACATTAAGAGAATACCTGGTTAGTCTCCCGTAATAGTTCTGTCGATAGTCTCCCGTAATAGTTCTGTCGAAAGTAGAAGCTATAGTTAGCTTGTAGTACAGAAGTATAGAGAACCCAGGTGGAGTACAACCAAGTTATATATATAGGACGATCATAATATTACAGAACATACATAGAGCAAGCTAGGTGTTTTTTGGGAAGAGTTTTCCACCGCTTTTCGTTAGTACCATGTGCCAGAAGAGATAATTGACATGAAGAAGGATGAGTTCCGTACCCTCAAGCAAGGAGGGATGTCAGTGACTGACTATCTCAATAAATTTTCTCAGCTAGCTCGCTATGCTGTAGAGGATGTCACCACCGACAAGGCTCGCTAGAGTCATTTTCTGAAAGGACTGAATTCGGGATTACAAGTCAGCTTGATCGCCCATACCTTTCCAAATTTTCAAGAACTAGTCAATAAAATTTTTAGGGAGTTTCCAGACACTAAGCATATCATTATATAATTTTTCTGCGGTTTTTAATGTGTTGTATATTTCTCTATAAATGTTTCAAGTTTCAGTTTTTGCTGTCTGACTTTTGTTTTGCTACTTTGACTGACTGTTTTAAAATAGCAATTAAAATCTAAAAATTGTGAAAACTTTTAGGTGAGTTTCTAAGTTGCTCCAGAACCTAGAAATAATATTTTTAGGGACTGTTCACAAGATTTATTTTGCACATCCATTAGGGATATTATTTCTAGGAATTGATGCTTTAAGTTTTAAAATCCACAAAACCTTTGAATGAAAATCCATAGAATAAAAAATGAAAAAGATGCATAAAAAGTTTTAAAATTTTCCTATTTTTATACATTTGAAACACAAACCTATATTTGGGATGTTATATATGAATATTAATTGCATATTATTTCCCTATGACATGTTGAGTACTTTATGTGCTCACGACTTTAAACTTTGCTACTCAGTTGAAGAGTATCAAGCTGCTCAAGAGTTCTTTAGCCAGGAGTATTATGAAGGCTTTGCGGATTAGGACACGTTCTCTACTCAATTGCCTGTGGGCATGTTGATTGACATTTCCAAGTTTCTTGTTCTATTGCAAGGGTTCATTTGTTTCTTTAGCCCTGCGTGGTAAGTTAAGTAAACATTGACCATAAGGTCTAGTTATTATTACTATTTGTTACTTTGAGATCTTTTTAGGTAAATCGATAAATGGATGGCATTTCGACAATGTTTCCTGTGTGAACTAGTTACTGATATGGGACTAGTTCAGAATACACAGATGGTTTCGGATGTGTAAATCCGGGTCCCCGACACGGGGGAACGGAATATAGAATCCGTGGTTCAATTTATAGGGGAAGAGGAGCTACGAAAAGGTTAGAATAACTCGCCGAAGTTAATGTGGCGGTTTCGATAGCAGAGCGAGTGTGGCGGATGATGGGTGGGCCCAGTCGAAGCGGGCCGGATTAGAATTTTTTTTAGAGTTTTTATTTTTCAAAATAATTGTTTTTTCCCTTCTAAAAATTCCAAGAAAAACATATTGAATCTGCAAAATACCCTCAAATATAAAAATTAGAAAAATTCACAGAAATTCCCTAAGAAATTTTGAGCTTGGTAAAATTATTTTCAACTTAAAGTTGGTTTTTAGTTTTGCATATAAATTATTTTTAATTTTAGGAAAATTGGAAAAGCCATTTTAAAAATCAAGAAACTTCAAGAAAACTCTTGTAAATTTTAGAAAATCTAAAAAAAAATATTTTAATAGTTTTACTCCCGAAATAAAAACTTGGGATGTTACATTACTACACTCCTGCCTTCAATGCTGTCATGATCCCCTGGTTGCGTGGTTTGAGAGTTTTCTTCATTTTCCTACTTCCTAGTACATGTCATTATAATTTGTTGTGCTTTTCGAAGTTTCTCACATTCGAAAGAATGTGGTGCTGATGGTGGAAGTGAATTTAGTGTTGATTGTGCTGGCAAGGGCATATTTTGGTGAAACCAAGCTATCAGATCGCACAAGGACATTATGGCAATTGGATGATATTTGATTATGCCTGCATGATGAACAAGTTCAGCAAGCCACTTTCCCCATCAATGGAGTCAAACCACCACCCATTTGTTTTAAGATAATAGAAGGGCAAGCCTCCCGGCCTCTGCATCATACGATGCACACAGCCATAAATTATTACAAATAAACATATCGGCTTACAAAAGGCAGACCAAGAACTAAATGACAAAAAATTATCATGTTGTGGCCAGCATCGGGAACAGCTGGCCGCCGATGACAGCTAGCTTCTCCTTCATCCAACACATCCCTATCGCCGGTGAACACTAGGTCGTCCACCAGCGCAACGACACGGGAACAATGTAGGGATACGGGTAGGCTACGATAGCAACAATTCAAAATTTCTACCACGTAAACCAGGATCCAAGCAAATAGATGATCACAGATCGTTACCACCAGACGTGCAGTGCAGCGGAAGAAGAGTCGGAGCAGCCTGGTCCAACGATGAGTGCGTCGATGAAGTGACCGTAGTCGATCGTCCAGCGTTCTTGCAACTCGATCGTCTCCTCCAGCAGCCTCTGAAGTTCCTTGTGAAGATCGCAGGTCGTCCTTAAGCGCAACAGCAACCGCAGTAGCGCCTCTACGATATCCACACGTCCAGGGCAGGAACAACTGAATGCCGGTGTGCTAGCACCAAGTCGCACGGCGGGGCTCTCTCAGGAAGATGGCGGCAAGGGTTTCGGTGAGTCACACCCCTCGCTTGCATGTCCCCTCCTCCTTATATAGTGCCCATGACGGATCCTATCCGAACACGTTTTGTTCCAACCCGTTAAGTGTGTAACCCGTTAGGTTTATGCGTAGTCGGTTGTGACTCATAAACCTTTTCCGATCACGAGTCGTTAGCAGTTCCTAGCAGGACATAACGATTCCCGAATACACACAAATTATATCGGACGAACCTTAATGCAATATGATCTACGACCAGGTCCTCATCACTTACAACCAGCTCGTATCTCGTCACGACCAGTTTGTGACTGTGTACGATTAGTTCATATTTAGTCTTGACCAGTTCGTAACTCCTTACGACCAGGTTTCGACCACTATATGATTACGTTCGACCAGTCTACGACCAACTCGTATCTCCATACGACTTGTCTGTAACTGATCGAACTAAGCGACCTACTCGTGTATTTTCCCTTTGCCTCACAACATCTGATTTGAACTCCAAGTGAGATATATGTCATCCATGGACTGCTCAATACTTTCTTAATCAAGTATCGGATAACCTTATGTGGTCGAACTCTTCGACCATGAGTGGCATGACTATGCACTTTCTTTATCCGACCACTTCGAGGGGCCTAGAGATATCTCTCTTGTTATGTTAGGAGGGGCAAATCTCATATCCGACCAGTCACATCCCTCTGCATGTTTCATAGCATACCCGAAAGCTACCTTTATAACAACCCAGTTACGAGTAGCGTTTGGTAACCCCTAAGAGTACTATTACACATTTAGGGAACCGATCTCAGGTCTAAGGATTATACATCATCATTGCTTGAGACCAATTAATGATATATGGAATCATAACAATCTCAATAGTATCTCAAGATGGGTCTATCTAACCCCATGTTCTCTAACATGTGTTCACATTATCGATTCGATATCCCTATACCTATGACCGGTGAAATATGGTCATCAATCAATACATGTGCTGGTCGTAGAGTCACTGGTGTTCCGACCAGTGACATTTGACCAGTGATACATTTAGAATGGCATCATATAAGTTAAAGAGTTTCACCAACAAGTCACATACTCGTTGATCTATATAACTGATGATTCATTCAAGGAGCAGAATAATATTTATTCAATAACTCATAAACAAAGACGTGATACAATCATCTCTATGATTACCTCTAGGCATATCACCAATAAATAGTAGCTGTGCAATGTAACATCCCAAGTATTGGCTTGTGTTTCAAATGTAAGAAGATGAGTCGAAATTAAAAAAAAAATCTTACATTTTGTGTTCCATGTATGTTCTGAAAAATTCTTGTAAAAGAATTATGGAAATACAAATCACAAGCCTCTTTGACCTAAATCTTGCCTTTCCAAAAAAATCTTTTCTAACCTTCTGATCATCCTCTGGAAATATTTTTTCTAAGTTCTAGGGAAGTTGTGTGACCTTTCTGAAAAATTTCACAATTTTTAGAAATTTTTTGAATATTTTTAGAGGTTGGTCAAACCAGTTTGACCCTAAGTCAAACCCTAGCTCAGCACCTTGCAAATTTTTGAAGGAAAATGTACAACACGAAAACCTCTAACAATTTTGTGCAAGGTCAACATCTACGTTAGCAAGCTCCTGTAAAAATTTTGGAATTTTTGGAGTTAGTTTGCTATCTCTAAAAATCCCCCAAAAGTTTTAGCCCATTTCTAAAACCCTAAGTCAAAGCTGTTGGACTCGAGTCGGACTCGAGCACAACCTCCTTCTCGGGTTCGACCCAACCCCTTCACGCGTTGGCTCAGTCCATTCTAACGCACGCCGTATCTTAGCCCTTGGATTCCTATCGAACGACACTTGTTCGTTGAAACCTTCGGGCCTCCGATCGCATCATCACCTTTCAGCCGTTGGATGTAGATCCAACCGCTCTGGTGCGTACCCTTTCGCGCCGGTCACCTTTTTAAATCTGGCTCAAGCCAACTGGTTGAACCCGATCAACTAACTGCACCGGGCTCGAGCCACTTTGGCTCGTGTGATTTGGACCGTTGGATTTCAATCCAACGATCAAGATCATCTGGGCCGTTCGGACCTCCAAACGCGCCAACGCGTCTGAGCCATTGGATTCTAATCCAACCGTCATTTTGCGCTCGGTCGCTTTGAATCAAAATGACCCGAGCCAGTTTGAGTTCGTGGGTGGGCCTAACCAACTAAATGCACCAGGCTCGCTCTAAATCGATGTGCACATTTTAGCCCTTGGATCTCGATCCAA
The DNA here is from genome assembly GCA_036346255.1 of Ampelocalamus luodianensis. Taxonomy (NCBI): domain Eukaryota; kingdom Viridiplantae; phylum Streptophyta; class Magnoliopsida; order Poales; family Poaceae; genus Ampelocalamus; species Ampelocalamus luodianensis. Next base: position 40,856,107 of record CM070634.1, on the reverse strand, counting down.
TGATCCAGATCGCATATGCCGTTTTCGGCCCAATCAATCTCAGCCGTTAAAATCCTATCGTACCACTATGATTGCTAGGGCGTTTGGAGCCCTCCAAGTGATTCGATTAAATCATGACCGTCCATTTTTGATCTAACGGCCAAGAACTTGAGTCGGGTCATATGGTTTGACTCGATCCACTGGTTCTGTTGGACACGAGCCAGTTTGCTTTCGCTGACCAGTGGGCCCTCGCGTTCGCTGGTCATCGTCTCCTTCCTCCGGTCGTGCCCGTGCACACGTGCGTGTGCGCTAGTACGCAATGGCAGTGCTAGGTCACCTCCTTGAGCCCTTTAAACGGCCCCTGGCTGATTGCATTAAATGCGCACCAGGCTTTCGCCCCCATAGTCGCCGTTCTTACTTGCTCCCATCGCTCAATTTGTCTATGGCAGAACCATGGACCGAGCTCATGGTGGATCTCTGCCCTTGCTCAAAACCCTAGCTCCCGGCTATAAAAAGCCCCCAAGCTCCACCTCTGTCTCCTTTAGTCACCACCATAGCTTAACCTTGCTCCCCCTCAGCTTATTGAGCTCAAAACACCCGAGAGCCCAAATTCACCATTGTTGGACCATGGAGCTCTTCGGTGCCGATAGTGCTCCAAGGGTTCTTTTGGTGATCTTTTGTTTCAGTTTGTTCCTCTCATCATCCTTAGCAAAACCCCTAACTTAATTTTGTTTGGCATTCACAGAGATTGCCAAATTTGGGGTTTGTTCAAATTCAGCCGAAATCATTCCCTTTCTTCCTCGACTCCGGTAAGGTGTTTCATTTCTCAATTAAATACTCATGGACCATCTATGAGCTATAAGGAAGCTAACCCTACCATTCTTTCATGTTCATCTTGCTCAGACCTCACTATCTCCATCATCTTCTCCAACTTCGGCAAGCAACTTGGTCGTCGGAGCTCCTTCGGCTATTTTCTTGCCCTCTCCGTGCTCAGGTAACCTCCTGGTAGTCCCTAGAAGCTTGGCACTCGCTTCTTTGAACAATACGGAGCTCTTTTGCATTTTTCGTTTTAGCCGTGCTTGTCCTCACCTTTCAACTCCGGCTCGCTGGCGTTTTAGGCCTCCGCCGTCGCGGTGAATGCTACCAGTGGGTGCGCATTGCTATTGCGGACCGAGGGGTACTCTTGGTTTGCGCCGTCGTGGCGGCCGTCGGATCGATCTCAACTCGACTACCTTGGTTTTAGGTCGTTGTTTACGCTTCGGTGCGTAAGCCCGTAAGCCCGTGCGCGTCATTAGGACAAAGATTCGATGATTAAATGCTAATCATTGTCTAATCACTGTTAATCATTGGTTTAGCAATAAATGTCCATCCTAAAATGACTTAATGTGCCACTGACAGTGGGTCCAGCCACTTAAAACACCTCGCTGGCACTTCGCGGTATCTTTAGGACACCATTAATGCTAATCATCACTAACCACTGGGTTTGGTAATTAATGGCTATCCTAAATAGCCCGCTGTGTCACTGACTTGTGGGCCCGCACACTTGACCCTCTCTGTGCACTTAAAACTCACGTGTGTAGTGCGCAACACTTTGTCGATCTCGGACCGTTCGTTTTGAGATCTGCGGCTCAGATCCTTGGAACGTTCGGACCACCCTATCGGCCCTAGTCAACGTGGGCCGTCCATCTCGCGATCTGCGGCTGAGGTTGCAAGTGCATTCGGGCTTCCGAATGTCCCTTCAATATCAGCCCTCCATCTTTAGATCAGCAGTTGAGGTTGGTTGGGACGTTCGAACCTCCGAACGCCTCGATTGTTGTGGACCGTGTGTTGTGCTCGGTGCGCGTGGGCGGTGCGATTCTAGATCAAAGGCCCAAGTTTGTCCACGTCGTTTGCCTTTTGAGTAGTTTGACTTAATTCCGGTAAGCTTTTATTTATCAACTGAAAATTGTACTAAACTTCAAAATAGCTTAACTAATTCATTTTAATTCCTTTTTGGGTGATTCAAATTTTGGTAATTCTGATTTTAGCTAAGCTTTAATCTAGAAATATTTGTAGGCTTATTTTTGCTCCAGAAAAAATTGTTAATAGATTTAATTTGATTAGCTTTAATTGTGCTTTAAAAATTATTTAAAATTTGTAAAAGACATAAGTAATCCATGTAACTCCAAATTTAGCAAACTAAAATTTGTTAGATTCCTTTATGCCTATGCTGTGGTCTAGGATAGGTTTTACTATTATCCTTGCCACTAAAGTTAATTGTGCACCAGTTTCGTAACTTAGAAAAATCATAATAAATTTGTTTTAACTCCAAATGAAGTAAATCCAGTTTTACTGTTCTTAGAATGCCATGTTCCACGTACCATAAAAATTTCAGGTTCTAGAACTTTTTAGAAAATTGTGCTATGAACAGTACCCAAAATTAATTAAATTGAATTGTCTAGTTGAAAGAAAGTGTTTAGGTCATAACTTTTGCATACTTAGTTTAAATTGAATGATTTTTATTGCTAAATTCATTTAAAATCATGACCTTGCTGCTGTGTAAATTTCATGGAATTTGGATGACTTTGGATTTTGAGTTTCTTTCGGTGTTCTTCGTTCTTATTGGATTTTCGCGTTCTTGCGTTAGGTTCCGAAGATTTTATTGAGCCCAAAAGCGATCCTCTGCAGCAAGAGAACATCAAAAAGGCAAGCAGATGTAGCATCATTTGATCATATTGCTTCTACTATTTTCAAAGTCTAATATGTTGTTTGCAAATTCTACGTATGTATTGCTATATTGTGTTACACTATTGTCGATTAGTTGACCCATTAGCTGCATAATTGGTATGAAAATGTTGATCCTCTACTACTGAGCCTAGGATTATCTTGCTGTGATTTTGGGTTCGTTGGATGAGCCCTTGTCACTTAGTAGTTTACGAGTAAAGTTGCTTAGTTATGCTTAGCTACCGGTAGAATTGGGCGGTTGTCGACATAGTCGATAATCTTGATCGCACAAACTTATTATGGCTTTATATTCATCACCTTGTGCTATGTTTAATTGTGAAAACTAAAACTGAAAACAAAATGATTTAGACTTGGGCACAATGGTAAGATGGTGTGTTTTTGGTGTAAATGGTTGGTGCCCGATTCAACAAGGACCGAACATCTTGTGTCACACTATCCAAGCATTTTTGTGTGCTAACCACACTAGAGGGAAATGGGACCTCTCTTGACTTAGTACTTTGGCGTGTGTTGGCTCCGAGTCGCAGGAGGTTTTGTAGGAGGGGAGATGTTGGGAGCATAGTAGTTATCTGAAAGCTTTACCCTTGATGGGTAGTTGACTTTCGGCTTTACAATGTAGCATATGGGTTTCTATCCATACGAACGGCTCGTAGTGGATACACAATATTGGAAACGTCTCGTAGGACTTAGTCGTGCCGGCATACCTTTAGAAGTGTGCTTCATCTAGTGGCAAAAAGGCGGTCTGAAGTGTGGGTACATTGGTACATCCCTACAGGGTTTTGAACTATTCGAATAGCCTCATCCTAGGTTATGGACACGCTTGGTTAGGTTTTGCAAGAGTTAGACTATAACCTTTTAAATTAAAAATTGACATGGGTGGTACGAATCGGGGATTCGTACTATGTTGTGGTGGCTATTGGGTTAGTCACCTCTAGGTTGTTACTTGTGTTATTTATTGTACCTCATTGTTATTTCAATGATTAAAAACAGATTTGACAAATTGCCTTCAATCTATTACATTATTGCAAATGAAAATGGATTTATGCGTCCAATTAACCATATAACCATTTCCTTCGATTCAGCTCACATGTAGCTATGTATAGGCTTGTTACTCGTAAGTCTTGTGAGTATATTTTGTACTCAACTGCATTGCTTTGTTGTTGCAGAGGAGGAAGTGGATCCCCAAGGGATCAACTTCTATGAGTATTGCTGCGGTGGGTGCGACTAGCTTGGCGGCCCGGTCGGTTGCCTTGTGGGTTATGTGGCTAACCAGTCATCTTTTGTTTATAGCCATCTTATGATGCTTTTACTTCCGCTGTCACTTGTTATTTTGATGTCATTTGGCCGATCGGCTCTTGTGTAATAACTCTATATGTTGTATGTCTTTTGCTAGACTTGCTATTATGAGTTGTATGGAAATGATGCATGATTTTGTAAAAATGTATGTGTACTGCAATTCTGGGAAGCACATGTCCATCGAGGCTTAGGATATTTGATTAGTAATACTAGAACCATATGGAGGTTAAGTATTACTAGTTAAATACCCTGGGTCCTCACATGCAATAGGGTGCTTGAGGGCCAAGTCACCAAAGCAACGCCTCCAAGGAGGAATCACAGAAAACGTCGCCAGATCAACCTAATGAAGGTCAGATCTAGGGTTTTCACCCTGGTGAGCAGATACTAGTGCTCCAAGACAACGCCTTCAAGAAGGACATGATGCTCATCCTCTGACCTAACCAGCGAAGGTCAGATCAATGCTCAATACGTCGTCGTCGCCGGATCCAACCATTGAAGGCCAAATCAAGGGTTTTCACCCCGGTGAGCAGATACCGGTGCTCCAAGACAATGCCTTCAAGAAGGACGCGACACTCGTCGTCTGATCCAACCAATGAAGGCCAGATCAATGCTCAGTACATCGTCGTCGCCGGATCCAGCCACTGAAGGCCAGATCAAGGGTTTTCACCCCGGTGAGCAGATACTAGTGCTCCAAGATGACACCTTCAAGAAGGACACGACACTCGTTGTCTGACCCAACCAGTGAAGGACAAATCAATGCTTAGTACATCATCGTCACCGGATCTAACCACTGAAGGCTAGATTAATTTCCTTGGTGAGCAGATACCGGTGCGTCAAGACAACACCTTCAAGAAGGACATGACGCTCATCGTCTGACCCAACCAGTGAAGGCCATATCAATACTCAGTATGTCGTTGTCGTCAGATCCAACCACTGAAGGCTAGATCGAGGGTTTTCACCTAGGAGAGCAGGTACCAGGTGTTCCAAGACAACACCGCAAAACACCTCGTCGCCAGATCCAACGGTGAAAAGTGGATCGTCACCTTGTCCAATGCGACCAGAACCACGGCGACACATCCGCGGCCACGGTCACCTGCGCCTCCTCGGAAGGGAGGCCGATGGCAACCATGGGCCACGCACCGCAATGCCACGAATCCCACAGGCGGCCTCCGTGTCCCGGATCGGCGTCATCATGCAGATCCGAAAGCAGCGAGATGCCACACCACGGATCTCACCAACCTCAAAGCCGACGAGCCTCCCGGCCAAACCAATGGCCGCTCGCCATTCGGAGTCGCTATCGGGCTCTAGAACCTTGGCACATCAGCAGGAGAAGAAACCATATGGAGAAAAGCCAAAGGAAAAATAGGAAAACAGTGGAGCGCGAGCAATGCGAAGAAGCCCCCCCCCCCGCCGCTGGCGGCGTCGGCCACCAACTGCGGTGGTAAGGGGAGCGAGGTCGAGGGAGGAGGTCCTCTTGCTGGAGGCAGCCGATCTGGATCTCAATCAAACCACCACCCATGGACCATGGTCCTTCTTTGGCACTATTGAGGTTTGACACATGAGAGATACTAAAGTCATTCGAATGGTTGTGAGATAGTAGAATCAAGCACAGCGCATGGAACTATACTAGGATAGTGTACCTTCTCATCTCAGTAACCCTGTGGTCTGGTACTTAGATCCATGCCGTTAACCTATTAAATGGATTTATTCTAATTCATCCGTGCTGACAAAGACCCTGTAGAAATTTGGAACTACTGGCGGTTGAGTGTTTCAGCAAATTCTTGTACTAACAATGTTTGTTACTTTAAAAACCTAGACGTTTTTTTTCCTCTCTTTAGATGAGCAATTTGGGCGTCATATCTCGTGGACATGATGCTTTGTGTGGACATATGCATTCCTGGCGCTCCATCACGAGATCGATGGCGTGGCGCGGGCAAGCGAGCGTTTTTGCGTTTCGCCCCCCAACACTCATTCCCCAAATCCTCAACGCACCCCGACACTCATTCCCCAAATCCTCTCACCGTCGTCCCAAATCAAATCGCAAGAGGCGAGCGTAGCGGCGCTGCTTGTCCAACCCTTGAGCTATTCGCCGCCTCCCCTTACGGTCAGTGCGCCTCGGCCTCGCTCCCACCATTGCAACACCCTCCCCCAAATCGAGTCTAGGGTTAGGTCCGTGTGCCTCTGCCTCGCTCCCACCAGGGCTCCCCTCCCTCGCGCGTTGCCGCACCATGGAGAAGAAGAAGGATCACGCAGAGGCGCACTCCGAGTGGTCATCGATGGCGATAGCGCCTAGCGGTGGGATCCCTCTCGTGCCATGCCAAAAGTGCCACGCGAAGATGATCTAGGCTATGTCCGGGAGCTCGAAGAATCGAGAAAAAGAGTACTACAAATGCCCTAGAAACGACAGGGTAAGAAACTCCCTTTGTTGTTGAATTTGATGTTCAAATTTGGTTTTTGGTATTGCCAGGCGGTTTATGCATTCTGATGATGAAACCGGTTTTATGTTGGTCCAGATGTATTCGGGGGTGCGACACATTCATGTGGAAAGACCAATACATGAGCTATTTGAGTGGGTTGCATCTGGTGGAACGGCAGAGAAGTAGATCATTTGCCTGTCAAGCTGAGCAATGGAAATGAAGTAGTTTTCACAGTTGACCACCGTGTATTGGAACATTTAGCTGCGATGAAGGCCTCATTGGACCAAATGAATACCTCATTGGACCGGATCAACAACTCAGTCAAGAAATCCACTGTTGGAGATGAAAAGTTAAAAATGGTTATAGTTGCATTTTTATTCTTGCTGTTAGGAATGTGCATATAGAAGATTGTCAACTGAGTTGTTAATTTTGTTATCTGAAATGGTGTCTCAATTGTTTGAATTATGATTTATGAAATCTGAATTATGGTGTCTCAATTGTCTTAATTATGATTTCTGAAATCTAAAATACTGTGCACATTCTGAAATCTAAAATATTGTTGTCTGGATGAATGGATTCACAAATGGATGTATGGTGTCTCAATTGTGATAAATGGATTCAATTATGATGTCTATAATCTAAAATCTGAGATACTCTCTACATTTTGAAATGTTGTATGGATCTGCAATCTAAAATCCTGTCTGGATGTATGCAATCTGAAATCTTGTCTGGATGTTACTGATTTGTTAGCTCATTTGAAACAATCTGAATGTATGTTTGAATTGGACAAGAAATGGGTAGAAATCTGAATGTATGTCCAGAAATGGATAGAAAAGCATGATCTAGCATGTCCAGAAAGTGATTCTAGATGTATGTCCACAATATGCATGCACACAGTCCAGAAACCTGATACTGTACAATCAGCATTGAGCTGAGCATTCATTGGCTACAAGTCCATGCACTGGTTACTGATCATGACAGTAGATATTACAAGTACAATCAGCATAGACCAGAATGTCCAGAAATGGATAGAAAAGCACGATCATGAAAGCAGATATTACAAGTCCTTGCACAATTAGATACTCTACAATCAGATATTACAAGTCCATGCAATATTCTCGTAAGTGCAGAAATCTGAACAATTGACCATTGAGCAAACATTACAAGTCCATGAGTCCAGACATGAAACCAAATATTACAAATCCATGAAGCCACCTCCAGACAAGAAAGCAAATATTACAAAGACATGAAGCCACCTCCAGACATGAAAGCAAATATTACAAGTCCATGAGTCCAAACATGAAAGCAAATATTACAAGTCCTTTGCAACTATGAAGCCACCTTCTTTGCAGCCACCTACTTGAACAAAATAATAGGGAGTACTTGAGCAAAGCCACCTCCTTTGCAGCCACCTACAGTGAGACAGTGAGTACTTTAACAAAAAAACAATGGAATGCTAGACAGTGAGTACAAGTCATACCAGAAATCTGTATGTGCATGATTATTTTGCTTATTTCCTTAAAGGGCAGTTGCGGCTGTCATGGGTGCTGATCTTATTGCAAGTCCTGCACATGCCAGCTACCTTTCCCTTCAACTTCTTCGGTTTGCTCTCCCCAAGCTGATTCCTCTTGCATTTGCCTCTAGTGAGATTGTCGGTAGGCGGCAATATATCGATGTCATGAGGGATGCCACACCCAAGATATGCTTCAACCTCCTCCACTCTACTTTGTGGTTGGGCAGGAATTTCCTAGTTTATGTCCTGCATAAACTGTTTAAGTTTCTCTCTCACATTCTGCATGTAAGGTAGTGAAGTTGTAGCTCGATGTATCAATTCTTCTAAGTCCTTGCTGAAAGATCTAGACCCGCCATTATGTGTTAATGGAGTTTTGGTGATTAATGATAAATCTACTTGTGAGACTAACACTCTTATTGATATACATATTGTGTAGTCTTATATGGATATAAAGGTGAAAATCATGAAGGCATGCAAATGATTAAGTGATTAATGACAAATGCACTTGTGAGACTAACACTCCTATTGTTATATCAAGTTTAGTCTCAGCTTGGATATAAAATTAAAAATCCAAACAGGTATGTATTCATTAATGAAAAATCTATTTGTGAGACTAACAATTCTATTGATTATTTATTGCTTAGTCTCGTTTGGATATAAAGATGAAAAATGCAAGAGGTATGCATTCTACTTCCTCTTATTATATCTTGTTGTATTCATCGGATCCAAAATATAAGTTAAACTCCACCAAAAAGGTTAACTTGGATATGTGCATATGTTTCCTTTGCACATTTGTGTATGCACACATTTAGGGGGAGTTCATTCTATATTTTGTGGTTTCATTAGTATTGATCCATATTCTCTTTCCACATATATTAAGGATCTTTACTTTGAAACATATCTTTGAATATATTTAACTTGTGTAGTTAATATATTCATATGAGTATATGAGAACATATGAAACTTGTGTAGTTCATAGATGTTCATATATCCTTGAATATATTTAACTTGCGTAGTTAATATATTCATATGAGTATATACAACTTGTGTAGTTTGTATACACTCATATTTGGTATATATAACTTGCATAGTTCATATATACTCATGACCTTGTTGTTTCATTAGTATTGATCTTTGTGATCTACTTTGAAACATAACTCTTGAGTATATATATAACTTATGTAGTTTATATATACTCATACCAATTACATTCAATTACTTGCTATTGAAGTGGTTATCATAAATTACCAAAGAGGGAAAGATTATGGTATCTTGTCCCAACCATTATGAGTTAATGGTATAATGAGGTAATTAATGATAATCATATTGTGGAACTAACGTTTCTCCTTGAGATGGATAAATAGGTTATGTTCCGTGTGATTGAAGACTTCGGATGATGTCATGAGTTGATCATCATCAAGTCAAGTGTTTGAAGAAAAAGAATATCGTCATGAGTTGATGATATCAAGAGAAGAACATCATCATGGGTTGATGATATTGAAGTGAAGAGCTTGGAGTAAAGGAGATGATCATGAGTTGATCATCAAGACAAGAAGAATTCATCATGTGTTGATGGAGGTCAAGTGAAGAGTGCATCATGAGTTGATGTATGTCAAGACTTGAAGCAAGGACATGCGTCATCAAGCTTCAAGTGGTTGCGCAAGGAAAATGTATGACTAGCTAGGGCTAAGGATGTGTTCCTAGTCTTTTACCGGTCTTGGTGTTTGGTTGTAGACCGGATTGCTAGTATAGGTTGCCGTACTATTAAGAGGGGTCTTAATTAGTAACTTGAGTTAGTCATGTGTTGATAGCTCATTATGTTTGCTCTAGCTCAACTTAACATGTTGCCTATATTTGCGAATGTGTTTTGCAAATGGTTGTGGCTCATGGTTATTCCTTGTAGCATGTGACTTGAGTTTGCAAATGTGTTTTGCAAATAGTTTAAGTCCATGTACCTTATTCCTTGTGGCGTTGATTCTAATAGTTGGCAAATGTGTTTTGCAACTTGTTGAGAATCTCGCTTTTATCGTTGTTTGCATCGCACGTCAATTTGGCAAATGTGTTTGCAAATTGAGTAGAAGCAAGTGCAATTTGTGGTGTGATTCTAAAAGTTGATAAATGTGTTTGCAACTTGTTGAGAACCTCACTTTGAACCCTTGTTTGCATCACATGTCAATTGTCAAATGTGTTTTGCAATTGAATTTGTTTTGGATGCAAGCTGCATTTCTCGGAAAATCGGTAGTATCGGCGTGTACTACGCGGTATGACCATGTGCGGTATGACCGGTGGTTTCTTGCGGAACTACGCACTTTGTGAGCATGCGTTGCTCTGTGGTAGTGCGGTAGTGCGGAGTGTACCACGCGGTATGGCCGTGATGCGGTATCGGCGTTAGTTGGCGGTATGACCGCTCAAAGTGCAACCGGGCTCTTAGTGCGGTACTACGCACCCGGTTGTTCGATTGTTAGTTGGCGGTATGTGTTTTCGAGGCGTGCATTTCGGGTTGAGTTGGAAACCACGCAATGGTAGTACCGCTCGTGCATGCGGTATGGCAGAGCGATGCGGTTGTACCGCATGTTGGTTGGCGGTTGTACCACGGTGCCCAACGGCTAGTTTTCGACCGTTGGAGGAGGTGCGGTCGTACCGCAACAGTTGGCGGTAGTACCGCATATGCTGATTTTTCGAGACTTTGCCCCAACGGCTAGTTTTTGTGTGTGGGCTATAAATACCCACCTTGGTGTGTGAGAAGTAGTTCTTTGGTGCCCCATTGAGTTTCTTTGAGCTAAGAGCAAGCCTCTCATACTCTTGTGTGCATGTGTTGCACTTAGTGAGTGATTGAGCAAACCCTAAGTGCATGTGTTGCATTAGGTTATGGATTGCTTATCCATAGAGCTTTGGCACTTGATTGGTTCAAGTGAAAGTTGAGTCTTGTTACTCTTGGTGTTTGCCGACACCTAGGCGGCGTGGGCGTTGTGCGTCGGTGATCTTCTCAAGTGAAGCTTGTGAGAAGACCAGGCGATTTGTGAGTGGTGTCGGGACCCGAGTGCGATTCGGAACCCTCTGTGTATCTTGCACTAGTCGAGATCACGCTAGTGCACACAGGTTAACACGGTAAATATCGATCCACTGGCGATAAATAAAGTAAGCGATTAGTTTGAATAACAAATAAGGATTTTGACCTTATGGTGAGTTTACACTTATTAAGCCACGCGAGAACTATGAGAGAATAAAGCAGCGGCGGAGCGGAAAACTCCAGCGTAGATCCCACCAATTCACCACGGCAACCGATCGGGATCGGACCTTAACGAATGATCAGCCTTGGCGAACTCCTCCTCAGCGGCGTAGACTCCTCCTCTTACGTAGGTTTGGCGCAAGTTTTACAACAAGCGTGAGTACACAACCGTACTACATAAATCATACCACGAATGCAATGTATAGATGCGGGCTTATTCCAAAGAAAAGGCTTCGTGGTTCTTTTGCATAAAAGCAACATTTGCAATTGAATACAAATAATAGATTGAAAACATAATTCAAAACAAATAGACAATATTAATTTATGATTGTTTCCACAAAGACACCTGACCCTAACAGATTATTTCACATAGCCATATGATTGAGGTCTGGCTCCCATCCCAACATTTTATGAAAACTACCCCTCGTGTGAAATCCCGAGCATGTCCATGACCGCGGACACGGCTATTGAATAGATTGATTTAACACTCTGCAGAGGTTGTACACTTTACCCACAAGATACAACTAGTGTAGCAAGCACCAATCGTAACAAAGCAGTTGAAACTTCATCTCAAACATTGACATTCCCGGTGTGCTTACAAACCGCTATACCACTCACATAGAATTGGTATAACACACACCGGGACGGGGAAGGCGAATCGTCCGCGATGCAACCACCAAGTAGTCACACCTCCACCTGTCACACGACCTAACCTATCCACGAACATCAATGCGAGAATCCATAACTTACTAAGTTAGGCCCGTCCCATACCGGGCATGTGGTGAAATGCAGATGAAGCTTAGTTCAATGGCGCACAAAGTTAAGTCCTTAATTGACCAAGGCAAGACTTCCATTTTCTAACTAAGTCACAAAGACCATCATTCCCATCACATAGACCACCATGTCACACGTCTCCACCACTTGCCTCGGTCTAAATCCTTTACCACCCGGTTGGTTTTAGTGCAACACATGCCCTCACGAGTAATAGCACATAGCACACGTTTTACGAAGTTCCATAGTCACTTAGTCATAATTAATATTTGCAACCTACATGTGATGATGACCCGTGGCATGGCTAAGCAATTGTACTCGCATCTAACCAACCCACGTTGGTGCTATGATATTACCAACTCATAACCAATCTAGGGTGACAAGGAATTATGACATACAAGGCCAAGGTGTGATAACAATTTGGATATTAACTATGCCCAAAGTATTTAAATAAATAATTAAAGTAGAATGCAATAATTTAACACAAAGTAATTTGAAAACTGGGTTCAAGATGATCAAAGGTATGACTTGCCTTGGAAAAGGTCTATGTACTGGTCTTGATCTTGAGGTGCTCCTTCTTCCACAAAATTCCCGACAGATCGACGTCTACTACATAACGAGACACAAACAAAGAAAACCAATAAATAACAGAGGCAAAACAAGCTCCAAAAATTAAATAAAAATCTCAGATAAATAGATCTTGAATTTAGACAAATTTAGAAATTTGAATGGGCTCAATCGGAGTTAGGATGCAAAAGTTATGAGCTTTGGAAGATTGGAAATCTAAAAGAAACCTAATTTAGATTTTCTGAAATTTCCGAATTACTTTTCTATTGAAAAATTGGATTATTGCGCAAGCACGACATCAGCGAAGGAATTTTGGGAATTAAAAGAAATAAAGAAAATGCGACATGTGGGACCCACATGTCGGTCTCAAACTCACGGTAGACTAGATCTACAGGCCGATTAGATCCGAGACCGGTGGATTGTGCCACGCATGCGGCGGCGAGGCGGCCTCGCGCGTGACACGTGGCGCAAAGGCGAGGTGGCGAGCCATGTGAACGGCCACGTCGGGCCGCGGCAGGCGCTCGGAAACCAATGACAACGGCGAGCGGCGGTCGCGGCGGTGAGTGGCTACTGCGTGTAGGCGAGGTTATGCGAACCTATTGAACCAACCACAGGTGGTCAAGGTTGTGGAGATGGCGGCGGCGAGGTTGAGCGGCGAGAGCTTCACGGTTTTGTCGGACAAGACCTCCGATGGCGCTCGGCGTGCGAAGGAGCTCTAGAGGTAGAGGCTGCGACGGCGGACTCGGCGGTGCAGACCACGAGGCGGCGGCGTCGGCAGCGGCGCAAAATGAAGAAAGCAGGCGGTGACAAAACCTAAAACTCCGTTGCGGCGGCGCTGGGGCTCAAGTTGCGCAATAGGTTGAGGGTTCAGTGCGAGCGTCGATCACGATCCCAGGGGACCTATTTATAGGTCGGGAGGCTAGGGAGGCGTCTGCGGCGAAACCACGAAAAAGAGTCGAGATGAACCCGCGAGAAAGCAGAGATAGAAATGGAATCGGGATATGATTTTATCCCAAAAGATGCGAGAAGATAGAGATTGAGTTTGGTACAAAAATCTAAAGGTTTTGGTTAGGAATTCCCGTTGTCGGACGAGGCTTCTAGAAGGCGGCAATGGCGGACGGAGGCGGGCGCGTTGCGGAGACGAAGCCGAGTCGGAGACGAAGACCTGACACGCGGGGCCCACACGTCAGCGAAAGCCCACACACGTGCACGATCGGGATAAGAGGTTTATCGTCGGATCGTCGGACGGCTCAAGATCAATGGGACATTAGAGTCGCCGAAACGCCCAATCGCATCCACCGTCCATTTCGATCGACGGTGGAAAAACGATCGAGCGCTCCGAAGGAAGAGAGAAAGCAGAGAGGCGACATGCGGGGCCGCATGTCGGTTGGAAGCAGCAGCCTTGTGCCGTGAAAGCTGGCGCATGGAGGGAGATGGGCTTTGGGCTAGGATTTGGCCCGAGGATTTAACTGAGATTCTTAATAGTTTTTCTAATTTGTAAATTACCAGAAATTCAAATAGGCAATAGAAAATAGCAAATGAACTCAGAAAAATTCTAGAAAAATCTAGAAAATATATCTGAGCACATAAAACCCAAATAAAATAGTTTTGGCTATTGTTTATGTTGGGATTATTCACATTAAATGTTTTTGATTGTAAAGTCCAATATTAAGCTTTTGAAATTAAATTCAAATAAAATCCAAATGGTGAATTTTCTCCCTACTAACTATTAAAAGATTTTTAAGCTCTGAAAATTGGGATGTTATAGTGGCTTGGTGCTCGCCATCTCCGGAGCGGAGTAAAAGCAACCCTAGTGGATTGGGGTGATAAGTTCAAGTTGGAGTCGGTTCAAGCGGTTGAACTCACTTAGAGGTGTTGGTTCGGTTGGAACCGGCCCAAGTGGTTTGGACTTACCTCGGAGGTGTTGCCTCGCGTTTTGGAGCCGATCCAAAAGGTTGAACTTACCTCAACGTGGATTAGGGGAGACCGGCAAGTCTTCGATCACCACGGGAAAAATATCACCGTGTCAAATTGTGGTTTGCTTTTTGAGCTTTACCTTATTGCAATTTACATTCATATAATTAAGTTGCTTATCTATTGTGTATGAATGATTGCCTAGCTATGTGCCATTTACATTGCCTAAATTGAATTGCTCACAAGTGCATGCTCAATTGATTATTATCATTAGACTTGCATTGTTGGAGCACCTAGTTGAGACTAGTGGTTTTTAGGTCTTAATTGTGCAAAACCGTATTTATATTAACTTCCGCATTAGAAATCGGTTTTAGTGCATAAAAGTTTTAAAACGCCTATTCACCCCCCCTCTAGTCGGCCTCCTCGATCTTACACTTGCGCATCTCCGAAGCTAACTTTTAAATTTCTTCCTCCGTGGAATCTTTTGGTTTTTCCTCAAGAACATTGCTATTCTCATTGAACACAACCTCCCTCTTGCAATTTACAGTCCACCTTTTCAAAACATAATGGCTTGGAAGCTCATTCAGCAATGCACCTCATAATATGAGGATAATGTGAGATAAGAAATTCCATGAGTGCCAAACAACATACAGGAGCACTGGGCAATCATGGTGTTAGTGTCACATGTGACTTTTCTTACCTTCTTGCCATCCTCATTGACCGCTATTACTTTAAGTTCACATACTTACGCCGTGCTCTCGACAACACACTTGTCCCTGGCTGCAATAAGCTCCTTTTGAAATTTAGCGAACACCATATGGGTGAATACTTCACTGCCATATTGCTCTAATGCCCATGGTGTGTTCAACATAGGCTTAGTGTGAAAGGTGGCATAGTCTTCTCTTAGCTCCTTTTGCCTTTATTCGTCTCTGCAGTGTCGAACTGGATCTAGAACTCAACCAAAGTATGTTTGTAACCAATAAAGCGATTGAAAAAAGAATTGGCGTGTGAGGACCCGGGTATTTAACTAGTAATACTTAACCTCCATATGGTTCTAGCATTACTAATCAAATATCCAAAGCCTCGATGGACATGTGCTTCCCAGAATTGCAGCACATGCTCATCATCACAAAATTATACATCATTTCCATACAATATTTAACACTAGGTTCAACAACGACATACATAAAGTAAAGTTATTACAAAAGAGCCGACCGGCCAAATAGAACAATATACAAGAATGACAGCGGAAGCAAAAGCGCCATAAGATGGCTAAGAACAAAAGTCGACCGGTTAGCCAACACAACCCACAAGGCAACCGACCGGGCCGCCAAGCTCACAAAAGTGAGGCCCTTCAAGCTCACCTTCTTCCTCTGAAACAGTTTACATTTAAGTAAGAACAATGAGTACACAAGGTACTCACAAGACTGACGTGTGGAATAGCAGACCTATTCATATGCTACATGCAGGCTTATTTAAGTGGAGGTTGTATGTCTCATTTTGCACAAAGCCAACTTTATTTGCAATAATGTAATACATTTAAAAGCAAGTTTACAAATATGTTTTGATGTTGAATATAACAGCGAATTAATAATAAATACAAGTAACCACCTGGAAGTGACTATCCCAATAGCCACCACAACATAGCACGAATCCCCGATTCGTACCACCCATCAAGTTTTAATTAAAAGGTTGTAGTCTAACTCTTGAAAGACCTTGCCAAGCGTGTCCATAACCTAGGACGAGGCTATTCGAATAGTTTTAACCCTGCAGGGGTGTACCAATGTACCCACACTTCAGACCGCCTTTACGCCACAAAGCACACTTCCGAAGGTATGCCAGCACGGCTAAGTCCTACGAGACATTTTCCAATATTGTGTATCAACCACGAGCCGCTCGTATGGATAGAAACTCATACGCTTACATTGCAAGCCGAAAGACAACAAATCCCATCACGGGTGAAGTCTTTCGGACACTACAATGCTCTCAACACCATCTCTCCTGCGACTCCCTACGACCCGGAGCCAATACACGCCAAAATACTAAGTCAAGAGAGGTCACATACCCTCTAGTGTGGTTGGCACGCTAAAATGCTTGGTTTAGTGTAACAAGATGTTCGGTCCTTGTTGACTCGGACACCATTCCAATCACACCCCAAAAGCACACCAATCATACCATTATGTCCAAGTCTAAATCATTTTATTTTCAGTTTTAGTTTTCATAAGTAGACATGGCACAAGGCTGAAATCATAAATCATAATAAGTTTTATGTGATCAAGGTTATCGACAAGTCGATAACCACCCATTTCTACCGGAAGCTAAGCATGGCTAAGCAATTAATTCGCAAACTACTAAGTGATAAGAGCTCATCCACGAGTTCTAATCACAGCAATAACCTAGGCTCACGGTAGTAGAGGATAATCATTTACCTAAGAAAATGCATCTACTAGGGCAACTAACGACAATAGTTTAACACAAAGTAGCAATGCATACATAGAATTTGTAATCAACATAAATACTTAAAATACTGGGATTAACATGATCAAACTGCTTGCCTTGCTGCAATTGTTCTTGCTGCAGAGGAGGATCCTCAGGTTCAATATATTCTTCGGAACCTAACGCGAAAATACGATAAAACCAATAAGAACGAAGAACACCAAATAAAACTCAACAGCAAAAGATATCCAAATCCCATGAAATTTATACAGCAGCTAGAGGATGATTTTAGACAATTTCAGCAACAAGAATCATGCAATTTGGATCAAGGATGCAAAAGTTACAGCCAAAATACTCTTTCTCAGCCTATTTAAATCAACTAAATTAATTGTTGGTACTGTTCATGGCGAAAATTTCCAGAATGATCTAAGCTCTGAAATTTTTATGGCAAGAAGATTATTACATCCTAATGACAGCAAAGTTGAGTTTACTAAATTTGGAGTTATAATGATTTACTTATGATTTTTCTAAGTTGCAAAACTAGCACAATACATTTTCCAGAAACATAAATATGTGCAAAACCTATTTCATATTGAAGTACACTAACAGAGGATTTTAACAAAATTGATCTTGCACAATTTGGAGCTATACAGGAAAAGATATGCATTTAACAAGTTTAAATTTATTTTTGGGATATTCAAAATTGGTAGAAATCAAGTTATTTGAGTTACACAATTTTCTGTGACAGAAACATGCCCAATTACATTTTTATATTAAACTACAGAGGCATAAAAATTTATTACAGCTGGAAAATCTAAAAAGGAGTTAAAATGATTTAGTTATGAATTCCTAAAATTTTGATACAATTTTTAGTTGATAAATAAATGCTTACAGAAATGAAATCCAACTTAAACGGAAATAAACGACGTGGACGCTCGAGAGCCCTCGATCTAACATCCTACGGCCTGCGCGACGAAACGCCTGCGCCGCGATCTCTAAAGAGCCAGCGTTGGATCGAGATCCAATGGCTCACGAGGCGATGCTGCCGGGCGGTGCGGTTGCCTTGACCAACCACGACCGCGAGATCTAAAGATGAGCGGCTCGAGCACACCTCTAATCGGAGAGTCCGTTGCACACAATCTCGGCCGCGGATCGTGGGATGGGCGGTCGAGAATGAAGAGAGAATCGGATGGTCGACGCATAGCGGTCCGGGCGCGAGATCGCAAAATGGGCGGCGGTCCAAGATCGAAGTGCAACCAGAGCGACACGTGGAGCGCATGTCGGTGGCGTGAGTCACACGCAAGCTTTAACGCACGTGCACAGTGCACGGGGTCCACATGGCAGCGAGACACTTGGAGGTTTTAGGACAGATAACTAATTACTAATGACCAATGATTAATGATGATTAGCAATTAATGTGTCCTAAAGATTCTGTGCAGAGGTGATTTAAGGACCGAGGGCCCACCTGGCTGTGGTACAGGATGACGGCTTCGGACACATTTATTGCTAACAATGATTAGCAATAAATAAACCCAAAATCAGCCCTAATGACTTCTGGTCTTCGGTCTTAAGCTTACGGGCCCACATGTCAGTGAGACATTAGGCCAGATTAAGACACCATTAATACTTAGTAATGATTGGGTAATAATTGTGTCCTAATAATCTAACGAAAACGGGCGCTCCTAGCTGACAAAAACCGAGTGGCTTTCACGGCTTGTCGCCGGCGACTCCGGTCGCGGCGGCGCCCACAAAAATACTAAAATGGGTTCGCAATAGTGATGCGGACCCAATGGTGATGATCTCGCCGGCGGTGGGGGTCTAGAACGCCGGCGAGCCGGAAAACATAGAAGGAGGCCATTTCGGCAAAACATGAAAATAGCAAAATGCTCCGCTGCAGTCCACGAAAGCGAGTGCCAACACTTCTAGGGACTAATAAGAAGCTACCTCAGCCAAGATGAGCTTCAAAAGATGGCCGGAGAAGCTTGAACACGATGGAGTTCACCGGAGCCGAGGAAGATGATATGAAAATGATAACCTAAGCAAAATGAACACCGATGGGTGATCAAAATAGCTCCATAATGATTCCCATAAGCTCTATAAGTAAGTAATTGCAAAAAGAACCACTTACCGGAGTTGGAGAAGAAAGGGGGTGAAATCGGCCGAAAATCTCTAAACTTAAAATTGAGTGATTCCTGCGAATGCAACCCAAAATTAAGTTAGGGGAAATATAAAGAAAGTTGAGGAGCTTAATAGGGTACAAGAAAGATTGAAGGTGAACCACTGGACACCAAGATCGCCATTGGAGCTCTCGGGTCAACAATGGTGGTTTGAGGATTTGAAATGGTTTTGAGCCCAAACACACAGAAGAGCTAGGGGTGGTGTAAAGGAACACCAGGAGGACCTAGAGGGGTTTAAATAGAGGAAGGATTAGGGTTTCGAGCAAGAACATGAGTCCATGGTGAGCTCGGTTCATGCTACGACCATGGACCAAGAAACGATGGGAGCAAGTGAGCACGGTGACAATGAAGGAGAAAGCCTGATGTGCATTTAATACCCCGCAGAGAGACGTTGACGAGAGCAATCTTGAAAAGACAGTGCAAAGCTGCCCTCTCTCTCTCTGCCATTGCCTGCATGCGCCGCACGGCTAACCCAAGGAAGAAGAAGAACAGAGAAGACAAGCCACGACCGTTGGATTTGAGATGGACGGTCACGATTTAAATGGGTCCGCCGGACAGTCCGATTGCTCTCGGAAATCCGGACGGTTGGATTGAGATCCAACGGTCCCAATTGAATAGTGCAACCGCACGGTCCGAATGCTCGCGCGAACGTGGGCCGAGCGATTAAGATCCAACGGCTGAGATGGGATGCGCGCTTAAAAACGCGGCTCGGTGCAATTAGTTGGTTCGGTCAAGTCAAGTGGCTCGAGCTTGAGCCCGACACGAACCCAAGGAACAGTGAACCAGGTTTTAGATTTTAAATAGACAGAGGATTTTGAGGATTTATTAGAGGTAGTAATTTAACTCAAAAATTCTAAAATTTCTACAGGAGCTTGCTGACTTAGCTATTGACCTTGTATAAAATTTTCAGAGGTTTTTATGCATTGCATTTTTCTCCAAAAATTCTACAAGGTACTGGTTCAAGGTTTGACTGAAGGTCAAACAAGTTTGACTGCCCTCTAAAAATATTCAAACAATTTCTAAAAATTGTGAAATGTTTCAGAGGGGCTACATACCATCTCAAAAACTTAGGAAAAATATTTCCAGAAGATGATCAAAAGATTTGACAAGATTGTTTTTTAAAGATCAAGATTTGGATCAAAAGGCTTGTGACTTTGTATTTCCCCAACTCTTGTACAATAATTGTTTAGTACACACAGGAAATACATGATGTAAGAAAAGTTTTAATTTCTACTCATTTTCTTACATTTGAAACACAAGTCTGAAAATTGGGATGTTACATGGCGCTTTCAGACCTTGAAGTTCTTCTAATAATTCCTACCAAGGGTACATCCATAAAGTAGGTTGGTACCCAAGAGGCCCGAATCCTATACCGACCGGCGAGCCACTCATTATCTTTCAAACTAAACTCATAAATAATAGCTACCCATTGTGACTCAAATTCTTGGAGTTTTTGACGGATATACACATGAATTGACACAACCGTAAAATATTTGGTTATCCCTCAAATATGACCTTATCTTAGTTGGAAGTTTGTTCAATATGTGTCACATACATAACCTATGTGTGCTAGATGGGAAGACATACTCAATTGCCTTCTTTATGGCCGCATCTTCGTCAGTTATTATAAATCTAGGGGCTAACCTCCTATACATCTTAGAAAAGTATGGAACAACTATTCGAACATTTCAATTGTCTGATTAAGTAGCAATGCAGCCCCAAATAGAACACACACCCTATGGTTATTCACTCCCATGAATGGTGCAAATATCATGTCGTATTGGTTTGTATTATATGTCATATTGAATGAGCAACTCACCAAAATGAACGTAATTCTTCCTAGAGGTTGCATCCGCCCAAAACACATGCAACCAATCTACCCTTCTCGTCAATAACATAGTCAAAATAAAATGCAGCATTATTCTCGTTCTTTCTAGCTAGATTATCAAGAAACATCTGAGCATCTGATGATTTTATACTCTCTCTCAAAGTACGATGATAATTTTGCAAGTCCCTCCTTGTGCATCCTACATTCTGAAAACCACCATCACTGACATGAAGATATCTAAATGCCCTGGAAGTGCTAATGCTAGCCTGATGGCATGCGAATAGTGTAGTCTTAGCCTTCTCAGTTACTTGTCTATTAGAACGTATTAAGTGCTACTTACTAGGTGAGACAAAACCTTATGGACTTCGAAAAATGTCTCTAATATGAACTTATTGCCTTTAGTCCGTTTGATACCAAACATGGTTCATAATCACACCTACTCAATTTAGACTCATATGTCCTCTTCACTTTGACATCCACCTTGTCCTTACCTCTTTCTTCCTTCCACCCACGTCTGGCACAATAGTACCGCCTCCATCGCAACACCCCATTCGTAGTCGTTCGCTGTCCGATACGAATGGAGAAGCCCACAACATGCGCATGCTTTATAAAACTCCAGGGCTACATCCTCAATTCAAAAATCATCCCCTTGGCAGGTGTCAAAGAGTCAGTAACTACCGGTGTGGATGATGACCCCTGCAGCGGTAACGACAATTTAGCGCTAGAATGATATTAATCATGCAAATTAAAAATTGTGCACACACTCATGCAAGAATGGGATACTAGCCGCCTTCCGAGGGGTTTTACAATCCGATATCGCAATGAGAGAGTGTGCATCGGCCATTTCAGGTTTGGGACTAGGCAAAGCTAGTGGTCATACGGAACTACTCATATCTTCCATTTCATCCATGCGACTACACATCGAAACAACGCAATCCACAATCAGGCAATAGTTCATATCAATTGTGAACTATCAGACAACACAATCCATAACAAGACAATAGTTCATACACAATCCACAACACAATAAGACAACAACTTACATATCAGAGAGCAGACCAGTGGAGGGGGCGGCGTAGGGGCGACTCGGGAGGAGATGCGAATGGGGCGCAACGCGGGGGCGGTGGCGCGACGCAGGGCGAGTCGGGGTGACTCGGGAGGAGGGGCGAATGGGGCAAAATTAGTCGACGGCGCAGCGGACGCCAGCGGCGCGACACAGTCACTACTACAGAAAGCCTCATCACAGGTGGTTCGGAACCATCATCACAGACGGTTTCCAACCATCTGTGTTTTTGTACGTCTGTGATAACAGGCGGTTATCACAGACGGTTCTTGAACACTTTGTGATAAAGCTATCCTGACAGTTGAAACAAGAAATAAATGCATGTGAAAAGGCTATCACAGACGGTTTTGAACAAGAACCGTCTGTGATAATTAGCTGATTCCTGAGCGGTTCATGTTTAGAACCGTGCGTGATACGCATGGTTCGTTTCTATTGTAAAAAAACCGATAATGGTCTTTGAAACTTCGGAGGTTGTTTTGAGGCCCTAAATGTCCTTTTTTGGGGTTTCCACTTTTTCGGGGCCTCGCGAAGAGAATTTGATCTCAACTTATGGATTTTCAGATTGAACTTTTTGTTAGCTTTCAAACGAGCCGAAGAACGTCGCAATCCGAGTTCGTATGCAAAAGTTATAGCGGTTTTTACCGGACAGTGCGCGATCTGCCATCTATATTTTTGCATGAATTACACATACGCAGAGATCCTCCAACAATAACTACAGCATCATCCACATCACAGTAGCATCAACTCAATCCATTCTAACACAACAGCATCACCCACATCACAATAGCTCTCAGTAATCCACATCACAAAGCAAAGGGGGAGTGAGAGTGAGGTCGTGGAGGCCAGGCGGCAAGTGGAGGGCCGGCGATGAGGTCGTGGGAGGCGGTGATGATGAGGTGGCGAGTGGAGGAGGCGCGGCGGCGAGCTTAGGGAGGCGGGGGACGAAGTGGAGGCGGGGCGATGGTGTTGGGGAGGCGGCGGCGATGAGGCCGGGCGAGCGAGGAGGCGCGGGCGATGAGCTCTGGGAGGCCGGGCGCAAGGTGTGAGAGGAGAGATGCAGAGGAGGAGATGGAGGTATGAGGTGTGAGAGACTCGGTTAATATAAAGCGAGTTTTGCACCCGCCATTAAGTCCATTTTTGTTTTCGCCCAACAAAACAAAAGTATCACGGACGGTCCTTATTAAGAACCGTGCGTGATGTATCACTATCCACGAGCGGTTCGTATTAGGAACCGTGCAGCGATACTTCCTGAGCAGTTCGTATTAAGAACCAAATGCGCGATGAAGTTATTATCACAAGAACCGTCTGTGATGATAGTGAGTATCACAGACGGTTCCAAAGGGAACCGTCTGTATAAGTTCAACAAAGACGGTTCCAAAGGAATCGTCTGTGATGAGACGTCTACTATGGTCTGTTTTGCAGTAATGAGTGGTAGCGCGATGTAGTGGAGAGGAATCCTACACCATGAGCTCTTCGAATGGGGCGAAATCATCTCGTTGGTCGTTCGGACGGAGGGGGGCGTGGAAGAAACGAAAAACTTGGCGCTCGTTTGGGCGACTGAGGGGGGAAGCGCAAAATTCACGGTCGCTTGACCCGCATGTGCGCTCACCGTCCAATCCGTGATGGAGAGCCCAGATATCTTTTGTCCATGTGTCCACACAAAGCATCTTGTGCACCTGATATGCCACCAACAACTTGGGATGTCAGAGAAGGGCAATATGTCTTTTACAATGGAATGTAACTGCCGATGTACTCCATGATGCATCTATCTCTTCTTCTACATAATTTGCAAGAAGATTGCTTATTTTCATACATAGGACTACAGGAGTAGATTAGATACGAGGCAGAGATGGACCGTTCCGCCTCATTCATGCTCAGGACCGGGGAAAACAATTTCGTTTTGAAATTTATATCGGTGGGTAATGAAATTACCAAAATTTTGGTTATAATTTCGGAGAGTTTTCAAACAGGCACTTGAAATTTAGATGAAATTTGACCGATTTTTTTTCCAAATTCAAATGTTGCCAAATTTAGGACGTAATTTGTTCAAAATCAAATGCTTCTGAATTTTTTTGAACGAATCGTATTTATTTCAGAGGGCAACGAAATTACTAAAATTTCGGCGAAATTGTGAACCCTGCTCAGGACTCAGGAGATCGATACGCGCCACCTCAATCATTTGGTTTCATTTGTGTCACTAGATTTTTGACGTTACAAAAATCATGTTTCTCTGCGTTTAAAATGATTCCCATTTTTCCTTTACACATTGCACTGCAAGATAACCATGTTTCTCTGCGTTTAAAATTGTTGAGGAACCGTCGCTGGCAAGTCCAGTCCGAGCAATTACCTCGTAGACAAGCATAGAATCGTAAGAACAATGCATGAACAACAAGAACAGAATAAGAGATTGAACACAGAGATATAGGGGGACTTCTTGCTTCTCTTTATTCCTTCATTCAACGATCAATCATTTACAATGAATAGCACCCCCTATTTATAGGCTACAACCCTGCTAGGGTTTGGGATGGGGTGCCCACTAATGGAGCCGATCAGCAAGTCGAGCCCATGGTTTCTAACACTCCCCTTGGGCACCCATCCTTTATGTCCATGTCTCGTCAAAACTCCATAAAAACCGATGGGAAAAATTTGGAGAAAGAGTACATGATACGTTCTATTTGTGATGCACGAATTGCCTCATTAAAAACCTTGGCGAGAAACTTGAGGAAAACTTCGTCGAGGGAAAAAGTACAATCCACCCAATTTCATTTAATCTCCTGGATTTATTCTTTGGGTACTCGATCTTCATGATCAAGCTTTAATAATGAGTTCATGAAGGTTCTCCCCCTGAATTCTGCACTTCTAAGTCCCATCATTCCAATTCATGTATGCATCTTTCAAAGTTAGACGCTGAAAGTGACTTAGTGAACAAATCTGCAAGATTCTCACATGACTTAGTATGCAGTACTTTAAATACGTTCATCTTTGCAATTCATGAGCATAGAAGAACTTGGGGTTGGTATGCTTTGTGAGAAGATTCTTCACATAACCCATCTGTACTTGTGCAACACAAGCTGCATTATCTTCATACAAAAGTAGGGGTTTGCGCGGTATTCAATCCACACGACTGCTGGATGTGGTGAACCATCCGCTGAAGCCAAACACATTCTTGTAAGGCCTTGTACAATGCTATGATCTCCAAGTGGTTCGTCGAAGTCGATACAAGATATTTCTTAGACGATTTTCATGGAATTGCAGTTCCACCACATAGGAGTTCATAGGCGATTTGCGATTTGGTGTATCACGGGTCCTACAAGTACCCGTCATCTGCATTGTCATTCATAGTTAAGTCTTGGTTCTTTCTGTAGAACAGACTAAATTCTTTGCTTCTTGGGAGGTATCAGAAGATGTCCTTTATCCCCTGCCAATGCCTTTGGTAGGTTCTGCACTATACCTTGCTAGTAGGATCACGGCAAATACAATGTCCGTTCTAGTACAGTTTGCTAAATACATTAGTGCTTCATTTGCACTTGATGTAGAATTCGGTCCCAGGACTTCCTCCCTCTTCTTTAGGTGCATGCAGGTCTTTGTCTTCTGCAAAGATCTCAGACCATTGGCACTTTCAAAGGGGTATGCCTTTGCAAAGTCGAACATTTCTAACACCTTAGTGTAGGTGGTGATGCACTAATATCCCTTGAGGGCATGCTCAAAGCTGCAAGCCTAAGCAATATTTGGTTTTACCCAAATCTTTCATTTTGAACTCCGACTCTAGGTAAGAGCTTGCTTTCCTAATATCCTTGAGGTTCGATGATATTCGGATCATCTTCATACTCTAAGATTATACAAAATCCATTACGGGATCGTCGTATACATACAGAGATTATTCTCATTGTTAGTGTAGCCTTTCATGCATAGAAAGTCGCTTCAGCGATTATACCACGATACTGCTGATTGTTAGGTTCGTACAATAACTACGAGTTTCACCTTGTACATGTTTCTATTTGCTCTGTTTTGGTTGGACGGTGATACATTCAGTCTCTTCATATAAATGTCCGAATCAATATTTCATAAAGGTATGTTGGTACCCCATCCATTAATTTCGCTTCTAACTTCAAGTTCAACGCCATTGAGATAAATATTTAAAGGGAGTTAGCCCATGGTAGAATAGGTTTCTTCATAATCATCTTCGGATGTCCAATGAAACCCAGCCTGTGAGCATTGCTTCTTTTCATTTCTCTTTCGAACAAATACCCACTTATACCCTACGGGGTGCACAAGGGAGGCGATGCGGCTCACAGGCCCAAAGCGTCTTTCTTTTATTCGGAAAAGAATAATTGATTTCGATTGCCTTCTCCCAATCTTCTCAATCTGATCTTTTCTTTCATTTATCGAGTGATGCAGGCTCTGGATCAAGATTGATGATTGTGGCAAGTTTCTTTGCAAAGTAAATGTCGACATTGGCTGTTGTCATATTCAAAGATTCTCCCAGGAGTCATAAAGTTTATAGCTATTTCTTCAAGGGGGGCGATTCTTCTAATGCTTCTACTTGCTCACCTTGCTTCCAATTGCGAGGTAAGTCCCTTTAGTTTTTCAGCTCCGATGTGTGCGCACACATCCGTGCTGATGTCTCCCTTCATGGGGATGTACAATTACAGTATGCCTTTTACGAAGGTTCCATACCGATGCAGTCTCAAGCTGGCTCCCCTTACAGTTGGGGCACTTCGGTGATGGTGTGTCAAGTCCTTCTTATCCTTTTTCACGGGCGTCCCGGTTGCCGGATTCGAGGACCGGAGTTCTCGTCCTTTTATTACGAGGCCTGCGGGCGGGATTAGGGATACCTTCAATGGTATTTCAACCCTCTCGGTGCATTGCTTGCGAGCAAATGCTACTTAGGCCCTGTTTGGTAGAGCTCCGGATTCTCATTTTTGATTACGCTCTGATTCTCGATAATCCACTTCTACGAGATTGGGCTCCCACTGATAAGCGTTTGGTGGTTGGTTGGCTCCCAAAACCATATGAGGGGATTAGAGGCAAATAGACTATGTTACCCTGGTTGTAATAATTCAATTGTATTTGCGTCTTTCTCCTATGTATTTGTACTTAAATTACAGAATTTTTACCTTAAATGTGTTTAGGTCATATGAATGTATATACGTTGTATCTTTACACAATGCCGAGTTATATTGCATTTACACTTCATAATGGATTACAACGTGTATAAGCAAATTTTATCTTATTGTCATTGTGATAGATGAAGCTAGAGATATCACATTTATATCGTAAAAGTGTTCAAATGATTATTAAATGATATTACGTACAAGTATTAAAATGATAAATGGGTCATAACAAAAGACCAAAAAAATTCGCAAGTAGTTTGTCCATCATCATGAATGAGCAATTGCACTTGCAAGATCATCACGGAAACTATCCATGGATGTAGCACTAGTTTGCGGCGTTGGCGCATCCGATGCATCTGAGAAATGACATATTTGGCATATCTTGATGGTATTGTGGGCACATAATTAGGATCCGTCGAACCTCACTGAAAATGCATGTCGTGACGCATGTTCCGTATGAAGTTGTGGATTCCCATGGTTCTTTGCAACAATCATCTTTTGCTTGGACATAGGAAAGCTCGGCATCTTAAGAAGAATTCTCCATTTCATCTTCCATACACCAAATGACCTCTCAATTATGTTGCGAACACTCGAGTGCAAATGGTTGAATTTCTCTTTCTCACCACTAGGAGCAACACCTCTCAAAGTGCGGAACATGATACCTTTGGCCCTTGTATGGCGCTAAGTACCGAACTGTTCGGATAACAGACATCGACAAGATAATATTTACGCAACATAATACGAAAAATTCATGTATATCAACATCAATACATGAACATTACAAGTAAATATTTTGGTAAATGATCTGAAGCAAAAAAATTACCTGTGGAGGATGTGGAAAGACTTCGGTCTACATCAATGCATGATAAAGCACACTAGTATCGTGCATAGCTCACAGTTGTCCAATAGATGCGTATGTGAAGCGCATGTCAAAATCACATACCGCCATGGCATTACATGTTGCACTTCACGATCTACCAATATATCTAATTAGATCTTACAGACAACAGTTGCAGAATGTGTGTACCATCGATAGCTCCAATACGAGTCTTTGAAATGTGGCCACATCCTTCAATCATTTCTAATTCTCATGAGCGTAGAGAAGTTTGGATCCTTTGGCCTTACAAAATCTTTGAACATTCGACCACACATTGCAAAACCTCATCAAACTTCACGCTAATTGTCTCACGGAATGCTTGAGCAGATTCTGCGCTCTTCGGTTAGATTCACGACCACCACATATGTATAGGAAAAGAGCTAGTGCTTCAATTGAACTTGTATGTGTAGATGATTTCAAATCATATGTACTCACCAAAGGTCATGTAGGTGTGAAGATCGTAGCATTCATCTGAAACATGTGGTAGCTTTCCCTAGAGTGGTCAAAGTTTCTTTCACCCAACCCATTCCACTAAGCCAGAAGTCCTAGGCTCATTCTTGTCCAAGTAAGTTGAGTGATAATTATCCATGATAATTGCGATGCATGAGGTGACTTGACATGTCTTGCCACAGAGCGCATCATCTGTCACGTCACACTCATGTTCCTCATCGATAAATTACTCCCTTCACTATCGCTTTGACGCGACATCACGTACATGAACATACAAAACACAACAACATAAATGGCAATTTAAAAATACATGAGCACGCATTGGGTCGAAATAACGGTTTATAACTAGTGAAAAATGTCTTATTATCCAAAAAGTCTTACAACTAATAGAGAAATAGAGAATAATAAAAGCGAATACAAAATAAACTACTTGTAGTAATGTCTCTGAATCATCCTAACGTTACAATAAATTTTCTATTTGCGTGCTTGGCATCGTACTTCCCGTTTGAGCCATGCAAATCGTTCTACACTCTGCACAAGGTCATAAACATTTCTCTTTGCTCCTTCTTGTGAAAATTTGGATGCAATGAAGTGCTCATTACTCCCATTAGTAGCACCACATTCTTTAAGCTTGATTCCATTACATCCTTGATCTTTGCACAAGTTTTCCTCTCTCTTTTTGCAAATGCTTCAAAAGATGCATGCGACTTCGTTCAACTCAAGAATTCTTCTCGATTGATCTTGCATGACCACGAACCACTCTTGGTTTCTTCCCTTATCATTGCTAGGGCCACAAGCTCTCTTTCCTTTCCTACCAATTGGTGATTCATCTTCACAATCAACATTATATTTGTCATCACACTCATCTTCAAGCTCTTCAATATCAATAGTGTCGGTGCACACTTTGGGCTTTGAGGCAATGTTCCCATTGCGGAGACCAATGGTCTTCACAAGAGTATACCCTGGGTTGTTCAAATGGGTACTCGGGCGATTGCCTGCCTCTACTTGTTCAACGAACAATTCACACACTATCCTAGTGTTCTCGTTGTTCCACTCAGCGTTATCAGCCATCTGCATATTTGGCCCATAAATTTTTGTTTATCAAATTGACACCAACAACAAGATATGGACACCTCTCAGCAAATATAAAAGAAAACCAAGAAAGCCTCTATCAGGGAACCATCTGAAGTACCCAACCAAGAAAACCTATATCAGACAAGTTCAATTATAAGCATGCATTTGTTAAGCTATAATCGATCAAACCAAAACATTAGTAACTATCTTGTAAAATCTGAAGCTTCATAAAACTTCACAGATGTTAAAAACCATACCAAAGCATTGGTGAACAAGGCTTAACGACAACAGGCATAATCATGTAGCAATCATTTTTATCTGAGCACAAATAAAGCGCCTAGCATTACGCAAATGGTAACTAAGCATTAGTGATTTAGCACCATGAGAAGTAGTTCGACTTTTTTTCAAGCCTCTTCTCAGCGACCTATAACTAAGAAGAGACAGAAGAAGCTATTCATTACTTCGATAAATTGGAGCATGAACAGATTCTCTTTACTATCTATCATCTATCATCGGCTTAATCCTCCTTTGGATATTCAAGTGCATACACCATACGGATAAACATCATACATCACCTATATGGTATCAAGCAAAATGCAATTTCAAGTAATCAATACTAGTGATGATCGGATTAGATAACCCATTTATCACAATCATGACAGTGCACATCATTTTTTAGAATATATGCCCACCTAATGACAACCTTAGAGTGATGTTAGACCAATCAACTAATCAACAATAATTTTCAGAATAGCTGTAAATAATGTGGCTAATACGAATAAGCTATAAAGGACCAATCAACTCGTTTTTCGAATATATGCACACCTAATGACAACCTTAGAGTGATGTTAGACCAATCAACTAATCAACAATAATTTTGGAATAGCTGTAAATAATGCGGCTAATACGAATAAAACTATAAGGGACCAATCAACTCGTTTTTGAGAATAATTGTAAATAAAAGTGAACTTCATATGCCCTAGCTTTCGGGATCGAAGAACCCACCTTTTATAACTAATAACCTCACCTGGATAAGTAGCTAGTTCCAAAATTAAGTTAACCAATCAACTAATCGGATCTTGGATGAATCAATCTAAAGAGGCTATATTTTCTACAAATCAGTCATAACCAACCACCAGGCGATCTTTACTCATCTGTCAAAATTGAGCTCAAGGAAAGTTCATGGATTGTTGCTGTTTATCAGAAAGAAAATAATCAATCGACATTACCAAATAAAGAAGGCATCCAATAACCAGTAAAGAAGCAAGACTTCACAGGTGTTCTTGCTATGAAGACAACAACAATAACAAAGTCCTATGGAAGACAACAGGTGTTCTTGCTATGAATACAACAGCATAACATTGCACAACAAGTGGCTTCTCAATTTTGATATGTGCCATTGCAAATGTATCAGAAGTTCATAACACAAACATTGCAGTCAAATTAAAGGATTGGAAATGATATTACAAGATCAGAACAGACGCATAATCATGTAGAAGGCTTCACATTGTAACAACAAAACATACCAATCTTGTCCTACAAAGCACAAAACAATCACATACTTTTTCCAAAGGCAAGCAATTGAGGATAATCTCCAATGCATTCGTGTTAAACTCCATGGTCACATTCATTTATGCATTCGGTTGTTACATCCAACACAAATTGATCCACCGTAGGGCTAAAGGCGAGGAGGAGAGACAAAATAGAGGGCAAGAGGCGAAAGACGGATGGCGAGCTTACCTTGGCGGCGGCGGTTGTCCTCAAAAGTGCGACAGCGAAGAAGTGGAGGAACCCGGCCTCTAGGGTTTCAAAGTCGGCGGCTCGTCGACGGCAGCATTTGTGAGAGTGAGGCGAGACAATCGAGTCAGGCGAAGCGGTCGAGGACCGAGACGAGGCGAAGTCGAGGCAGGCGGCGCGCGGGAGGTCGGCGAAGAAGTCGTGGGACGGCGCGCGATCGAGATGGAGCGCACACGAGGCGGAGCGCACGCGGGCGGAGAGGCGCTAGCGGAGTCGGACGAGCGCAGTCGAGAGCAAGCTGGGGCGGAGGAGGTGCACACGGGTTCGGGAGCGAAATCGCCGTGTCGCAAGAAGAGCGGCAGCGTGGGAAGAGATGCGAGGGAAGGGTGAATGAGTACGGCTGGGGATTCGCTCGGTGGAATCATGTGGGGGTAGTTCGATGGCAAATTGCGGGTAAAATCTTCCAACTTCAAGGGGCATTTATTTTTTGTAGGGTTGGATTCTCACGAGAATCTGCGGGAAGGCTGCTTCTCGTTGCTAGTTCATTTTCGAGACAGCTCCTCGCGAGAAGTAGAATCTGGAGGTTTTGAGAATCGGGGTGTTTGGTACGGCTCTACGAGAATTGATTGAGAAGCTGGGAGTAGAAGCTGTACCAAACAGGGCCTTATTCACGCTCTTCAAATCACTAAAGTAGTCTGGCAGTTGATTCGCTAATACTTGCGAATCAATTATCTTCTGGACTTCAATTGTCTTCTAGACTTCAATTCAATTATCTTCTGGACTGCAATTATCTTCTGGACTTCTCTATTTGCTTCACTAGTGCGCGGGTCATATGCATAGATTTCAATTATCTTCTGGACTTCAATTGTCTTCTAGACTTCAATTGTCTTCTAGACTTCAATTGTTTCCCAACATTATTATCAAGGGTTGATTTCCTCCCCCTAATGACGGGAAACTAACCTCATCTAATGTACTATTAGCGAATCGGGTATTATACAAATCTCCAGTCATAGGGTCCAAATACTTGATTATGGATGTTGTCTCATAACCAACGTATATCCCAGACTTTCGGAGAAGACCCATTGCGATTATTGCGGTGGTGGTATAGATATATAACCCTTGCAAACCAACCTGCGAAGATGAGAAGTTTTCAGTGCTGACCCTTGCGCTAGTTGCATAGTTGGATGGATGTTATAGGCCGACGGTCTTAACTGCGTGTCCCCAACATATAGTTGGTAAATTACAATTCTTCAAAGTTCTGCTAGTCCATTATGGGTGCGGATGTGCGGTATAGAATGCTCAACTTTAATTCCCATTTTCATACAATAATCATCAGATGTCTTCAGAGTACATTCTCCGGCGTTGTCCATTCAGATGGACTTCACGTGATGATCAGGGAAATTATTTTTTTTCAATTGTTAATTATCTGCGAGATTTAGCTTTGAAAAAGCATAGTTTCTCATAGACAATAAACATATGTGCGACCATTCCGAGGAAGCATCGATGAGTACCATAAAATACCTAATTGACCCTTACAGGGGTTGTATAAGACCGCAAAGTCTCCTGGATACGGTCGGGAATGAGGACTTCATCCTTCGCTTTTAGAGCAAAGGTCTAATAATTAATTTCGGTGGCACATGCGGGCACACAAAATCTTCAGTTCGGGAAATTCTTTTATTCATATTATGTCCACTGTGAATTGTTAATTATATCTCTCATTATCCTAAGACCTAGGCCACATAATCTATCATGCAGAGATAGAAAAGTTGAGCTTCTAAATTCGATTTTCAAAGCGGTATAAGTTTGCAGTGCCTTAAAATTAGTGTAGTATAGCCGATTTCATATGAAGGAAGACATTCTAATGCTATTTTCACTTTCTTCATGCTTTGTAGTGAGTAGGTATTCATACCATACTCTTCTTGATCTCTACGAAGCTATTAGCGCAAATATCCTTGAGAGTTCTAGTCGATTCAGGTACAACAAGTCTTCTTCAATGACCAAAGTTGTGCCCATTGGGAGTATAATTGTGGCCCTTCACGAGCCTATTATACAAGTATCATTGCACTGCGATTGTCGTGAACTACCGACATTCTTCTTGATCATTGGAAAAATTTCCGTTTCTCTTAAGATGGTTTTCATTGTGCGCTACATACTAAGCACACTTCCTCCACAGGCACCACAAGCATTCTAATATAATGTACTTTATTAATATGTAGAGAAAACAAGCAACACATAAATAAAATACTTGGATATCGAACGTAACTTGCTATTATAAAGACGGAAAATAAGCCTTGCAGGACTCATGATAAGAATTTAATGTTTTGCTCTGCTAGAGCTTGCAACCATTATTCAATAATTCAAAGTGCTTCAATTGCAAAGCTGCAGTTACTATAAAGATTCGAATGCAATGCGTGCACTAGATCTAATAGGCGAAGTATTCGGGAACTTCGCCTCAATCGGCTCCATGCGCGATCTTCTCCTTTTAGCGACTACGGTTGTGGCGTGCGATGTCCAAAAGAGGATGATGAAATTGCTCTTGGGTGTCCACATTCATAAGTGCAACTAATGGATGTGAATCCTCTCGTACTGCAATGGCGGTATGCCTCATCTTTATTATATGCCCTTCTTCTTAGGCTGAAATCATCAATAACGTCGATGCACTACCTTACCCTTCTTGCTCCTCTCATTCGTGAGAGCTTCATCTGTATGTTGCTAGTAGTGGTTTCATGGCCAACATTGCTACTAGGTGGTTGCGAGATGAAGTTCTTTCTTAGAATATCATCTTGAGTTTCATAACTTGCATGATGTCAATTAATTCGGCATACTTCATGTAGCCGTCTTGGCGATAGTTGCGTGCGGATTGCCGCGTTTGGGTGAAAGGTAGAAGTCTTCTCGATCTTACGCTCATCCGTGATTACATTACCACAATTGAAGGCGATACAAATTTTATACAAAATCGGCCATCTTTGGTCGGTTCTTAATTCTGATTCGTGATGCGATCATCTTCATATTCATGCAAAAGTTCAAAGGATTACTCACGTAATCTGCATAAAATGGTTGCAAAATTCTCATAATGCTCTTGAACTCGAGTTCGTGTTCAAAGTATTTTCTATGTATTTTTATGATTTACTGCTATTTCCAGTGATTAAAAGCAATATAAACAATCACAGATAATCAAAACAGTAAATATAATAAATAAATTGCATAGAAATAATAATAACAAAGTTAAACATACTTCAAATGCAAAAACTGATTCAAAAATTGAATTCCAGAGACCCTTTTCTGCCAGAAAAGGTATTTGATAGTCTGCAATTTTCGAGGTTAAAACACGAAATCTCGATTACGAGAGAAAATTAGCGTAATTTTCAATTTCTAAGGGTTATTTTGCAAGAATTTCTTTCTGAAATATTTCCTCATAATTTTGAATTACGAGGCCCATTTTGCAAAATTTCTTTATTCGCATAAGGATCCTCAAATTTTTGAGTCTCAAAGGACCTTTTGCAAAACTCCCTTTTTCTTTTCCCACGCCCCTTTTTTATAGGGGCTTTTCCGTGGGCTGCCACCATTTTGACCCCACTGGCGCCCACCTCACCCGACTAAAAAACCGAGCAGGGTAGGGTTTCCCTACCCTTTTCCCAGTAGGTGGCGGCGGCGCCCCATGGGAGCCAGAGGCGGTGGCCCCATGGGTGCCGAGGGAGGTGGCGGCGCTCACCGGCGGTGTGGTGGCGCCTCACGGGAAGCGATGGTGGCGGCGCCTGCGTGCGGGTGGCGGCGATTCCATGTCGCGGCGGCGCTTCATGCGCATAAGCGGCGGTGGCGGTCCGGCGGCTGCGAGAGCGAGGGTTCAGTAGCTGCGGCGTGTCTCGGTGGCGCGGCTCGAGCGGCGCGGTTCGGAGGTAACCGCGGTGCTAGGCGTGAAGGCGCTACGGCGGCGGCGCCGCCTATCTGAGCAGCGATCGAGAGAGAGGCGTGCCCGGCTTGCGACATGGGCGTGCGGTGTGGCCAGGCGTGCGGCGCTTGCGCGGCGAGCCTTGATGCGGCCATGGCGGCGGAAGCGGCGTGGGAGCTCGTGCGGAGATTCCGGCGGCTGCGGCTTCAATGGCATCGAGCCAGGCCCAGTGCGCGGCGGGTGAGCGGTAGGAGTCGGCGCCCGTGCAGGCGGCGGGCGGGGCTCCCAAGTGCGGCGGGGCGGCGGTGCTACTGGCGGCGAGGCGGCGCCATCCATCACCCTCTTCCCCTCTTCCTCCCGTTCCTTCTTGCCCCCTTTTTTTGGCGGGGTGGTGCGCGCCCGACCATGCGGCTGGAGGAGGGCGTGTGCGGCGAGGAGGTGGCCGTGCGTGGCGCTAGGAGGCTCTAGTCGGCTTCAAGGTGGTGGCGAGGAACCGTGCGGGGTTGCGGTAGGCCATACATGACGCCATTTTCTTTTGTTACTATTCATACGATGCGATACATCTTTTTTATTATTCATGCGGATGTATGCGATGCGATGCAATGTAGTATGGGATTGCAGCGGATGTGCGGCTTCATGCCGACGTATGCGTGCTTGCAGCGTGCTAGCGGCGTGGCTTGTCGTTGCCTCCATGGCGTCGTGATGGCGGACTATGCGGCCGTGCGTGTCACGAGGTAGCGGCGACCGCTTGCGGCGGTGCCATACACATAGTGCCTTTCATGCGATTGCATCTACAATCTGGTACAATCATCATCTACTCTTTCATACAATCCACCGATCGGCTTGGCGCGACTTCGTCATTCGCGGTAGATTAGAGCGGATTTGCACCGTAGGAAACCAATCTAGAAAGCCAAATTTGCAGAATTGAAAGCAATCTGAAAGCGATTCAATCTCGGCGTCGTTCATCGGCGGTTACCTTTCGATGCGAGGAGAGTCGATCGTCGCGATAGCGTGTTGAGGAACCGTCCTGGCGAGTCCAGTCCGAGCGATTACCTCGTAGACAAGCATAGAATCGTAAGAACAATGCATGAACAACAAGAGCAGAATAAGAGATTGAACACAGAGATATAGGGGGACTTCTTGCTTCTCTTTATTCCTTCATTCAACGATCAATCATTTACAATGAATAACACCCCCTATTTATAGGCTACAACCCTGCTAGAGTTTGGGATAAGGTGTCCACTAATGAGCCGACTGCCGGGTCAGGCCCATGGTTTCCCAACAAAAATGATTCCCACTTTTCCTTTACGCATGGTACTGCAAGCTAACCATGTGTCTCTGCGTTTAAAATGCTTCCCATTTTTACAAGCCTTTCTATCGTCCTCTAATTTTTCTCCTGCCGGATTCTTTCGACTTCTGTTTTTTTCCCTGATCGACGAAGTAAACTTAATTAGTAGGAGAAAGTCGAGACTAGCCACGCTACAGAGAATTTGAGATGAGATGGATACGAGGCAAGCACGGTCGACACAAGAAACTAATCAAGATGGCCGATGGTTAGAAAGGCCGGTAAAGGAACACATTGCTCTTAAGTTTTTTTCTTTGCTTCGAAAAGAAACGAAAGAAGAAGAAGAAGAGTCTTATGCATGCAAATGATGCGAAGAAACAGAAACGCCTATCGGCTATTACTACTCCTGTTTGGCGGTTACACCAGAGTTAATTTGTACGTCTTGATGTCGGTAGATGAAGAGTTCCTGTCGCTTGCTGGGGACGTTAGGGAGTACGTTGCGCCGCCGCCTAGAAGCCTAGCTTCCACGGCGAGGCGCCGGCGACGCTTCACCAGAACGGCCGGGTGGTGGGCACGAACGGCGTGGCGAAGCACGGCTCCACGCCGATCCACGGCGGGCACGACCACGACGACGCGCCGGCCGGCGCGGGAGGAGCCGCGAGCGCCGCCATGTAGATCGCGGCCAGCCTGCTGACGGCGCGCCGGAGCCAGCGCAGCCGGAGCCGACGCAGGAGCCCGCGCACGCGGCCGCGGCAGCCCCCGGCCCTTCCGCCGAGCCGGACGACGGGGAGCTTCCGGCGCCGGCCGAGGCCGCGCCACAGCAGCCGGTGGCGGCGCGGCTCGACGTTGCATGGCGCGTCCCCCATTCTTTGGCCTCTTTTCTTCTCTCTCCCCTCCTCTCGGTGTAGCGGCCTGGGAGCCTTTCTCTTGCCTTCTGTTTGGTTTTTTGGTCGTCTTTGGAGATGTGGGGTGGGCCAGGGAAAGGACACATCAGCACATACTAAACACGTGTGGCGCCACGAAACTTGCATGAATACGGTAAGGAGTGTGCAATCAATTCTCTCTTATCATGGTAAAAGCATACTATCTACAATCAATCCGCTGCTTTGAATAGCACGTACATGTTGTAGCTCATCTCGTGTACGTAGTCCACTTGTCAGTGTACCATATATACCATTGGCATAAATGACAATATTCTTACGTCTAGCATTAAAGTAAAGTATACTCTCCCTGTTTCGCTATATTTATCCGATGCCCATCATACACACAGATCAAGAAAATACTAAATTTAATAAATAGCTAATGAGAAATGATCATACATATTCCTATTAAATGACATAACAAAACCACTCAATCTCTTTCAAAGCATTAAGTAGGGGTAAATAGTAGAAAAATTGCAATACCTACCCTCGACATTCTCGCAATGAGCAAATACATTGAAGTGGATACTCCATATACAAATATAGCGAAACGGATGGAGCACTTCTTCCGCACAAATGGCAACGCTCTTACATCTGCAAGCACATCACGAGCGAGCGGTTTTAGTCCAACCGATAAGCAGTGGCGGAGCCACGTGGGACCATGGGGGTGCAGTTGCACCCCCAAAATATTTTGCATGTAATTTTTTTATACAGTATATATACCTAGTATAATATACAGACTATACAATGAATTACATTGTGTTATTCTCAGCAATCAATAGTAAGCAGTCTACCAACACAAACAATATTTTGTGATGTCGGTTATATTAGAAATATGTAATTTGTTTTACTTAAACCTTTACTATGTCAACTTTTATATGCATGTGAGTGCGCTTTCAGTGCATATTTTGTAAGGTCACGGATTTATTCTCGGCCTCCATCTTTCTAGACATGTGATATGATGCGCGTAAGTTGTGTGTGGTATGTGTGTATATGTGTCTTCTTTGTAATCACAAAAAAAAAAAGTTTACACCTTCATCGGCGAAATCCTGGCTCCGCCACTACCGATAAGCCTCCGAGTTGTCGAGTCAACTTTAGAAAACCAGACAAAGCTTGCGTCATGCAAGCCAAACCCTTCCTATCTACTAGCAGCATCGCATGCCGCATCCTGCGGTTTCAGTCTTGGACTTGTTGGCCCCCACCGTTATCCCCTTTGGAAGCTTTCCCTGCCGAACCCGTCGACAAGGCGTCCGACCGTTCATGGTGGCGAGCTCACCGAAATTGCGTATGTACGTGTGCTTGGCGTGCGGTGCTCTTGTGCTGTGTCCCGTCATATATAGTGCGTACTCGTACTGCTGGTGGTCCGTCCATTGACTTGTTGGGAGCGATGTTTCTGTTGTGCTAACCGTGAGCGGTTTGGAGCATGATCCCTGAAGCTTTATGCGTAATTGCGTTCCCATCTTTACAAGTTAGAGATAGCAACACTATTGATGTGCTTACGTTTATAGGGTTTTATATAGAGACAGCTGACCATACGGTTTTATGTACAGACCAGACACGGGTTAAATGAGCTATACAGTGTAATTATATTTGAAGAGGGGAACAAATAGCATTAACGGTAGCGAAATTCCTCAAAATATACATAATTATATTGCAAATTTATCAAAGCATGGAGAGTCCTGGCCATGCCAGCCCCCTCTCCCTCCGCCACTGCGTCGTTAGTGAAATGAAAAAAATACTCGAAATAAACTTGCATGCAGGTTGCTTGTTCTTGACTTAAACATGTTTAAGTGGCAGGGAATCAATTTCTCCAAGGAAATGTAACTCAAAACAAACATGCATGTTCATGACTTGCTGCTACCACAGATCTAGTCTAACTTTTCTTCTTCCAAATATCCACATGATTCGGACCTATACGCTCAACAGATAATTGCCATGCCACTATCGACGATTAGAGGATCAACTTTGCTGAGGACGCGGCACATGGCAACTCCAGACCCAGGGGCGCTGGATGCCTCGTCAACCCCGGTGCATGGAAATGCCATGTCGGCTCTAGGGCGCACAAATACCCTTGTCTGCCCTCAGGGGCAAGGAATTACACTTGTCCGACCCAGGGGTACAGATTCTCTCTCCTCTAAAAAAAATTGTTTGTAGTAATTTCTAAATATAGCAAGTGAGCTTCAAAAATTAGACTTTTTTTTGTGAAGGCTCCTAACACAGTTTAATTGTTTGTGTAATTTTTCCAGAATTTTATATTCTCTGCATTTTTTCTCACAAATTTCTTTAATGATACTTTTTATAGGAATTTCTACATATAGAAAATGAACTCCAAAAATTATGAAAAAACTTTTGATGGCTCCTGACATAGTACTTGCTTGTGCAATTTTTAGAATTTTATATACTCTGCATGTTTCTCTATAATTCCTTCAAGCTACTGTTTGTATCAAATGAAATAATCGATTTGAGAAAATTTTCAAAAACATGATCAAAATACTTTCCACATTTATTCTCAGTATAATTATTCCAAATTTGTATTCTTATGACATTTCTAACCCCTAGGGACCGGATTTGTCTTGTCCTAACTCTTGGGCCCTAAGGGGTGCGGTAGCCCTCACCCTCTATTTTTTTAAAGAACTAAAATATTGCTTTCGGCGTCCTCGGATTCTCACTATTGGACGGTTAGTCTTTCACCCTTACTTATTGATTAAATGGATTATGTTGAATGACTAAATACAATTGAATGAGCCGTTGTAAACTTGTGATTTTGTCTTGATTTCATTCAAGAATTAATTACCTTATGGCTTCTAGCTTGTTCTCCATTTCATTTGGACCGGAAACGAGCTAAGCTTCTATTAAAAAAATTTGCTTGCTCCAGCTCTATTAATGATTTTGGTTGCAAACAAGCCAAACCGAACCAAACCTACTGCTCGTTCTTACCAGAAGTGGCTTTGCTCACGAACCAACTCGAGCTTCATGCCGAGCCGAGCCTGCTTTCCAACCGAGCTTGAGCAAGCCCTCGTTTCCAGCCTACTCGCATCTGTCACTCCTTTCTGCATGCGCAAATAAACGAGTCTGTTGGCATCCAGCAGAGAGAGAAAACTGAAAAAGTTGGGGTGCGTTAGGTCGCGTAGAACTGTAGAGGTAGCTAGGTCTCGTCAGGTTTGGTTCGTTCCAAGAGCCATAAATGAAAGGGGAGGGGAGGGCCTATCCATTCATTTCCGGCGACGAGTGATGCCACGCTTGTTTCTTCTGATGGTTTCCTCCATTGTCTTTCTGGTGGAGGCTAGAATCAAATTTGCTGGAGTTGCATCCGCATTAGCTTCTGATATTATTTTTGGAATTAACTTGATTGATTTTCTGCAGAGAGAACAAGATGGATGAAATGGGGTTTGTTCGAGTTTTTAGCTAATATAGCGTGTTTTACATGGCGCAATAGCAAATATAGCTCTCTCTCCGTAACAAATACAAAAAAAAACACCACGTCCATACACCAAAGGGCCGGCGTCTCCGGCAGAGTGACATATCGCCGCATCCGTGCGCCCGAGGCATGGTGCGGACGAGTCTGTGCTCTCCAGGAGCGGAGCCACCTCACGTCGGTGCACCCCGCCGCGCGTCCGTGTGCCTCGCCCCACCCCTGTGCGTCTCGCGTCGCATTCGTGCCCTAAGCACACGGACTTAGCGCCACCGTGCCTAGGGTGTATGGACGTGGCGCCATGTCGTTCCGTTGACGACTTCGGCCTTCTAGCGCACGGACTAGGTGATTTTTTTTTTACATTTGGTGAGGAGAGGGAGCTACGTTTGCTATTATGTTGAGACACGAAAAGGAAGCTATATTTGCTATTACACTGTCAACTGTGCTGTATTAGCCAAAAACTCAGGTTTGTTCTGTTGAGAATAATAGCATTTTTCGAATTACTTTAATCCAGAAATATAGTAGATAAAACATGATGAATATTCTAGCCACTTTCATAAAGCAAGTAAGCAAGAACACTATAGACATACTAATATCGAATGACGAAACTAGCATATCTATCACGATTGTTCAAGGTAACAACTAGTAATATTACTAACCAAGAAGTACATATGAAATAGACATACCGGATCGATGGAAGGAGCAACGATGAGTAGAAGAAGCGGCGGTGAGTCTTTGTGAGATCGTCGTTTGTCATGGCGTAGTGGTAGTAGTCGTGCGATGGGCGTCGCGGTAGTAGTCGTGCGGTTGTAGGCGTAGCGAGAGTCGAATGGAGAGGAAGCGTGGCGATCGTGCGAGCGCTCCCAAAACCTTATTCGCCCTTGCTCGTGCAAGCCTTCAGGACGAGGGTTCGGAGGCCTGCTCTCCGGTCGCGATCGTACACGCGCCTTGCCGGGATGGAGATCGCGGAGACGACAAAAAAGCTGTGGTGTCTTTCGTGGAAGAATTGGAGAACATCACTCTGTTCCGGATAATGACTATATATAACAACGGACGAAAGCACCACCATCACT
The DNA here is from genome assembly GCA_036346255.1 of Ampelocalamus luodianensis. Lineage (NCBI taxonomy): Eukaryota > Viridiplantae > Streptophyta > Magnoliopsida > Poales > Poaceae > Ampelocalamus > Ampelocalamus luodianensis. Next base: position 40,814,365 of record CM070634.1, on the reverse strand, counting down.
CACTAGTAACGGTATTCTCGCCTAGTCAAGAGGCGAAAGCGGTCACCATTATTCACTAGTAACGGCGGCCGTTCTTGCCTAGTCAAGAGGCGAAGCGGTCGCCATTACTCACTAGTAACGACAACCGTTCGCGGCCATTATTTGAATCGGTGCCTTTGTTCTTTCAATTTGCAAAAATGAAGAGACGAAAGCGATCGCAATGTATTGCCAACCGTTTATTGCGAGTCGGTGCGTTTGATTTTCGAATAGATAAAGAAAGCGCAGCGCGCGCATTGCGACACGCTTTGTGTCGTGCGGCGCTGCACGCACACACACACACACTGCGCACCGCACCGCACCGCACCGCACCACCGACGCGGACGCACGGCACGGCACGGCGCGGCTCGGCTCGGCTCGGCTCGGCTCGGCTCGGCACGGCTCGGCGAGGCGGCGAGGCGGCGGCAGCGCGCGTGTATTGGCTCTCTCAATTCCACAAGAGGACTCCACGTTCCACCTTATAAATTGGTGTAACTCCTTTAACTCTCCATGTGGGACTAAAGGTTTAGCACATGCACATGGGCCTTTGGGATTTTCGAGATTTAATTAGAATTAAAGTTTGGGCCTAGCCCATATTAAATCCAACAATCCCCCAACAGATCCCAAGGGCACATGTCAAATTCCTTGATCCACAGTATTGTTTTAATATATCAGTGTTTCGATGGAGACCGGTTAAGGTTGAACATCCATCTAAATGAAGCTACACTTATCCACAAGCGCACAATGGACTAAGCCTTGAATTGGCGGTTTGTGTGAATAAGTTTCACTTAAGTCCTTAAGCGATACTAGGTGCCAGGCATCCCGCGGGTTGGAGCATATAAGTCATACTCTGGCCTATTCATGAGCTTCCTAGAGATTACCCTATCTCATAGACTGTGACTAGCAGTCGGGCTCATATAGGTGTGTTCTTTCAAGACTGCTCTGTAGGACAGCATCTTTACTTAAATAAGCCACAGAACACATTAAGATAAAATCAACCTACCATACTGATTTAGGAAAATTGCATCTCCAATGGAGTGGGTCTATAAAGGTACTCTCCCGATTAACCAAAAGCTTGTTTCGCCAATCCTACTTCACGGATCTCCGATCATATAGGATGGGTTACCACTATGGTATAACTCACGTGGGTCTCAAACCCATCTCCCTTGATGCATTGTCTATCACATTAGTGATAAACCCTTTGTGAAGGATGCGCGATTCTTAGCTGTTTGGATATAATCCAAAGCTATTACTCGAGTTTCTCATTTTCTGACGGACTTGATCTTCTCTTCACATGTCTTGATGATTTCATATTATCCTTAGAACTGTTCACCTTGGCGATCACGATCGATTGTCACGATTCATCGAATAGCGTGCAGGTTTATCAACCACCGCGAGTCCATCAAGAGCTCACGAAGCCATTCGGCTTCAACGATGGCGATATCTAATCTTTGTGAGTTCGCTTCCATTGTTGACCTCGTTAAGATGGTACGCTTGCAAGACTTCCATGAAACAGCGCCACCTCCAAGTGTGAAGACATATCCACTTGTGGCCTTAATCTCATCGACATCGGATATCGGTTTGAATCACTATAACCCTCTAGTACCTAGGTACCCGGTATAGTGAATGCCATAACTCATATTACCCTTTAGATAGCGCATTACCCTCTCAAGAGCATGCCAATGATCATCTCGGGTTAGAAACAAACCGGCTTAGTTTGCTCACAACAAGCGAGATGTCGAGCACTGTACCGCTAGCTAAATACATAAGTGAACCAATTATCCGAGAATATCTCAATTGGTCTCGGCTATTCTCCGATTCTTCCTAAGCAACACGCTAGGATCATAAGGTGTTGGAGAAGGTTTGCAGTCGCTATAACCAAAACGACTCAGAACCTTTTCCACATAATGAGATTGCAACAATGTAATCCCACCATCATCACCTCTCAACAGCTTGATGTTCAAGATAACATCAGCTACTCCCAAATCTTTCATCTCAAAATTCTGAGACAAGAAATCCTTGACCTCCTTAATCACATTAAGGTTGGTCCCAAAGATCAGTATGTCATCAACATACAGACATAGAATGACTCCTCGCCCCACCATGGCGATAATACACACATCTGTCGACTTCATTTACAATAAAGCTGCGGATGTTAAGGTCTGTCGAATTTTTCATGCCTTTGCTTAGGTGCTTGTTTAAGACCATACAAAGATTTCAACAACTTGCACACCTTTCCTTCTTGACCATTTACTACAAATCCATCCATTTGTTCCATGTAAATTTCCTCGTCCAACTCTCCATTTAGAAAAGCCGTCTTAACATCCATCGATGAATGAGAAGACCGTGTGAGGCAGACAGAGATAGTAGTACTCGAATAGTGGTCAATCTAGCCACAGTGAATAAGTATCAAAGAAATCTTCGCCTTCCTTTTAGGTATAACCCTTGGCCACAAGCCGTGCCTTATACTTCTCGATAGTACCATCGGGCCTAAGCTTCTTTTTGAACACCCACTTACATCCTCTGGGTTTACAACCATAAGGGCGCTCGGTGATCTCCCAAGTTCCATTAGAGATAATGGAATCCATTTCACTGGACTGCTTCCTTCGATATTCGCATCCGGAGAAGCATATGTGAAATGGTACTTGGAGTATCATCCACAAGGTACACAATGAAATCGAACCAAAAGACTTTGCAGTCCTTTGTCTTTTACTCTTCCTCGAGTTTCATTGTCTTCCTCCTCGGAATTTGATCGGGGTTTGCTCAAAATATTCCATTGGAATGGCAGTTCGGGAGTTGTATCGGGCTCTGACTCGATAAACTAGGCATATCTTTCATCGGAAAAATATCCTCAAAGAAAGTAGCATCTCGGACTCCATAATTGTACCGACATGCACGTCGGTACTCAGATTTCACCACTAAAATCTATATCCAACGCTATGGTGAGCATAGCCTAAAAAGACGCAATCCACGGTTTTGGTCCAAGCTTACGCTTTTGGAGATTGCACGTTGACTTTCGCCAAACAACCCCAAATGCATAAGTATGAAAGTGATAGTCTTTTCTTCTCCCATTGTTCAAATGGAGTTATCTCTTTATTCTTTGTAGGAACCCTATTTAGGACATGACATGAAGTCAATATAGCCTCCCCACCATGCCTTGGAAAGACCGATGTGTCTAACATGGCGTTAACCAAATCGATTAAGTGCGGTTCTTTCTTTCGGCAATCCCATTTGGTGGGGTGAATAGGGGCGTCCTCTCATGGATTATACCATGTTCCTCACAGAATAAATTGAACTCATTAGAAAAGTACTACGCCACGATCGAGACCTAACCCTTTTGATTTTCTTTTCAAGTTGGTTCTCAAACACGCCTTATAGATTTTAAAGTAGTGAAAAGCTTCATCTTTAGTTTTTAAAAGATACACATAGCGAGAACCTAGTGGAATCATCAATCAAAGTCATGAAATATCTCTTACCACCTTTTGTCAACACACCATTCATCTCACAGATCTGAATGTATGAGTTCTAATGGTGCCAAGTTTCTTACCTCCGCGGCCTTGTGAGGCTTACGAGGTGCTTTGATTGCACACAAACTTGACATTTAGAACCTTTGGCAAGGGTGAATTTGGGATTAACTCTAAAGCGGCTAACGCGTCATGCAACCAAAATTTATGTGACAAAGTCGTGAATGCCAAATAGTAGTCTCATTACCACTGAAAATATGATTCACAACATTATTACACAAATCTGAAAGAGATAGGCGGAACAAGCCTCCGCACACATAGCCTTTACCAACAAATTGTCCACATTTGGACATTACAAATTTATTGGACTCAAATACCGTCTAAAGCCATCTCTACACGAAGAGATCCGCTCACGAGATTCTTATTGATGGATGGCACATGATGCACGTTCTTGATTGCACAATCTTTCCGAAGTAAACTTCGGATCGACAGTGCCAACACCATGAGCGATGGCATGTGACCCGTTCCCCATTAGAGCAATTTGAATCCCGAGTGACTGGTAAGAAGAAAACAATGAAATATCAGCACACACATGTATATTAGCACCGTGTCTATCCACCAATCGGTAGATTGACATACGGAAAAAAAGAGGTAAATTACCATACCACAAGTTCCCGTCTCGATGAGTACCAACAACAATATTGGCGGACTTGGAATTACGCCCTTGCGATTCTTCACACCCTTGCGTTGGATCGCAATCCTTGGCCCAATGACCAGATTCGCCACACACAAAGCAAAGACCATCCTTTGTGTTCTTCTTCTTCTTTTTAAAGCTTGTTGTTTGTGCAATCTTGTTTTTGCCTTTGAACTTTTGAGCTTGACCATTCTTTTACGCACCACATTGGCACTAGAATGTCCCTCATTTCCTCTAGTGTGTGTATCTTTTGCCCTTGCCTTTTCTTCAACATCAAGAGACCCAATGAGATTTTCAACAGAAAACTCTTGTCTCTTGTGTTTTGAGAAGTAGCAAAATTCCTCCACGAAGGAGGAAGCTTGGCAATAATGCCTCCGCGACAAACTTGTCATTAACACACATGAAATGCTCAAGTTCTTTGGCCATGGATTGTATCTCATGAGCTGCTCAACTCTGAACGGCCATCAACCATTCTATAGTCATGGTATTGCTCCATGAGATCTGATTCACTGCTGCATCAGAAACCCCAAACTTGGCCTCGAGTGCATCCACATATCTTTCCCATTTGTAATCACCATGTATGCATCAACTAACTTCTCACCAAATCGCGATCACGGCACCTTTAAAAGGTTATCGGCCTCGAGCGCTTGCTCTGTTCGGAGTAAGTGTTCCTTGAGCTTGCCTTTTGCCACATGAAAACGTTCATGGCGATTAGCCAAAGCACCATCTTGGTGCGCCACCTCTTATAATTCGCACCATCGAATTGAGAGGGCTTAAGCGCGGCAGACAAAGCGATTGTTGAAAAATGCCTATTATAATAAGGTTTTGGATTGTTGAGAATAATAGCATTTTTGAATTACTTTAATCGAAATATAGTAGATAAAACATGATGAATATTCTAGCCACTTTCATAAAGCAAGTAAGCAAGAACACTATAGACATACTAATATCGAATGACGAAACTAGCATATCTATCACGGTGTTCAAGGTAACAACTAGTAATATTACTAACCAAGAAGTACATATGAAATAGACATACCGGATCCAGTGGAAGGAGCAACGATAGTAGAAGAAGCGGCGGTGAGTCTTTGTGAGATAAATCGTTTGTCATGGCGTAGTGGTAAGTAGTCGTGCGATGGGCGTCGCGGTAGTAGTCAAATGCGGTTGTAGGCGTAGCAGAGTCGAATGGAGAGGAAGCGTGGCGATCGCGCGAACGCTCCCAAAACCTTATTCGCCCTTGCTCGTGCAAGCCTTCAAGGGCGAGGGTTCGGAGGCTGCTCTCCCGGTGCGATCGTACGCGCCTTGGGATGGAGATCGCGGAGGCGACAACAAAGAAGCGTGGTGTCTTTCGTGGGAGAATTGGAGAACATCACTCTGTTCCGGATAATGACTATATATAACAACGGACGAAGCGACCACCATCACTCACTAGTAACGGCGGTATTCTTTGCCTAGTCAAGAGGCGAAGCGGTCACCATTATTCACTAGTAACGGACCGTTCTTTGCCTAGTCAAGAGGCGGAAGCGGTCGCCATTACTCACTAATAACGACAGCGAATTCTTGCCGGCCATTATTTGAAACGATTGCCTTTGTTCTTTCAATTTGCAAAAATGAAGAGACGAAAGCTTGATCGCAATTATTGCCAACCGTTTATTGCGAGTCGGTGCGTTTGATTTTCGAATAGATAAAGAAAGCGCGCGCACGCACCGCACCGCGACCGCACGCACCGCACACCGCACCGCGCCGCGGCGACGGCGCGGCACGCACGGCACGCGCGGCTCGGCTCGGCTCGGCTCGGCTCGGCTCGGCTCGGCACGGCTCGGCGGCGAGGCGAGGCGGCCAGCCTTGCGCGTGTATTGGCTCTCCAATTCCACAAGAGGACTCCACGTTCCACCTTATAAATTGGTGTAACTCCTTTAACTCTCCATGTGGGACTAAAAGGTTTAGCACATGCATGACGCTTTGGGATTTTCCAGATTTAATTAGAATTAAAGTTTGGGCCTAGCCCATATTAAATCCAACATGTTCTACGCAACCTACTTCAATTCCGATTATTAGTACTACTAGTAGCACATTTACCCGAAGGATGTTCAGGTGTTAGAAGCATTCTTTCTTTTTTTTTGAAGGCAGGAAAGCCCTAGAAGGGCCCAGGTCTTCGATTTCATTAAGAAAAGTTTAGCATAGTACACCCAAATTTTACATAAAGCACCTTGCAAGAAAATAACGGATCAGGGAACGGCGGAGTACCCACTGTCGATGGACGGGGACGAGGAACCATGAAGTAGTCTCCCTGGCACTCTTGGCACTTGGAGATTGTTGGAATGTTGGGCTGGGCACTCCGATTCGGCAGTCAGCGGCGGCGGCAGGCACCGGAGGTCGTCGGCGACAAACTAGTTGGAGATGCCCTCTACTGTCTATCGTGGACAAATGATATAGGGATCCTCAACCACGAAAGGCTAGAACGGATGTTGGTGAAGAGATGAACCGATCCAGATTTAGATCCAAATCTGAAACCAGAGAGACGGGGGATAGGGAGACACCAAATGTGCAGCTGCCGATGACAGGAACGCACCTGAGGAACGATCCTCACCGGCTGGCTTCAATGGAGCTCCAATCTCGGCGATTAACGCCAGACCCATACGGGGAAACGCCCACAACGGAGTAATCTACGACCAGGGTTTTTTTTACCTGTAAGGTTTGTTTAACGGGGAGGGGGGTGGCGGTAAGGCCGGTTGAAAATTTTCGGCTAATATTATTTTTTGATTCTTTTGGATTTTAAATTAGAAAATCAAATTCAAACAATATCAAGCAAACCAATTTTTTCAAACCCAGTTTGAATTCCTACCGAGGACCGATAGAACCAAAATTACCGATTTTCAACTGCAATTCGAATCATGTCTACAACTACCTAAGCTTATACTACTACTAGAGCTTGTACAACTCTGGCAACAATGCCGAAGAGGTAGGGGAGGGCCCGGATGAGGAAGGCCGGGGAGCTATGTGGATGCACTTTCAATATTTTGAGAACGGAGGGAATATATGTTATAAAAAATATGTAATAATGTTGAAGTACTTCAAATAACAAATCTACTCATGTCATTTTCTTATGATAAGTCTAAATATTTTTCTAGATATCAATGGTCAAAGTTTTAAAATGTTAGCAATACATATTCTAAAACGATATCTATTTGAGAGTGGAGGGAGTATGAAGGATGATAAACATCAGAGATCTAGCATGCTCACTTGCTCAACACCAACTTACAGAGACATGTAATGTAAATCATGTGATCCTGGTATGGTTGTTAAAGTGGAACGGTCCAGTTGATGCTCCAGCTCATGCATAAAGATGTCAATTGATCTTTAGCTTGACTGGCAATTCCCCAAAGGATCCATGAGAATATTTTCTTCACATGACATCACCTGCGATTTTACCTCGGAGTCTCCGACGGACCATTGCCAGGAGAATGGCACTCTTACTAGTGACATTTTTACCATTTCCTCTTCTTTGAGGCACTGTTTCGAACACACGAATTTCGTATGAACCGGTACTTCCATCAAAAATCCTAATTCCATACGGAGCCTTAAAGGGCAAAAATGGTATGGTACCTGAGGCAAGATAGGAGTACCTGCTAACATCAACCAAATGTACCAAAACCAGTAATACTAGTTACCATTTGAATGGTTTGATGCACATAAAGTTGGTAAAATATCATTCGCAAGACTTCTTGAGACTTTCTTAAACCCCTGCCAATATTCCATGCCACCTGTTAACCCCCCTATTTTGGTTCCCAAAAGGTCCAGTTGCTAGTGTTTGTCAACCAGACTCCCAGAGTATTATCATTCCACTAATGCCAACTAAGATTGTCATAATCGTGATTCTGAATCGGATAGAAAATACTCTGATAGGATCGTATTTTAAGATCAAATCGTAGAATCTAAGATTCTACCTAATTCTACCAATTTTTTTTTCTTCAATATGTCATGTATTCCAATAGTGATATGAGTGTTTATTTGGTCATTTGACATCTAATTTGATTGATAAATGTCTAAATCACAGTTTAGATTCTATGTCATTCAGAGCTATAGTTAAAATATTGATTTAATAACATTGTCATTACCTTAACATTTTACATAAAAAGTAAAATAAATAAATAAATAAAATAATTTTTAGTATTGCAAACCTCTAAATATTAATGTCTAACATACTGATTACTTAGTACTTATCATACAACTTGAATTGAGAGACATGATACAACCAAACACCTAAATATTTTATAATTTGAGGTGATGTGTAATTCTACACGATTCTACCTAATTCTACTATTAGAAGCGCGATTCTACTAGGTGCGACTCAAGGAGAGATTTAAATCGTATTGGTGTTGTAAGATCGTACAATCGTACGATTCTACAACTAGAGTCGTGATTTTAACAACATGCTGACAACTACATGTCTACATCTTTACTTGCTAGAAATAGTCGACAATGATCCATGTTATTTCCCAGCAGTAATATTCTATAGTATATGCTACTTGCAAGGTACATTTGGCAATACACATTTACTTCATTGAGAGAGAGAGAGGAGGCACCTGTTCTCTCCTATGAACATCAGACGTGATATATAATGCATCTCGGCAAATATATATGAAATGACTAGGCTTGTCTGCAAAACAAAACAGGATTGGCTTGTCTGCAAAACAAAACAAGATTTGTACCGATTGGACTTGTGATCCACTCCAAAGCGATTTCGATTTGTCACGAACCTCGATCTCTGGATACTAGTAGCAAGGGGATTGGGAAGTAAAGAAGATAGAATTCGGGTACAAAGCAAGAATAAGATGGGGAATAGATCTGAATTTAGGGAGATGGATTTCAGTTCAACCACCTTCCCCAACACACACACCTCTCGTGGCTTATATAGGCAAAATTTGATATATGCCACTCTAAAAGATGGTATTTTGAAAAATGCCACTTCAAAATATGAAATTGAAAATTTGCTACACTAAAACTTGCCTCTTTAGATTTTTGCCACTCTTGAACACTTTTGCCCTCCATCCTCCCGACCGATCGGTGCCACCACTTCTCTGGCGAGCTCCAGCTGCGTTGCGAACAGCGCCGCTTCCTCCTCGCCGCGAACCATCTCACCCACATCCGCAACCGTGCCAGTTGCTTCGGCGGCAGTGCTGAGCCGTGTGGACATGCTCTCGGAGGCGCTCCTCTTCATCCAGCGCCTCATCCTCCTCTCCTGCGTCGGCCTCCGCCCCATGCTCATCCACGAGGGAGGCCCTTGGTGATGTGGATAGAGACGGTGTGGGAGTGGACGTTGAGGGTGCGGAGGGTGGCGATGATGGCGACACCGGCGCAGTTGCGGAGGGGGTCATGGGAGAGGCGGTCGGCGGCGGCGAGGTGTGGGCCAGGGGGTGCAAGGTGACGGAGGCGATGGAGACGGTACCCGGGGGTAGGGAGGGGTCGAGGGTGGCGGTGACGGTGACGGTGTCGCCGAGGGAGAGGGAGGCATCAGCGATGGCGCAGTCGAGGAAGTCGAAGTCCGGGCCGAGGTTGGCGACCGTGGCGGACACGAAGGCCGTGACGGACTTGAAGGCCGGGGAAGAGGTCGGGCGAGGAGGAAGCGGCGACTTGGCCGACAGGAGGAAGAAGGGAGGAGGGAGGGCAAAGGCTAGGGAGGGGTCAGGTGAGGAGGAAGCGGCGACTTGACGCCGGTCGGTCGGGAGGAAGAAGAGAGGAGTGAGGGCAAAAGTGTCTAAGAGTTGTAAAAATCTAAAGAGGCAAGTTTTGGAGTGGTAAATTTTTAATTCCATGTTTTGGAGTGGTATTTTTCAAAGTGCTAAGGCTAGGGAGGGGTCAGGTGAGGAGGAAGCGGCGACTTGACGCCGGTCGGTCGGGAGGAAGAAGAGAGGAGTGAGGGCAAAAGTGTCTAAGAGTTGTAAAAATCTAAAGAGGCAAGTTTTGGAGTGGTAAATTTTTAATTTCATGTTTTGGAGTGGTATTTTTCAAAGTGCTATCTTTTGGAGTGACATATATCAAATTTTGCCGTTGATATACACACCACACACCGACACATGTGTCATCCTCAAGCCCATACAGAGGTCCATTGGTTCGACTCGGCCCAGGTAGTCCATCTTCGTTCTTGTTCTTTGTTTGCTTCTGAATCCTCTGCTTTGCTCTGCCTTCTTCTATGGTCTTGCTCCTGGTGATGTCATGTGTCCCACTCGTGACATTCGTCTCCCCTTGAAGAGCGGCTTGGGCAAGCCACTGCTAGCAAACCATGGACGACGCGCATGGAGCCGCCGGGATCCCATGGCGCTTGCAATCGCTGCACGTAAACACCAACCCACTTACCAGATGCCTCACCATCTTCATCGCCATGGAGATTGTTAATAAACTGTTTCAGCTCGGTAGGCAGCCACAGCTTCAATTTTCCCAACTCAGCGATGTCAAGCTTCACATTGTGTGCAAATATTAGTAATGTCATGACCTTTTGCAGCTAAACACACATGCCGAACTCTCCATTGCCTTCAGAAATTACGCTGCAGACAGCACCCAATTGGAGAAGCTCATCACCCTTCAGCCTTCAGCAACTCAAACACCACAGCACAGTACCCATCAGAAGCCTTTACCCATTTTATTGGCCATGTGCTACAACTCAAATATAGGCTGCTGATATCGGTCAGACCATCTTGGTGTTGGAGTTGATGTTGAGCCCATCCAAACAATTGTTCAGCATCATATAATGGTGTCATAACCAGCAGATTTGTCGGCACATGGAACTGAAAATTTTCATTAACTGTGCTCTGAATTTCAGTATGTGACCAACTAAAAGTGCATGGAAATGGTATACAGTGAATAAACTTGTGTGCAGGCATTGAGCTGAATTTCTCTTTAACTACACCATTGTTTCCCTGTTCAGCCTCAATAAACCATGTGGACAAACAACACAGCTGAACTTGATCAGGTGGCCTTGGTTGATGTAGCATCATTGCATCTCTTTTTGATATTTCCCTCTCCCTATCAAGTGACGCCTCATTGATCAGCTTGTAAGCCATCGTAGTACAGAAAGTAGAAAACAACCAAATCATTGCATCAGGATAATGCTCTTGGCTTCCCAGCACATGCTCCAACCCCTTGAGATTAACATATTTGAGTAGATGGTGGCTATCTCTTGGCAATGTTTCCACATCTATCAACACTTGAGCTCTCTCCAATTCCCACTCAACCATGAACTACTTGATATGCTGCAAGGAACCATAAATCAAACATCGGTACTTGACTGGAACCTTGCAGAGTGCAAGAACACCTGGATCCCAAGGCCTTTTCAGAACGACTGCCCCACTTGACTGAATCGGGTTAGTTGAATTATCCTTATCTTCTTGCTGGAACCACAGCACCTCCATGGTATTGCACATCCATGCATGGAAGCCACTGTGACAGTATTTTGTCAAACATTGATCGATCGCTCTACATCCCATATTTCCAGGGACCGAGAGCACATCTTCCCCATGATGGCATTTTATGGAAGACTTGTCGCGCACCACTGACTTCCCAATCTAGAACGAGCCATCCGTTGTCGTCGATGCAGCGAGTGTCTCAGTCGGCACCTAGCTTGAGCATGCATCCGATGTCGCCTGCAGTGGCGAAGCCAAGATGAAAATAGAGGGTGGGCTCAAAGCGTTGAATGACTAAACTAATATGAAACAAACATATGTCCTCCTCACTTCATCTCTAATTTCATTGGCAAAATCTTCTATTAGTATGCGATGCGTCGGATCGACAATAATTTCATCCGGATTAAATTCTAGTCAAGGCTTCTTTGGTTGAGTTGCACTTTCATCGGTTAGGAGAGTACTACTTAAATTGCTTGTGAAATAATTACACAAAGTTCGTTTCTCCATTATTACAAACCTACGAACAAATTGCTAATTGAGTGCACACCTTACCACACTATATTCTAATAAATTGCTAATGGACTAGTTGAGTTACTTGAATATATTCAAACACTATATGTCTATATACTACATTACCACACTATATTATAAGTTTGTAACAAATTGCTATTTGACTAGTGACTATATTCTAACACTATGTAGTATGTTAAATGTACCACATTACCAGCACTCTAGTAGGCAGCAGAGGCTCTTTTTCAATCTTCAGTTGATGTCTTGCTGAAATCCTCAATAATCTTCTGCTGAAATCCTCGGTAATCTTCAGTCCCTCAACAGCTCAAGTGCTCAACTCAACCGATCCGATCACTTCCTCTTCCTCCTTGAGAGCTCCTCCTCCCAGTCACAGGCTCACAGAGCCTGCCTCCCCCTCCTCACTTCCTTAGTCCTCCGGCTCCCCCTCCTCGCCTTCGGCCCTCCATCGGCTCCCCCATCGCAGATCCCTCCTCCTCCTTTCCTCCCCCGCCCTAGATGGCCAGACCCGGCCGTGTGACCGCGTCTGTCCTCTCCTCGCCTCGTCCGGATCGACGGCTACCCCGGCGCCCGGCTCCCTGCCTCGGCCTCCTCTCCTCGCCTCCTCTGGCTACTGACGGCGTCACGGTGGCTCCCCCGCCCCAGATCCCTCCTCATCGAGTCGCCGTCCTCGGTCCTCGGTGGCGAAGTGGCGCACCTCGGCCTCCTCCGGGCTCTGTCTACCGGCGGTGGCGCGGCGCCGCGGTAGCTCCCCTGCCTCAACTCCCTCGGTGGCTCTGTCGCGCCTCATCACCACGCGGTGCGTATCCTCTCGGTCTCTCTTGGATTTGGGAATTTTGGAATAGGGAACATGAATGTGATGTAGCCGGGAGAGGTGGGGAACTGGGGACGTGGAGGTGGAGGTGGAGGTGGATGTCAATTGGGCCTTGTGGGCTGTGGGCTTCAACGCTTTTGGTAAGGCCCATAAGTTTATGTTCTCTTTGATTCTTCTTCTTGTTCTGGTTGAGCAACCAGCCATGGCCACCGGTGCTAGAGGCTTGGGGTTGGGGAGGCTTCAGTAGCGGAGGAGGTGAAGCCTTATGAAGCCCCTGCTTTGGATTCGCCTGATGCGCTGCGGCCACGACATGCGCATGCTGGCACGCGCGAGCCATGGTAGCCCATGCATGCACCAACCACTCATGGGGGCTGTGCACTGCTCAACTTGCATAGTCAATGAGTTCATCACGATGACCGGTTGGAGCCATACCATGAGACACTCCTCCAGTGGCACCTCGCAGCTTACCGATTGGCCTTTCGACAAGCACCATGTGTTCATTTTTGACATGATAAGGCATTATTTTTGTCATTTCGTTTACGGAGAGACTAGATTTGCTATTTCCTTCCAAAAAGAGGGAAAATGAGGGGGGGGGGGGAACAATTTCGTCTCGAGCTCAACTCAAGTGGCAGTACTAGTATACAGTGCTCGCGAGCTATCTTTACTTTTTTTCTATTTTGTTATGTGCATCCGGGGGTCTATTCGGGTCTCGGAAACATATCGGCCGTTTGATCTTGAGTTTGCAGGCGAGATAAGGACAGACTGTGAGATGGCTCGAGTCGCCTCAGCATTGCATTGTGGGCCACTGTGCCTAGGGCCGGCAAAAAAGCTCGTTATGGGTTTGAATCAAAATTGATTTGATTATAGTAGTTAATTGATTAAAATTGAAATAGGTTAATTTGGGAAAAAGTTAACAAGGCTATGCTCAATAGTGGCTCGTTAGCTCATTTTTAAAATAATCACTTAAACAATAAATAAAATGATTTTAAATTAAACTATGTCAATTTAGAATGCACGGTGTTCCTCTAATGCTCCATGAGTATTAAGCAAAAAATTTATACTCCATGAGTAGATAGATCATCAAGCGATCGCCATTTCATAGCGCTTTACATCAGTGCTATCATCACTCACACGAAGCAAGAAAAGAAACGCGCGTTTCTCTCTCACAGTCACACCCTCCCCATTATTATAGTACCACGAACGCGCAAACCAAACAGAAGCAAGGCCACGGAGGCTGGCAAGGCGAGCTCGAACCGAAGAAATCGCCACAAAAAACAACGGCGGCTTCTTCTCTGGATCTCCCGGCCGCGCCACGCACCGATCACGCCGGGGGCGCGGTGGAGGAGGACGACGCCTCGCCCTCGGCACCGGCGGCCTTCCCCGGCCAGGGCCGCCGCAGCTGCCGCGCGCGCACCGCCAGGAACGCGCCGAGGACCACCTGAATTGCGACGGCCACGCCGGCGAGCGCGATCCCGAGCCTCTCGCCGAAGTTGAACCGCCTCTTCGGCTTCGGCGGCGGGTGCCGGGTCGGTACGGCGCGAGGGCCGGAGGCCGACGCGACCTGCCGCGGCGGCGAGCGGCGCGGCGCGGGAGCCGGGGACGGCGAGGGGGAGGCTGCGGCGGCGTCGGAGAGGGAGGGGCAACAGAGGAGGAGGAGGAGGGTGGCGACGAGGGTCAGGGCTCGGAGGCGCGGGGCGGGGTTAGGGGAAGGGCCTCGCGGCGCCATGGGAGAGGCGACGAGGAGGCATGGATTGGTGAATTGGAGCTCGGAGCAGGACGGGGGTGGAGGCTGAGCAGGAGCAGGAAGGTGGAGGGAAAAGGCGAAGAAGCTGTGAGCTCAACGCCTCGACAAGCCGTGTGGGGAAGGGGAAGCGCTGCGCTGGGAAACGAAACCGAACTCTCTGGGGAGGGCCCTTCCCCCGGGCGGTTGGATTGCAGTGGAGGTGTGTGATGTGCGGAGGAGGAGAGGCCTCCCCGTAGAATTTATTTTCCTAGGAAACGGCTGGCTGGTGCTCGACTGGTGGTGACTGCCCTGGCCTGATGGTGATTTGGCCTCAACATGCAACGCCCCAGACGTATGGCAAGGGGTGCGGCAAAGAAAATAGTAAGAGCTCATAATAGCTGGTACTGACAGCAAACCCGTAGTGTCGAGTCGAGGCATCAGGTATGTAGCAAGCTTTATGGAGGGGTGCAAACAGATCCGATTCGGACGCATATTACTTGTACCATATTTTAAGTCATACTTTTTTTTACTCGGATTTTTTTACTCGGATTCGGAAACGGATACAGTAAGGCCAGATATGAATACAAATTCGGAGTTTCGAATACGGTACCGTCGGGATAGATATACGACAGATTCGAATCGAAAATAGATAATATAAGCGGATGGTACACGTACACAAAATGAAATATATGTTGAACCATTACCACCATCGTTTCAACTATTCAACATAAGTACGCACCTAATTATCACACTATCACATGACATAATATCGGCCGCGAAAGATCAAATCAAATATGATAATGAATATTTAGTCAAATATTGCGCGAAAATAGAGATCATATATAGAGAACATATAACATTGATCAACCGAAGATACATGTCCAAAATGCCACAACATTGTAGCAGTTTAACAAGTCTAACCAGTACTCAAACAAAGTTCTAGAAGTGAAATCAACTGCGCATAAATACAAACAATAAATTTTAAGAGGGAAAGAAAAAAAATAAACTCGAAAAAAGATAGAGGAAAAAGGAATAAAAAAGGCTCGGCTAGACCTTGTAAATTGTAGTGGATGGCCCAGCCCCAAACCTTATCTTGACTCTTGAGGATGTCAACCATCGTCATCCTCGATCTCTCTCTGTCCTGTCCTTCCTCTCGGTCTCTTTCTCTCTTTATTCCTATCCGCATCTTGCGACTGCTGCCACCCGATCTGACCGGCGAAGGAGGTGGAGGTAAGGAGATTGGAGACTTACGTGGTCTCGATCCAAGGGACGGAAGCCGGCGACAGCCGACATGGTGGCATTGTCATATTCGACATGGTGGACTCGATCCATGGCACGTTGGCGCGATGGCCTCCACCCATGATGGAGACCTCTATTCAACCGCCGAGTTCCTTCCTTCTGCTCGCCGCCCTCGCTTCTTTCTGCTCACGCGGCCACCGCCTAACGCCACCAGTTGGCAAGCCGCGGCGACCAACGAAGGACCGGAAGCGATGGCTCCAAAGACCGCGGTGACAGGCTATAACACCCCCACCCTTTATTTAGTACCACATTGTCACGCTGGGTTCCACGCTTCCACCAGCATACAATACTTGGCCTAAATAGTAGCACTTCCTAGTTTTTGGAAGCGAGGATGAAAACCAAAGTAAGGTGTTATGCATGCGTGTCCATGCTCCTTGGTGGGCTAGGCTATAAGCGAATTTGTTGTCAGGATGTTACATGGGCTGAGGGACGAAGGTGGTGGTGTGTGACCGCCGCGACGGGCAGAGGCGACGATGATTCGTGTGTTTTAGAGAGTTTGTGTGGTGGTGGTGGCTTTGTGGGCTTTGTGGCGAATGGGATGGACTGGGTTGGTCGGATATCCGGACAAATAATTATCTGGTATCCGCTCACTGACACAATTCGGTCGGATAATAGCTCTCCTGATTTCATTACCACATCCGATATGAATTATTTGGTACGATACCGAATCCGACCGGGTACTGGATTCCCTTCCTGAATATGGTACTAACTGGATTCGGCATTGGATCGGTCAGATTAACCCAACCCGTTTGCACCCTGAGCATGCTAGCATTGTAGCTGGTTGCGCTAAAAATACCACGAATGATAATATGATCAAATTTCTCACCACCGTTGGATTGCAGCAAGATTGATTCTCCCAAGTTGACTATGGTGACAGTGGCGAGTATTTCGATCGGGTTAAGTCCATAGCGTCCACATGATCTGGATCCAATGTATCGAAATTTGACTGATCCAAAAAGCAATTTCTATAGAAGCATAAATCATGTCACTTCCAGGCCCATCGTTTAGGTCTGGAAAACATCTTTCGGTCCAAACACACTCATAGTAAGTGGGCGCCATTCAGTCTCAGACCCTCACATCATTCCTAACAAATTTACCCTGGCCCACACAATATGCATGACAATTGAGAAGCCCACTTACGTCTATCTAGTAAGGCCCATATAGCAAACAAGTGGACTATGCACCTACTGCGGAGTGCAACCAGAGTCTCCGAGGGCCAGATGGGCTGGGCCGTCCAGAAGCATGATATTGTGGTCCGATCTATGCACGGCACTGCCTGTACTGTATATGGGCCGGGTTCGCACTCGGGCTGAGCGGGCTGGAACAGCACGGGGACGGTCGGCGCGACAATAGAGGAGGCACGACGACACTCGACGTAGAGAAGGCGCTGGGCGTGGAGGTCGGGCGTAGAGACGGAGGCCGGGTGTGAAGGAGGAGACCAGGGCCGCCAGGAGCGGAGACGGAGGAGGAGGAGGTGGCGGCGGTATCCAGGCGTAGAGGAGGAAATGCAGAGCGTTACTATGCGTTGGACTCGGTGGCTCAATGCTTATCAGGCTCGACCGGGCTGAACAGTGCCCGAGCCAGCCCGGCACGGCCCGAGATGCTGGCATGCTGTGCCTGGATCGTCAACCCGACCCACGGACCGGCACGACACGACCCGCTTAGCTACCGGGCCTTATCAGGGCCTGCCTAATTGGGTCGTACCGTGCTGGGCGGCCCATCTGGGCATGACTACCCTGAGCTCTCCATCGCTGCACTCACCTTATCGTCACCACTGATGGCTCCGATGGTCGCGTCCCTGCTTGCAGCGTCGCCTCCCACCATGTCCGCCCTCCTCGCCTTCGCCTCCTCCCACCCCTACCCTTCCCTCCCCACGCCCAAACCCCCACCCTAAGCCGCGCCTCCACCTCACCTGCGCCGCCGTCGCCACGTCCTCCAACGCCGTCTCCCACCACGCCTCCTCCAACGACCGCCTCCGCGACCTCGTCCGCCACGACCAGCTCGAAGAGGCCCTCTGCCTCGTCGAGTCTGTGGCCGGGCTTGACCCCGCCGCTGCGGGGCCTGCGCCGCGCTCGTCAAGAAGCTCTGCGCGTCCTGGTTACATAAGCATTCATAATTGTTACTTGATGGTACTCCTTTTTTTCTTTCCCTTTTTTATTTTTTTAAAACTTGTGCTCAAATCTGGCCAGCCATGAGCTGCTATACTGTTACGGGGGCCTCAAATATGTTGCATGTTTGAGGTACTAAACAATTTCACCCAGCTACGAGCTGCTATATTGTTACTGTAACAATAAAAAAAAAAAAGAAGCAACACCCTGTTGATGCTTATTTTTTCATATAAACATGCAACAGAAATGTTCAGGGCCTCAAATGTGCCCAGCTATGAGCTCATGAGCTGCCATATTAATAATTCTGTGGGCTGTGGGCTATGGCTGTATTCGGACAAAAGGAGGCTTTCCATTCTTTCGTTAGAAGCAGTGAGTGCGGGCAGGGGCGTAACCAGCCAATGGCCAGGCCTCGTGTGGCCCAGCCATGGCCTATCTTGTCGTCTTATACCAGCCTCGGGCAGACGAAGTTCTTAAGGAAGAGCGGCTAAACTGACCTTAAGTTACATCATATGACATGACAAACAATGACGTATATTAATTCATTACACCAGTTAGCAAAATGCCCCTCTATATGTAATATCCTGCGGTGCCCAATGGATCAGTGTTTGTTTTACAAAAAGCACGCTGAATTGATCGAGCAAGGATGCAGGACTCCTTAGGCATACACCGGAAACACAGGAAACCATGCAATTTCAGGCTTCTTTCTGCCTAGCGTAAAACTCCCATCCAATTGATCAGGGTTGTGCTTGTGCTGGCCCCGCCGGTTTCGTATTGAGAAGAGGCTGGATCGCCTTCACGACGATCGTCATGTTCGGTCGGAAGTCAGCTTCGTACTGAACGCATAATGCTGCAACTGCTGCTAGCTGAAAACACGAAGAAAAAAAAACATTGGTACTCTCTCCTGTTTTCAGGAAGCATATGGTGCATTTAATTTGCCGGATTTGCTACAGTATAATACCTTAGCAACAGCCTTTGGAGGGTAATCATTGTTCAACTTTGGATCAACACACTGCTTAACTTTATCTTCGCTCAACCTTGGAGTGGCCTACCTCACAAGATGATGACACACATATATGTAAGACCATTGCAAATAAAACGGATCACATAGGAAGTAGTATACAAGTTTTTTGAAAGGACAATTAAAACAATTCAATACCCAAGTAACAAGACTTTGCTGCCCTTTCGGCATGGTGTGATCGACCGGTTTCCTTCCGGTTAGTAGCTCTAGAAGAATCACACCAAAGCTGTAGACATCACTCTTTTGATTGATTTGTCCTGTCATAGCATATCTGAATATTACCAAAATCCAAACAACAAATGTGAGCAAGGAAAATGCTGCAAAGGCAAAACTGATTGCACCATTTGATATGTCAAAATAATTTTGTCTTACTCTGGAGCATGGTATCCGAAAGTTCCTAGCACTCGAGTCGAGTGCAACCGAGCAGCAGTGTCGGTGCCCTGGTTCGTCAGATTGAAATCAGCAATCTTTGAGTTGAAGTCGTCGAATATAAGAATGTTGCTGGACCGAACATCTCTATGAACAATCGATGGTTGGACTTTCTCATGAAGGTACTCTAGCCCCCTCGCCGCTCCGTAAGCTATCTTCACGCGCTGAGCCCAATTCAGGACCGGGCCGGGTTCAGCGCCCTGCACTCCTTTCTTGCCTACGCCGGGCCAGAATCGCATAATTGGTGAATTATGATTACAATTTGTCGACATTTACTATTCGCCTTCACAAAGAGTAGTAAAAAGAGACGCACCGTGCAAGATGTTATGTAAAGAACCCATCGTTGCAAACTGGTAGGCAAGCATGCGGTTGCCGTCCTCCATGCAATAGCCCATAAGTTCCAGGAAATACTCATTCTTAAGCTTAGAGACCATCGCTAGCTATGGCAACGGGACAAGAACACAAAGAGAAGAAAGTTCGATCAAAATTGTTGTGGCATCACCATCGTCTCAATTGTCGCAAGGAAGATTGAATTCGCACGCACCTGGGCAGCGAACTCAGTGTCGGACTCCTGCGAGGAGCTGGGATCGAGCTTCTTGATCACCGCGGCGCGGCCGTCGCTGAGTGTCCCGTTGTAGACGCGGCCGTAGGAGCCCTCGCCGATGAGGGCGCGGTCGCTGAAGTTGTTGGTGATCTTGTTGAGCTCGTCGAGCGGTATCGCGGGCACGTCGATGTTGACGACCTTGGGTGGCCCTCCGGCCCTCGGCGCGCCCGGGCCTCTCGGCCCGCCTCGGTTGCCTGCATCACCAATCAATAACGCAGTCAAATCAAGAACGTGCCGACCCATATGCATGCATGTTCCATGAGAAAACTGAAAAAGATGGTAACGCGATGCGACAATGACGGCGCCGGCGACGATGAGTGGAGTGCAGATTGGGCGTACCGGGAGCGTTGACATTGGGGGGCGGAGCCGCCTGGTTGGCCGGCGGGCCGTAGCTGTCCTCCTCGGCGCCTCCGCAGCAAGACATTTTCTCTCGCCGGACTGGATGCGCGGGTTAATTTGGGGCGGTCAGCAGAACATTTCGCAAGACCTGAAAAGCTCTAAATTTCCCAACATCACAGGATGGACACCTCTTATTCTTAGAGGAAGAAAAGGCGGATCGGTTTTATAATTCAATTTGAAAGCGAGCAACAATTCTGAAGAATTTGGTAAGGAAGGAAAAGACGGGAAGGAAGAACAATGGATCTAGTTTGATCCCCAAAGGTTTGATGAAACGAAGAAACCAGGAAACAATTAATCGATCCAACAAGTGCCGAAACAAGAATTATTCTAGAAAAAGCTAGAATTTCTTGCTCAGTATCATATCAATCTTACCTCCCCAAAAATTCCCGCACGAGAAAGGTCGTCGCTGGATCAAGAACACGGAAGAACAGTGGTGTTTTGTTTCTGGGGGAGAGATTAATGGTGGGGAAGGGTAGGAGCTCCCTCTTTTCGCGGGAAAGGAGGCCCCCCTCCTGTTTTAACTGTCCCACGACGCGTCGATAACTTGTGCTCCTGCCCTCTCCTATTGTTAGCACGAGCACAGGAGTTGGCATGTGATTTTACATCTCGAGAGGGGGTTCCATGCAAAATGATGATTGTTGGTATTTAATTTGATCACTGTAACACCCGATTTTCAGAATCGGGATGTTAATATTTAATTTGGCAATCAAATAAATATTTGACTGTGTTTTAATTTTTTTTTCCGTGTTTAAGTGAAAGGTTTCGTTTAAAATCAATCGAGTTGTTTAAAAGTTGTATGAAAATAATAATAATGATGACCAACAATATTAAATTGAATTGTTTGAGAGACTGTATTTAATTTTTATTTATTTCATGTTTTCACATGCTTTTCAAAAATCATGTCATCTTGCATATATTAGTATTGTCGCTATATTTTTCAGTCCGACCGACTGTAGTCGAGATGCCTGCGTGTCCTTTCTCTTCCCCAACTTCTCTCCTCGCAATCACCACCAAAAATCAAGAATCCGACCACGCATGTTATACCATTGTGATCGTCGTCTCGAGAGCATTCCATTTTATCGATGGGTCCGCACATGCGAGGTCGTTTGGACGAGTTGGAGAAAAGGAGGAAGAACTGCACTGCTATTTATCTCTTCCCCAAAATAACACAACCAACAAAAACTAGTACTTAAAATAATTATAGAGAAAAATGTAGAACAATAAAAACCCTGGAAAAATTCTACAATGTGCATTACTGTGTCAGACATCTTCTATAAAAATTTTGTGATTTTTAGAGCTAGGCAACTATGTCCAAAAATTACCGAACTCAACACTGCTAATTATTTTTCTCCCCAGCCGAACCCCTTTCCATCACCTCACTGACTATTCCATCCAACTTGTATAGCAACTAGGGGTGGAAACGAGCCGAGCCGAGCCAGCTCGAGCCAGGCTCGTTTGGGCTCAGATGAACAGTAAGCTCGGCTCGGCTCGTTTCGGTAACGAGCTGGGAGGGAGGCTTGGCTCGGCTCGAAACTGAGCTCGAGCCGGCTCGAACGGGCTCGCGAGCGTCCCAGTTCTCAGACAATCACGCATCGATGCTCCTCCCAGTTCTCAATCACGAATCAAAATTTCTCAGACAATCATCATCAAAATTTCTCTAACAAAAGCATAAAATTGGACAAGCAACTAGCAAGCATCAGTGCATCACACTGTCACACACAATGATTCACATCAGAGATTCACAATCACAGTCACAGAGCAGCAGGAGGAGCCAGGAGGCAGGAGGGCCTCCACCGACCACCGCCGGTCCGCCGCGCCCTCCCACTTAGCGAAGATGGCATCGACGTCGTCGCCGGCACCAGGAGCGGAGTAGAACAGCAGCGCCACCGCTGCCATGGCTCCCACCCTGAAGCTGCGAAGAAGCAAGCAAGCACCTCTCTGGATCCAGATCTGGATCCTTCGCGAGCACAGGGGAGGAGGGAAGAGGTGGGCCGCGGCTGGGGAGGAAGAGGGGCACAGCTGGGGGAGGAAGATGGGGGAGGAGGTGGGCCGCGACTGGGGAGGAAGAGAGGTGCAGCCGCGCAGCTGGGGGACGAAGATGGGGGAGGAGGCTGCAGGGGTAGGAGGAGAGGCGGCAGAGCGTGGGGAGGAGGAGGGTGCCGGGCCGGCCGGCGCGGGAGGAGGCGGTGGCGGGAGTTAGTGGCCTTGTGGGGACTAGGGGAGTGGGGAAGCCGGAGGAGGAGGCCATGGGGGGAGGAGGCCAGAGGCCGAATGGAATGGGATAAGGGTCGAATCGCAAGATAAGGAAGAAGTCAATGTCGGCCTGGACTAAGGAAACGATTGGCTCATGAGCGGCTCGAGCTCGGCTCGAATTTTGATCGAGCCAAAAGATGGGCTTGGCTCGGCTCGAAAATTGACCGAGCTCGAGCCGAGCCGGCTCGAGCCTGATACGAGCCGAGCCGGCTCACGAGCCTCGAGCTATTTTTCCAGCCCTAATAGCAACCCACTGCCATCACGAGGACACCTTCCCAACCATTTCATTTTCATTTTTTTCCCAGCCGGACTTCTCTCAGCCACACATCACTTTCTCTCCCCAACAACCAAACCTCATCACTGCTCAATTCTTTATTCCTAACCTTATGCACAGCCAAAGCATCTCACCACAGTGCCAATTTCCTCTCACTGCTATTCATTTTTTCCCCAAACCGAACACAACACCTTACCAACACTACCCAGCCCCATCCTCACTGCCATCTTCTTTTTAATCACCATCTTGCTCTCTTCCCAACAACCAAAGCCACATGCATGCCCATTCTTTATGCCCAGCCGAGAGCACTTTCTCCCACTGCCCTTTTCTTCCCCAAGGCAGCAGCTCCATTTTTCTCACATGAGCTCAAGTTCCTTCACTTCTCTCCTCTCAACCCTATCCAGGAACCGAAAAACCTCCAATGCATGTTATGCCACTGTATTCCCCATTACATAAGCTATCCACTTATGCAAGTAGTGTTCACATGCATGACCGTTTGATCGATTCGCGAGAGAGGAGAAGATGTAGTAGTGGGGGAGGATGGGAAGAGTAGCAGCGATAGAGCAGTGCATGCATCCTTGTGGTGGTGTTGGCCAGGCGGCGTGGACGAGTCGGCACAGAGCTTGGGGCAAGGCGGCGCAGTGGAGGCAGTAAGCAAGCATGCAGCGGCAGGAGGAAGGCGGCGCTCGGCGCGCTGGCTGGGAGCAGCGGCGCGGCGCGACGGTTGCTGGCGAGGCGGCTGAGGACGTGGCCTACCGGCGTGGCCACGGGAGGCGACAATGCAGCGGTGGCGCTACGACGGCAGGCACAGCGCGGCATCGCGCACGGGAACCGAGGAGCCGAGGAATGCGGTGGCCGGTGTGGTGAAGACGACCGAGGGAGGTAACGTCAGCTCGGCGGCTTGGCAATGGCTGAGCTGAGTGCTAAGGGCGTTAGCAGGAGCGGCGCAGTGCTGTGGCCGTTTGTTAATTATCATTCTACTCTTTGTTTAGTTTTCAGTTTTCTATTTGGCATGTAGTCTATCTGATTTTTGCATGTAGTCTATTCTGAATGTCCTAAGCATTTTTAGCTTTGTTAAGCATTTTTAGATCTGTTGGTTTTCGTTTTGCTGTGGACAGATTCATTCGGATCATGCTTGTAGTACGGATCCATTCATGTTGAGTTTGTTCCATGAGTTAAGGAAGTAGCAGTTTCAGTTTCGAGTTTAAGTTACAAGTTCAGAGTAGAGTTCATCTGAAAATACCGAGTGACAACTCAATTCAGTGCGCTCAGTTCTGAATTTTGTTGTCCTCTAACTTTCCACTTGTTGTGTGTGTGAACTTCAGAACATACTTCTGATTTTCGACCATGGTGTGTCCAAGTCTGAGTTGAGCACCGAAGATGATGGCGTCGAGAGCGAGCGAGGTGAGGCGGTGTCGACGCGACGGCGTGGCGCATGCGGCGGTATCGGGATGATGGACATGGACAAGGAGCGGGACGTGGATGAGAAGGCCAAGCGGACGCAAAAGAGCTCGGCGACGACTACGGTGGACGCGGACCTGAGAAGATGTTTGGTGATGTTTCGCACGTCTAGTGCCGTGGTAAAAATCTTTAGTATCATATTGTGTTTATGATATAAGTCGTGCATGTTGCATATTAGTCATGAGCATGGCATCTATTTATGCATGTTTAATTATAAAAATGATTTGGTAGTTCGACATCAGGTTATCCTGAGGTTTAAAACACTGGGAAAGATCGTGAGCGTTGGATCTAACACGGACGGTCACAATTGAATGTGACAACCGGGTGACCCGAACAGCCCAAATCATCTGGACGGTTGGATCTAGATCTATCAGCCCAAATGAGTTGGCGCGATCGCGAGGTCCGAACGTTCTCGCAAACGTGGGCCGTGCGATTTAATTCCAACGGCTGAGATTGAATGCACGTTTTAAGTGAGCCCGGGTGCAGTTAGTTGATTGAGCCCAGTCAAGTGGCTCGAGCCTGAGACTGGTCCGCACCCGAGGAAAAGTGAAACCTGATTTTGGGTTTTTAAATTGAGCTGAGACTTTGATGAATTTTTAGGGATAACAAATTAACTCCAAAATTCTGAAATTTTTACAGGAGCTTGCTAACTTAGATATTAACCTTGTATAAAATTTTAAGAGGTTTTTATGCAACACATTTTTCTCCAAACATTTTGCAAGGTTCTGGTTTAGGGTTTGACTAAAAGTCAAACAGGTTTGACTGCCCTCTAAAAATATTCAAACAATTTCTAAAAATTGTGAAATTTTTCAGAGGGGTCACATACCATCCTTAGAACTTGGGAAAAATATTTCCAGGAGATGATCACAAGATTTGACAAGATTGTTTTTGGAAGACAAGGTTTTGGATCAAAAGACTTGTGACTTTGAATTTCCATAATTCTTGTACAAGAATTGTTTAGAACATACAGGAAATACATGATGTAAGAAAAAGTTTTAATTTCTACTCATTTTCTTACATTTGAAACACAAGACCAAACTTGGGATGTTACAACTCAGGACCCGATACGGTGGCATACTTTTCTTGTTCCTTCGGCGTCTTCTCCATGAGAACCGATAAGGTGGCCTTCTGAGGCAAAATATGAGGTGGAGTCATCGAGGGTCCTGTTGGAGAGGAATGGTCGTGTTGAGATCACGGCACTGCTGGGTCCAGGACGATGTCTTTCTTGGGCCACTGGATAAAACTGTGCACGGTATCCCCTAGTGTTGTGATCTTTTCGTTCAGACGAATCTCCAGTGGGACGGCCATGAAATATTCATGTACCATGTCCACCTCCACCCTGGAGTAACCCTGCGCCACCTGGATACCGTGCTGCACTGCCCCTTCCTGGTATGGATGCACCATCCCTCGCCCAGCCTCAATAGAAATGAACCCAACTAACCTCACTTGGAGCTTGCAGGCCGTCGGCTCCTACAAAACAATACACAATTAGCTAAGGCGTCCTATAGGTCTATCTTTGGTGCATTCCATAGATGTACATTACCGTGATGTCGTCTATCGGTAATTGGATGTCGTCATGTTCAAAATTATGCGTGGACGCTTTGCTACTCCGATGTCGAGCCGGACTGGCTCCAAAATTAACAGGGGTGGCTTGCGACTACGACTGGTTCAGGAGTTGATTCATTTGATCCTGCAATGCTGCTAGCTTTTCTTCAAACTTTTCAGTAATCATCTGTACCAACCGGTCCTCGCGCTCGGCCTTGGATCTCTTCCTTCTCCTATACGTGCAGTAGTCGTCTGCAAATCCATGACTCCAAGGTATGTTAACCCCAAGGCCTCGCGTGCGACCCGGGTGCTCCTTGTTTCCCAGGGCCGTAGATAGTATATCCTTCTCCCTGTCTGCTTGGAAGGAGCCTTGGGAAGTTTGGGCAGACAATTCACGCTGCAAAACTTTTGCCCTCGCTTTTAACCAGGCTAGGGAACGCGGGTCTGTGACATCAGGAAACGCGTTCTCCTCCTCCGTCGCCCATTCCTTGTATTTACCCGCGTACCCAGCGGTGCCGAGTCTGTGCGGATGAGTGTTTCGTGTCTAGAGAGCTTTGTGCACTGCACTTTCCTCGTTAAATTTGGCTGTCGTCTTCATAGCCACCAAGGCATCCCATGTTTCCCGCGTTAAGAATCCATACTTCGCGAAGGGCGTCTGACCCGTGTTCACGTACTTCGTGACAAGAATGCTCTTGAAGGTCCTCCACGATTTATCAATCGTGAGCATCGCCGTCCATTCCACGCGTGCCATGTCTACTTCTGGGATAGTGAACTTTTGTAAAAGTTTTGTCCACAGCGCGCCTCTCGCTTCTTTCGTCAGATCCTTCCACCTTGGTGTGGTGATGGGGACCCGTTTCCTTGCAAGTATCCCGCACATGGTCTGGAATCTCGCCGCTGAGCTCTTGGGACGCAGAGGGACCCCAAACTCACTGACCTCCTTGATGACCAGTCGGCCCACAGGCATCTTCGATTCTCCTCTGCCATCTCGCTTCCGTATCATTATCGTCGACGGATTAGGCGGCGAAGACGGTGCCTCTGTCATCTCACTTACTTGCTATCTATATAATTTACATATGCATAAATATGAAACAATAATTAATTCCAACATAGATAATTATGAATAGAGCATAGTTCCCTAACCAATTAAATGACACAATAGTCATAAGATTAAGAAAATCAATTAAGTCATTTAAAAGGAACAATATGCACATCACACACACACACACACACACACACACACACACACACACACACATATATATATATATATATATATATATATATATATATATATATATATGTATGTATGTATGTATGTATATGCAAAGAGACAGTGCACGATATGTTGAAATACTCACAACGGCGATGGTACTCAAAACCACCGAGAAGATCAACAGACAAGGCACGAGGGAGGACCAAATTAACATAATCAAATGTAAATCATTCAAGTCATTTAAACTAGTGATACAAATCTTTTGTATAGATAGAACCCGAGCCCATCTTTGCCCGAGCCTACTTCATCGAGCCCGACACACTGGAGTGTACCATTTCCTTCATACCGTGGAGGATTGGCATGAAGAAAAGGTACACTCAAGTGTGTCATGATCGATGAAGAAATGCTAAGCAAAGGTTTAATGCTTCATTAATTCAACTAAAACTTGTGAGAATAAAAGGGTAAGAAGTGATACTAGTTAGCTAAGTATCTAACACCTATTTTGCTGGTCTAACCTTGCTCTTGAGTAGTGTTGGGCTTAGAGTAGTGTTCTGAAATTTTGTCTTCTCAACCGATTACTCGTTCATTCAATACGGGTTAATCGTGCCGAGAAGTTGAGCTATAAATCTTATGTTTCCTCGCTGTTTTGGAGCCTTTTTGGAAGTTTTTAAAATACATTTCCTTGCTGTTTTGTTTCTTCTTTATTATGCTTTCTATAACTTCTTTCGTTCTGCCTGTTTCATTTAGTTTGCATTTATTTTCATCTAATCTATTATTAACTCGGTAGGGATATGTACTATCTATTTTGTTAGCTTCAATTAGGGTGATGTTCCATTCCCTAGTCATTGGCGTTCCTTTTCGCTTTCTTCAACTTATAGTCTTCGGGATGCGTTGCTAACCCATCCCTTCAGCTCTGGAGGTGCCTGACGTCGAGTTGGGTACGCTTCTTGTCAACTCCCATCTAGCCACTGTGTTGTTTGACTCAGGGGTTTCTCATTCCTTTATATCTAACTATTTTGCTGCGGTTGGAGATTTTCTTTTTGCTCCTCTACATGTCCCTTTGCTCTTTTGCTTCTCGTCAAGGCCTCGGTTGTGTCCTTATGCAAGAAGGCAAGGTAGTGGCCTATGCATCAAGACAATTGAGACCTTATGGACTCAACTATCCAACCCATGACTTAGAACTTGCTGTTGTGATTCACACACTTAAGATTTGGCAACATTACCTAATCGGTAATTGTTGTGAAGTGTATTCGGATCACAAGAGTTTGAAGTATTTATTCACTCAACCTGACCTGAACCTCAGGCAAAGGAGATGGTTGGAGTTGATCAAGGACTATGATATGGGTATTCACTACCATCCGGGCAAGGCTAATGTCGTTGTCGATGCGCTTAGTCGCAAAGCGCATTGCAATGCTTTGTTGCTCAAGGAGCATCAGCCCACCCTTCTGGAGAATTTCAGCTTCTCAAATTGGGTTTGGTTGAGCATGGTTCCCTCGCTGCCTTAGTTGTGCAACCAACCTTGGTGGATCGGATCAAGTCCGCTCAGCAGTCAGATGTTGGAGTGAACCGCATCAAGGAAAATGTCAAGAACAGAACAACCAAGTGCTTCTCGGAAGATGAGCTTGGTGTTGTGAGGTTCGGACAACGCCTTGTGGTTCCTAAGGACATGGAATTGCGGGATTTGATTCTCCGCGAAGCTCACGATTCTCCTTTATCCATTCATCCCGGGGCCACAAAGATGTATCAAGATCTCCGACAGAGATTTTGGTGGACCCGAATGAAGAGGGAAATCGCAAGGTTCGTTGCCGAGTGCGACGTGTGTCGTCGTGTCAAGGCCGAACATCAGCGTCCAGCCGGACTGCTTCAGCCTTTGCCAATTCCGGAGTGGAAGTGGGATTCGATCGGGATGGACTTCATCACTAGTCTACCCCGGTCTCTGAAGAAGAATGATGTCATCTGGGTTGTCATCGATCGATTGACTAAAGTGGCTCATTTCCTTCCTTTCAAGACTGACCTTCGGGTAGGTCTTCTGGCAGATCTCTACATAGCCCGCATCGTGAGTTTGCATGGTGTGCCAAAGACGTCTGTGATACGTTCCATATCGAACTATCTGTGATATGGAACATATCACATACAGTTCTTTAATAGAACCATCTGTGATAAACTAATATCACAGACGATTCTATCTAATAACCGTATGTGATTCCTTATCACAGACGGTTCCATAATAGAACCCGTCTGTGATATCCTGACAAAACCTATTGACAATCTGTGATATCCTAACAAAACTTGGTGACAAGTATGATGACATCAAAATATATGAGAGATTACAAGTACATAACACATGATGTTATGGAATAAATTAATTACAATAAAGTAAATTCTTAATTAAAATATAGCCCTTCATGATGATCGGCGCGCATATAGCTAGCTTCTTCACTGGGTCCTTTCTCGAGCCTGATGCCGTCTCCGAAAGGAGGCAACTCATCAAATTGATTGTATTCTTCCTCGTTCACTACATTCTCAACTCCGACAATCCTCCTTTTTCCATGAAGAACTACGTGACGCTTCTTATTTGCCGGGTCGGTTACATAGAAGACTTGAACAACTTGGTTAGCCAGTACGAATGGTTCATCTTTGTATCCGACACGTTCGAATTCCATGGTAGTGACGCTGTACCTGTCGACCTTCACTTGTGGGAGATGGACCCAACGGCACCAAAATAGGGGGATCTTGAAGAACACGTAGTCGAGCTCCCATATCTCCTCTATTTGCCCACAGTAGGAGATCCTCAGCCCATTGGTACTGAATGCATCTATGCGGACACCGCTGTTCTGGACTATGCTCTTCCTATCCTGAGCTGCCGTATAAAATGTGTACCCATTTATGTCGTATCCTTGCCATGCGACAATTGTAAGTTATGGCCCTTGTGCCAACCATAGTAGCGTATCATCACTTGATGACCTCCCAGTGATTCGCACCTTTAACCATTCGTTGAACCGATGGTTGTGCTCTCTCATGATCCAAACCTTCGACTGGTTTGGATTTTGTTGGCGTACCATGTCTTTGTGCTCGTCTATGTACGAGGACACTTCGGTCATGTGTTGTAAGACCGTGAAATGGGCTTGAGCGTACGTATCCAGATCGGGAGTGATTGATTTCCTTCCAATGGTCCCGATACCATCCAGTCTCCCCTCATGATGAGATAGAGGCACACCTATCGGATCCACCTGAGCCATGTAGTTGACGTAGAACTCAATGACCTCTTCCATTGCATAACCTTCGATGATGCTGCCCTCCGGTCGAAATCGATTCCGTACGTAGGACTTGAGAATTCCCATGTACGTCTTGAACGGGTACATATGACGTAGGAACACAAGGCCGTATATCTTTATCTCTTTCACAAGGTGAACAATGAGATGGACCATGGTATCGAAAAATGACAGAGGAAAATACATCTCATGATGACATAGAGTCGTCACCACCTCGGCCTGCAGAGAATCTAGTCCTTGGGGATCGATGACCTTCTGAGCAATTGAGTTGAAGAAATAACACAGCCTCAAGATTGCCACTCGGACCTTGTTCGGCAAGATACTCCTAATTGCAACAAGAAGCATTTGTGTCATCAGCACATGACAATCATATGACTTCATACCAATTAATTTCAAATCTTGCATAGAAGCAAGTTTCTTAATGTTAGCGGAGTAACCAGACGGGACTTTCACACCATGCAAGCTCTGGCACAGTTCATTTTTCTCGGCCTTGGACAGAGTGTAGCAAGCTGGGGGAAGGTACGTTCGTCCTGTATCGGTCTCTTGCGGTGCTAACTCGGTCCTTATGTTCATATCGACCAAGTCATGCCGTGCATTAACACCATCCTTTGTTTTGCCACTAATGTTCAGTAAGAGGCCAATCAAGCTATCACATACATTCTTCTCCACGTGCATGACATCGATGAAGTGGCGAACTTCTAAGTGCTCCCAATAAGGCAAGTCCCAAAAAATTGATCGCCTCTTCCAGATGTTCTTCTGACGGGTTCTTAATTGACGTCCCTTCCCAAGCACAACATCGATATCCTTAACCATATCATAGACCTCTTTCCTCTAAAAGCCCTTGGAGCTGAACCGTCCTCCTTATTTCCGTCGAATTGTTTCTTCATCTTGCGGTATGGGTGACTCCTGGGAAGGAACATACGGTGACGCATATACACAGTTTTACGCGAGTTGTTCAGCCATACACTATCCGTAGCATCTAAGCAGTGCAAACAAGCTTTGGCTCCTTTTGTACTGAAGCCCGACAGGTTACCAAGGGCAGGAAAATCATTGATGGTGCATAACAACATGGCGTGTAAAGTGAAGTTCTCTCGTTTGTACGCATCCCATACCTGTACCCCTTCGTTCCATAGTGTCACAAGATCTTCAGCCAATGGTGCTAGGTACACATCAATATCATTCCCAGGTTGCTTCGGCCCTTGGATAAGTAGTGACATGTCGGGACCCAGAATTACGATTCTGAAACCCTCTGTGTATACTGCACTAGTCCAGGATCACGCTAGTGCACACAGTGTCAACATAGGTAAATATCGATCCACACAAACGATAAATAAAGTAAACGATTAGTTTGAATAACAAATAAGGGTTTTGACCTTATGGTCGACTTTACACTTATTAAGCCACGTAGGGCTAACAGAGAATAAAACAGCAGCGGAACGGAAATAACTCCAGCGTAGATCCCACCAATTCACCACAGCAGCCGCGGCGGGATCCGGACCTTAACGATCAACAACCTTCGGCGAACTCCTCCTCGAAAGCAGGCGTAGACTCCTCCTCTTCTGTAGGTTTGGGCGCAAGTTTTACAACAAGCGTGAGTACACAACCGTACTCGCAAATCATACCACAGAATGCAATGTATAGATGCAGGCTTATTCCAAAGAAAAGACTTCTGTGGTTCTTTTGCATAAAAGCAACATTTGCAATTGAATATGAATAATAGCTTGAAAGCATAATTCAAAACAAATAAACAATATTAATTTAACAGTTGTTTCCACAAAGACATACAGCTAAACAGATTATTTCACATAGCCATATGATTGTGGTCACACAACTCCCATCCCAACATTTTATGAAAACTACCCCTCGTGTGAAATCCCCGAGTATGTCCATGACCACGGACGCGGCTATTTGAATAGATTGATTTAACACTCTGCAGAGGTTGTACACTTTACCCACAAGATACAACTAGTGTAGCAAGCACTAATCGTAACAAAACAGTTCGGAAACTTCATCTCAAACATTGACATTCCCGATGTGCTTTCCCGCTATACCAGCTCACATAGAATTAGTATAACACACACCATTGGACAGGGAAGCGGCGAACCGTCCCGCGATGCAACCACCAAGTAGTCACACCTCCACCCTGTCACACAGCCTAACCTATCCACCTGAACATCAATGCCGAGAATCCATAACTTACTAAGTTTGGCCCATCCCATACCAGGCATGTGGTCGTACAGTAAAGCTCAGTTCAATGGCGCACAAAGTTAAGTTCTTAATTGACCAAGGTAAGACTTCCATGTTCTAACTAAGTCACAAAGATTATCATTCCCATGCACACAGCTTCCACCATATCACACAGTTTCCACCACTTGCCTCCGTCTAAATCCTTTACCACCCAGTTGGTTTTAGTGCAACACATGCCATCTCGAAGTAATAACACATAGCACACAGTTTACACGAAGTTCCATAGTCACTTAGTCATAGTTAATATTTGCAACTTACATGAGATGTGAGACTCGTAGCATGACTAAGCAATTGTACTCGCATCTAACCAACCCACGTTGGTGCTACAATATTACCAACTAATAAATCAATCTAGGGTGACAAGGAAATATGACATACAAGGCCAAGGTGTGATAACAAATTTGGATAATAACTATGCCCAAAGCATTTAAATAAATAATTAAAATAGAATGCAGTACTTTGAAACAAAGTAGTTGGAAAACTGGGTTCAAGATGATCAAAGGTATGACTTGCCTTGGAAAAGGTCTATGTACTGGTCTTGATCTTGGGGTGCTCCTTCTTCCACAAAATTCCCCGACGAATCGACGTCTACTCGCAAACGAGACACAAACAAACAAAATAAATAAATAACAGAGGTAAAACAAGCTCCAAAAATTAAATAAAAATCTCAGATAAATAGAGCTCGAATTTAGATAAATTTAGAAATTTGAATGGGCTCAGAGCATCTCCAGCAGGAGCCCTCAAAATAGAGCCCCTACTTTTAATTTGAGGGCTCCCCCTACTTTTGAGGGCCTGTTTTTGAGTTGCACTCAGTGAGAGCCCTCAAAACAGGCCCCTACTTCTTAATTCCCTCTATTTCCTCACACACTATATGCATATGTATTTGAGAACATCACATTATATAATAATTTATTTAAACTATAACTCTAAAGCACTATACTTAAAATTATGAATGAAAATACAAATATTCAAATTTAAATTCAAAGACAAATTTGGTCAGAATTTAATGATAACATAGTTCATAACATCTCTGCAAATCAAATGACATAATCATCAAATTTGGGCGGGGGAAGGAGCGGGCGCGGGAGGGGAAAAAGGCTGGCGGGGGAAGAATCGGGACCAGGGCGCGCAGGAAACCGTGATTTGGGGGCTTGGCCTAGAGCCCCCAGGAATGAGGGCTTGAGGGGGGATTTTAGGGGCCCCTCAAATTTGAGGGCTCTGGTAGGGGCCCTGCTGGACCTCTGTTTTTGCCTCAAGCCCTCAAATTTGGTTTTAGGGGCTCAAGTAGGGGCCCTGCTGGAGATGCTCTCAATCGGAGTTAGGATGCAAAAGTTATGAGCTCTGGAAGTTTTAAATCTAAAAGAAACCCTAATTTGGATTTTCCAGAATTTCTGAATTATTTTTCTGAAGAAAAATTGGATTATTGCGCAATGCTAATGTCAGCGGAGGAATTTCGGGAATTAAAAGAAATAAACGAAAATCCTGACATGTGGGACCCACATGTCAGCCTCACGGTCCACGGTAGACTAAGTCTATCGAACCGGCTCACGGGATTAAGTTTGGACCGCCACGCGTACGCCCACGTGGATGCTGACGGGGCTCCACGCGGCTGCCACGAGGGCGTCGGGCTGAGGTGGCTAGCGGAGGTGGCAGTGACGTGGACGACAACAAGTGATGAACCCGAAGGTCCGTTTGTTGGCCCGATCTTTCGATGAGAACGATAAGTTCGCTAGGCGTCGCTCAACTCTCACGATCCTGGCTACGAACACGCAAGGCTCGAAATCACACAATCGCTGAACTGATTGACAAGTCGTTATCAACCGTGCACGAATACCCGGATGACCTGACCATGAAGGTCGATTCCTGCATACACCGAAGAAGCACGCAAGAAAAAGATAAAGCAATCTGAAATTGCAAATAGGAATTGAAATATTGAATTGAGTTAGGATTTTGAAGCGGTATTATGGTTGGTCTAGTCGACACAAGCCAATACACGAAGTTGCAACAAGGCTAACTTTTAACTAAACAAAATCCAAGTAAACTAGAGGGGGTGCGACCTCCTTAAATAGGAGATGAGGAGCCACACATCTAATAGAAACAGCGGGGCGGGACTAATATTCGTGGATTACTGTTCACGTGAACAGTAACACGCCCCCAGGTGGGCCGCCGGCAGATGGGCCAAGTTCAGTATGATTACAAGGCCCAGATTGGCCCAAACAAGTGATATGACGTCTTCTTTTGATGATTACGATCAGTCCAGAAGGAATTTGAAGATGAGGCTGGATCTGTTTGAAAGAGGACGAAGCAAGCTTTCAATCAAGTACTCGTGGACCTCCAACGGACTCTGTATGTGAAAGTTATGCCCATTTGAAGTTGGTGCTGTCAGGCTGATTTCGAACTGATCTGACCAAAACGTATCTAGCTTGGCATATGCAGTAGCACCATGGCTTGTAGACATAATACCATGGCATGTAGATGTAGTACCATGGCATGTAGACGTAGCTCGATCCAATTGGGTAATATGGTCTTGCATTAGCCGAAAATCCTATTGGCGAAGATGTTGTTGAAGTAGAGGATGCAGTGCAGCAAGCCGAAGCAGTGGTTGCATCCTTAGGTTTGATGTCCTCATCAGCAAGAGCGGCGGCGCTCGGATCCTGACTGTCTCGGCGAACGGCGGCTCACCGGCGGCGACGAGTGGCACTAGGAGGTAGAGGGCGAGGTGGGGATCACAACGGTGGTCTCACGTGTGCTCGGGGACAACCCAGGTGACCGGCGGCGACGATTAGGCGGAGGTTGGGCCATGGGCGCGACGGATCTGGGACTCCGGTGGGCTTGCGGCGAAACCGAGGTCACCGGGAGGTAGCCCTCGATCTTGCGAACTCGAAGGAGGCGGCGGCGAGGCTTGAGTGGCTTTGACGGCGATGAACGAGCTCAACGGAGTTGCGGCGGCCTGAGCTTCGCCGCGATTCCGGCTAGGGTTTCGAGCTAGGGAACGCGGCGGTGGGAAGGATGCGGAGCGAGGGTGCCCTCCTTTTATACACGGCCGCCAGGGGAGTCCGTGATGGAGACGGCGAAGGCGAAACCGTGCGGTGGCGAGGATAAGGAAAGAGGAGTCCGGGAGGTTGACGACGCTGACGCGACAAGTGGGGTCCACATGGCGGCGGGTGCGGCTCAGCGCGGGCGCGTGCGAAACGGCACGGCCGCGAGACCAACTCAGAGATCTGACCGTCCATGCAAGATCGAACGGTCCACAATCAAAGGGACGATCGGAACCTCCGGTTATATCGTGCGCATCCAGCCGTTCATTCTTGATCAAACGGCGGAGGATGATCGGGGCGCTCCGAAGGAAAGAGAGAGAGAGAAACAGAGAGGCTGACAGGTGGGGTCCACCTGTCGGCGGAGGCGGGCGCACGTGCGGGAGTTGGGCCGGCGGCGTGGGCTGGGTTAGGAACAGGAGTGGGCTGGGGAAAGGAATTCGGCCCGAGGGGGTTTCTGAGATTTTAAATACATTTTCTAATTTAGAAAATACCAGAAATTCAAATAAGCAATAGAAAATAGCAAATGAACTCAGAAAAAATCTAGAAAAATCTAGAAAATATATCTGAGCACATAGAACCCAAATAAAATAGTTTTGACTATTGTTCATGTTGGGATTATTCACATTAAAGGTTTTTGTTTGTAAAGTCCAATATTAAGCTTTTGAATTTAAATTCAAATAAATCCAACTGGTGAATTTTTCCCTACTAACTAATTAAAAGATTTTTAAACTCAGAAAATTGGGATGTTACATGACATCAAAATATACTTCCGCTTCATACACAGCCAAGGAGGAAGGTTGTACA
The DNA here is from genome assembly GCA_036346255.1 of Ampelocalamus luodianensis. Lineage (NCBI taxonomy): Eukaryota > Viridiplantae > Streptophyta > Magnoliopsida > Poales > Poaceae > Ampelocalamus > Ampelocalamus luodianensis. The sequence continues at coordinate 40,777,763 of CM070634.1, read as the reverse complement.
TGCATAGATTCACGGGCCAGGTGCTATGTCGGCTGCTCATGTTACCGAAAGGATTCATTCCATCTGTACTCAACCCTAACCTTATGTTCCTCGGTTCTGCACCGAACTCTTCGAAGCTCCGATCGAAGTTTCTCCACTGGGCAAAATCAGCAGGCTGTCTTAGCTTTCCATCATTCTTACGCTCCTCCGAGTGCCAACGCACCAATCTTGCCTCCTTTGGGTTCGCAAATAAACACTTCAAACGTGGGATCACAGGCAGATACCACAACATCTTAGCAGGAGGTCCTTGCTTCACCTTAGCAGTATTCTGATGCTTGTATCGGGATGCTTTGTACACGGGATATATATGCATGTCTGCATACTCTTTACGGTAGAGGATACAATCGTTCAAACATGCATGTATTTTTCTACTTCCATTCCCAATGGACAAAGAACGTTCTTTGCTTGGTAGGTGGTGTTGGGCAACACGTTTCCCTTCGGAAGAATGTCCGCTAGGAGACCTAACAATGCCATGAAACTCTTATCGGACCAACCATTGTTTGCCTTCAATTTAAGCAGTTCAATCACGGTTGACAACCTTGTGTATTCTGGCTTGCAGCTAGGGAACAAAGGTCTCACCGAGTCCTCCCTTAAGCCCTCAAATTTACAAAACTCTCTCTCACTGTAGTTCTCTTCTGCATCGCGTAGCATCTGATCTAGATTGTCATCGTGCGACCTATCCTCATCAAAAGCACAGTCCACATCCGGCATATCATTGACTTCCTCGGCAATGTCGTCATTATTAACTTCCGGTATATTCTGCTCTTCACCGTGACTGGTCCAACATGTATACCCTTTTTTGAAACCCCTTTGAATCAAGTGCGTTTCGATCTGCGCCACGTTGTTAAACATTTTCAGATTACCGCAATCAATGCATGGACAGTACATAAAATTTATCCCCTTCTTCAACATATCCTGCTCGACAGCTCTTCTAAAAGCAACCACGCCATTAATGTACTATTGACTCACACAGTTCACACCGTACATCCAGTTTCGGTCCATCTACGCTACGCATGTAACAAATTAGTGTCAAATTAGATTAATAAACCGCAAGTATGTACTCTTCCTATTTACCAAACATACTTAAATTGATTAGCGATTAATTTATAGCAAACATAAATGGTTATAGATCGTTACCCTCGGAGCTCACGGAGAAAATACGATTCCCCTCCTTTCCTTCTCCTCTCTAAGGTGGCGCAATAGGGGTAGAGGCACAGCAAGGTGCAAGTGGCGCAATGGGGGAGGAGGCAGCGGGGTGGAGGTGGCGCTAGGGGCAGGGGTCCAACCTTCTCCTCTCTAAGCTGGCGCAACGGGGGGAGGAGCTAGAGCAGGCAAGTGGTGCATGGGGGAGGAGCAGCATATCAAAGTGGAGCCAGCGGCAGGGTTGCTCCAGAGCGATAGAGGCAGCGGCAGTGCGGCAGAGGATGTGTTGGGCGTAATTTATATAATGCTAGGATATCACAAACGGTTCTTAATTAGAACCGTCTGTGCCGTATGTGTACTTATTACAGACAGTTCTCATTAAGAATCATCTGTGATAATCCAGCTAATCATAGACGGTTCCTAATTAGAACCGTCTGTGATAATTCACAGACAATTCCTTATAAGAACCATCTGTGATTAGCTGGATTATCACAAACGGTTTGTGAATAAAACCGTCTGTGATAATTCACAGATGGTTCTATTCACAAACTGTCTGTGATAATTAGTTATCACAGACGGTTCTAAATTAGAACCGTCTATGATAGGCTGGCAGTGCAAATGCCGCGTTCGGACAGACCCAACACAGACGGTTCCAAAGGAACCGTCTATGATGGGGCATCTACTATAGCCTATTTTGTAGTAGTGGCATCGAATAAAGTCGTAAAAAATGTCGCTCGGTAAAAATGATCGCGCATCATCACGTGCCGTTATATAATCTGGTTTTTATTGCCATTACGGTGAGGAAGAGATAACCGTTAAATTAAATATGCTCTACTTATAAAGGGATATCAAAGAAGGTTCTATTTCAGGATCGTCTCTGATAAGCGAGCATATCACAGACAGTTATATTTGATAACCGTCTGTGATAAGTATGACATATGGTTCTATTATGGAACTGTCTGTGATGCTCAGTGCGGGGAGGGGGGGTGGATTTTCGACACGTGCATGGGAGGCAAAATATTTTGGCACTTTTGGACATGTGCGTGGGAGGCAAAATATTTTGGTGCCTTAGGAACCGCGCATGTGCTACATATATCACAGATAGTTTGTTCCACTAAATTGCCTATGATAGTTCCTTCTATAGCTAAAAATATTCTATTTTTCGGCTAGTCTCAGAAAATGCTATCCAAGCCCTCTGAAAACAAGAAAGCAGATACAATCACAGATAAAATAATTTCTTAATTAGTGAATCAATTACAATCAAATAATTTCTTAATTACATGCCGAGTTTCATAATTGCAATGGAACAATTTTCCAAATTGGTGTTCACCGTGTGGGATCATTCCACTGGGCTATTTCATTTGAAAAAATAGCCCTTCATGATGACCGATGTGCATATATGTAACATCACAAATTTCCAGAGTTTTCGAAAATTTTCAAAATTTAAAATAACCATTTGATTTTTATTAAGTTGCTAAAGCTTAACTTGAAATTTTAGAAATTAAAAACAATTTAAATTGAATAAATCAAACTTCAATTAATTCAAGTGGGTTTATGTAAGTTTTGTGGATTTTATTTGGATTTAAAAGTGAAAAGGATTATTTTAAGTCATTTCTTGGATTTTTTGGATTTTAAAAATGGCTTTTCTTTTTGTCCCAAAATTAAAAAGATTTTTATTTGCAAAACTAAAAGCTAAATTTAAATTGTAAATATTTTTATTAATTTCTAAATAATTCGTGTAATTTTTTTTGTGAAAATTCCTAGAATTTTTGGACTATATTTACTATTTTCTAAAAATCCTTTTTGGTTTTCTTGTTTTCTAGAATTCGAAAAGGTATTCAAAATTCAGAAAAACATTTTCAGCCGAATCTCCTTGGCTCGTTCTGTCTTTTCCCTCTCCGTGGCCCATCTCCCGGCCCAACTCCCCATGCTCTAGCCCGCTCCTGCTCCTCTCTCTGCGTGCGGGTCCCACCCGTCAGCCTCCTCGCCCCCTTTCTTCCCCATCACGCCCCCTTTTACCCCCTGTGCGTAGCGCGCCTCAGACCACCATTGCTGGCTGCATGGAGCTCCGTCAAATCCTAGGATTTCTTCGTCAATTCTCCACGCTAAAGCGAGCGTTGACCTCCCGATTTTCCGCCGACCTCGTTCCATCCGTCAACGTCCGTCCCCTCCGCGCGGAATCCATGGAGCACGCAAGCTCCACCGAGAACCCGTCGCTGCCCATCCCACCTCCAGACCCCCTTGCCCCCCTATAAGATGGAGCACCGGGAGCCCCGTGGTCACCTCTTTATTCTCCCCGAACCACCCCTCCTCTCTCGCCCTTGTTCGCCGTAAATTTAAGCTTGAAACCACTCGATCGGTGCCCCTTTCACCGGCGATTCTGCCGCCGGCAAGGCCTTTCCGCTGATGTGGTCCTCACCTTTGGGTTGGCAAGGCCGCTGCCTACCTCGTGCTTGCCTCCCCGTCCTCTACCTCATGCTTGCCTCCCTGCCCCCCTACAGCCCCCTGGAGCGTCGCCGCCGTCGCTCTTTCTCCCGCCGCCGGCCACCTCTTGTCGCCTTGCCGCCAAGACCTCAAGCCGTAGGTTCGCCTCGACTCCCTCTAGCCGCTGGTGTCCTCACCGCTGGCCAACTCCCCACCATTTGCTGGCGAGCCACCGGGCCTCTAGCGTCGCCGGCTCGGGTGCTGACGTGGCCACCACCTCCTCACCACCTAGGCGCCACGTTACCTCCATCACCGACGTGGCCGCCAAGTCAAGCCCACGTTGCGTTGATGTGGCTTATTCTGGTTTTCTTCAGAATTTAATTCGGCTGAAAATCCAAACCCTTCCCCGCTAACGTCAGTTGACGTAGTAAAGTGTTTTGTCTTCAGAAAAATAAATCCAAAAATATGAAATTTCTAATTTTCTTCATTTCTTGTGTTTTCAAACTTCCGAGAGCCCGTTCTCCTCCGTTCGAGCTCTGATTCGAGTGATTCAAATTTCTAAATTTATCTAAATTCATTATCTTTCTATTGGTGCTTATTTGATAATTTTTGGATTTTATTTGGAATTATTTTATTTATTTGGCTCCTTTCGCACGTATAGATTCTCGCGTTTCGGAAGAATTCTTGGACCCGACGATCGAAGGATCTCAACTCTTCAACGAAGGCAAGTCGTAGACCTTTGATTATGTCATACCGACTTTATAAAATTATATTGTTTTATATCAATATGCATTGCTAGTTTTATATTAACTGGTTTCGGGAATAGCTAATTACCTAATTGCCATTATGCCTTATTGGAAAATTTGAATAACATGTACCCTTGAACACCATAGGATGGGTTAATTTTAATTGGACATATGTTAGTACCAACTCGAGTATCGTATATGCTTAGCCATGCTTTAGCTATCTGATGGGATTCTTGATCACATGCTCATATGTATCAATTTGACTTAATGAAATATGGAATTGTGACGCGGCCACTGTTATTAAAAGTTTATTGTGCCATGGCAAGGGTTTCCATTTGGTCGGGGTTGAACCCAAAAATGATTTCATACTCAGGCGAATGATCGTGTAGCAAAGGGGGTGCAGGAAGCACATTAGGATGAGGATATTTTGCTTGAGTAGTCACTAAGGACTTAACTTTGTGCGCCATTGATCTGGGTCATACCGTGTAGCCACAAGTCTATTTATAGGGTGGACCTGGCTGAATAATTAGTAATGTGTTGATTCAGTTCTATTTGGGTTGTTGAATTGGCGCAGGAGGGGGCCGTTATGGCGAATCCTTAACAAGCAGAACCGGGTCAGGACAGAGCTTTGTAAAAACCTTATGATAATCACTTAGTCACACGCCTTCGGAAGCGTGAAATGCCTGACAGTATAAGATGATTATCTCTTGTGGGTCAAGCTGTACAACCTCTACAGAGTGTAAAACTATTCGGATAGCCGTGTCCCCTGTTATGGATAATGCCTGGTGATTTCACACGAGGCATAGATTTTCATAGAAGTTGTTGGAATGGTGGTTTAGATGGAATGGTTGGGAAATGGACGGGGTGTTCACTAGTTGTTGCAAAAGAACTTGATTACTTTTGTATTAATCTTTTAAATTATGCTTTTTAATCTATTCACTGTATTTACTGTCAATACTGCTTTCTACAAAATAGCCATAAAGCTATTGTGAGGACCCGGAATATTTAACTAGTAACACTTAACCTCCAAATGGTTCTAGCATTACTAATTAAACATTCTAAGCCTCGATGGACATATGTTTCCCAGAATTGCAACATATGCACATCATCACAAAATTACACATCATTTCCATACAACATATATCACTAAGTTCAACAACGACATACATAAGGTAAAGTTATTATGAAAGAGAGCCGACCGGCCAAATATAACATTATACAAGAATGCCAGCGGAAGCAGCAGCGCCATAAGATGGCTAGAACAAAAGTCGACCGGTTAGCCACACACCCACAAGGCAACCGACCGGGCCGCCAAGCTAGTCGCCCCGCAAACTACCACAACACAGCTCGCAAAAGTGAGGCCCCTCAGGCTCACCTTCTTCCTCTGCAACAAAACAATTAAGCATAGCAACTGAGTACAAAGATTGTCTTTGTACCCATAAGATCGACGTGTGGAATAGCAGACCTATTCATAAACTACATGCAAGCTTATTTAGGTGGAGGTTGTATGTCTCATTTTGCATGAAGCCAACTTTATTTGCAATAATGTAATATATTTTAGAAGCAAGTTTGCAAATCTGTTTAGTTATCAAAGTAATGATAAGTAAAGATACATACAAGTAACCACACGGAAGTGACTATCCCAATAGTCCACAACATAGCACGAATCCCGATTCGTACCACCCATCAAGTTTTAATTTAAAAGGTTGTAGTCTAACTCTTGAAAGACCTTGCCAAGCGTGTCCATAACCTAGGGCGAGGCTATTCGAATAGTTTTAACCTGCGCAGGGTGTACCAATGTACCACACTTTGGACCGCCTTTAAGCCACAAACACACTTAGAAGGTATCTTTGCACGGCTAAGTCCTACGAGACATTTCCAATCTTGTGTATTAACTACGAGCCGCTCGTATGGGTAGAAACACCATACGCTTACATTGCAAGCGAAGACAACAAATCCCATCCCGGGTGAAGTCTTTCGGACACTACAATGCTCCCAACACCATCCCTCCTGCGACTCCCTGCGACCCGGAGCCAATACACTCCAAAGTACTAAGTCAAGAGAGGTCCCATACCCTCTAATGTGGTTAGCACGCTAAAATGCTTGGTTTAGTGTAACAAGATGTTCGGTCCTTGTTGACTTAGGCACCATTCCAGTCACACCCGAAAATCACACCATCTTACCATTGTGCCCAAGTCTAAATCATTTTGTTTTCAGTTTTAGTTTTCATAAGTAGACATGGCACAAGGAAGAAATCATAATACATAATAAGTTTGTGTGATCAAGGTTATCGACAAGTCGATAACCGCCCATTACTACCGGAAACTAAGCATGGCTAAGCAGTTAATTCGCAAACTACTAAGTGACAAGAGTCCCTCCATGAACTCTAAATCACAGCAAGTAACCTAGGCTCATGGTAGTAGAGGATAATCATTTGCTAAGGAAATGCATCTACTAGGCCAACTATTAAAACAAAGTAGCAATGCATACATAGAATTTGTAATCAACATAAATACTTAAAATACTGGGATTAACATGATCAAACTGCTTGCCTTCTTGCTGTTGCTCAAACTGTTGTGGAGGGTCGTTCTCGGGGTTACCGCAAATGTCGAATCCTAAGCGAAAGGCAAAAGAACCAAGAACAACCAATAAGACTAGCAACACTTAAACCAATGAGCAAGCAACAAACATCCAAAGGCGACGAAATTTATACATAAGGTAGAATACGAATATACCTAGACATAGAAACTGGAAAATCCTAATTTGGATTCGTGGTGCAAAAGATATTGCCTAAAAACACATTTTCGGCCCTAATTAGCACTGTAGCAAAAATATTTTCTAGGGAGACTTTGAAGCTGAAATTTTTATGGTAGCTACCTACTGGTATAGAGGTAACCCATAAAAATTTTCAGGTCATTTGGAGCTAAAATGATTTAGTTATGATTTTTCTAAGATGCAAAACTAGCATTATGCACTTTCCAGAAATATAAACATGTGCAAAACCTATTTCACATTATGGAATGATAACAGAGGATTTCTAACATCAAATTTCTATTTTTAGGATTTCAGAGAATTACTGGTGTCTATTACATCATTAAATGAATTTTTAAGTGCTGCTAATAAGGTTAAATTCACTAACCCATTTTTCTGGTGCTGATTTAGGCCTTCCACCATTTTTAGATTAAAGTTTAGTTAATAACAAATTTATCAAAGTTAAAATCATACAATTATCGGATATCTGAGAAAAGATATGCATTTTCAATGTTAAAACTATTTCTGGAATATTCAAAATGACAGAAATCAAGTTATTCCTAGTTATACAATTTTCTGCTACTGGAACATGCTTAAATCCATTTTTAGAATAAGCTAAAGTGATAACATAATTTATTACAATTGGAATTAACCAAAAGCGATTAAAATGAATTAGTTATGAGTTTCTAAAGTTTTTATATCACTTTGGTTGATAAACAAATGCTTACGAAATACGAACAACCCACTAAAAGAAAATGGCGTGGACAACCCTCAACCTCGATCTAACATCCCACGGCTCACGCGCGCGAAAGCAGCGCGCGCGCGCGAAAGCCACTAGAAACCCACCGTTGGATCAAGATCCAACGGCTCACACTGAGTGTATGCAGCGGACGGTGCGGTTGCTTGGGCCAATCGGCGCAGATCGGCGGATGGGCGGTCGAGCGCGCACAACAACCGGATTGTCCGATTGCACACGATCTCGACCATTGATCGCAAGATCGACGGCCAAGAATGATCAAGGCATCGGAGGTCCGAATGCCCTCACGATCTAGGCCGTTGATCAAGGGATCGACGGTGGCTAAAGATCGAAGTTCAAAAGATGGACCGACACGTGGGGACCAGCATCGGCGACCTTGAGGCACACATGCGCTGGTTTAACCCGTGCACGATGCACCGCCCGCGCGGCGGCGAGAGGATGGCTGGGGCGAATTAATGCCACTAATGATGATCATTAACTAGACACTAAAGACTACGGAATTTGATTTTAATCCCTCGGGCCACCGATCGTGACCGAGGTTAATTAAGACGGCGATTAAATGCCGACTCATTTAATTAAGCAATGATTAGACATTAATGATGTCGAACGGTGCGGAGTGAACCGAGATTGATTTAAGGATATTGGGCCCATCGGTCGGTGGCTCAATAATAATGATTAAGACACAATTAATAACTAATGATTGGTAATTGATGTGTCCTAATGAGTCGACAACGGAGCTCGTGGCCGCAAAGTCGATCGTCTTTGACGGCTAATCGCCGGCGACAATCGCGCGCGCGGCGGTGAACAAGACCCAAAATGGATTCGCAATAGCGGCCACGAACCTAATGGTAGCATTCTCGCCGCGGCGAGGATCGAACGCCGGCTAGCGGAAAATGAAAACAGGAGCTTTCTTGCTAAACATGAAAATAGCGAAAGCTCATTGCGTCCAAGAAAGCGGGCGCCAAAGCTTCTAGGACTAATAAGAAGCTACCTTAGCGACGAAGCTTCAAAGATGGCGGAGATGCTTGATCAAGGTGAAAGCTCACGGACTTGGAGAAGAAGGTTGAAAATGACACCGAGCCAAATGAGTGATCCCAAAGCATCGGTATAGCTTCATTAAGGTCCACGAAGCTATATGAGCAAGTAATTAGAAAATGGAGCACTCACGAGTGAGGAAGAAGATGACCAATTTCGGCGAATTTGAACAAACCCCAAATTGGACAATTCCTGAGAATCAAATCCAAAATTAAGTGAGGAGAAATGTTCAAGGTGATAAATAGATGAGGTTAGGGCAAAGAAACATGAAGGAGGACCACTGGAACACCAAGAACACCAATGGAGCTTCACGGGTCAACAATGGCGGTTTGCCATTTTGAGGTGTTAAGCTCAATATTGGGAATGAAGCTTGATGGTGGTCTAAAGAAACTCCAGGAAGGGATTTGGTGCTTATAAGGCCATGAAAGTGTTAGGGTTTGCACCACTCCTCTCTCGGGCGGCAAAACACAAAGCACCACGCACGGCCGACATGGAAAAGGTGATAGCCGGTGAAATAGGGCATGGCATGGCCGATTATGTCTCCCACGACCTCCACTGTTGACTAGGGCGGCCGTAGGAAGCATGAAACGACACCTCCATGCCTTGCACTGTTCTCGCACGGCGGGAGGTTGAAGATGACCAGCGCAAAAAGCTCGGGCGATTCCCAACCGTAGGATTCAAAACGAACGGCTGAGATAGTGCCACGCCTACGGGCTTTAAAACACAACGGGGAGATTGCGAACCTTCAGATTAGAAATGAACGGCTCCGATTGCTCCACGTCGCAAACTCTTATTTACAACGAAGTACGCGCGGCGTTGGATCCTAATCCAACGGCTCGATTCAAAAATGCAACGGAGGGTCAGAAGGTTTGGAGAATCTCAGCGGTTGGATGGAGATCTAACGGCCGAAGCGGACTTGCAAGCGGAAGGTCAGAAGTCTTACACGCGCGCGGGCGTGCGATTGAAATCAACGGACGAGATTCAACGCGCGCTTTAAAGAGTGGCTCGGTGCGTTTAGTTGACTGGACCAAGTCGATTGGCTCGAGCCCGAGTCTGACTCGAACCCGAGTAACAGTAAAACCTAGTTTGACTTTGAAATAAAAACAGAGACTTTGAAAGATTTATTTGAGGTAGCAAATTAACTCCAAAAATTATGAAATTTTTGCAGGAGCTTGCTAACTCAGGTATCAACCTTGTATAAAATTTTCAGAGGTTTTTATACTGTGAATAAATCTCCAAAAATTCTGCAAGGCTCTGTTTTAATGTTTGACTAAGAGTCAAACAGGTTTGACTGCCTCTAAAAATATTCAAACAATTTCTAAAAATTGTGAAATTTTTCAGAGGGGTCACATACCATCACAGGGACCTAGGAAAAATATTTCCAGAGGATGATCATAAGATTTGACAAGATTGTTTTTGGAATAGCAAGATTTGGATCAACAAGACTTGTGACAATGTAATTCCATAATTCTTTGAACAAGAATTGATTGACACAACAGGAAATACATGATGTAAGAAAAGTTTTAATTTCTACTCATTTTCTTACATTTGAAACACAAGCCCAAAATTTGGGATGTTACAACTCTCCCCCCCTTACAAGAATCTCGGCAGAGATTAGTTTACTCGGAGAAGAAAGAAGGAAAATCTGCACGAAGGCGATCTTCTCGCTCCCAAGTTGCTTCATCTTCGGAATGGTTTGACCACTGAACCTTAAGGAACTTGATGGCACGGTTCCTCGTTCTCCGTTCAGATTCCTCAAGAATACGAACAGGATGCTCACGGTAGGTCAAATTCTCCTGCACATCGAGAACCTCCAATGGAGCTTCCTCAGTCGGGACACGGAGGCACTTCTTCAGGTGTGAAACATGGAACACATCATGCACACCCTCAAGTGCAGCTGGTAGCCCCAATTTGTAGGCAACTGCCCCAACTCTCTCGATGATGCGATAAGGCCCAACATATCGAGGAGCCAACTTGCCCTTGATGCCAAAACGCTGATGGCCCTTCAAGGGTGAGACTTTTAGATACACAAAGTCATCGGGCTCAAAGCTCAACTCACGGCGACGACGATCTGCATAGCTCTTCTGCCTGGACTGGGCCGTGCGCAGATGCTCGCGGATCAACTGAACTTGACTTTCGGCCTCATTGATCGAATCTGGGCCGAAAAATTGCCGCTCACCATCTCGACCAGTTCAATGGGGTTCTGCATCTCCTCCCATACAAAGCCTCAAATGGTGCCATGCCAAGACTGGCCTGAAAGCTGTTGTTGTAGGAGAACTCAGCGAATGGTAGACACTTCTCCCACTTCTTCCCATAGGAGAGAACGCAAGCACGGAGCATATCTTCCAACACTTGGTTGACTCGTTCCGTCTGGCCATCAGTCTGAGGATGAAAGGCTGTACTGAAGTGAAGGCGGGTCCCCATAGCCTCTTGCAGACCATGCCAAAACCGCGATGTGAAAAGTGCACCACGATCAGAAATAATCGTCTTCGGCACCCCGTGAAGACTCACAATCCTCGAGACATAAAGTTCGGCCAAAGGCCCCACACGAAGCTGAGTCTTGACGGGAAGGAAATGTGTCACTTTAGTTAACCTGTCGATCACGACCCAAATAGCATCATTCCCTTTTGACGGCGGGCAACCCGTGATGAAGTCCATGCCAGCGGAATCCCACTTCCATTTCGGCGGCAAGGGCTGAAGAAGACTGCTTTGGGCCGATGCTCGGCCTTCACACGACAAAGACACGTCGCGCTCGCAACGAACACGGCAATCTCGCGCTTCATTCGGGTCCACGAATCTCGGCGAAGATCTGATACATCTTGGTAGCCCCGGGTGAATAGACAAAGGAGAGTCATGGGCTTGCGGAGAATCATATTCGCAATTCCATGACCTTAGGAACCACAAGACGCTGCCCAAACCACACAACGCCATGCTCGTCCTCTGAAAAGCACTTGGCTATCCATCCTTGATGTTACGCTTGATTTGGCTCACACCAACATCATCATCTGCTGTGTCGCCTTGATTTGGTCCACCAAGGTTGGTTGCACAACCAATGTAGCAAGACAACCGTGCTCGGTCAAACCCAAATTGAGGCGCTGGAATTCTGAAATGAGGGTAGGCTGCTGCTCTTGGAGCATCAACATGTTGCAATACACCTTCCGACTGAGTGCATCCGCAACGACATTGGCCTTGCCCGGATGGTACTGAATGCCCATGTCATAGTCCTTGATCAATTCCAACCATCTTCTTTGCCTGAGGTTCAGATCTGGCTGGGTGAACAAGTATTTCAAGCTCTTGTGGTCGGAATACACCTCACAACGGTTACCAATCAGATAATGCCGCCAAATCTTGAGTGCATGGACCACAGCAGCTAACTCCAAGTCATGAGTAGGATAGTTGAGTTCATGAGGCCTCAACTGCCGCGATGCATAGGCCACAACCTTGCCCTCCTGCATAAGGACACAACCAAGACCCTGACGAGAAGCATCACAAAAGATATCAAAACTCTTGTGAATATCAGGGAGAACAAGCACTGGGGCTGCGGTCAACCGCTTCTTGAGTTCCTGAAAACTCACATCACAAGCAGCGGACCACTCAAACTTCTTGTCCTTCTTGAGTAATTCGGTCATAGGCTTCGCAATCTTGGAGAAATTCTCGATGAAGCGGCGGTAGTAGCCAGCCAACCCAAGAAAACTCCGCACATCGGTGACCGACTTAGGCTGACCCCAAGATAGCACATCACTGACCTTGCTAGGATCCACAGCCACACCTCCTGCTGAAAGAACATGGCCCAAGAATGCCACTTCCTTCAACCAGAACTCGCACTTGCTGAATTTGGCATACAGCTGGTGCTCACGCAGCTTACCCAACACAAGCTTAAGATGCTCAGCATGCTCTTCTTCACTCTTGGAGTAGATAAGGATATCGTCGATGAATACCACCACAAACCTATCCAAATACTCCATGAATACTGAGTTCATAAGATTCATGAATAAAGCAGGAGCATTAGTCAAACCAAAAGACATGACGGTGTACTCGTAAAGGCCATAACGAGTAGCAAAAGCCGTCTTAGGAATATCCTCTACCGATCGACTTGATGATAGCCCAGTCTCAAGTCAATCTTGGAGAAGACTCGTGCTCCGGTCAATTGATCGAAAAGGTCATCAATACGGGGCAAAGGATACTTGTTCTTTACCGTCACCTCATTAAGCGGACGGTAATCAACACACATGCGTAAGGTCTTGTCCTTCTTCTTCACAAAGATAACTGGACAACCCCAAGGAGATGAGCTAGGGCGGATAAAACCCTTCTCTTGCAGCTCACTCAGTTGCTTCTTCAGCTCCTCCAACTCATTAGGAGGCATGCGATACGGCCTCTTAGAAATAGGGGCGGTACCGGGCAGCAACTCGATCACAAACTCCAAGTCTCGAACTGGAGGCATACCGGGCAAATCCTCAGGGAAGACATCCACAAAGTCACAGACTGTGGGCACATCCTGAATCTCCATGGCTGGCTTAGCTTCAAGGGCACAAAGGTGTGGCCCTGCTGTGCGGTGAAATCCCAACTTGCTCTTTGAGGGACTAGTGAGGAAAACCATCTTCCTGGCACAATCGATTTGCCCCAAGTGTTGGGACAACCAATCCATACCAAGAATCACATCTAGTCGCGCCGAATCAAGTATGATGAGATTCGCCAAGAACTCCACTCCTTCAATGTTAATAGGAACGCCCCGACATTCTTGATCAGCTCTCATTTCCGCTCCCGGAGAGCGAATCAGCAAAGGAATCCCCAAAGGAACACAGTGAAGTCCACAATCAACAGCAAACGACCTCGAAATAAAAGAATGCGAAGCTCCAGAGTCAAATAAAACTGTAGCAGGACGCAAATTAACAAGGAGCGTACCCAACACCACGTCAGGTGCCTCCTGAGCCTCCTCACCGAGATGTGGTTGACTCGACCACTCCCGACACCACGGGTCTTCGGATCACCTTACGGTCGGTGTGTGACCATTCCGCGTCCTCCATTGGGACGAGGGCTGCTCGATCCTCGAGGGCAGCTGCTAGCATAATGGCCCTTCTTGTTGCGGCGGCGAGTAACATCGGCGGTGGGTTGCGGGCGCAACTTGCTTCTTTGGGTCGCAGTGCGTGGCTGAAACACGGCCTGCGGGGGACGAGCAACTGGTGCCGACGGCCTCGGCGGTGGTGAAGCCAAAGCACGAGCTCCTGGTGTGGGCCCAACACGGGGACGAGTGAGGCCGGCCTGCGCAGATCGATGTGCCTCCCACTTGCGCTTGCGGGACTCACCCAGCGCTTTCGCCTTATGCTCGGCGACGATGGCCTTGTCCACCAAGGTCTGAAAGTCAGCAAAGTCCACTATAGACAGCTTGTCCTGCAGCTCCTCGGACAAACCATCCATGAACTTCTCCTGTTTAGCCTCATCAGAGGCCACCTCTCCCGGAGCATAACGAGCCAAGTGATTAAACTCGTAAAGGTACTCAAAGAGCAGACTTGCGCCCCGCTAAGCGCAAGAAACTCCTTCTTCTTGAGCTTCATCGGGCCATCGGTATGTGGGCCCGGCGAAAGCGGTCGAAACTCATCCCACGAGACAACGTGGCTGCGGGCTGCATGGCGAAAGTTCTCCCACCAAGATAGTCTGCACCCTCAAGGCGATGGGATGCAAAGAGTGCCCGCTCTGCTCCACGGCGAGCGATATTGAGCTTTCGCTCAACAAGACGCGACCCATCATCGCGTCAGTGGATCCTCGGATCGGGAGAAAGTGGCGGCTGCGTGCGGAGAAACTCCGCAAGCCCACCACGAGGCCGGTGGCCACCACCTCGAGATCTGAAGCGGCGGGCGGCGGTGTTCCTCGCAATGACCTCCAAGATCCGGTGCGGTCCATGCGATTCCGCTCGTCGAGCGGAACCTCACCATGGTGGAGGAGGGGAAGCTCCTCATCGAACCACCGGTACTGACTGATTGCGGGTGGTTCTTGTCATCCTGTTCCACAAAATAGGTTAAAACACAACTCCGGAACAGGAGACAAAGAAAACTACTAACCACTTAACAAAACAATCCTTAAAAGCTCAAGTATCAACATAAAATTGCAGCAAGGTCATAAAGATAACAACCATCTTCCTGTTATGACTAACTCGTATGGAAAAACGAGTAATCAATTTTTCAGGAAGACAAGTTTCAGAGCACTAACTTCTGTTCGAGACAGCTAGGAACAGGGTGAAAATCATACTAAAGGAGGGTTAGACACTAAGCTAACTCATATCACTTCTTACCCTGTTAACCCTACAAGTTTTTAGTGGAATTAACCTCTCATTTCAGCACTTTTACTACCTAAATGCTAGCTGTCCAGAAATTGTCTTGCTTGCTGTCCAGATTTTCTCCTTCAATCCCTAGGCCGAAATTTGAAGTTCCAGGGGCTCCTATTCCTTACTAAAAATAGCAAGACTCAATTTAAGGCTCTCATGGTGCTCCCAAAACCACGTTAATCGATTAAACACTATCCTTGAAAAGAAGATGAGAGGGGAAAAAGTTTTCCAAATCTAACCAAGAATAAGGTGAAATGAGCAAGCTAAGATAGGTAAGGAGTAAAATTAGAGAACTTACTTAAGTTTTCATAAACTATTTGAAAGTAAGTTTTTCAAAATATCCTAAAGGCGACCAAGCTAGGGGTTTCTACGGTCAGTATGGCTCTGATACCAACTTTGTGAGGACCTGGAATATTTAACTAGTAACACTTAACCTCCAAATGGTTCTAGCATTACTAATTAAACATTCTAAGCCTCGATGGACATATGTTTCCCAGAATTGCAACATATGCACATCATCACAAAATTACACATCATTTCCATACAACATATATCACTAAGTTCAACAACGACATACATAAGGTAAAGTTATTACGAAAGAGAGCCGACCGGCCAAATATAACATTATACAAGAATGCCAGCGGAAGCAGCAGCGCCATAAGATGGCTAGAACAAAAGTCGACCGGTTAGCCACACACCCACAAGGCAACCGGCCAGGGCCATCAAGCTAGTCGCCCATAAACTACCACAACACAGCTCGCAAAAGTGAGGCCCTCGGGCTCACCTTCTTCCTCTGCAACAAAACAATTAAGCATAGCAACCGAGTACAAAGATTGTCTTTGTACCGCAAGGCGACGTGTGGAATAGCGGACCTATTCATAAACTACATGCAAGCTTATTTAGGTGGAGGTTGTATGTCTCATTTTGCATGAAGCCAACTTTATTTGCAATAATGTAATATATTTTAGAAGCAAGTTTGCAAATCTGTTTAGTTATCAAAGTAATGATGAAGTAAAGATACATACAAGTAACCACTGGAAGTGACTATCCCAATAGTCCACAACATATACGAATCCCGATTCGTACCACCCATCAAGTTTTAATTTAAAAGGTTGTAGTCTAACTCTTGAAAGACCTTGCCAGCGTGTCCATAACCTAGGGCGAGGCTATTCGAATAGTTTTAACCTGCGAGGGTGTACCAATGTACCACACTTGCATCGCCTTTAAGCCACAAAACACACTTAGAAGGTATCTTTGTACGGCTAAGTCCTACGAGACATTTCCAATCTTGTGTATTAACTACGAGCCGCTCGTATGGGTAGAAACACCATACGCTTACATTGCAAGCGAAAGACAACAAATCCCATCCCGGTGAAGTCTTTCGGACACTACAATGCTCCCAACACCATCCCTCCTGCGACTCCTGCGACCCCAGCCAATACACTCCAAAGTACTAAGTCAAGAGAGGTCCCATACCCTCTAATGTGGTTATGCGCTAAAATGCTTGGTTTAGTGTAACAAGATGTTCGGTCCTTGTTGACTTAGGCACCATTCGATCCACACCGAAAATCACACCATCTTACCATTGTGCCCAAGTCTAAATCATTTTGTTTTCAGTTTTAGTTTTCATAAGTAGACATGGCACAAGGAAGAAATCATAATACATAATAAGTTTGTGTGATCAAGGTTATCGACAAGTCGATAACCGCCCATTACTAGGAAACTAAGCATGGCTAAGCGGTTAATTGCAAACTACTAAGTGACAAGAGTCCCTCCATGAACTCTAAATCACAGCAAGTAACCTAGGCTCATGGTAGTAGAGGATAATCATTTGCTAAGGAAATGCATCTACTAGGCCAACTATTAAAACAAAGTAGCAATGCATACATAGAATTTGTAATCAACATAAATACTTAAAATCTGGGATTAACATGATCAAAGCGCTTGCCTTCTTGTCGTTGCTCAAAGCTGTTGTGGAGGGTCGTTCTGGGGTTACCGCAAATGTCGAATCCTAAGCGAAGGCAAAAGAACCAAGAACAACCAATAAGACTAGCAACACTTAAACCAATGAGCAAGCAACAAACATCCAAAGGCGACGAAATTTATACATAAGGTAGAATACGAATATACCTAGACATAGAAACTGGAAAATCCTAATTTGGATTCGTGGTGCAAAAGATATTGCCTAAAAACACATTTTTGGCCCTAATTAGCACTGTAGCAAAATATTTTCTAGGGAGACTTTGAAGCTGAAATTTTTATGGTAGCTACCTACTGGTATAGAGGTAACCCATAAAAATTTTCAGGTCATTTGGAGCTAAAATGATTTAGTTATGATTTTTCTAAGATGCAAAACTAGCATTATGCACTTTCCAGAAATATAAACATGTGCAAAACCTATTTCACATTATGGAATGATAACAGAGGGATTTCCTAACATCAAATTTCTATTTTTAGGATTTACAGAGAATTACTGGTGTCTATTACATCATTAAATGAATTTTTAAGTGCTGCTAATAAGGTTAAATTCACTAACCCATTTTTAAGTCGTGTGATTTAGGCCTTCCACCATTTTTAGATTAAAGTTTAGTTAATAACAAATTTATCAAAGTTAAAATCATACAATTATCGGATATCTGAGAAAAGATATGCATTTTCAATGTTAAAACTATTTCTGGAATATTCAAAATGACAGAAATCAAGTTATTCCTAGTTATACAATTTTCTGCTACTGGAACATGCTTAAATCCATTTTTAGAATAAGCTAAAGTGATAACATAATTTATTACAGTTGGAATTAACCAAAAAGCAGTTAAAATGAATTAGTTATGAGTTTCTAAAGTTTTATATCACTTTCGTTGATAAACAAATGCTTACCGAAATCTGAACAACCCACTAAAAAGAAAATGACGTGGACAACCCTCAACCTCGATCTAACATCCTACGCTCACGCGCGCAAAACAGCGCGACGCGCGAAAGCCACTAGAAACCCACCGTTGGATCAAGATCCAACGGCTCACACGAGTGTATGCAGCCGACGGTGCGGTTGCTTAGGCCAATCGACCGCAGATCGGCGGATGGGCGGTCGAGAGCGCCAACAACCGGATTGTCCGATTGCACACACGATCTCAGCCATTGATCGCAAGATCGACGGCCAAGAATGATCAAGGCATCAGGAGGGTCCGAATGCCCTCACGATCTAGGCCGTTGATCAAGGGATCGACGGTGGCTAAAGATCGAAGTTCAAAAGATGGACTGACACGTGGGGACCACTGTCAGCGACCTTGAGGCACACATGCGCTGGTTTAACCCACGTGCACAAGCAGCCGCCCGCGCCGACAACGGATCGAGAGGGATGGCTAAGGACGAATTAATGCCACTAATGATGATCATTAACTAGACACTAAAGACTCACCGAATTTGATTTTAATCCTCGCCCACCGATCAACGACCAGAGGTTAATTAAACAACGATTAAATGCCGACTCATTTAATTAAGCAATGATTAGACATTAATGATGTCGGAACGATGCGGAGTGAACGTAGATTGATTTAAGGATATTGGGCCCATGGTCGGTGGCTCAATAATAATGATTAAGACACAATTAATAACTAATGATTGGTAATTGATGTGTCCTAATGAGTCGATTTGCAGCGGGAGCTCGTGTCAACAAAGTCCCGATCGTCTTTGACGGCTAATCGCCGGCGACACCGGCGCGCGGTGGTGAACAAGACCCAAAATGGATTCGCAATAGCAAAGCACGAACCTAATGGTAGCATTCTCGCCGCGCGAGGATCGAACGCCGCTAGCCGAAATGAAAACGGAGCTTTCTTGCTAAACATGAAAATAGCGAAAAGCTCGCTGCGTCCAAGAAAGCGGCGCCAAAGCTTCTAAGGACTAATAAGAAGCTACCTTAGCGACGTAAGCTTCAAAGATGGCGGAGATGCTTGATCAAGGTGAAAGCTCACCGGACTTGGAGAAGAAGGTTAGAAAATGACACCACGAGCCAAATGAGTGATCCCAAAGCATCGTATAGCTTCATTAAGGTCCACAGAAGCTATATGAGCAAGTAATTAGAAAATGGAGCACTCACCTGAGCTGAGGAAGAAGATGACCAATTTCGGCCGAATTTGAACAAACCCCAAATTGGACAATTCCTGAGAATCAAATCCAAAATTAAGTGAGGAGAAATGTTCAAGGTGATAAATAGATGAGGTTAGGGCAAAGAAACATGAAGGAGGACCACTGGAACACCAAGAACACCAATGGAGCTTCACGGGTCAACAATGGCGGTTTGCCATTTTTGAGGTGTTAAGCTCCAATATTGGGAATGAAGCTTGATGGTGGTCTAAAGAAACTCCAGGAAGGGATTTGGTGCTTATAAGGCCATGAAAGTGTTAGGGTTTGCACCACTCCTCTCTCGGGCGGCAAAACACAAAGCACCACGCACGACCGACATGGAAAAAGGTGATAGCCGGTGAAATAGGGCATGGCATGGCCGATTATGTCTCCCACGACCTCCACTGTTGACTAGGGCGGCCGTAGGAAGCATGAAACGACACCTCCATGCCTTGCACTGTTCTCGCACGGCGGGAGGTTGAAGATGACCAGCGCAAAAAGCTCGGGCGATTCCCAACCGTAGGATTCAAAACGAACGGCTGAGATAGTGCCACGCCTACGGGCTTTAAAACACAACGGGGAGATTGCGAACCTTCAGATTAGAAATGAACGGCTCCGATTGCTCCACGTCGCAAACTCTTATTTACAACGAAGGGGTACGCGAGCGTTGGATCCTAATCCAACGGCTCAGATTCAAAAATGCAACCGGAGGGTCCGAAGGTTTCGGAGAATCTCAACGGTTGGATGGAGATCTAACGGCCGAGAAACAGACTTGCAACCGGAAGGTCCGAAGTCTTACACGCGCGCGGGCCGTGCGATTGAAATCCAACGGACGAGATTCAACGCGCGCTTTAAAGAGTGGCTCGGTGCGTTTAGTTGACTGGACCAAGTCGATTGGCTCGAGCCCGAGTCTGACTCGAACCCGAGTAACAGTAAAACCTAGTTTGACTTTGAAATAAAAACAGAGACTTTGAAAGATTTATTTGAGGTAGCAAATTAACTCCAAAAATTATGAAATTTTTGCAGGAGCTTGCTAACTCAGGTATCAACCTTGTATAAAATTTTCAGAGGTTTTTATACTGTGAATAAATCTCCAAAAATTCTGCAAGGCTCTGTTTTAATGTTTGACTAAGAGTCAAACAGTTTGATCCTCTAAAAATATTCAAACAATTTCTAAAAATTGTGAAATTTTTCAGAGGGTCACATACCATCACAGGGACCTAGGAAAAATATTTCCAGAGGATGATCATAAGATTTGACAAGATTGTTTTTGGAATAGCAAGATTTGGATCAACAAGACTTGTGACAATGTAATTCCATAATTCTTTGAACAAGAATTGATTGACACAACAGGAAATACATGATGTAAGAAAAGTTTTAATTTCTACTCATTTTCTTACATTTGAAACACAAGCCCAAAATTTGGGATGTTACAGCTATCCTTATCAAGCTTTGCATGAATATTATTTGCATATATTTCTCTACGACTTGCTGAGTACTTTAAAGTACTCACGGCTTTATGCCATTTGTTGATCAGTCACCGAAGATGAGCCAGGGAACACCAAGTTCTACGAGGAAGATTACTTCGAAGATTATGCGAACTAGGTCGCGTCCTCCACTCGATTGCCTGTGGGCATGTCGGATGGCCACCACGAGATATTTTGGTTCCACTTTAAGTTACCTTTTGTTGTTAAGCCATTTGTGGCAAACTTTGTAAGACTTGACCATAAGGTTCTTTTGTTACTAAGTAATATTAATTTGTCTGCTTCATCATCTTTTCGCTGTATGGATATGTTTATCATCGGTGATGTCACTGTATGAGCTAGCTACTGATCTGGTACTAATTCAGAATACATAGAGGGCTCGGGTTTAGTGACCCAGGGTCCCAACAGAGATGGTATCATAGCTATATCGACCGTAGGATGCAACCATAGTTAGCATGCTCGTTTAGTCAAAAGTCTCAAAATTTATTTTATAAATCAAACCAACCAATTGACTTGAATAGTTATTCTTCTCTCACCTTATTCTATTCACTTCTCATCTCATTCTTTGGTTCTTACACCTTATCTATTCTGAAACTTGGTTTGAAGCACCTCGGTAATTCTCTATAGGATCGAGTGTTGTTTTAGATCGACCGCCCATATAAGTTAGGAGTGCCTTAGCAGAGATACCCTTATCAGTTCTAGTATCGCTTAGTTCGTGTAATAGGCTCTTTTTTGCCTAACCGTCGCATTTTGTTGCTTCTGAGTAGCTTTTTGGCTATTAGTTCTTCAGGTATCACCGACTTTCCCCAATTAGGTTGTTCCGTCTTTCTTTCTTTCTTACTCTCTCTCGCCTATTGTGCTTTTCCCTCTTATCTATCGTGCTTTCTCCCTCTTGTCTATTAACCTAGGAAAAATTATTTCAGATAGTTTAGACTCGCAACTCTACAAGTTAGGATGAACCTGTGAATCCCAATACACCACTTCCTTTGGCCGCAATGGCAGACCAGGGTTTGGGTCAGTTCATGGTAGCCCAGACTCAGTTGATGAACACAATGATGCAGAATATAAATCAAATGATGACTCAACAGAACTAGACCACTGCTGCTCTAGTCGCCATGATGAACCAGAACAATCAAGCAGCCACCATGCCACCGCTGCCACCACCAGCTTTTCCTCAGTCAAGGCTAGTAGAGTTCATGAGGACCCATCCACCTACTTTCTCTAGCTCCTTTGAGTCATTGGATGTAGATGACTGGTTGCGCTCTATAGAGAAGAAGCTCACCATCGTCTGATGTGACGACCGTGAGAAGGTTCTATATGCCGCACACCAACTGGAAGGAACCGTCGGAGAATGGTGGAAGAATTACTATGCCGCCCATGAAAACCACCAGAATATCAGTTGAACTGAGTTTTTCGAAGCTTTCCGCCACTCTCATATTCCTGATGGAAAGGTGGAAATAAAGAGGAATGAGTTTCGTGAACTGTAGCAAGGAAACATGACAGCAAGTGAATACCGCAACAAGTTCACTCAACTCTCTCGTTATGCTCAAGAGGACGTTTGTGAGGACCCGGAATATTTAACTAGTAACACTTAACCTCCAAATGGTTCTAGCATTACTAATTAAACATTCTAAGCCTCGATGAACATATGCTTCCCAGAATTGCAGCACATGCACATCATCACAAAATTACACATCATTTCCATACACATACGTTAACAAGTCTAGTAAAGGACATAGATAAAGTAAGTTATTACAAAAGAGCCGACCGGCCAAATGACACAATATACAAGAATGACAGCGGAAGCAAAAGCGCCATAAGATGGCTAAGAACAAAAGTCGACCGGTTAGCCAACACAACCCACAAGGCAACCGACCGGGCCGCCAAGCTAGTCGCCCCGAATGCTACCACAACACAGCTCACAAAAGTGAGGCCCTTCGAGCTCACCTTCTTCCTCTGCAACAATTTACATTTAAGCAAGAACAATGAGTACACAAGGTACTCGCAAGACTAACGTGTGGAATAGCAGACCTATTCATATGCTACATGCAGGCTTATTTAAGTGGAGGTTATATGTCTCATTTTGCACAAAGCCAACTTTATTTGTAATAATGTAATACATTTAAAAGCAAGGTTGCAAATCTGTTTTGATGTTGAATATAACAGCAAATTAATAATAAATACAAGTAACCACCTGGAAGTGACTATCCCAATAGCCACCACAACATAGCACGAATCCCCGATTCGTACCACCCATCAAGTTTTAATTAAAAGATTGTAGTCTAGTTCTCAAGGGGCGTATCCGAGCGTGTCCATAACCTAGGACGAGGCTATTCGAATAGTTTTAGCCCTGCAGGGGTGTACCAATGTACCCACACTTCAGACCGCCTTCAAGCCAAAAGCACACTTCCGAAGGTATGCCGGCACGGCTAAGTCCTACGAGACGCTTTCTAATATTGTGCTGTGAGGACCCGGAATATTTAACTAGTAACACTTAACCTCCAAAAGGTTCTAGCATTACTAATTAAACATTCTAAGCCTCGATGGACATATGCTTCCCAGAATTGCAGCATATGCACATCATCACAAAATTACACATCATTTCCATACAACATACATCACTAAGTTCAACAACGACATACATAAAGTAAAGTTATTACAAAAGAGCCGACCGGCCAAATAACACAATATACAAGAACGACAGCGGAAGCAAAAGGTGCCATAAGATGGCTAGAACAAAAGTCGACCGGTTAGCCACACAACCCATAAGGCAACCGACCGGGCCGCCAAGCTAGACGCCTCTAAGGCTACCACAGCACAACTCACAGAAGTGAGGCCCCTCCAGCTCACCTTCTTCCTCTGCAACAAATACATTTAAGCAAGATAACCGAGTACACAAAGGTACTGCAAAGGCGACGTGTGGAATAGCAGACCTATTCATAAACTACATGCAAGCTTATTTAGGTGGAGGTTGTATGTCTCATTTTGCACAAAGCCAACTTTATTTGCAATAATGCAATACATTTAAGAGCAAGTTTGCAAATCTGTTTTGTTGTCAAAATAACAGCGAAATAAAGATACATACAAGACATACAAGTAACCACCTGGAAGTGACTATCCCAATAGCCACTACAACATAGCACGAATCCCCGATTCGTACCACCCATCAAGTTTTAATTAAAAGGTTGTAGTCTAGTTCTCACGGGGCGTATCCGAGCGTGTCCATAACCTAGGACGAGGCTATTCGAATAGTTTTAACCTGCAGGGTATACCAATGTACCCACACTTGCACCGCCTTTAAGCCACAAAGCACACTTAGAAGGTATGCCGCACGGCTAAGTCCTACGAGACGGTTTCCAACATTGTGCATTGACTACGAGCCGCTCGTATGGATCGGAATCCATACGCTTACATTGCAAGCCGAAAGACAAGCAGCCATCACGGGGGAAGCCTTTCGGACACTACAATGCTCCCAGCACCATCCCTCCTGCGACTCCCTGCGACCCGAAGCCAATACACGCCAAAGTACTAAGTCAAGAGAGGTCTCATACCCTCTAGTGTGGTTAGCATGCAAAATGCTCAGTACGGTGGCGCAAGTAACTCGGTCCTTAATGACCCGGACACCATTCCAGTCACACCCAGAAGCACACCAACATACCATTGTGCCCAAGTCTAAATCATTTTGTTTTCAGTTTTAGTTTTCATAAGTAGACATGGCACAAGGCTGAAATCATAAATCATAATAAGTTTTATGTGATCAAGGTTATCGACAAGTCGATAACCGCCCATTTCTACCGGAAGCTAAGCATGGCTAAGCAATTAATTCGTAACTACTAAGTGACATGAGCTCATCCACGAGCCCTAATCACAGCAATAACCTAGGCTCACGGTAGTAGAGAATAATCATTTGCTAAGGAAATGCATCTACTAGGTCAACTAACGACAATAGTTTAACACAAAGTAGCAATGCATACATAGAATTTGTAATTAACATAAATACTTAAAATACTGGGATTAACATGATCAAACTGCTTGCCTTGCTGGGATGTGTCTTGCTGCAGAGTGGAGTGCTCAGGTTCAAAGTTTTCTTCGGAACCTAACGCGAAAAGGCGATAAAAACCGATAAGAACGAAGAACACCAAAAGGAACTCAACAGCAAAGAACAACCAAATCCCATGAAATTTCTACAGCAGCTAAAGATTGATTTTAGAAAATTTTAGAAATAAGAATCACTTCATTTGGATTTAGCATGAAAAAGTTATGGCTAAACTAAGTTCTCTCAGCCCGAAAAATCCTAATTAAATTAATTATGGTTACTGTTCATGGCAAAAATTTCTAGAATGATCTGGAACTTGAAAATTTTATGGTAGGTAGATATGGTTATCCTAACAACAGCAAAACTGAGTTTGCGCAATTTGGAGTTGAAATGAATTAGTTATGATTTTTCTAAGTTCTAAAACTAGTGAATCATTAATTTCAGTGGCACGGATCATATTAAGACCTATTCTATATTACAGTACATTCCTAGTGGGTTTTAACAAAACTTAGTTTGCTCAGTTTGGAATAACAGAGAATAAGTTATGCATTTTACAAATTTTTAATGAATTTCTAAACAACCTTTTTCACTAAACAAGATCATGCAGTTAAAGTCATTTTCTACTATATAACAGTGCCTAAATTCATTCTCAAATTAAAGTTCATACTCTAACAGAGCTACAGCAACTGGAATCATTCAAAAAGAAGCTAAAATGACAAAGTTGTGCACTTTTGAAATTTGAAACATTAAAAGACTTAGAAAATGTGAGCTCTTGGGAGGTCCAAATGAACTGAAGGAAAAAGGAGAGGTCGTGGGCCGTCGATCCTTCATCGCACGGCCACGGGCCTCGAAGCACAACGCACAAAAGACCTCCTCCCGCACTGGGGAGGTCTGGACCGTTGAGATCTGATCCAACGGCCACGACGGTGCATGCAGCAGCAGACGCAAAGGAGGTCCTTGCGCCTAACGGAGGTCGTGACCATCAGATCAAGATCTGGCGGTCCTGAGCACTAGGGGAGGTCCTAAGGTTAAACCTACGGAGGGAGGTCTGGACGGCCAAGATCTCACGGAGGAGGTCTTCGACGGTCTAGATCTCCAGAGGGAGGTCTTTAACGGTCACGATCAAGCGAGGGAGGTCCTGGACGGTCAAGATCTCCCAGAGGAGGTCCTGATCGGCTGGGATTTACACGAGGAGGTCTTGGATGACCAAGATCTACTCGGGGAGGTTCTATGCGATAGGGTTTTAACGGGAGGAGATCTGGACGGCTCAGATTAGACCTAGGGAGGTCTTGAACGGTCCAGATCGACGTGGAGGGAGGTCCTGAGACTAAGGACTAAACAAAGGAGATCTAACGCTCAGATCTAAATCCAGGGAGGTCGTGAACGGCTAGGATTGAGCCTAAGAGGTCCTGAGCGGGGGTTGTTGTCAAAACCCGGGTATTAATACACCCAGATCCTCTATGCATAACTGAACTAGTCCCATGATCAGTGGCTAGCTCACACAGTAAACAAAATGATAACAAATTCATATCACAACTTTATTAATAACAACAGAGTTGATTACAAAAGAGGCTTACGGTGCCAACAATAAAATAAACACAATGAAGACGAAGAAGTAGTAGGGTCCAGCAATCTGCCACAGGCAATCGACTGGGGAAGCGGCCTAGTCGTCGAGATCCACATCGGTAGCAAAGTCCTTTTCCTCTGAAATTTGTTTGCATAAGCAAGAATGAGCACAACTTCCGTGCTCGCAAGTTACACCCGTCAAGTAACTGAATGACATGCATATATGGATGTAACAAAGGGAGGGCTTATAAAGTTATTTGCATAAAGCAGCATTTTCTTTAAATACTGGTACTAGATTCCAAAGCAGTTATTCTATAACTAAATTTTATAAAATTCTAAATTTTATAGTCAGATAACGTTCACACATAAATGGTGAAGGATATCCTCCTATCATATGACTGTTTGCCTAATTCCCAATTGGATAAACCAGTTTTGAAGAAGTTTGTTTCAAACAAAACCAAAGTCTAACTTTGAGTAGTTACGCTAGCATGTCCATAATCATGACACGGCTATTCGAATAGTTTTACACTCTGCAGAGGTTGTACAGCTTTACCCACATGACAAGACTTCTCTAGTTTGTCCGGCATATATCTATGCCACCGCTCACTACCTTTGGTAAGCGGTCTAGAGCACGTGTCGAGGCCTTTACAAAGCGCCATTCCACCTTAGTTACCCCTCGCTAAGGTTTCGCCACCTCCTTTGGAATAAAGACCTCCGGATTCGGGCCCCCTCTTGCGCTAAGTGGGATTGATATAAGTCGTAACATGACTACCCAATACATCTGTAGGGAGCGACTATGGTGGAATATTGCAAATTATTTAGCCAAGTCCCGCCCATATGAGACATGTGGTGGTACGGTTAGGCGTAGCATCATGCGCTCTAAGACCGGTCCTTAACTGACTTGGGCAACTTTCCAATAAAACCCATGGGACTTAACTCTGACCAAATTAAGCCCGTGCATGAACCTGCACCCACCAATCATCCATTATGCCCAAGTCCAAACCATCATTTTATTTTATTTTCCAAGTCATTTGTAAAACTTCCATGACACACAGATGCCAAGGGTACAATTTAATCAATAATTGATTGATGGCTGAAATTCCCCAAAACAAGTTTGGTCTAAAAGCATGGCTAAGCAATACGTTTAAATGATCCTAGTTCATACTATCGTATCAACGTGTTTGATCTAGGGTGACAATGTGTTTGATTCAATATCAACATTGGCCATACAAAGGATTTTAGGCATAACTATATATTTAAAACAGGAATTTAAGATACTGATATAAATAAGCATGCAGTAATAATTTAAAATAGTAGGATGAATATGATCAAGGGTATAACTTGCCTCGCTTGATGAGGTGGCGTTGTTTTCTTAATGAGATCACTTTATGAGAACTTCTGGTGTTGAGGTGACGTTGTTTTTCTTAACAGGTCACCTAGTACTCACAAGTACTATCTTCAGGTAGTCCAAGTGTACGATCACGATGATCATACAGTCAAAATCAATCCTCTTATGTTGCTCTTCAATCAGCGTCGAAATCTGATCCTCCGAAGTCGTTGATGATCACACAGTCAAAATCAATCCTCTTATGTTGCTCTTCAATCAGCGTCGAAATCTGATCCTCCGAAGTCGTTGAAATCTAACGTGAAAATAAGCCAAATTCAAACTAAATTCAAATAACAATTCAAATGAAATCCAAATTAAATAATTTTAGTGTAAATGGCTAGATTATAATTTTATAAAGATTTTGCAACTTGAATCACCCAAATCGGAGTTTGGATGCAAAAGATATGAATTTTAGAAGATTGGGAATACATGGAATGATAAACTAGGGTTTAAAGGAATTGCAGGTCAAATGAACCCAAAATCAAATGATTTTGGTTTAGATGGCTAGATCTTGATTTTATATGAATTTAGGAATTTGAATGGACGAAATCGGAGTTCGTATGAGGGAGAACGAACCCCGGGAAGTTTTTAAATCTAAATAAAACCTAAAATCAGATTTTATTGATTTTCCCGAATTATTTTTCTAAAGGAAATCCTAATTATTATGCAAGCGTGGACGTCAGCGAGGAAATGATTTTCCCGGCCGAATTATTTTCCTAAAGGAAAATAATTTGTTTCACTGACAGGTGGGGCCCGATGGTCAATGGACTGGGTCCATGGGTGGGTCAACGGTCCATGGTGGACTCGGCTCATAGCAACAGTACACGGGAGTGGGGTGCGCTGGCGGTGCGAGGTGGCGTGGCGCCACGTGTGTGGCCACGTGGGGCTCTGACGCTCGCGTGGCGATGACATGGCGAGGAGGTGGCGGGCCACGTCGGCACGAGGCTGGCGATGTCACGGCGTCGAGCTCGCCGGTGATGGGCGGCACGGCAGCGGTGGTGAGTGGTACCAACAGGAAGTGGAGAACGTGAGGATGTTGTTGCTCACCGTAGTTGCACGAATGCATCGGCGGAAGGTCACCGCGACGACGTTAGCGCGGCGCGATGCGGCTAATGGCGGGCGGTGCTCCGTGGGATTCGGCGATGCGAAGGTGAGCCCCGGGTAGGTCTCGGTACTGCGATGCCGAAGAGGTGGTCGGAGTTGCTCGGGGATCGTCGACGGCGGCGCTAGAGGTTGTGGAAGCGGCGGCGACCGTCGGTGAAGAAATGTCGATTCCGGCGATCTTGGAGGCGGAGGGGAGGAGTGGGTGGTGTGAGTGTGTTGAGTAAGTCAAGGGGCTCACCGGGGTGCCTTTTATAGGGACGGAGGGAGGCCGGAGGTCGGAGTTCGTGCGCGGGTGGTGCGGCGGCCGTTACGACGTGCGGGCGAATCGGCGGAGTAAAGAGAGGGGAAAGTGGGGGAAGTGGGGCGGCGAGACGTGGGCATTTTAATGCGCACGACGGCGAGGGACGTGGGGGAGAGAAACGGGCGAAGAGGAAGCTTCCGGGACGCGGTAATGGCGGGGCGCGCGGCGTCGTGGGGAAGAAGAAGGGGTCGGGAAGAAGAAAGCTCGCGAGCCGTTGGATGCCGATCCGAGGCTGCGGAAGGGTGGGGTGGTGTGGTGCTATGAGGGCCGTCCGATGGCGATCGAGCGGTGGGGAGGAAAGTGAGGAGAGAGAGAGAGAGCGGTGCGGCTGGAGTGGGCCGGATTGGGCTGGCGCACGGTGAGAATAGAAGTGGGCTGCGGAGGTTTCGGCCCAAAAGTCGTTTAGGGTTTTTAAATTGATTTTTCTATTAATTTAATCCAGATAATTCATTTAGGCTTTGGAAAATAGCAATTTAACTCCAAAAATTCTAGAAAAATTCACTGAAATTCCTAGAGTTATTTTGGACTTAAATAAAATAGTTCCAACTTTAAGTTGGCTTTTTAATTTTGCAAATAAATTATTTTGGCTTGAAAATACTTAGGAAAAAGCTTTTAAAAACTCAGAAAATTCTAGAAATTAAGTAAATTTTTATTTTTCAATTTAAATCCAATAAAACTTCACTAACTTCAAATAAATTTTAAATTTGACCTTCAAAACTTTAGAGATTCAAATTAGGCAATCAAACTCTGGTAAATTATCAGAAAATCCAATTAGAATAATAACTTTATTTTAATTTATTTTGGTAACATAACTTTGGGATGTTACAGTTGTCTTTGTAAAAGACCAGGGGTGGCTTTTTACAAAGAGGACCCCAAGGGTGGTCTTTGCAAAATGACCAAGGGGAGGTCTTTTTGCAAAGAGGACCTCGGTGAAGGTCCAGGGGTGGTCTTTAACAAAGAGGACCTCAAGGAGGTCTTTTGCAAAGAGGACCCCAAGGCGGAGGGTGATCCTAACGGTTGGGATTTAACCTACGGTGGTCTTTAATGGCCAGGATTTCAACGGGGAGGTCCTGGCACTAAGAAAATACACGGAAAACCCTCTACGGTACAGATCTACTAGGAGGTGATCTTAAACGGCTGAGGTCAAACTAGGGGGAGGTCCAGAGGCTTAAGCTTTTCGGAAAGGAGCCAAAGGCTCGGATCTAAACCTGGGGAGGTCGTGGACGGCCACGATGAACCCGAGGAGGTCCAAGGACTTAGCGGCATGCGCGCTATGCGGACCAGGCAGCATTAAAGAGCAACCTCGGACAACATTAATGCTAATCATAAGACCACGATTCCTGTCCGAGTACGACACGGCAAAACACGAGTTCGGTCATGAGCTCACCGCCGGCGATGGGGACCTCGCCGGCGCCGACCAAGGGCACCATAACACTCACAATAACGTCGCGGACCTACCAGGGACACTCTTGACGGCGGTGACGGCCTTGAACGCCGGCGAGCCGGAGATAGGTTAGAGTGCGAGTTTTCAGAAACCGAAACAATAACACGAGCGCTACAAGCTAACTACTTAGACCTAGAGCTCTTAGGGACTAAAATGAACTCACCCGAGTGTAGGGAAAGTCCAGAGGAAATCGGAGGGGACCCAGCGGTAGAGTAGCTCGCCGGAGCCGAGGAAGAAGGTGATCCCGACCACGAAAAGCAGCTCCCAAACTTGTCCACCTCTGCAATGTGAACCAAGCTAAGTTAGAGCAAACCCTAGGTGATCAAGATGACAACGAAGAAGGCAAGAATGTTGATGGGACCACTGGAGCTCGGAGGCCTTCAATGAGCTCCAAAGCCAACAATAGTGGCAGAGAGGGTGGTGTTCTTGGGTGCTTGAGTTTGAGGACCAGCTCACATTGAGGGAGCTCAAGCATAACAGAGAACGGAGCAAGAAAAGGAGGAGGAGGCCTCAGGCTATACATAACCTACAAGCTTGGCAATGGTGTGGGCAAAAGTCTACTGTGAACAAAGTCCATGCCCTGCCATGGACCTGCTAGATTGGACAAGGCAGAAAGGATGGCCACTTTAGGGCAAAGCTTCTGACACAATTAATGCACGACAGAAAGAGACGTTGGGAAGGACCAAAAGGTGACATCCCACTGCTCCCAACTGCTCTGACCCTGACACACGCACGGGTGCGTGAAAAATCATGACGACCAGACCTCCAGGAGGTCGGGAGGAAGAAGAACAGAGCCGAGGGAGGTCCTGGACGTCCCTGATGCACTCGGGGTGGTCCTGGACGTCCCAGATCACCCGAGGCAGAGGAGGTCGAGCGCACGGGGAGGTCCTAGGGAGGTCCTGACCGCCGGATTGAAATCCAAGGGCCCAACACCCGCACGCACGAGATCGAGCCCGAGGAGGTCTAGGCGGCTGGCCCGACCGAGTACAATGGCTGGGTCTAACTCGAGTCTGAGTCAGACTCAGACCAGAATTTTGAGTTTTGAACTGATATGAAGTTTGGGGATTTATTTGGGATAGCAAACTCACTCCAAAAATTATGAGATTTTTACAGAAGCTTGCTAGCTGAGTTATTGACCTTGTGTAAATTTTGCAGAGGTTTTTGTACTATACATTTTCCTCCAAAAATTAGACAAGGTGCTGGCCCACAGTTTGACCAGAATTTGAGTAGGTTTGACTGACCTCCAAAATTTTCAAACAATTTCCAAAAATTGTGAAATTTTTCAGAGGGGTCACATACCATCCCAAGAACTCAGGAAAAATATTTCCAGGAAATGATCAAGAGGTTTGACAAGATTGTTTTTGAAAGCTCAAGATTTGGATCAAAAGACTTGTGACTTTGCATTTCCATAACTTCCTGTACAATACTTGTTCAGTACACA
Source organism: Ampelocalamus luodianensis (assembly GCA_036346255.1). Classification (NCBI taxonomy): domain Eukaryota; kingdom Viridiplantae; phylum Streptophyta; class Magnoliopsida; order Poales; family Poaceae; genus Ampelocalamus; species Ampelocalamus luodianensis. The sequence goes on along the minus strand of CM070634.1, from coordinate 40,745,667 downwards.
AAGGTAATACATGATGTAAGAAAAAGTTTTAATTTCTACTCATTTTCTTACATCTGAAACACAAGCCCAAAATTGGGATGTTACATGTGCATTGAGCACGAGCCGCTCGTATGGATCGGAATCCATACGCTTACATTGCAAGCCGAAAGACAACCAGCCATCACGGGGGAAGCCTTTCGGACACTACAATGCTCCCAGCACCATCCCTCCTACGACTCCCTGCGACTCGAAGCCAATACACGCCAAAGTACTAAGTCAAGAGAGGTCCCATACCCTCTAGTGTGGTTAGCACGCAAAATGCTCAGTACGGTGGCGCAAGTAACTCGGTCCTTAATGACCTGGGCACCATTCCAGTCACACCCAGAAGCACACCAATCATACCATTGTGCCCAAGTCGAAATCATTTTTTTTTCAGTTTTAGTTTTCATAAGTAGACATGGCACAAGGCTGAAATCATAAATCATAATAAGTTTTATGTGATCAAGGTCATCGACAAGTCGATAACCGCCCATTTCTACCGGAAGCTAAGCATGGCTAAGCAATTAATCCGCAAGACTACTAAGTGACAAGAGCTCATCCACGAACTCTAAATCACAGCAATACCTAGGCTCATGGTAGTAGTGGATAATCATTTGCCTAAGGAAATGCATCTACTAGGTAAACTAACGACAATTGTTTAACACAAACTAGCAATGCATACATAGAATTTGCAAACAACATAAATACTTAAAAATACAGGGATTAACATGATCAAACTGCTTGCCTTGCTGCAATTATTCTTGCTGTAGAGGAGGATCCTTAGGTTCAATATAATCTTCGGAACCTAACGCGAAAAGGCCATAAACCAATAAGAACGAAGAACACCAAACAAAACTCAACAGCAAAAGACATCCAAATCCCATGAAATTTATACAGCAGCTAGAGGTTGATTTTAGACAATTTTAGAAGGAAGAATCACCCCATTTGGACTTTGCATGAAAAAGTTATGGCTAAACTAAGATCTCTCAGCCTATAAATTCTCTAAATTAATTACTGGTACTATTCATGGCAAAAATTTCTATAATGATCTGGAATCCAAAATTTTTATGGTAGGTAGTTTATGTCATTCTAATCACAGCAAAGTTGAGTTTACTAAATTTGGAGTTGTAATGATTTACTTATGATTTTTCTAAGTTGCAAAACTAGCATAATACACTTTCCAGAAATATAAACATGTGCAAAACCTATTTCATATTAAAGTATGCTAACAGAGGGATTTTCTAGCATCAATTTTATATATTTAGGATTTACAGGTAATTACTTGTGTCTTTTACAACATTAAATGAATTTTTAAATGCTACACATAAGGTTAAATCTATTAACATATTTTTCTGTTGCTGATTTAGGCCTACAACCATTTTTAGATTAAAGTTTAGTTAATAACAAATTTATCAAAGTTGGAATAATTCAATTTGCAGGTATACAGAAAAAGATATGCATTTTCCTAGTTTTAATTCAATTTCTGGAATATCTAAAATGACTGAAATCAAGTTATTATTGACTACAGAATTTTCTACCACAGAAGCATAGCTAAAAGCATTTTTATATTAAACTTTAGTGAAATACAAATTTATTATAGTTGGATTCATTTAAAAAGGATCTAAAATTCTTTAGTTATGAATTTCTAAAGTGTTTAAACTATTTTCAGTTGACAAATAACTATTTACAGAAATAAAACAACACTTAACAAAAGGGAATCGACGTGGACAACTATGGGCCCTTGATTTGGAATCAACGGCGCGCGCGAGGGGTGCGCGAGAGCGACCCGAACGGCCCAATCCATCACGACCGTCGATCAAGAATCGGAGGGTCTATAATGAGTGCGTTGGGCGACCAACAAAGCGACACACGAACCACAGCCGTCGATCACGAGATGAACGACACACAAGGATGGGAGGATCGGGTGACCCGATCAGCCCAATTGATCTGGGCCACAGATCGCAAAATGGACGGTGGCCTTTGATCGAAGTGCAAAATGGAGCGCTGACATGTGGGGCCGCATGTCAGTGACTGTGAGTCACAAACACGAGCTTTAACACACGTGCACAGAGCATGGGGTCCACATGGCAGCGAGACACTCGGAGGTTTTAGGACAACAAAATAAATACTAATGACCAATGATTAGTGATGATTAGTAATTAATGTGTCCTAAATATTTTGGGCAGAGGTGATTTAAGGACTGAGGGCCCACCTGGCAGTGGCACAAGGGTTATCCCCGACAGCTAATAAATGCCGACCTTTAATTAACCTATGATTAAGCATTAATGATGTCGGAACAGCACGGAAACGCGCCAGCGGGGTGATTTAAAGAACGGGGCCCACTGACAGAGAGACATTTAGACCAAATTAAGACACAATTAATACTTCTAATGATTGATTACGATTGGCATTAACTGTGTCCTAATTAGATGACGAAAACGGGAGTTTCGGCCGGCAAAATCCCGAGCAAGAACAATGGCTTATCGCCGACGACTCCAGTCGCGGCGGCGCCCACAAAATACCAAAATGGGTTCGCAATAGTATTGCGGACCCAATGGTGATGACCTCGCCGGCGGTGGAGGTCTAGAACACCGGCGAGCCGGAAAACATAGATGGAGCTTTTTCGGCAAAACATTAAAATAGCAAAATGCTCCGCTGCGGTCCAAGAAAGCGAGTGCCATCACTTCTAGATACTAAATAGAAGCTACCTTAACCGAGAGGAGCTTCAAAGATGGCCGGGGAAGCTTGAACACGATGGAGTTCACCGGAGCCGAGGAAGATGAAGAAGAAAATGATAACCTAAGCAAAATGAACACCAATGGGTGATCAAAATAGCTTCATTAAGGTTTCCATGAGCTCCACAAGTAATTAATTGCAAAAAGAACAACTTACCGGAGTTGGAGAAGAAAGGGGGTGAAATCGGCCGAAAATCTCCAAACTTAAAATCGAGTGATTCTTGTGAATGCAACCCAAAATTAAGTTAGGGGAAATGTAAAGGAAGTTGAGGAGCTCAAAAGGGTACAAGAAATATCGAAGATGAACCACTGGACACCAAGACCGCCATTGGAGCTCCTCAGGTCAACAATGGTGTTTTGGAAATTTGAAGTGGTTTTGAGCTCAAAACATCGAGAAGAGCTAAGGGTGGTGTAAAGGAACACCAGCAGGACCTGGAGGGGTTTATATAGAGGAAGGATTAGGGTTTCGAGCAAGAACAAGAGCTCACGGTGAGCTCGATTCATGCTACGGTCATGGACCGAGAAATGATGGGAGCAGCTGAGACTCGGGATGGAGGAGCCGAAAGCTTGGGGTGCATTTAATGCCCCACAGAGAGATGTTGACGAGAGCAAGCTCGAAGTGACACAACGAAGCCGCCCTCTCTCTCTCTCTTCCTGCCATTGCTCGCCGCACTGCACGGAGAGACAGAGGAGGAAGAAGAACAGAAAGAATACGGTGACCGTCGGATTAAAAATGGACGGTCACGATTAAAAGGATCCGGCTGAGGGTTTCTAAGACTCCAAGCAATCAGGGCGGTCCGATCAAGATTGAACGGCTGAGATCAATTGGGACTTTCGGGTGACCCAATCAACCTATTCAATCAGTACGGCCCGATCAAAATCCAACGGCTAAAAAAGGATGGGCTCTTCGCGGCGGCCCGAACGACACAACCAACGCGGGCCGAGCGATTTAAATCCAACGGCCGATATCGATCGCGCGTTTAAAAAGGGACCTGGTGCAGTTAGTTGACTGAGTCAAGTCAAGTGGCCCGAGCCCGAGTTCGACTCAAACCCAAGGAACAGTGAACCAGGTTTTAGGTTTAAATTGGACAGAGACTTTTGAGGATTTATTAGAGGTAGCAAAATAACTCCAAAAATTCTAAAATTTTTACAGGAGCTTGCTGACTTAGGTATTGACCTTGTGTAAAATTTTTAGAGGTTTTTATGCTATGCATTTTTCTCCAAAAATTCTACAAGGTCCTGGTTTAAGGTTTGACTGCCCTTTAAAAATATTCAAACAATTTCTAAAAATTGTGAAATTTTTCAGAGGGGTCACATACCATCCCAAGAAATTAGGAAAAATATTTCCAGGAGATGATCAAAATATTTGACAAGAATGTTTTTGAAGGATCAAGATTTGAATAAACAGACTTGTGATTTTGTAATTTCCATAAGTCTTGTAGAGGAACTGTTCAGTACAAACAGGAAATACATGATGTAAGAAAAAGTTTTAATTTCTACTCATTTTCTTACATTTGAAACACAAGTCTGAAACTTGGGATGTTACAACTCTCCCCCCTTACAAGAATCTCGACCCGAGATTCCGTTTACTCGGAGAAGAAGGATGGGTAATCGGCACGAAGGCGATCTTCCCGCTCCCAAGTTGCTTCATCTACAGAATGGTTTGACCACTGAACCTTAAGGAACTTGATGACATGGTTCCTTGTCCTTCGTTCAGATTCCTCGAGAATACGAACAGGATGCTCGCGGTAGGTCAAATCTTCTTGCACATCGAGAACCTCCAACGGAGTTTCCTCAGTTGGGACACGGAGGCACTTCTTAAGGTGGGATACATGGAACACATCATGCACACCCTCAAGTGTAGCTGGCAGCTCCAATCTGTATGCCACAGCCCCAACTCTCTCGATGATGCGATAAGGCCCAACATACCGAGGAGCTAATTTGCCCTTGATGCCAAAACGTTGTTGGCCCTTCAAAGGTGAGACCTTGAGATACACAAAGTCATTAGGCTCAAAGCTCAACTCACGGCGACAGCGATCCGCATAGCTCTTCTGCCTGGACTGAGTCGTGCGCAAATGCTCGCGGATCAACTGAATCTGGTTTTCGGCCTCGTTGATCGAATCTGGGCCGAAGAACTGTCTCTCACCAGTTTCTGACCAGTTCAATGGGGTTCTGCATCTCCTCCCATACAAGGCCTCAAACGGTGCCATGCCAAGACTAGCCTGAAAGCTGTTGTTGCAGAAGAACTCAGCAAACGGTAGACACTTATCCCAATTTTTCCCATAGGAAAGAACACAAGCACGAAGCGTATCTTCCAACACTTGGTTGACTCTCTCCGTCTGACCATCAGTCTAGGGATGGTACGCCGAACTGAAAGAAAGACGTGTTCCCATGGCCTCTTGCAACTGATGCAAAAACCGAGAGGTAAAAAGAGAACCACGATCTGACACAATCGTTCGTGGCACATCATGCAGGCACACAATGCGAGATACATAGAGATCCGCCAACTGACTGACACTGAGGTTGGTACGCACCGGCAGGAAATGCGATACCTTTGTCAATCGATCGATGACAACCCAGATGGCATCCTTCCCAGAAGAAGTACGGGGCAACCGGTGATGAAGTCCATGCCAACGGAATCCCACTTCCATTCTCGCACCGCAAAGGTGAAGAAGGCTCGCTGGACGCCGATGCTCGGCCTTCACACGACAGCATACGTCGACTCGGCAATGAACTTGGCAATCTCGCGCTTCATCCAGGTCCACCAGAATCTCTGACGAAGGTCCTGATACATCTTGGTAGCCCTGGGGTGGATAGATAAAGGAGAATCATGGGCTTCGCGGAGGATCAAATCTCGCAATTCCATGACCTTAGGAACCACAAGACGCTGCCCAAACCACACAACTCCGTGCTCATCCTCAGAAAAACACTTTGCTGTCCCATCCTTGATGTTCTGCTTGATTTGGCTCACACCAACATCTGTCTGCTGAGCAGCCTTGATTCGGTCCACCAAGGTTGGTTGCACAACCAAGATAGCAAGAGAACCGTGCTCGATCAAACCCAAATTAAGGCGCTGAAATTCTGAAATGAGGGTAGGCTGCTGCTCTTGGAGCATTAACATGTTGCAATACACTTTTCGACTAATTGCATCCGCAACGACATTAGCCTTGCCCGGATGAAACTGGATGCCCATATCATAGTCCTTGATCAACTCCAACTATCTTCTTTGCATGAGGTTCAGATCTGGCTGGGTGAACAAGTACTTCAAGCTCTTGTGGTCAGAATACACCTCACAACGGTTACCAATCAGATAATGCCGCCAAATCTTGAGTGCATGAACCACAGCAGCTAACTCCAAGTCATGAGTAGGATAGTTGAGTTCATGAGGCCTCAACTGCCTTGATGCATAGGCCACAACCTTGCCTTCCTGTATAAGAACACAACCAAGACCTTGACGAGAAGCATCACAAAAGATATCAAAACTTTTGTGGATATCAGGAAGAACAAGCACTGGGGCTGAGGTCAACCGCTTCTTGAGTTCTTGAAAACTCACATCACAAGCAACAGACCACTCAAACTTCTTGTCTTTCTTGAGCAACTCGGTCATAGGCTTTGCAATCTTGGAGAAATTCTCGATAAATTGGCGATAGTAGCCGGCCAAACCAAGAAAACTCCGCACATCGGTGACTGACTTGGGCTGACCCCAAGATAGCACATCACCGACCTTGCTAGGATCCTGACCACACCTCTGCTTTGAAAGAACATGGCCCAAGAATGCCACTTCCTTCAACCGAACTCACACTTGCTGAATTTTGCATACGGTGGTGCTCATGTGACTTGCCCAACACAAGCTTGAGATGCTCAAGATGCTCTTCTTCACTCTTGGAGTAGATAAGGATATCGTCGATGAACACCACCACAAACCTATCCAAATACTCCATGAATACCGAGTTCATAAGGTTCATGAATAAAGCAGGAGCATTATTCAAACCAAAAGACATGACGGTGTACTCGTAAAGACCATAACGAGTAGCAAAAGCCGTCTTTGGAATATCCTCGGCCCTGATCCTGACTTGATGATAGCCCAATCTCAAGTCAATCTTGGAGAAGACTCGTGCTCGGTCAAGCGATCGAAAGATCATCAATACGGGGCAAAGGATACTTGTTCTTTACCGTCACCTCGTTAAGCGGACGGTAATCAACACACATGCGCAAGGTCTTGTCCTTCTTCTTCACAAAAATAACTGGACAACCCCAAGGAGATGAGCTAAGACGGATAAAACCCTTTTCTTGCAGCTCACCTAGTTGCTTCTTTAGCTCCTCCGACTCATTAGGAGGCATGCGATACGGCCTCTTTGAAATAGGGGCGGTACCGGGCAGCAACTCAATAACGAACTCCAGGTCTCAAACGGGAGGCATCCCGGGCAAGTCTTCGGGAAAAACATCCACAAAATCACATACTGTGGAGACATCGCGAATCTCCAATGCTGGCTTTGCTTCAAGGGCATAAAGATGTGGCCCTTGCAGCTGCGATGAAAACCCCACCTGTTCGCCTGAGGGGCTGGTGAGAAAGACGATCTTCTTGGCACAATCAATTTGCCCCAAGTGTTGGGACAACCAATCCATGCCAAGAATCACATCCAGGCGCGCCGAGTCGAGTAGGACAAGGTTCGCCAAGAATCCCACCCCTTCGATGTGGATAGGAACGTTCCGGCATCCTTGGTCAGCTCTCATTTCCGAACCCGGAGAGCGAATAAGTAATGGAACCCCCAAAGGAGCACAGTGGAGACCACTATCAGTAGCAAAAGATCTCGAAATAAATGAATGCGAAGCTCCTGAGTCAAATAACACTGCAGCAGGACGTAAATTGAGAAGAAGCGTACCCAACACGACGTCGGGTGCCTCCTGCGCCTCCTCAGCCGAGATGTGGTTGACTCGGCCGCTCCCCATGCCCTGGGTCTTCTGGTCAGGTGGGTGACCACTCCCTTGCTCGCGTCCTCCATTAGGACGAGGGGCCGCTCCAATCTTCTTAGGGTAACTACTCGCGTAGTGGCCCTTGTTGTGGCAGTAGAAGCAGGTGACGTCAGCAGCTGGGTTGCGGGGAACACCCTGCTGCTGTATCGCAGGCGCACGTGACTAAGTCACGGCCTACGGGGGACGTGGAGCTGGTGCCGAAGGCCTCGGTGGTAGGGAAGCCTGAGGGCGGGCCACCAGTGCTGGCCAAACACGAGGACGAACAAGGCCGGCCTGAGCCGACTGATGGGCCTCCCACTTGCGCTTGCGGGACTCGCCCAGCGCTCTCGCCTTGTGCTCGGCGATGATGGCCTTGTCCACCAAGGTCTGGAAGTCTGCAAAGTCAACAATGGAGAGCTTGTCTCGAAGCTCCTCGACAAACCCTCCATGAACTTCTCCTGCTTGGCCTCATCAGTGGCCACCTCAGCAGGAGCGTACCTCGCAAGATGGTTAAACTCATGGAGGTACTCAGTCACAGATTTGCGCCCCTGTTTGAGCGCGAGGAATTCCTTCTTCTTCAGCTTCATCAGGCCGGCGGGGACATGGGCCCGACGGAAAGCTGACCTGAACTCCTCCCACGAGACCACGTGTCCCGCGGGCTGCATGGCGAGGAAGTTCTCCCACCATGAGAGTGCCGCACCCTCCAACTAATGGGATGCGAAAAGTGCCCGCTCCTGCTCCTGGCACTGAGCAACGTTGAGCTTCCGCTCAACCAGACGCTGCCAGTCGTCCGTGTCCAGGGGATCCTCGGACCTGGAGAAGGTAGGAGGCTGAGTACGGAGGAATTCCGCAAGCCCCCCATGAGATTGATGTCCACCACCTCCAGATCTGGAGGCACCGGAGGGAGTGGAGGTGTTCCTCGCGATGACCTCCAACACCCTACGGTCCTCCGAACGGTTGCGTTCGATCTGCATAAGGATTTCAGCCATGGTCGGAGGAGGGGGAAGCTCCTCATCGGGGCTACCTGGCTGATTCCGACCACTACGGGTCCCTCCAGCCATCCTGTTTCACTAAGACAAGTTAGCTACAACTCAAGACCCAAAGCACGGAAATCCAAACTCAATTAAAAGGGCTCAAGAATAACCACAAAAGAGCATAAGACCATAAGTCACCAAATCAATTTCCCGAAACGACTAACCCGTATGGAAAGAACGAGTAATCGTTTGAGGAGACCAAAATTTCATAACTCAATTCTAGCTCTAAACAGCCCAAAAATCAAGGTATAACCACCTAATAGAGTATAGGCATTTAGCTAATTTCATATCACTTCTTACCCTTTTATTCCCACAAATTTTAGTTGAATTTAACCTCTCATTTCCTACCTTATTCACTGTAACATCCCATTTTTGGACTTGTGTTTCAAATGTAAGAAAATGACTAGAAATTAAAACTTTTCTTGCATCATGTATTTCCTGTTGTACCAAACAATTTTTGTACAAGGGATTATAGAAATACAATGTCACAAGTCTATTTGATCCAAACTTTGATATTCCAAAAACAATCTTGTCAAGTATTGTGATCATCATTGGAAAATATTTTTTCTAAGTTTCTGTGATGGTATGTGGCCCCTCTGAAAAATTTCACAATTTTTAGAAATTGTTTGAATATTTTTAGGGGGCAGTCAAACCTGTTTGACTTTCAGTCAAAACCTTAAAACAGAGCCTTGCAGAATTTTTGGAGAAAGATTCACAGCATAAAAACCTCTGAGAATTTTATACAAGGTTAATATCCGAGTTAGCAAGCTCCTGTAAAAATATCATAATTTTTGGAGTCGTTTCGCTATATCAAATAAATCCTCAAAGACCCAGTTCTATTTAAAACTCAAAACCTAAACTCACTATTCCTTGGGTGCGAGTCAGACTCGGGCTCGAGCCATGTGTCTCGGTCCAGTCAACTAACTGCACCGAGCCCCCTTTAAAAGCGCGCATTGAATCTCGGCCGTTGGATCCTTATCGCACGACCCAGCTTCGTGAAAGCGTTCGGACCTTCCGGTTGCTTGTTCGAATATCAACCGTTGGATCCCCATCCAACCGCCCAGATTCACCGAGACATTCAGACCTTCCGGTTGTTTTGTTTGAATCTAAGCCGTGCGTTTCTAATCCAAGGGCTCCCGATCTATTCCTCTATTTTCAAGTCTCAGAATCGTGGCGCGTTGTCAGCCGTCCGATTAAAATCGTAGGGTTCAAGATCGCCCGAGCTTTTCCTCTAGTCATCTTCAACCTCCCGCCGTGCGAAAACAGTGTAGGGCATGGGGGTGTCATTTCATGCTCCCTACGGCCGCCCTAGTCAACATTAAGAGTTGTGGGAGAGGTGTTCGGCCGAGCCATACCCTATATTGTCAGCTTCACCTTTTTACTTTCGGCCGTGTCTGGTGCTTTGTGCACTTGTCTCCCGAAAAGCACTTTTGCTAAACCCTAGTATCTCCGAGCCTTATAAGCACCCTCTTCTCTTCCTGGTGTTTCTTTAGACCACCATCAAGCTCCATTTACAGTTTTGCAGCTTAACTCCTCAAAACCCCCAATCCACCATTGTTGACCCGAAGAGCTCCATTGGTGTTCTTGGTGTTCCAGTGGTTCTCCTTCACATTTCTTTACCCCATTCTTATCTCCTTACTATCTTGAACATTTCCCCTCACTTGATGTTGGATTTGATTCTCAGGAATTGTCCAATTTGGGGTCTGTTCAGATTCAGCCGAAATTGGTCATCTTCTTCCTCAGCTCAGGTGAGTGCTCCATTTTCAAATTACTTGCTCATGTAGCTTCTGTGGACCTTAATGAAGCTATATTGATGCTTTGGTATCACTTACTTGGCTCAGGGTACCATTTTCAACCTTTCTTCTCCTAGTCCGGCGAGCCTCCACCGTGGACAAGCTTCTCCGGCCGTCTTTGAAGCTTCTCTTCATCAAGGTAGCTTCTTATTAGTCCCTAGAGGCTCTGGCATACGCTTCTTTGGACTGCAGCAGAGCCTTTTTCTATTTTCAAAATTGTAGTAAAAGCTCTATTTTCGTTTTTCTGGCTAGCCGGCGTTCTAGTCCCTCACCGCCGGCGAGAATGCCACCATTAGGTTCGTAGTGCTATTGCAATTCCATTTTAGTTCTTAGTTGACGCCGCCGCGGCCAGAGTCGCCGGCGACAAGCTGTTGAAGTCACTCGGGAGTTTCCCGGCGAGAACTCCCGTTTTCGTCATTTGTTTAAGACACATTAATTGCCATGTGATTGCTAATCATTAGTTAATTAATTGTGTCTTAAACTATGTCGTTGAGCCGCTGGCAGTGGGCCCCACATCCTTAAATCATCCTCTGGCATAACTCCATGTTGTTCCGACATCATTAAGGATTAATCATTGATTAATTAATGTGTCGGGGATTAATCGCTGTCGGAAATTGACCCTGGGTCACTGACATGTGGGCCGAGGGGTTATAGTCAAAATCCAGAAGTCATTAGTGTCACGTTTAGGTTTCTTAATGCCAACCATTAATAGCATTAAATCTGTCTTAGCCGCCGTTTCTAGTCGCTGACAAGTGGGCCCCGTGCGCTGTGCACATGTGGAATCAAGCGCGTGAGTGACTCAAGGTCACTGACATGCGGTCCCACCTGGCAGCGCGTAAATTTAAACTTCAATCAATAGCCACCGTTCGTTTCCAGATCTGCGGCCCAGATCTTGTGTGCATTCGGACTCTCCGGTTGCCTATATCATTCTTGACCGTCGATCTTGTGATCAACGGCTGAGATCCCGTGTGCAATCGGACCATCCGAATGAAGGTGTGCTCTGGGCCGTCCATCTGCAGATCTGCGGCTGTGATTGGCCCAAGCAACCGCACCGTCCGAATGCATTTCCCCGCGTGAGCCGTAGGATTTTAGATCAAGGGTTGTCAAGCGTCCACGTCGCTTATTTTCTGTTAAGTTCGAATCTTTTTCGGTAAGCTTTTATTTATCAACTAAAAAATGCATTTAAACTTTAAAAATTCATAACTAATTCATTTTAACCACTTTTTAGGTAACTCCAACTGTAATAAATTATGTTGTCACTAAAGTTTAATATAAAAATACAACTAGGTATATTTCAGTAGCAGAAAATAATGAAACTAAAATAATTTAATTCCTGCCATTAGAAAATTCCAGAAATAGATTTAAAATTTGAAAAATGCAATCTTTTTCCGTAGATTTCCAATTTGTGCAAAATCAATTTTGTTAATTTCCTTTGTTAGTGTACTTTAATATGAAATAGGTTTTAAGCATAATTAAAATTCTGTAAAATGACTTGCAATAGGTTTACAACTTAGAAAAATCATAAGTAAATGTGTATAACTCCAAACTTAGTAAATTCAACTTTGCTGTTATTAGGATGTCATAATCTACGTGCTATAAAAATTCCAGACCTTAGATCATTCCAGAAAATCTCACAATGAACAGTACCTGTAATTAGTTAAGGAATAAAAAGGTTGAGAGAGCTAGATTTCACCATAACTTTTTCATGCAAACTCCAAATGCAGAAATTCTTGTTCCCAAAATTGTCTAATTTCATGCCATTGCTGTTGTGTGTATTTCTTGCAAATTTGGACCTCTTTTGCTGTTGGTTTCTTTTGGTGTTCTTTGCCCTTATTTGGTTATCGCCTTTTTGCGTTAGGTTCCGAAGAAGTTATTAATTTTCATAGTGAGCCACAGCAGCCAGATCCTGCACTTCAGCCAGGCAAGCAGATGTAGCATTCATTTGATCATATTGTTCCTACTAATTTCAAATTCTAATATGTTGTTTGCAAATCCTATGTATGCATTGCTATGTTGTTTTAAACTATTGTCGATAGTTGGCCCAGTAGATGCATATTCTGTAGGAAATGTTTTATCCTCTACTACTGAGCCTAGGATTACTTGCTGTGACTTTGGGTTCGCTGGATGAACCCTTGTCACTTAGTAGTTTACGTGTCATTATGCTTAGCCATGCTTAGCTATCGGTAGAAATGGGCGGTTATCGACTTGTCGATAACCTTGATCATACAAACTGTTATAATCTGTATATTTCAGCCTTGTGCTATGTCTAAATTGCAAAATTAAAACTAAAAATAAAAACAATTTATACTTGGGCACAATGGTAAGATGGTGTGATCTTTTGGGTGTGATTGGAATGGTGCCCGGGTCAATTAAGGACCGAACTACTTGTGAGTACCTGTTATCCGAGCATTTCTGCGCGTGCTAACCACACTAGAGGGATATGGGACCTCTCTTAGCTGAGTACTTTGGGGCGTGTTAATTAATGAGTCGCGTGGTGGGTTGCATATTTAATTATATGCAACATGGACATGTTTGTGGGGAGAGGAGCACCCACCGAGGCCGGTGTGCCCTGCTCCACGTATGGGTCCTTGTGATCCATATTTCGTCGACAGATCACTAAGGGTTAACCCCCATACGTGCGTCTCTTGATTAGCATATTCCATTGGAAAGGGTTCGTAGGACTTAGCCGTGCCGGCATACCAAAGGAAGTGTGCTTAATAGCTTAGGAAAAAGGCGGTCTGAAGTGTGGGTACATTGGTACACCCCTGCAGGGATTGCAAACTATTCGAATAGCCTCGTCCTAGGTTATGGACACGCTTGGATAAGCTTTTCAAGGGTTAGACTACCACCTTTTTAATTAAAACTTGATGGGTGGTATGAATCAGGGATTCATGCTATTTGTGGTGGCTATTGGGTTAGTCACTTCTAGGTGGTTACTTTTAATTATTGTTACTCGTTGTTATTTCAATGCTTAAAATCTGATTTGTCAAATTGCCTTCAATCTATTACATTATTGCAAATGAAACTTGCTTTGTGCGTCCAAAGAACCATATAACCAAATTCCTTTGATACAACTTTCATGTAGCTATGTATAGGCTTGTTACTCGTAAGTCTTACGAGTACATTATTGTACTCACCTGCATTTCTTGTATTGTGCAGAGGAAGAAGGTGAGCCCGATGGGCCTCACTTTTGTGAGTTGTGTTGTGGCAGTGTGTGGGGCGATTAGCTTGGCGGCCTGGTCGGTTGCCCTGTGGTGTTATGTGGCTAACCGGTCGTCTTTTGGTTTAAGCCATCTTATGACAACTTTTGCTTCCGCTGTTATTTGATACTTATGTCATTTGGCCGGTCGGTTGTTCTGTAATAACTTATATTATGTATGTCTTTTGGTAGACTTGTTTTAATCTGTTGTATGGAATTGATGCATGCTTTGGTATGATGTATGTGTGCTGCATTCTCTGGGAAGCACATGTTCATCGAAGCACGGGTTATTCTGTTTGTGATACTAGAACCAGTGGAAGGTTAAGTATTACAAGCTTAATAAACCGGGGGTCTCACATTCACTAACCACTAGCTAGCTGCCCAGATTTCTTTCTCCAAGCTCTCATGGTTCTCCCAAAACCAATTTAATCGATAGTGGCTAATTTTTGAAAGGAAGAGAGGAACAACTTTTTCAAAACTTAAGTGAGAGTAAGGTGAGATGAGCAAGCTAAGATAGGTAAGGAGTAAAATCTGAGAATTTACTTAAATCTTCATGAACCATTTGAAAGTAAGTTTTCAAAATATCCTAAAGGCGACCAAGCTAGGGGTTTCTACGGTCAGTATGGCTCTGATACCAACTCTGTGAGGACCCAGAATATTTAACTAGTAACACTTAACCTCCAAACGGTTCTAGCATTACTAATTAAACATTCTAAGCCTCGATGGACATATGCTTCCCAGAATTGCAGCACATGCACATCATCACAAAATTACATATCATTTCCATACACATACGTTAACAAGTCTAGTAAAGGACATAGATAAAGTAAGTTATTACAAAAGAGTCGATCGGCCAAATGACACAATATACAAGAATGACAGCGGAAGCAAAAGCGCCATAAGATGGCTAAGAACAAAAGTCGACCGATTAGCCAACACAACCCACAAGGCAACCGACCGTGCCGCCAAGCTAGTCGCCCCGAATGCTACCACAACACAGCTCACAAAAGTGAGGACCTTCGAGCTCACCTTCTTCCTCTGCAACAATTTACATTTAAGCAAGAACAATGAGTACACAAGGTACTCGCAAGACTGACGTGTGGAATAGCAGACCTATTCATATGCTACATGCAGGCTTATTTAAGTGGAGGTTATATGTCTCATTTTGCACAAAGCCAACTTTATTTGCAATAATGTAATACATTTAAAAGCAAGGTTGCAAATCTGTTTTGATGTTGAATATAACAGCGAATTAATAATAAATACAAGTAACCACCTGGAAGTGACTATCCCAATAGCCACCACAACATAGCACGAATCCCCGATTCGTACCACCCATCAAGTTTTAATTAAAAGATTGTAGTCTAGTTCTCACGGGGCGTATCCGAGCGTGTCCATAACCTAGGATGAGGCTATTCGAATAGTTTTAACCCTGCAGGGGTGTACCAATGTACCCACACTTCAGACCGCTTTCAAGCCAAAAGCACACCTCCGAAGGTATGCCGACACGGCTAAGTCCTACGAGACGCTTTCCAATATTGTGCACTAACCACGAGCCGCTCGTATGGATCGGAATCCATACGCTTACATTGCAAGCCGAAAGACAACCAGCCATCACGGGGTAAGCCTTTCGGACACTACAATGCTCCCAGCACCATCCCTCCTGCTACTCCCTGCGATCTGAAGCCAATACACACCAAAGTACTAAGTCAAGAGAGGTCCCATACCCTCTAGTGTGGTTAGCACGCAAAATGCTCAGTACGGTGGCGCAAGTAACTCGGTCCTTAATGACCCGGGCACCATTCCAGTCACACCCAGAAGCACACCAATCATACCATTGTGCCCAAGTCTAAATCATTTTTTTTTCAGTTTTAGTTTTCATAAGTAGACATGGCACAAGGCTGAAATCATAAATCATAATAAGTTTTATGTGATCAAGGTCATCGACAAGTCGATAACCGCCCATTTCTACCGGAAGCTAAGCATGGCTAAGCAATTAATCCGCAAGACTACTAAGTGACAAGAGCTCATCCATGAACTCTAAATCACAGCAATACCTAGGCTCATGGTAGTAGAGGATAATCATTTGCCTAAGGAAATGCATCTACTAGGTAAACTAACGACAATAGTTTAACACAAACTAGCAATGCATACATAGAATTTGTAAATAACATAAATACTTAAAAATACAAGGATTAACATGATCGAACTACTTGCCTTGCTGCAATTGTTCTTGCTGTAGAGGAGGATCCTCAGGTTCAATATAATCTTCGGAACCTAACGCGAAAAGGCGATAAAACCAATAAGAACGAAGAACACCAAACAAAACTCAACAGAAAAAGACATCCAAATCCCATGAAATTTATACAGCAGCTAGAGGTTGATTTTAGACAATTTTAGAAACAAGAATCACCCTATTTGGACTTAGCATGAAAAAGTTATAGCTAAACTAAGATCTCTGAGCCCATAAATTCTCTAAATTAATTACTGGTACTGTTCATGGCGAAAATTTTTATAATGATCTGGAACCCAAAATTTTTATGGTAGGTAGTTTATGTCATTCTAATCACAGCAAAGTTGAGTTTACTAAATTTGGAGTTGTAATGATTTACTTATGATTTTTGTAAGTTGCAAAACTAGCATAATGCACTTTTCAGAAATATAAACATGTGCAAAACCATTTCATATTAAAGTATGCTAACAGAGGGATTTTCTAGCATCAATTTTATATATTTAGGATTTACAGGGAATTACTTGTGTATTTTACAATATTAAATGAATTTTTAAATGCTACCAATAAGGTTAAATCTATTAACATATTTTTCTGGTGCTGAATTAGGCCTACAACCATTTTTAGATTAAAGTTTAGTTAATAACAAATTTATCAAAGTTGGAATCATTCAATTTGCAGGTATACAGAAAAAGATATGCATTTTCCCTGTTTTAATTCAATTTCTGGAATATCTAAAATGGCTGAAATCAAGTTATTATTGACTACAGAATTTTCTACCACGGAAGCATAGCTAAAAGCATTTTTATATTAAACTTTAGTGAAATACAAATTTATTGCAGTTGGATTCATTTAAAAAGGATCTAAAATGATTTAGTTATGAATTTCTAAAGTGTTTAAACTATTTTCAGTTGACAAATAACTATTTACCGAAATAAAACAACACTTAATGTAGGAATCGACGTGGACAACTATGGGCCCTTGATTTGGAATCAACGGCGCGCGCGAGGGGTGCGCGAGAGCGACCCGAACGACCCAATCCATCACGACCGTCGATCAAGAATCGGAGGGTCCATAATGAGTGCGGTTCGGGTGACCCGAACAGCACACGAACCACAGCCGTCGATCACGAGATGAACGACACACAAGGATGGGAGGATCGGGTGACCCGATCAGCCCAATTGATCTGGGCCACAGATCGCAAAATGGACGGTGGCCTTTGATCGAAGTGCAAAATGGAGCGCTGACATGTGGGGCCGCATGTCAGTGACTGTGAGTCACAAACACGAGCTTTAACACACGTGCACAGAGCACGGGGTCCACATGGCAGCGAGACACTCGGAGGTTTTAGGACAACAAAATAAATACTAATGACCAATGATTAGTGATGATTAGTAATTAATGTGTCCTAAAGATTTTGGGCAGAGGTGATTTAAGGACTGAGGGCCCACCTGGCATGTGGCACAGGGGTTATCCCCGACAGTTAATAAATGTCGACCTTTAATTAACCTATGATTAAGCATTAATGATGTCGGAATAGCACGGAAACGCGCCAGCGGGGTGATTTAAAGAACGGGGCCCACTGGCAGAGAGACATTTAGACCAAATTAAGACACAATTAATACTTCTAATGATTGATTATGATTGGCATTAACTGTGTCCTAATTAGATGACGAAAACGGGAGTTTCGGCCGGCAAAATCCCGAGCAAGAACAGCGGCTTGTCGCCGGCGACTCCGGTCGCGGCGGTGCCCACAAAATACCAAAATGGGTTCGCAATAGCGTTGCGGACCCAATGGTGATGACCTCGCCGGCGGTGGAGGTCTAGAACGCCGGCGAGCCGGAAAACATAGATGGAGCTTTTTCGGCAAAATATGAAAATAGCAAAATGCCCCGCTGCGGTCCAAGAAAGCGAGTGCCATCACATCTAGGGACTAAATAGAAGCTACCTTAATCGAGAGGAGCTTCAAAGATGGCCGGGGAAGCTTGAACACGATGGAGTTCACCGGAGCCGAGGAAGATGAAGAAGAAAATGACAACCTGAGCAAAATGAACACCAATGGGTGATCAAAATAGCTTCATTAAGGTTCCCATAAGCTCCACAAGTAAGTAATTGCAAAAAGAACCACTTACCGGAGTTGGAGAAGAAAGGGGGTGAAATCGGCCAAAAATCTCCAAACTTAAAATTGAGTGATTCCTGTGAATGCAACCCAAAATTAAGTTAGGGGAAATATAAAGGAAGTTGAGGAGCTCAAAAGGGTACAAGAAATATCGAAGATGAACCACTGGACACCAAGACCGCCATTGGAGCTCCTCGGGTCAACAATGGTGTTTTGGAAATTTGAAGTGGTTTTGAGCTCAAAACACAGAGAAGAGCTAAGGGTGGTGTAAAGGAACACCAGGAGGACTTGGAGGGGTTTATATAGAGGAAGGATTAGGGTTTCGAGCAGGAACAAGAGCTCACGGTGAACTCGGTTCATGCTACGGTCATGGACCGAGAAATGATGGGAGCAGCTGAGACTCGGGATGGAGGAGCCGAAAGCCTGGGGTGCATTTAATGCCCTACAGAGAGATGTTGACGAGAGCAAGCTCGAAGTGACACAACGAAGCCGCCCTCTCTCTCTCTCTCTTCCTGCCATTGCTCGCCGCACTGCACGGAGAGACAAAGGAGGAAGAAGAACAGAAAGAATACGGTGACCGTCAGATTAAAAATGGAAGGTCACGATTAAAAGGATCCGGCTGAGGGTTTCTAAGACTCCAAGCAATCAGGGCGGTCCGATCAAGATTGAACGGCTGAGATCAATTGGGACTTTCGGGTGACCCGATCAACCCATTCAATCAGGACGGCCCGATCAAAATCCAACGGCTCAAAAAGGATGGGCTCTTCGCGGCGGCCCGAACGACACAACCGACGCGGGCCGAGCGATTTAAAAAGGGACCCGGTGCAGTTAGTTGACTGAGTCAAGTCAAGTGGCCCGAGCCCGAGTCCGACTCAAACCTAAGGAACAGTGAACCAGGTTTTAGGTTTAAATTGGACAGAGACTTTTGAGGATTTATTAGAGGTAGCAAAATAACTCCAAAAATTCTGAAATTTTTACAGGAGCTTGATGACTTAGGTATTGACCTTGTGTAAAATTTTTAGAGGTTTTTATGCTATGAATTTTTCTCCAAAAATTCTGCAAGGTCCTGGTTTAAGGTTTGACTAAAAGTCAAACAGGTTTGACTGCCCTCTAAAAATATTCAAACAATTTCTAAAAATTGTGAAATTTTTCAGAGGGGTCACATACCATCCCAAGAAATTAGGAAAAATATTTCTAGGAGATGATCAAAATATTTGACAATAATGTTTTTGAAGGATCAAGATTTGAATAAATAGACTTGTGATTTTGTAATTTCCATAAGTCTTGTACAGGAACTGTTCAGTACAAACAGGAAATACATGATGTAAGAAAAAGTTTTAATTTCTACTCATTTTCTTACATTTGAAACACAAGTCTGAAACTTGGGATGTTACAACTCTCCCCCCTTACAAGAATCTCGACCCGAGATTCCGTTTACTCGGAGAAGAAGGATGGGTAATCGGCACGAAGGCGATCTTCCCGCTCCCAAGTTGCTTCATCTACAGAGTGGTTTGACCACTGAATCTTAAGGAACTTGATGACACAGTTCCTTGTCCTTCGTTCAGACCTCGAGCTGTAGGTTCGCCTCAACTCCCTCTAGCCGCTGGTGTCCTCACCGCAGGCCAACTCCCTATCGTTCGCTGGCGAGCCATCAGGCCTCTAGCACTGCCGGCTCGGGTGCTGACGTGGCCGCCACCTCCTCGCCACCTAGGCGCCACGTCACCTCCATCAGCGATGTGGCTGGCAAGTCAAGCCCACAGTGCGCTGACATGGCTTATTCCGGTTTTTCTTCAGAATTTAATTCGGCCAAAAATCCAAACCCTTCCCCGCTGACGTCAGTTGACGCAGTAAAGTGTTTTGTCTTCAGAAAAATAAATCCAAACAATTGTGATTTTCTTCATTTCTTGTGTTTTCAAACTTCCGAGAGCCTGTTTTCCTCCATTTGAGCTCCGATTTGAGTGATTCAAATTTCTAAATTTATCTGAATTTATTACTTTCTGTTGGTGCTTATTTGATAATTTTTAGATTTTATTTGGAATTATTTTACTTGTTTGGCTCTTTTCGCACGTATAGATTCCGGTGTTTCAGAAGAATTCTTGGATCCGACGACCGAAGCATCTCAACTCTTTAACGAAGGCAAGTCGTAGACCTTTGATCATGTCATACCCACTTTATAAAATTATATTATTTTATATCAACATGTATTGCTATTTTTATATTAAATGGTTTTAGGAATAGCTAATTACCTAATTATCATTATGCCTTATTGGAAAATTTGAATGACATGTACCCTTGAATACCATAGGATGGGTTAAATTAGTTGGACACATGTTAGTACCAACTTGGGTATCACATATGCTTAGCCATGCTTTAGCTATCCGATGAGATTCTTGATCACATGCTCATATGTATCAATTTGACTTAATAAAATATGAATTGTGGCCCAGCCACTGTTATTAAAAGTTTGTTATGCCATGGTAAGGATTGTCATTTGGTCGGGGTTGAACCCAAAAATTATTTCATACTCAGGCGAATGATCGTGCAGTAAAGGGGGTGCATGAGCGGGCTGGCGCGGCGAGGACAAGAGAACGGGCCGAAGGAAAGATTTGGCCCAAAATGTTTTTCCGAATTTTGAATACCCTTTTGAATTACAGAAAAGGAAATAAATAAAAGGCTTTTTAGAAAAATAGTTAATATAGTCCAAAAATTCTAGGAAAATGCACAGAAATCCCTGGAATTATTTGGAACTTAATAAAAATATTTTCAACTCAAATTTAGCTTTTAATTTTGCAAATAAAGTCTTTTTAATTTTAGAAAATAAGGAAAAGCATTTATAAAATCCAGAAAAATCCAAAGAATAATTAAAATAATAATTTTGACTTTAAATCCAAATAAAATCTAGAAAAACTTACATAAATCAACTTGAATTAATTGAAGTTTGATGAAATCAAATTAAATTGTCTTTGATTTCTAACTTTCAAGTTAAGCTTTGGCAACTTAATAAAATCAAATGGTTACTTTTAAATTTTGAAAATTTTCAAAAAACCAGGAAAATTGGGATGTTACATAAAGCACATCGTAGAGATGAATTTTACGTCGGAGCTCACCAACTCAACTCATCTGGATTAACATCCCCACACTGAAGATAACAATATTCATGGGGCAATTGCCTCAAAAGAACATCCTCATTCCGTTATAAAAAAACAGAAGAACCTCCTCTGACTGTTTTATTGACTTCCTCAGGAAAGGAACCCTGGCATTTAATGAAGCTCAAAACCGGATGTGAGGAACACTTCATTAGTTGACCATGCACTTATAATAGGTTTTAAATTAGTAACCATGAAGTATTTCATTTCAACTTGTAACGTCCCGTTTGTCCTATAGTTCTTGCCAGTTTTCAAAACTCAAAAGGAACCATTCGGTTTATTGGTTTGCTCAAGCTTAACTTAGAACTTTGGAAATATTGGAGGTTTAAATTGAACTAACTTAACTTCAACTAAGTCCAGTTGGTTTGTGCTCTTTGTTCGTTGAAGTTCTCTGGTGTTCTTTGGCCTTTAGTTCCTCTTCTTTATTTGCTCTGTGTGTCCCTCAGCCTACTTTTTCCTCTCCCGGACCTCTCCTTAGTTCCGATCTCTCCCTCGATTTGGACCTCTCTTTAGATTCAGACCTCCTTCCTATGTTAGGACCTCTCCTTGGGTCAAGACCACCCTTTTGGCCTAGATTTTTCCCCCTTTGTTGGTCACGACCACCCCCGAGATGCGCTATGCTCGGGTTTGTGTTTCAAACCTCTTTGATTCCTGAGAATCAAGTCCTGGTTAAATTCCTCCCATTCGGACCTGCTCTGTGTTCATTTGGAATTCCCTCGTGGCAGTCAAGACCTCCCCTTGTAAGATCGTGGCAGTTAGGACCTTCCCTTGTTAGATCTTGGCCGTTAAGACCTCCTTTTCCTTTCCACCCCCTCTCCGCTGGACTTCCCTCTCCTTTGGACCACCCTCTGGCCTTTTTGCAAAGACCACCTGATGAACCCGAAGGTCCTATTTTTGGCCTGATCTTTTGATGAGAAGATACATTCGGTAGTAGTCGCTCAACTCTCACGATCCTGGCTACGAACACGCAAGGCTCGAAACCACGCAATCGCTGAACTGATTGACAAGTCGTTATCAACCGTGTACGAATACCCGGATGACCTGACCACGAAGGTCGATTCCTGAATATACCGAAGAAGCACGCAAGAAAAAAGATAAAGCAATCTGAAATTGCAAATAGGAATTGAAATATTGAATTGAGTTGGGATTTTGAAGCGGTATTATGGTTGGTCTAGTCGACACAAGCTAATACACGAAGTTGCAACAAAGCTAACTTTTAACTAAACAAAATCCGCCGAACTAGAGGGAAGGCGGCCACTACTTAAAGGAGAAAGAGAGGGGTGGCGGCACTGTTCATGCATGAATAGGGCCGCATGAACAGTACCCCCAAACCCTAGGTGGCCATATGGGCCAGGGAGGTGGCCGGCCCAAATATCCTAAAGTGTTGGTTGTCCTTTGGACCCAATAATTAATACAAGGCCCTCGACCTAATGTGAGGTGCGCATCACCAGATATGAGTGAAGTGAATTCATCGGCACATTGGAGTAGCCTTTGACGCAGCCGAATCGATGACATTCAAATAGCCTGGTTGGAGGTGGAGTAGTGGTCGTATCCGAAGGGTTGATGTCCTCATCACCACCTTTGCGGTTGAGACCACCTCCTGGTCAAGACCTCTGGCCTTTTTGCAAAGGCCACCTTTGCGGTTGAGACCACCCCTTTGACTGGTCTGTTCTCTTAAGTTTGATTGTCCCCATTTGTCAGCCTTGTCTACTTTCTCAATTCCTCTGCCTCAAAAGCCTGTGCGCATTTAATGGTTGTTGTATCACATTAAATGTGGTCACATCTGAGGTATTTTGTTTCCTCCTTTTGATGGCATGTCTTGTCTTATATTTGTCCTGTTTTTCACCTACCTTTGATACGTATGCTCTGAGTCCCTCAGTGCTTCATCGTCATCCCCGGCTATAAGTAGCCTGAGCATGTCTCCCTTCATCACCTTTTTTCTCATTTCTAACTTCCTTGCTCTCCTCTAGTTCTCTCTGTGCTTGTGCCTGGAGCTTCACCCTCCTTTGGGTTGGACCTCCCCTCCCGCCAGGACCTCCTGCTTTTCGATTTTTGGGTTGCTTTCGTTTAAGTTCTTTTAAGTCTTTTGAGTTCTCGAGTTTGCTTTGTTAATTTGGTACTTTGCGAACGTGTAGATCCCGAGTTAGAGGAGGAGTGCTTGGATCCAACAGTTTCTGTCAAAGCCATGCTATTTCTCAACGAAGGCAAGTCGCAGACCTTTGATCATATTGAACCTAGCTTTCCAAAAGTATATTGTTTCACCATATCATGCATGGCTACTTTTATAGAAATGGTTTGGGCAGTAGCTATTTCTTCCTATTTGACAATATGCCTCCTTGATGTTTTTACCCGACATGTTGCTATGTCCCCCTTAGACACCTTAGAATGGATAATTTTAGTTCGTATTGTTTAATATTGCCAACATGAGATCGTACTTATGCTTAGCCATAGCTTTAGAACCGTTGGTCTTGAGAATCATGTTTTATCTTCAATAAACTTGACTAATTGAACTATGGAATTGTGGTGTGTTGTCGCTGTTGTGTAGCTCTGGTGGGATGCCACAGTTGTGTCAATCGTGGTGCGATGCTACTGTTGTAAAACTTGTTGTGCCAAGACCTGTGGTCTTTTGGCCAGGTTGAACCCAAAATATTTTCTCACTCGGGCGAGTGATTGTGCAATAAAGGGGGCGCTATGCGCACAATGGGATGAGGTTATCTCGCCTAAGTGGTCTAAGGACTTAACTTTGTGATCCATTGATCCAGGTTTTACCGTGCAACCACAAGATCATTTTATGGGGGTGGTCTAGGCCAAATAATTAACGATGAGATAGTTCGGTTCTGTTGTGGTGGAAGTGTGTGCTCATTCACACTTGGCACAAGAGGGGGCATGAATCTGACGGGTGTTTAGCCCGTTAGAAGCGAAACCTTAGCGGGTAGAACTGAGCAAGATCAAAGCTTTGTAAAGGCCTTATCACGCTCTCTGGACTGCTCATCTTCGGAAATGAGCAAAGGGTTCTGATAGGAACCCGACCCGCTAGAGATGTCGTGAATTGTGAGTAAAGTTGTACACTTCTGCAGAGTGAAAAATCTATTCGAATAGCCAAGTTCTTGGTCATAGACATTGCCTGGTGATTTTGCGCAAGGGGTGGCTTTTCAAAAGAGATCTTGTGAACCCTAGGGTGGTCTAGGATGCTCTAGGGTTGGTGCTCTGGGGAGGTCTTGGAGCCCTAGGGTGGTCTTTGGGAGCTCTGGAGTTGGTGCTCTAGAGTGGTCGTGGGGGTGGTCCTGGACATGGGTGCGCCCAGACCTCCCACGAGTGGTATTTGGGAGCTCTGGAGTTGGTGCTCTAGAGTGGTCGTGGGATGTGGTTTTGGATGTGGGTGCGCCCAGACCTCCCACAAGTGGTCTTGTGAGTGAGTTGGTGCTTACGACCTCCTTTTAAGCAAATGTACTTATTTATTATTGTTTTAAACTCGAGCTTGCAATCTCTTTATGTTATTTCCTATAAAATATTACTTTCTGCAACTAACCCTACAGCTCTCTATTGTCAATGTCAATGCATGAATAATAATTGCATACTTGTTCTCTGCGATTTGCTGAGTACATTCAATGTACTCATGGTCGAAGTTGATCCAGGACAAAGTTGCTCAGACCTCTTCGAAGAGGAGTTCTTCGACGACCCAACCTTCTAGGAGACATCCCCCACTCGACAGCCTGTGGGCTTGCCGGATGGTTTCAAGCGCTTTTGGTGGTTCCGCCGTGAAATTTTATTGTCGGTTTTTGTAAGCCCTCATTGTCAATCTCTGTAAACAACCTTGGCCATAAGGCCCTTGTCTAATATAAGTTTTTCTTTGTCTGCTACTCCTGTTGTTGGACTGTGTGGTTGTGATGTCATCTATGTTGTTTTGTGCGAGCTAGCTTCGATTCCTGGGACTAGCTCAATGCACAGAGACCAGGCCTCTAGGAGGTCTTTGTGATCTCCAAGGAGGTCCCGGAGGACCTCCACTTATGGTGTTCTTGGACGACCTTCCATACCTCTGAGTGGTCCTGTCGGACCTCCCTAAGAGCCCCTGGGAGGTCTTCTTAGTATATCCCGAGAGGGTCGTGACACAACTGTATTGAGTGTTGGCAATGTCCCGGACTGAAACGAAGATAAGATTGGGAAAATAAGTACCATAGAAGGTTTTAGTCAATTTAGGGTTCTCAATCAACTATTTTCATATCATGTGATCCTGTCACAATGCACGTCAATTCCCAACGATTCCCAAGCCTATGCTCCAAATTTGAATGAGCAAGAACAAAATCATCATACAACAGAGGTAGACATACTCACTAGACAGAGAGATGAGAAGCAAAAAGTTCATATTTATTGTAAGCCTGCGGTCTTCGATTCCCACATTAGCTCATTTGCTCCCAAACTGAGCAGAATTTGACGGCATGCAATAATTTGGCACATGGCAAGGCAAAAATGTATTACAATACGAACAGAGACATCCAAATCAATTCAGGCAGCAACCCTCAGCTTATGATACAGTCACAGCTTGCTAGGGATAAGTACTGCATTTTACCAGCAAGGATATGGGGAGTATATCTTCTTGGCGGGAAATGAAAGAACTAATAGTTCGCCGTAAAAACATAATTCGTGGAATTGAAATGAAATTTCATTTGTGCATAACTTTCGAGTTTGATTTGCTAATTCATTGAACACCCTGAAATAATTGAATTCACTGTCGAAAGTTGCTTGTGATTAAAATAACACGAGATAATTTTCATTGTTGAATACTTTTGTATGCAACAACTTTGAGTTTTGAATTTGGCAGTATTTTCATTAACTGCGTGTAGCTAGTACTGCTTTACCTATTGCAATGCACCAACTATAATGATACCATACTAGTGGTTTGATTAAATTGATGCTTCATTATGTTCTGGATCAGAATTGTATTTGTACCTGTGAAAAACCGTAATTGCATCCTCAATTAAATTTTCTACATTTCAGTTTTGTTCATGTTCTCTACAACATACTTTTGCACAACTGTCGGATGAAGCATTGGAGGGGTATCCTCAAGCAGATCCATTACATGCATAGGTCCCAACTCATTCTTGACCTCTCATCTGGATAGAATGCAAAATTAGGGATGAAATGCTTATCATACTTCCATTATATCTTTAACATAATGCTGTTAGTTCTAACTAAGGTGGTAGTGTGCTGGGTCCTTGGCATCCAAGATTAAACCTATGGTTCCAGAGAAATAGGTGAAATTAGATTGGAACAATTAATTGCATCATCTCATGGCTCCTATGGTTCTCGTATTCTACCGTTTTCTTACCAAACCAACAAAAATCAACAAGTCAAATATCCCGATGCCTTCCAGTCCTATGCCACAACATAATGAGATGAAGAAACCTCGTAATGTATATGCTCACCGAGGCAATCACGGGAGTCGATTTTTGTGACATTGCTTGCTATTTTGGTTTATTTAGAGTCTACTAATGCCCCGACAAGTACCTATTTTCATAACTCAAAACTGCAAAAGTGAACAATCCTGCTCTTGTTCAACTTGTGACTGAACTCCAAATAAGTCCAGCCTGCTCTGCCGAGCTGAGTTTCCCGGAATTACACGACTAACTGAAAGATCCTATCCTTTCTCTCAAATCATAGATCTTGTTCAAGTGTAAACAGACTCTCCGCTTTTCTTGAACCATATACAAATAGTTCACAGGAAAATTCTACACATCAATAATTGTGGCAATAGCGTCATGGGATGACTGAATTAAAGGCATACCAATAGTTGACAGCAAAATAGCTTGCAGTCCTGCATGTGCAGAGTTATTGCACAGTACTTGCATGCATCTAACATTTAAGTTCATGTCAAATAAAAGAGGAGGTCCATAGGAGAAATGAGGAACTGCGATCTTGGGTGGGATCACACGTTTTGCTTGACCAACTACTTCCTTTTTGTCTTGCTACGACAGTCTCGTTTTGTTTTTTGAAAGATCCACAATCTCCAGTTTTGTCAATTCAACATGCAGGAGTAGTATGAGGAGGTGAGCTAGCTCACTTGGCTTGGTTTGGAGTTGCCCAAGTAGCCCACCCGGGCTCGAGTTTTGGACTCGGCGGGTGTCTCACCCGGTGCGATTTGGGTGTGTATGTGTGTGTGGTGGGGGGGTGTAGAGGGTTAATTTGAGAATTGAGTTGGGGCTCAGTTGGTAGAGGGGAGTTTTAAGCTCTCAGTCTGCCACGATTTGAGCGCTGACTCCCGTTGGTCGCCTTGCGAGTAGAGTGCTCTTCTTCTTTAAGACTGTCTGTACGGAAAATCTAGACCTTAAAAAAAACATGCCGGAGTAGTATAGACATGGGATGCATCGGGAATTTCAACAATCAGCCACGTCAAGATCGAACTAGTGCTAACTCTCCAAATAGAACTAACTTTCCTCCTTGGTCTGCTCATTCCCATCTACCATGAAGTCTGAACTCTCCTCGTCACTCCTCAACACAATGGTCAACCAGCCATGGTGCTACTAAGAATCCGAAGTTGCAAACAATTCCCGAATGTAAGCAAGGAAACAACACAAACCCCCTAAAAATCGCACTTTTTTCACAGTGCGAGGCGTAATCTATCCACCAACACACCCGAACTCACTCCGGAAAAAAATCGTTTCACCAGGACGAACGAACGCAACAAGATATTCCCGTTGAGGCCTCACCTCCCTCAATTTAGCCATAGCGCGTGGGGAGGGGAGCTCGCCGGCGCGAGCGCTAGAGCTGCCGCTGTTCCGCCACGGCGGGGAGACGGCCTCGCCGGCCATCCAAGGGCAGGTTTCTTTCGTTCTCGGTATCAGGTATTTTTTTGTGAGATGACCCCTGTATTTTTCATTCATTTCATTTTTAAACCGGACACTTCAATCATGCTTGCATTATCCAGTGAGCGTTGGGCATTGACATATGCCTCTATCATCTGACATTTGCTATGAAAAAATTACGTAATTCGACGGTTGATATTTTTCCTTGTAAAGTTTACCTCAAGACTCGAGTCCATCTTTTGTGTCAAAGAAATGTTTTGCAGCTGTGCTGTAGTGTCCAAACTGAATGTTTCTTGGGTTCTTGCACTGCTTAACCAAGGCAGGGTGGAAGGAAAACAGAACCTGTTTTAGGTGAAAAGTAGAATGGAAATTTTGAGGATTCACAACAAAAGCAATTTTGTTGAAACACAAAGTACCTGACAAATGCTATTTAGGACGATGGAATAGTTAGCGAGCCAGTGAATACTAACTAATGAGATCAAGCGTTGGTCTGTGAATATTCCTGACGCCTCTCAAGCCTAGCTTTGATCCAACTCGAGGGAGATTGACGCAAATATATTGTCATTGGGCAAATGTTGAGACTAGACATGACTATTGGCATTGTAGGTTGTGTGCTCCATCGCCCATACCGTCGATGACAACGAGGGCCCTTTAACATCTGCAAATGTGAAACAGGAGTCCATTAGCAATATGTTGAAACTCAGTTTGAAAGACACAAAAGTAACACAAGTACCTTGAGACTCAGTTGCTCACACATATTGCTCCCCTTCTCTTACTCCCCCCTTGCCATCTGGCCCATTGTCGTTGTCATCGTTACCACCATCATCTTCAGGACAACTGTTGTCTTGAGACTCAGCATAATCAAAGGTATTGGGAGGAGACACACCATAGAGTGGCTTCACCTCATCTATCACGTACTTGACATCATTCCACCAAGTCCTGCTTGTTAGGCAGTTGTCCGCGTAGTCATAGTCCGGGTTGCCAACCCATTCACTGTTCTTGCACTCCTCCGATACAAGCCATCATTGGAACTTGTCTTTCCTATCCCAGAAACTCTCCAAGAAGATGAATACAGTCCCAAACTGTGAAGACCCCAGTTTATTTGGCTTGTAATGCTTAGCCTTCTATTGACCCTAGCATCACAAATCAAATAAACCAAGCCTCGAGATATGTATACTTCCCAGAAATGCAGTATACACACCCTGTTACAAAATCAAGCATCAATTCCATACATAAGTGCTTAAAAATAACAAAACTTCATAATTACAACATATTGAACTACAAGGTTCGATTTCATACAAAAGGGCCGACTGGCCAAATAACAAGATAATAAGTCAAGTACGCAGCGGAAAACAGAAAATTAACTGAATTAAAATCATGAATTCACCATATAGGAAGACCCAATGGCTTGTCATAACCCGCAGGGCAACCGACTGGGTTGAAACCATAGCAAACCGACGTTCCTGCGCAAACTTTCCTTACCCGAAGCGATCTCAACACCTGCTGTCCAGATAAGCAAAAACAAGCAAATAGTGAGTACACGAATGTACTCGCAAGACTTACGAGTAACAAACCTAGTTACTACTACATGCAGGCTTTAATCAAAGGAGAAGGCTCAAAGGTTATTTTCAGCATAAAGCAAGTTTTATTTGCAATAAATAATAGTTTGAAGGCAGTTTTAACAATCTGAATTTTATTTGCATAAATAACAGCGATACAATAAGTAACAACATAAAGACATCCTAGAGATGACTAACCCAATAGCCATCACAACAATAGCACGAGTTACCCACTCGTACCACCCATGCCAAGTTTTAATTTTAAAAGGTTGTAGTCTAGTTCTCACGGGGCGTATCCGAGCATGTCCATAACCTAGGACGAGGCTATTCGAATAGTTCAAAACCCTGCAGGGGTATACCAATGTACCCACACTTCAGACCGCCTTTTTGCCACAAAAGCACACTTCCGAAGGTATGCCGACACAGCTAAGTTTTAAGAGACACTTGTAAGATCGAGGAGGCCGACTAGAGGGGGGTGAATAGGCGTTTTAAAACTTCTATGCGTTAAAACCGAATTCTAATGCGGAAGCTAAATACAATTCGGTTTAGCACAATTTAAGCCTAAAACAACTAGGTTCAACTAAGTGCACCAACACTACAAGTCAATAATAAATAGAGCAATTTAGCAAAGACTTGTAAACTATCAACTAATGATATGATCAATAAAATACATACAAGATAGCAAATATACAAATGAATAAGCAATTATACAATGAATATAAATTGCACAATGTAAAGTAGGCATTCATACACAATGAATGTAAATACAATAGTAAGGCAATAGAGATCACAACACAAAGACACGTCGATGTTTTACCGTGGTGGTCGGAGACTTGCCGGTCTCCCCTAATCCACGTTGAGGGAAACCCAAACCAATTGGGCCGGCTCCACAAATTAAGCCTTCCTCCGAGGTATCAACACCTCGCTCCACTAGGGTTGCTCTTACTCCACTCCGGAGATGGCGAGCACCAAGCCACTCACAAACACCGGGCCTTCTCACAAGCTTCACTTGAGAAGATCACCGGACCACGACGCCTCCACGCCGTCTAGGTGTCGGCAAACACCAAGAGTAACAAGTCTCCAACTTTCACTTGAACCAATCAAGTGTCAAAGCTCTCGTGGATACTAAATCCACCACATAATGCAACACATGCAATAGGATTTGCCTCTCAAACCTCACTAAGTGCAACACATACACAAATAGGAGTAGAGGGCTTGCTCTTAGCTCAAAGGAACTCAATGGGATGCCAAAAATTGTCTCTCAACCGGCCAAGGGGGTATTTATAGCCCCCAAACCAAAAACTAGCCGTTTGGAGACGAAACAGCCAAAAACTAGCCGTTACAGCCTTTTGCGGTCGTACCGCACTCACAAGGGGCGGTACTACCGTTCTGCGGTACTACCGCAGTTATACGGGCGGTACTACCGCAACCCGATTTTCAGCACAGACGATACTCGGTAAAAAGGTCATAACTTTTGACTCCGATGTCGGAATTGAGTGATCTTGGACTCTATTGAAAGCTTATTCAGAGGGCTACACAACACACCTATTTGATTGATCTCAAACACATTTGATCAAATCAAAAAGTACAACTCAAAAGAGCCACTACCATGGTCTAAGTCCAAAGAAATAGCAACATGCAATCTTAGACCATGTCAAGGGAATACACATGAATCTTAGTCATTTGCAAAACACATTTGCAAACTTAGATCATGCCACAAGGAGTAGGTACATGGACTTCAATCATTTGCAAAGCATAGTCACATGTTACAAGGATTAAACGCATGAGCCTCGACTATTTGCAAAACACATTCGCAAATAATAGCATCATGCCACGGTGAGCTAGAGCAAGCAAGATTGAGCTATCAACACATGATGAGACTCAAGCTACTAGACAAGACCCCTCTTAATAGTACGGCAACCTATACTAGCAATCCGGTCTTCCAACCAAACACCAAGACCGGTAAAAGACTAGGAACACATCCTTAGCCCTAGCTAGTCATACCTTTGCCTTGAGCATCTTCTTGAAGGTTGATGACGCACATCTTCACTTCAAGTCCGGGTCATCGTCTTGATATGCATCAACCCATGATGCATCCTTTACTTGACCTCAATCAACATATGATGAGTCTTCTCTTGACTTGATGATCAACTCATGATCATCTCTTCTTCGAGATCTTGATATGCATCAACACATGATGCATCCTCTTCTTGAATCTTGACTCGATGACGATCAACTCATGATCCATCCAAAGTCTTCATCACCCTGGAACATAACCTATTCATCCAACTCATGGAAAATGTTAGTTCCACAATGTCATTAACATTAATTACCAAGATATACCTGCATAAATGCTTTTGAACAAGCCATTACTAAAGGTGCGGTATTACCGCCAACTAGCATCCGGTAATACCGCTCTCCGGTAGTACCGTTTCTCAGATGCGGTACTACCGATTTCCAGAGGCTCGAGAAATACAGAAAAATACCTTCTCTGGAATTTACATACCGCCAACATACTTGCGGTCATACCGCTACGTGGTAGTTCCGCCACATGAACTCCGGTACTACCGCTCCACCTCAGAGCAAACCAAGTCCAAAAAGCAATGCTACTGGAATTTTCATACCGCACAGAAATCGGTACATCCGCGGTGCGGTACTACCGCGCATACAACGCCGGTACTACCGCATTTCCAGAAGCTTTTCGAAATGCAATGCATGACTCCTTTGTCTTGAGCAATGTTGATCTCTTATCACCTTTGCATTTCCTTTTCATGTCACTATTCAAACTCCGGGACTAAGCCTTGAAAACATCTTAGCACACACATTAGTCCCACAACATAATTGCAAATAATTGAATATAAAGTGACATGAGTATATATGAACTACATAAGTTATATATACCAAGAGTATATACGAACTACAAGTTGTATATACTAAATATGAGTGTATACGAACTACACAAGTTATATATACTCATATGAATATATTAACTACACAAGTTAAAATATATTCAAGGATATATGAGCATCAATGAACTACACAAGTCTCATATGCTCTCATATACTCATATGAATATATTAACTACACAAGTTAAATATATTCAAGGATATGTTTCAAAGTAAAGATCCTTAATATATGTGGAAAGAGAATATGGATCAATACTAATGAAACCACAAAATATAGAATGAACTCCCCCTAAATGTGTACATACATAAATGTGTAATGGAAACATATGCACATATCCAAGTTAACCTTTTTGGTGGAGTTTAACCTATATTTTGGATCCGAGGAATGCAACAAGATATAATAATAAGAAGTAGAATGCATACCTCTTGTATTTTCATCTTTATATCCAAACGAGACTAAGCAATAGATAATCAATAGAATTGTTAGTCTCACAAATAGATTTGTCATTAATGAATACATACCTGTTTGGATTTTTGCTTTTATATCCAAGCTGAGACTAAACTTGATATAACAATAGGAGTGTTAGTCTCACAAGTGCATTTGTCATTAATCACTTAATCACTTTGCATGTCTTCATGATTTTCACCTTTATATCCAAATAAGACTACACAATATGTATATCAATAAAGGTGTTAGTCTCCCAATTAGATTTATCATTAATCACCAAAACTCCATTACCACATAATGGCGGGTCTAGATCTTTCAACACTTCCAATATTGTGTATTAACTACGAGCCACTTGTATGGATAAAATCCATACGCTTACATGGTAAAGCCGAAAAGACAACTACCCACAAAGGGTAAAGCTTTTCGAACAACTACCATGCTCCCAACACCATCCCTCCTACGACCCCCTGCGACACGGAGCCAATACACGCCAAAGTACTAAGTCAAGAGAGGTCCCATACTCTCTAGTGTGGTTAGCACGCAAAATGCTCAGTACGGTGGCGCAAGTAACTCGGTCCTTATTGACCCGGGCACCATTCCAGTCACACCCAAAAGCACACCAACATACCGTTGTGCCCAAGTCCAAATCATTTTATTTTCAGTTTTTAGTTTTCGCAAGTAAACACAGCACAAAGGCTAAATCATAGAGTCATAATAAGTTTGTGTGATCAAGGTTATCGACTAAGTCGATAACCGCCCAATTCTACCGGTAACTAAGCATTGCTAAGCATCATATCGTAAAGACAAATAAAAGACCATAAATCATTCACCGGGCTCTAATTCACTAGTGAGGATATTAATCTATGGCAGTGGCGGGGGTGAACAATTTCAGGGAAACTATGCGATAGGATTAGCTACCTCTAATCGACAAAATTAATCTTGACAAAAAGAAGCATGCATACTTAGGTTTTGCGAACAAGATATTAGACTTTGAAAGTAATGAGAGCAATATGATCAAATGATGTTACATCTGCTTGCCTTTGTTTGCTGGAACTCTGGACACTCTCAAGATCACTTCGGTTGCGCTCCCGAATCATCGTCATCTAACGAAAAGAACCGACAAAGCAAAAGCATCGAATAAATACCAAAATTCAAAGAGTATCCAAAAATTAATAACACAGAAGATAGATTATGATTTTAGATAAATTTAAAGACACAAATTATTGGACTTGAAGTTGATTTGAATTGGTTACAAATTTTTGGAGTTTAAGATTATGGCCTAAGGTCTACTGATATGGGAGAGATTATCTAAAGCTTAGGTGATGATATTTTCCTTAACAGGCTACCTAATACTCACAAACACTCTCTTCCCATGCATTCTATGTATACAACCACGATAATCATACAGTCAAAATCAATCCTCTTATAAGCTCTCATGATTAAATTAGTTATTACTTCCTATAATCACAACAATGGTCTAGAGTTTAAACACTAAAGGCACTCACTACCCTCTAGTTACTTGAATAAACCTTATTATACCATTCTCTAGTTAACATTCGGATCACTTGATTTAATTGATTTAGTTCAGCCACTGATTATTACTATCTGAAAACACAACTTATCAATTGAGTAGTTAAAAACTAACTAGAATGGCCTACTACCAGAACTAAAAACTCCTAAGAAAGAAATCCTGCTGAGGACTGAGATTATCTCCAATAAGATTATGAAGTTTCCCCAACACATGGCCTTGGGAGATGTTGGCCTGACCCTACTGCAGATCTTCCAAAGGTGCCATACAAACCCATTGCTATCCAGATCATGCGATCCAACTGACTAATACAGTCCGACAATACAACTTATCAAAGTGCAACTTCAACTGTAAGTCAATCAGTAAGACTAGTATTGACTCATCAACTACTGGAACTAGTCCTACTATCAAAGAGCCTAAAAAGACACAGAGAGATTGAGCAAGAGTGGGAGCTTCTGCTAGATGAAGTCCACAACACAGCCACACTGATGGTTTCAAGGTTTTCAATTCTATACTTGCTTTCAATTAGGTTTGTTTCCTGACAGCTTAAGTGTATAAAATGGCTAAATAGATCCACAATCCTTCTAACTACTAGTGTTAGAGTATCAATAGTCTACTGACAAAACCAGTTTTCACCATTCTCTGTTAATTCAACACAAAAATTTCAGAAATGAAGTGCTTCAGACTAACTTCTTTCAACACTCAACTTCAATTTTTGCTAAACCATTTAGGTGACCTAAATACATTGACATATCTGATTAGCAGCAAACAGTTTGGTTTAAGAGAGTGGGCCCCACTGTCAGCCACAGGAAGCGCAAGGGAGGAACAGGGGAGGCTCTGGCCGAAATGGGGCTGTGGTCGTCGCCGGCGGTGGAGCTGCGGCGAGGCGGTGGCGAGGGCTAAAATGGGTCGCCCAGAGGCTACAGGAGCCAGGGTGGCAACTTGGTGGCACGGGCGGCACTGTGGTGGCGCGGCGATGGCGAGCGGCGGCCGGCCGAGGAGGTGGAAAGGGGCGCCCGCGCTGGAGGGGAAGGGGGTGGAAACTAGGGCGCGCATGGGCACCAGGGGGTTACCTGGAGCAGGCCGGGGTGGTCGGTGATGACGGAGAGTGGCCGGAGTGTGCTGGCGACGACGAGCCGACGATGGCGCGGGGTGGTCACCGTGGTCCGTGGAGGGGTCCCTGGAGAGAAAGAGGGCACAAGTGAGTGGTCGGGGAAGGTCAAGGGAGACTAGAAGGTGCTCAGGGAGGGAGGAATTGAGCTGGGGCTCGCCGGAGAAGACATGGCGGCGGAGAAGGCGGTGGAGGCCGGAGTCGGAGAAGAAACCGTGCGCGCGGCTCCTCGGTGGCGGTTTCTCCAAATTGGCCGAGGGGTCTTGCTCCTCTAGGTGAAGGGCACGCCGTGACGCGGTCGTGGGTGGTCAGGGGCCGCCGGAGCAGCCGGAAAGCTTGGAGGCGGCGCGGCCATGGCGAAATGGCATTCAGAACTTGGTTCAAGCTCTGGAGAAGAGATAGGGTGGGATGGATAGGAGACCGGGGCGAAGAGAGGTCAGGCGAGCTCAGGAGCCTCCTTTTGTAGGCGGAAATGGCGGAGGACTCGATGATGGCAGCGATGGCATCGTCAGCCGGATGCGACAGCGGCATGGGCGACGTTCGATTGAGCGCGACTGGAGCAGTTGCGTGGCGCGCATGCGGTTCAACTATTGGCATCGTGGCGGGAGCGGTCGTTGCGGGCGAGGTGAGGCGCGCGAGAAAACCGCGGGCGGTTTGGTGACGCTGGCGAGGAGACGAGCGGGCGCAAGGGCGCGTGTCCCCGGTGCCCAAGCGAGCTGCTGGCGCGAAGGCATGCCGTGGAGGAAGAACGCTGACGACGGGGGCCCACAGGTAAGTGAGAGGGGAGGGGTAAGGTGGTGCGGTGGAGACAGGTTGCTTTAGGTGCGGTCCGGGTTGAGTCGGAGGAACAGTGAGTTAGAGATTTTGTTTTCCTGAAAAAAAAAGCTGAGGTGTTTAGGTAATTTTTAGACAAAGCAAAATAGCTCCGAAAAATATGGAATTTTTAAGGGAGGCTGAAAATATAGAGAAGATTATTCTGTAAATTTTCTAGGGTTTTTCTTGCAGTACATTTTCTCCTAAAATTATTTTAAGTGCATGTTCTTGAAGTTTGACTTTCAAATTTCTTGTTTGACCAACTGTTTTAAAATAGAAAATTATTTCTAGAAATTTGTGAACTTTTGAAGGTGAGTTTATAAAGTGTTACAAAACTTACAAAAAATACTTCCAGGCACTGTTCACAAATTTTGTTTGTATTTTAAATTCAAATTCAAAAATAACATGCAAAAAGAAAAGAAACCAAATGATCCTCCAAAATTTTCAGAAAATTCAACAAGTAAGACAGAGCAGTTGAATCCAAATAAGGTATTCCCACATCTGAAACCTTTTTAGCTTTGCCCCAAATTCAAGTTGGACTTTTGAATTGGAGAAGGGGTATTGGATTACTAGGTTTCAACATATTTGCTTTGCAATAAAAGTTTTAAAAAAATCCAAAATTTCACAAATGCACATTGGATGCTTACCTAATCCAACTTAAGGATTTTGGGCTGTTACACAAACCTCGTGGTATTGGGTCGGACCAACTCTCCACTAATCTTCGCTTTCATCTCTGCATGCAACCTACCATGATTGTAGAAGAATCTACAAATCCTCTTGGCGCTGCGGACCACTTTGTCAATTTCATTGAAACGACAAATCTCTTTGAGCATAAGGTTCACGGTATGGGCAGCACATGGTTTCCACACAATGTGGGGGTACTCCTTGGTGATATGAAAGTATGCTTTCTTGTAGTTTGAACCATTGTCTGTGATAATCTGAACATCTGACTCATGGCTAATCTCATCTACAATCACCTCTTTGATCCGATCATACAAAAAATCAGCATTCTGAATTTGACCAGTTGCATTGACAAACTTGTAGAAGAACATGCAGTCATTGCAGTAAACCATGAAGTTGATGATGCTCATTGAGGTAGGTTATGTCCAAGAATCACACATGATAGTAACACCAAATTTTTCCCAATCCTTTTTTAATTGCTCCACACACTTTTCTAGCTCATTAAAGTTGCCTTGTAGGTAGCATCCATCAATTTCAGACCCTTTAGGGATGTGAGCACCTTTACCGAGATGTTGAGGTGACTTCACTGCACCTCTGAAGTATGAGCAGTTGGCTTTCTTTTCAGGAATGTTATTGCCATGAAACCACTTTGTTCAAGCTCTGCCAATGTCCTCGTTAGCTATCTTGTTGAACATTGTGTCCACATGAGATTGCACAAATGTTCTACTACATGACACATCCGCATCATAGACTCTACCGATAGCCCCTGCATTGCGAAACATCATACCAATTTAGCCACTATTACCAGCACAACTAGTAGCACCACTGCCACTACCACTACCACTTGCACTGCCATGCTCGACTGTGCCACTCCTCCCCTGCAGTCCCTGGCGAAAGTGTAGATCCCTCATTGAAGCAGCCAATGCCATTTGCATTTTGTCATCATCGTCATCATCAACTGGTGCATGCTGATCCACCCCTTGCATAAGCTCATCCTCGATTCTGAGTTTAAGCTCCTTTGCATCTCTTCTCTTTTGTTTGCCTTCCCTTATGGCTCTCCTCATTGCATCTCGAACATCTGGCGGCACAACATTGCATGACATGACATTCCATGATATGCCGCCTAGGTGCTCCCTCAGCCGAGTCACACCTCCACCTTTCTTCATCCAATAGCAGTATCGATACTTGAACCTAGCACCAACTCTCAGCCCATGATTTCAGACATTCTCAATGTTTGCATCATCTATAATTCCTACAATCAATAACCATCAATGAGTACTCCACCGGACAGCAATCAACAACAATCAAAAGCCAAATCCACTTGATTTACCTAAATCCTCTACTACAGCAGTGCTCGTTGTGGCCCCCCCATCCGTGCCACTTCCTCTGACGCCTCCGCCATCCGTGCCACCCCGCCTACCACCATCCCCAGCATTCCCACTTCCTCTGCCGCTTCCGCCACCAGCGACTGGGTTGCTACCACGGCCATCTGTGTCTTGACCCCTGCTGCAGACTCACAAGGTCAGGAGTCGGGACTCAGGAGCCCCGTCCATGCCCCTAGCGAGTGGAGAAGAGAGGAAGAAGATGAGAGATAGGGAGAGGAGTAGGCAGTACTCGGGAGGTCGGGAGTCGAGACTCAGGAGCTCACCTCACGAAGTGGAGGTGCCGTTGACTGAGCCGCTGCCGAAGCCGTCGCTGCCGAGGGAGAGAAGCCATTGCTGAAGCCACTACCGAAGGTCGTCATGCCCAGAGATAGTAGGCGCTGACGAAGGAACTCATGGCTAGGGAGAGTAGGAGCCGCAGAGGGACCTCACGGCTGGGGAAAACACGCAGGTGAGGGTAGGGAGCACAGAGAGCCGGTTGGGCTGAAGGGATGGACCTCGCGTCCTCGCCTCAGCTTAGACCAAAGACGCACCACCGAAATCACCTCCGCGCGCGATCGATTCGGAGTTAGGGCATAGTGAGAGAAGGGGATAGGAGGATGAAGGTTCTGTTCGGATGGGCCGGGCTGTGATTTCAAATTGGGCCAAATTTTTTTTGCCTTGTATTGTTTCTTACCAGGTCACACTGGTAAAACTGAAAATCGCTAGTAACCGCCAAAATTTTGGCGAAAATATTTTCACTGTACACATGAAGAAGAGCAGGATCAACAACAAATGACAGAGTTATTCTAATGTGCTTTAAGAAATCTGTTCCATCAAAGAGCGAATAGGCGAGCTGGTTGAAATGACCTGAATTTACACAAAAAAAATTTACGCAAATTTTCTCAAAAACAATAATTCAGAATGACTGTTAAGGGACTAATATAATTCTCACTTTGAACAAAAATAGTTGCTGTGGCCCAAGTCAGTTCGCCACACTCTCCCCTTCCCATGGTTATCGCTAGTGATTGATGGTTGATGCCCGCGTGATTTAGTACCTTGGAATATGAAAATTATATAATTGTAAGTCCTATCTCAAGTTAGATCTAGATAAATTTTTGCAAAGACGCATAAGAATTAGCAAAACCCTTCCTGTTCAATCGATTCTTTTTTATTAATGGCCCAGTTCACAAGTTAGCACATGAACAATCATGTTCGTTTCACAAAATGGTACATCACAAATAGGTATGCAGTCTTGGAGAGATCAACTTAAGCCTAAGGCACCATCAGCATGCATCACATTGCTTGACCACTAGAGGGAAAAGAAAATCCTGCTCACAAGTACAACGTTTGACAATACTAATAACTTCACTTGTGGGGATTGGATGTCCACCCTCATATATTGTGTTAGCGGCAGTGCTGTTTTTGCAATAGCTCAAGACTTGATAGTGCGCCTAGGTACCTGCATAGAATGCAAAGCAGCAACTGAGAAATGTGTAGTCCTTACTCGATCATA
This sequence comes from Ampelocalamus luodianensis, assembly GCA_036346255.1. Taxonomy (NCBI): domain Eukaryota; kingdom Viridiplantae; phylum Streptophyta; class Magnoliopsida; order Poales; family Poaceae; genus Ampelocalamus; species Ampelocalamus luodianensis. Next base: position 40,705,717 of record CM070634.1, on the reverse strand, counting down.
CAACATAACAGGCAAAATGGATTTAAGAAAGTGTATCATAACAGCCAACCATTAGGTTTAATTGGGATCAATTTGCAATATCTTAACATAGATGCCCTGGGAACTAGTATGTTTCTTACCGCAGTGAATATTACTAACCTTAAAGGCTGGAGGGCATGTCCCCCTGCCGGCCCTGCCCACGTCGCCCTCAAATCGGCGTCCATCCGATCGCGCCCGCAAGCGCTCCTGCCCGTCTGATTTCGCCCGGGGCGTTCGCTTCCTCGCGAGGGCCAGCCAGTGCGCCACGTCGCCGCGAGAGCTGCTTAACGTCGCGCCGAAGTCCAGAGCCTTCCTCCCGTCTCCTCTCGAGTGCGCTTCCTCCCCTCCGCCTCCCACGCCCTCCTGCTGCTCGCCTCTTCCCCGCCGCCTCCCACGCTTCCCTCCAGCGCCGTCCCTCCTCTCATCCCCGACAAAATCCATCTCCTCCTCGCGCTCGCTCGAGCCCCGCGCCGCGCGGACCAGCCGCTCCCCCTTTCCACCTCTCGTTCCCCTCCCCCCGGCTCTCCCTCCGCCCGCCGCCTCCCACGCTTCCCTCCGGCGCCGTCTGTCCCTCCAGCGCCCTCCCTCCTCTCTCATCCCCGGCAAATTCGTCTCCTCCTCGCGCCCGTCGGCAGCCTTCGGATCGCGCCGCGATGGTGTTGGACCGTTCAATTGCCTGCGCGCCCCTCGCTGCGCTCGCCCGGTCAGCCGGGACCTGCCTCGCGCTCGCGTGGTCATGGCTTAACCCTTATCCCCTTTTGCGCCGCTGCCATTTCTTTTCCGCCCTCTGCGCGCCGGCGCGCTTTCCTTCGCGCCGTTTGCCTCCGTCCTCTTGCCTGCTTCCCTTCCTCGCGCTCGCGTGGTCATGGCTTCTCCCTTATCCCCTTTTGCGCCGCCGCCATTTCTTCTCCGCCCACTGCTCTCCCGTGCGCGCCTCCGTCCTCTTGCCCGCTTCATTCTTCCCATGCGTCTCGCCGGCGATGCCTCGCCGCTCCCTGTCCGGAACACCGTCCTTTCCCCGGTGAGTCTTGCTTCGATTCATCTACGTTTGAGCACCCCAAAGGCCTCCCCTTTCTTCCCCCGCCATTCTTTTACAATCTCCGTTGGCCGGCCGCCGTCGCCGCATCCGCCGCCGGCGAGCTAGCCCGGCCGCCGCCATGTTTGACCCCTGTTCTGGCCTCTGCTTCCCTCCTCCTCTCTCTCTGTGGCTCGCTCTCTCTGGCACCTGATATACGAGTCATCCAGAGGATATCGTAATTCGTAGGTGTAGGAGTTACATGATGTACAACAATGGACGGCGTTGTTGTGAGATGTATTGGTAGAAGGGGATTGGAATTACCAGCAAAAGCATAAGGTATTGCTTTGTTTTCCTGATTAGCACTCAATCTATTAGAATTTGTAGATCACCTGAGTTTTGCAGTTCTACAATTCTACCGATTTGTTAAACCTGTATGCTCTGTTGGTCAGCTGAAAACATTATTTTCCTTCTCAGATTATTTGTCTGATGCTTGTGAATAGAACTAATGCCAAACTCATTGTACCCTTCGTCGGGTAGTTAATCAACTGTATGCTCTGTTGGTCAGCTGAAGACATTATTTTCCTTCTCAGATTATTTGTCTGATGGTTGTGAATAAAACTAATGCCAAACTCATTGTACCCTTCGTCGTGTAGTTAATCAGGGTGAATGCATCCCTATTTCTCTTGCCATTAGTGTTCCATCAGAGTGATTTAGTTATGGCTATTTCTTAGTGCTTAGCCATCAATGAATCACACATGTTCCCATTATTCGTCCTTTTTAGTTTTATATAGTATGCAGCTGGTACGCATAGGTTACAACGAGCTTTACGTCAACAAATGTTAATTTTTTTGTTTCATAACAATCTAGATTTTGTGTCAAATAGGCGTATAGGGATTTTTACCCATAGCTGTTGGTCACTCAGCAAGAATTTTTAGCAAGTAGTATCTATGTTCATTGCTATGCTAATTCTACCTGTGTTATGAATCTGTTAATGAAAAAAAAAGTTATTTGTTTCATAACAATCTAGATTTTGTGTCAAAGAAGCGTATGGAGATTGTTTACCCATAACTGCCGGTCGCTTGGTCCTGAGATGTATTTGTCTACCATTTTTCCCCTTTAGGTACCATCATCAAGAATTGTTGGTAGGTAAAATCTATGTTGATTGCTATGCTAATTCTACCTGTGTGTTATGAAGCTGTTAATTAAAAATAAGAGTCACAATCTTTTGAACGTGTCTGTTAGACAGCATATGAGCAACATTGTTTCTATTGCTCATCCTGCCATCTTTGTACCGAACCAACTCCTGATCCACAGGTTCGCACTAGGATTAGACATTAGTTCTATTATGTACACAACATGCTTCCAGCTACTATAGCTGCATATCTGTAGATAGCACATGTCCATTTTCCTTCCATCCAGCCACCTCACTTTTGCTTACTTTGTGTTCGCTTGCTTGAGTATGTACAAACCAAAATTACCAGGTTTCCACTTCTGTTACTTGTTGTATGATGAACCATTTGTTAGTTGTTACTATGAAATTGAGCTAATTTTCTACAATTTGGTTTGCCTGTGTTCTTTGAATTGAGTTGCTTATTGTTCAAGTTTGCCATTGCCTCTTTCAGAATTAATGGTATAGTTCACAGACTGTCAGGATACACAAATTTATCAGTTGGACATCTGACAATGTCTTTTCAATAGGTTCTCACTTCTCAATGACTTAATGAGATAACGAGAGGAGATGCACTGAATCTAAAACATGTGCGTCATGACATGCCTGTTAGGTTCTTTAAACAAACGCCATTTTCTCATGTCACTGATCAGATGAAATTTTATTACAGTACAATAAATTTTATTTTATCTCTGCTTTTGGGTACAACTGGTTGGATTATGCTTAATCCTAGGATACACTCTTAATCCTATCAACTACTGTCAGTGTGGTGTTCGGCATCCAGAACATTCATCTGTTCTGAATATCAGATACACTGCACATATAAATGGTTAGTTGCCATGATTGGTTTTATCCATGTTGGCAAAACTAGGGCTTGCAGATTTGCTAGGCCACAGTTCATATTCCTCCAATGGGTCCTCTTGCTACCACGAAAACAAGTGAATTTGCAATTACTACTTCTGCTAACAAATCAAGGTTTCCAAATTGAATGTGCAACTAATATAGGGGAATTATCATATTATTACTATGTGTTAGTGTGCTGTGAACTACACACCTGCCATAAAGTAGATCACCATCACATCAGAAGTTTTAGAATTGTAGTATTTTCGGAAGGCTTATTAGACACAGATGCTTATTGTTTGCGCTTTGTTTGATTTATGACATTGATCATCACACGGGAATCAGTACCAAATTCTGGAGAGATCAATGTCATATTGAATTATGACTAATATAAGGAAATGATCAGAAATAATGCTTTGTGCTGTTCAGCTATCCTAAAAGTTAAATATGAACCTCTATAGTCCTCCTCCTTGCACCAAAAAATGAATGTTACCTGAATCTGTTTTCCTTATTGCAGGATGGACCTTATATATATATATATATATATATATATATATATATATATATATATATATATATATATATATTGAGATCTGCATTTGCACAAGAATACATGATTACCGTGCTGATTTAGCTATCGGCTTAGGTACCCACATTTTCAAGTTTCTTTAACATTCAATTCAGTTGCGGTTCCTGTTCATTATGCCTATCTACTACTAATTTGTACATGTATCAATTATGTTTCTTTAACGTTCATTTATCTTCCGTTTCCTATTCGTTATGCCTATCTAATACTAATTTGTACATGTTACAACTTAATATTAATATACTTATGTACAGCTAGGTTATCTATTGTTTGTGTAAAACTCACGTGTTGAAGTACAATTATCTAAACATGAACCTAAACACGGCATTGCACCTAACGATGATCCGTGTCGATACCGGTGAAAAAAATGCAAAAAAAATATATGTGTACCCCCAGAACCCTCACCCACACACACACATAGAACAACATCTTTGGTACATTTACAAACTCACATTGTATAGAAACCACACCTAACCGACGGTAGATATTTTGTTTCACACATATCAGTATCATCACTCGCTACAAAAAAAAAAATACAATACACACATAAAAATACCTGCTTTCCTCTGCCCTAACACCAGTTGCAGCCGCGCCATTGGCGCGGGTTTCATTCTAGTTAGAATTGAATCATGGAAGTTCCCCATGATTCTCATGCGTACGCTCCAACATGCTCTCTTCATCTCTTGGAGGAGGACGGAGACATGATTGGCATAATTCATACTTTTAAATATGGTTAGCCTTGTTATCTAATGTCCTATCAGTTCTTAAATGTTCCATTTTATTTTCTGTAAACTAGAGCAGCTAAGATGCACACAATCTTTTAGAGTTGGTTGTCTGCAGTACTAATTTTGGATTTTTAGTCCAGTGGCATCTACTATACATATATATAAGCAGAAGCATTCCATTCTAGTAAATTTGGTTGTTGGTATGGCATGATAGGACACGTTGAAAGATATGTAGCGATCTTGGAAATAAATTTGTTGTCAATGGAGACTGGCCCAAGAAAATGCAGGCAATCAGACTTGCTTGTGACGCACTCAATTTCTAGGATTAGTCCCTGCTCGGCCGTTGCCATGGTAGTAGTGCCGCCGGCGCCCAGGGTTTCTGAAAACCGGTTTAATTTTTTTTTTACTTTGGGTCACCGGTAGGACCGAAATGACCACCGAAATGACCGAAAATAGGAAAATTTCGGCCAAAATTTTCAAATTAAAATTTGAATTTTCCGAAGTTAAAATGAAAAGAAGATACAATTCAAGCAAAATTCCATCGACAACAGTAATTTCGGCCATTTTGAACTTTTACCTGGTCCGGTAGGACCGATTTTCAAAACCCCGGTGGTGACATTCTGAGGTCTTTGTTGGGCTGAGGTGTTACATACAATCATGACATAATAGTAATTCTAGAATTGATAGATGTCTACAAGAATATCTCTACTACTTAAAAATTAGAGTTGGTGGTCGTCTGTCCTCCCCTCCTCTTCTCTCAGCGCCAACATGTAGGCCCCCCTAGGTGTCTGTCGATTTCCCGTGTGTTTCTCTCGTGGCCTCCTCTCCACGCTGCCCCCAGCCCAACCGCTCCTCTCCCAATTCACACGCGGCCATGCCCCGACGCCAAAACTGCTCACCAGTTCCCTTCCCTTCCCCTCCCCATCGGCCATCGCCGCCCTCCCTCGCCCCTACCTCATATGCGCCGCTCAACTTTGGAACCTTGCAGGTCCATCTGGGCAACACCCCTCACAGCCTTACCCAGAGTGATTTCGAGTGGCTTAGCTCATCGAACAGATGGCTTCTCTAGCTCAGACATTGCTGTCTACGTATGTCACCCATTTCTCCCAGCCTTTTGCAGCTTACAACCTGGACATAATCTGGTGTTGAGTTACTGATTCTCCTTGCTTGCACTCTTCACCAGGTGAAGGACGTGCTGTTCTAGCCCGTGCGGAGGACGCCATGTTCTTCGTCAGGGCGGACAACGGCGCATGGATGCCTTGCGGGCCAAAGTGATCAGGCATCGTTCAGATCACCATGCAAGAACTCACGGCAAAAGGCCTGGTTGCTCAAGTAAGTAGTGATGCCATTTGTTAAGCAACATATAGCTACTCCGTGCCACTTGCTTGGTTGCTCAGGTTACCTTTATTCTTGCGGTGCTGTAGATTACTCCGCTGCCGATCTCAAGGATGGACTTTGAGAAGGTCCTTGCAAGGCAAAGGGCGACGGTGAGCAAGGAGGAGCTGGACGTGCATACGAGATTCACCAGAGTTTGGCGAAGAGGGATAAATGATCGATGCATCCAGAGTTTTACTGTCTATAAAATGGTTTGCAACTGGCTTTAGCTATTTGTAGGCTTGTATAGCTTTGTGTAAGCTTCCTCGGTGTTAGCCTTCTATTTTCTTCTTGTTTTGAATGCGCAGGCTTGATATGTTTACTTTTTTGGGTAAATCTTGGATGCTAATTAGGACTTGATACGTTATACTACATTGATACTATTCACTTATGTATGCCAACACTTGGTATCAACGTGTCACATCCCCATTTTTTATTAATGGAATTAAGATGCATAACATGAGCATGCATATCATTTTTGGAGCATATGCACAAAGACTTGCATTTCAAAATTCAAACCAAGTTTAAACCTACAACACAAATCAAAGCTCCAAATGAAAATAGAGTTAAAACTTGTGATCATCATTGGGAAATAATTTATTTAAACCTTATAATATTTATCATGAATAAATATATTTTTTTTCCAAATTTTTAGACACCAAATCAACCCACAGAAAATTCAAACTCATTTCAAAAGCCTTTACTGCGAAGGAATAAAAATCAAGCAAGTAAATCATGAAAAGTGAGGTTTTAAAATTTATATGTGAGCTAGGTCACTCCAGGAACCTCTCTGGAAATTTCAGATTTTTAGGAATTTTTGTGCTATTTTTAAAAAACCTCTGATCAAAATTGAAACAATAGAAATCCAAATCAGTCAAAGCTCACTGTTCCTCTGGCTTTCGCCACACCAGAGCCTGACTCACACCAATTGACTTGGCTGAACTGCCGAGCTACTGCGCTGCACCGGGGTCGGGCCCAAGCCGCCTTGTGCCTCTGTCAATGTGGCCCCACCTATTAGGAGCTTCTTCCCCGAGTCGCTGTCGCTGCACAGGGTGCGCCCGCCATGTCGCCGCCACATGCTGTGCATTCCGTTCACGCTGTGACCGCACTGCCCAAACCCACCTATATATCCCAGGGCATCACCAGCTAATTTCGTCGCCATTCCCGTCACTCTCCCGAGCTAAAACCACCTCGGGTACCTCCTTCTCCCCCACTTTCCCTTTCGGAGCACAGGGGAAAGGAAGCTACCTTGTGCTCGTTTCTTCGGTAAATTTCATTCCACCGCGTCCATGAGCTCTTGCGTTCGTCACCGTTTCCATTTTTTCTTATGTCGACCTTTGTTCTCGTTCGTAGCTCGCGAAGCATGACCGTGCCATTGGCAATTCCGGAGCGCGCACCGAGCGGCATCCTTTTTGGTCATCTTCTTCTCGGGTGAGCTTCTTGATTAATATTGCACGTCACATCGTGTCTTTGAGCATGATTAAGAAAATCCCTCAACTAATTTGGGCAATGCATGGCAGGATTTCTGGGATTTGGGTCTTGTCCCAAGTTTCGGCTGAAAGCACTGTTCATCATCTTTTGTTGATCTTGGTATGTAATTTCCCAATTCCTTCTTGTGTAACAATCTTCTGGTAGCACTCAAGCTCATCCTATCTCCCTTTTTCAATCTAGTTGCCCAGAGCGCCCCCTCCTTGTGAGCTGCACCGCCGCCATCCGCCATTGCTGTGGACAAGCTTCCTCCAAGCTTCCCCGGTTTTCTCCTCCCATTGGTAAGCTCCCCATGACTGACTAATGGCTTAAGCATGCGATGCTTTGCATGAAATTGCACTGTGGCATCACATGCATCTTTGTTGTATTTGCACCACCGCCTATCTCCGGCTCGCCGCCGGTATAGGCCATCTCTGCCGCCGCCACAGCCACCAGGAGGTGCGTAAACTTATTAGGATTCCATTCATTCCCTTGGTTCGTGCCGCCGTGGCCGGAAACGCCTCCGGGGCTCTGGCTAAGTTCGAGCTCATGGGAGCTCTGTTTTTCGGAGCGTCCGACCAGTACTGTAGCTGGCCATTAGGGATAAGCGCAGTCATTAGCAATTAATGACTAGATCTTTGTCGGAAATCCACGTTAATGGTTGGCTTTGGTGGTATGATAGGTGGGCCCGTAGGTTAAGTGGGTTAGTTCATGGGCCATGGACCAGTGAACCCAGTGCACGTGGGTTGTCCACGCACTATTTTTGTGGGCCACGCCACTGACGGGTGGGGCCCAGATGTCAGAACATTTATTTGGGAAATTAAATGAAATTGAAATTAAAATGCACGGGACCCTACTGTCAGAGACTGAGGCTAGGTTAGCTTTGGTAGAAAAACTATTAAATGCTTTAGAAAATTCGGAATACATTAATTTGTACACTAAAAATTCTTTAAACTTAAAAAATGCATAACTAATTCAAATTGACTCCAAATCCAGTGAAACCAATTTTGATAATTTTTATTTTGAATGAAATTTAATTGAACTAGTTTTGAAATATATCTCTATCACAGAAAATATAGTTTTTGGAAATTGATCTTTAATCGAATTATTTTTATACTAGAAAATGCTATTGACTTTGAAAATTCATAACTAATTCTTATGAACTCCAAATGAGATGAACCAAGTTATTTTGATCTTATAATTTTATTCTCTATTTATCTATGTAATCCTTTTCTCCACCACTGCTCTACAAAATATTACTAAATAATTAAAATCTGATAAACAGTAGCAGATCACATTCTTCAGCTTTTTCCAATGCTGTTTTTCAAACTGCTACAACTCTCACATGCTAAATCCAAATAAAATAATTATTTTACCTAAATTCATATAAAATCATGATCTAGCCATTGTAGGAATTTCATGCAATTTGGAGCAATTAGATGTTTTTGGCTTTTCTGGATGTTTATTCGATATCGTTTTCTATAGAATCTGAAGTGCCCGACGTGAATGATTACGCCACCGAAAGCGAGCAACTTGAATTCCAGTAAGGCAAGTATCATTTGAACTTTATTTTACATTATATTGATCCCAGTTTTTGTTGAGTTAGTATTTTGAAATGCAGTGTTATTGCTTGCATGCTATTTTGTTATGTCGGTATTTTTGTGAGTTGTAGATAGTTATGTCCAACTCATGCTTTTATCCTTGTTAATTCTAGCACATATATGCTTAAGATAGTTGTGTGTGATGATGTATGTATAATATGTAATTTTCAGTGAGAGTCGATTCAGAAAGCTTCAGTTTTGTACGCACGCTTCACACAATATGGAAATTGTTTCATTCAAAATATGAGATTCTGTTGTAACGCACGAACATCCTACTAGTTTAATTAAGATAACAGTTCGTCCAACAGATTGACGCGAATATCCAAGTTGTTGTTTAATTGATATGATTTCTCAGAGATACACCTTGTATGGCTTGACCTGTGATTTACATGTGTCCAAAACCTGAATTATCTCTGATCTCTTCAATTTTCTTACCTATATAAAAATCTAAATGAAACACCTTGGAGCTGGTTTGGACCAGTGGTCAGTCGAAACGAATTGATTTCCAATGTGTCACTATCTGTACCTCGACTTCACAGCACCCGAAATACCAGCAAACCTTCACATAAAGCAAACTTCTAAAGCCATACCACAACAAAATTTATCCTCCAAAACAGAAATTTTATTGTCTATCTGTCCATGATAGTAGATGCCATAGTTTGAAGGTAGCTAGCTACTCAAAACAGAAGCCATGTTGTGAAATCAAAGCAACTTGCAGGCAGCACATGTGCCCAACTATTACAAGGAATCAGCTGTGAAGACTTTTTGCTTCCTATCTGCGCTTGTTTTTAGCAAATAAAACAGCACACTTGAGAACTGAGAGTACATCAGATTAGAAGGCTCATCATATATATGTGTTGCTTCCTTCCTGTTCGGACTATGGGTTACAAGAATTTATAATCCTTTATCCTCCAAGACACGAAGAAAGCGTGTTAGAGCTAGGACAATTTGCATCCCCTTGCCCCCAAAGAGATAGAGAGAACATGTCCGAATGTGGGCATAGGAAGATCAGGAAATTCCATGATCCGTATTTCGTCAAATTCTTCCCTGCTGACTTCACAAGGCCTGTATACAGCTAGATGAGGTCTTGGTTGAGCCGAGTGACGGCCTTGTTCGTCGACTCGCAGCTCTTGGGGATTTTAAACTCCAGAGGTTCTTCATACTACAGTCAAAATTAAACATGAAAATAAAGATCTCGAGATGAACTGGAGTTTTCGGCTCATATTACCATATGAGTTTTCGGCTCATATTACCATATTGACGGCTGTAATAGCAATTTTAGCTCCCTCCCGACGTTACTGCCAACACTCGACACCTCGCCAAGTCCCGTCCCCAGGGGGCAGACTCCCCTAGTGCCCCTAGGGCACGACACTGTCCCCCGCGTACCACGTGGCAAATCCAAGCCCCTAGTGGCCGGACCTAGCTCGTCTGTGCCCGAGGAGCCAGACCTAGCTAGTCTGTGGGGCACTGTATTGCCGAGCACAATGCCCCTGGTGCACGGTGTTGTAGCAACAATACCAAACAGTAAAAAAAGGAGACCCCGATCATCACGAGGGGGAGCAGGGGATCCTCGAGAGAGGGGACCAGTACTAAGAGAAGTTAGTGTGTATTTATTGCCTTGGAAAAAAGTCCTCCTTGATTACATGTGATATGCTGCTATCTATAGCCTTCCGACCGGGGTATATAAGATTACAGATCTACCCCTAAAAAGACCCTATGCCTATAGGGGCCACAGGGATTTTTCCTTCCTCTACGCGTAACCTTCGGTCTATAGTGAACCCTCCTGGTCCTGGTCCATCCGGTCGGTGCACGCAGTGCACTAGTACCCCCCTCACTTTGCACCGTGTGGGGTGCTCCCGAGCCGAGGGGCCCCGGACACCCTTCGGTGCCCTCGAGGTGGCCTCGGGCAGGGTCCCAGGGTCCTCCTCACTCCTAGGTGTGACGCTCGGCTGTTTCCCCACGCCCTCTGGATCTTCTGAAGGTACACGCGGTACCATTTGGGGGAGGGGTGGCGAAGTGTGCCTTCTGCCTGTGGCCCTCGAGGGTCTCCCTGTAGCCTTTGTTGTAACATCCCAAAAATTCCAATTTTGGGAAAGTATAATGAAAATAGGTGAGAGAATGATTTTTAGCATGTTTTGTGTGTAAAACTATTTTTGCATGATTTTTGAACTGTTGCATAAATCAAATAGTGAATTTACATGCAAATAATAATTTGTAAGAATTTTTGAGAAAATCACATAATAGATAAAATCTTGAAACATTTGCACCAGAAACTATACTGTGTCAAAAGCCCTCACAAAAATTTTCATCAATTTTGGAGGTTGTTTGATAGGTTTAAAAATTTGGGCAAAATCTCAGCATTTTATGGAAATTTCGAATTCCATTTGAATTTCCCGCTCGCCCATTGGGTCGAATCCAAGATGGCCCAACATCGTTCACCCCGCTCCAAACCACGCCAACGGCCAACTCCCGCCTCCCTCTCCTGCTAACATGCTGGGACCGCATGCCAGCACCTGTCTTCTACCTCGCCTTTGTCCCCGTGCGCCAGCTCGCCCTCGCCAGCTCCACCGCTCACCCGGTGGTTTCAACCGCCACCCACAGTTTGGCGCCTCACATGCTCCCGCCACTTCCGCCTGCCTCGCCCATGCACATGCCCGTTGTTCGATATTACAAAAGAGGGCAAATGGAATAACATAAGTAGCATATTACACATATTTTATAGCGAGGTCCCACCTCAATCTACTCCTACAAAATGTCTAAAAGTGCTCACTATAAGTCCTACAGGTGAGCTCTAGACTAACTGCTGCAGTCTAGATGTCATAGTCACGCGGGGCAACTCTTGAGGACTCGAGGACAGCGGAGGGTGGAGTACTCTGGTGCTCGGTATCCTCATGTCCAACGTGGGAGGGGCGGTAGAGTTGCAGCGGCTGCGAAGACTCCACCATACCAGTGCAGATGGCCATCACCCGACGGCGATGTCTGGTCACTGACATACGGGGACATCGGGTACAGGACTAGAGGCGGATGATGGGCTGCGACAACTCCTTGGAGGGCTTTAGTACGACATCCTCCTCGTACAGTAGCTCCCAAGAGAAGAAGCCTTGGGCCATCATCGGAGTGATGCTGTCCTCCAAGGTATCGATCCTTCGGCGGGCCTCCAGTAGCTCACAAGACACCCGACGGAGATATCCATCCAGGGACCTCACGTAGCCAGTGAGGTGCAGGTGGGGAGTGAGGAACTGCCTCCCCTCCACCTAGTAGGAGTGCTCCTCCTACTCCAGAGCTCATGTCGGGAAGTGGAAGGACTCCTCCAGCTCCGGCAGCTCGTGCTGCAGGTGGACGATCGTGACATATGCTTCATCGAGTAGAGACATCCGGACCGTCGAACCTCTCCCGTAGCAATAGAAAGAAGAGTCTCCCAAGTGCCATCCCTGGATAAGTACCATGGTGAGGTACTTTGTGGATGCTGCACTCAAGGGTGCACTATAGACTGTATACTAGGGCGTATGCGGCCACTTGCACTACAACAAAAATATGTGTATAGCAACATAAATATCGCAACACAAAGTATAAGCGTTGCAGGACACTCATTGTGAATACAATGCGCATGAAATTCGTTGGGCCAGCCCACCATCTCCTATGTCCAAGGAAAAAATTTCTCACATATATTAAGCTTATTATCCCGACTGTTCCTGAGAATGGTCCCCATCCGCCCATCTCATTCCTTCCTCTTCCTCTAAGATAGTGTTGAGGAACCGTCGCTGGCGAGTCCAGTCCGAGCGATTACCTCGTAGACAAACTCAAAATCGTAAGAACAATGCATGAACACAAGAACAGAATAAGAGATAGAACACAGAGATGTAGGGGGACTTCTTGCTTCTCTTTATTCCTTCATTCATCGGTCAATCCTTTACAATGAATAGCACCCCCTATTTATAGGCTACGACCCTGCTAGGGTTTGGGATGGGGCGCCCACTAATGGGCCGACGCAGGGTCAGGCCCATGGTTTCCCAACACTCCCCCTTGGGCACCCATCCTTCATGTCCATGTCTCGTCAAAACTCCATAAAAACCCAGTGGGAAAAATTTGGAGAAAGAGTACATGATACACGTTCTGCTGTGATGCACGAATTGCCTCATTAAAAACCTTAGCCGAGAAACTTCAGGAAAACTCGTCAAGGGAAAAAGAGTACAATCCACCCAATTTCATTTAATCTCCTGGATTTATTCTTTGGGTACTCGATCTTCATGATCAAGCTTTAATAATGAGTTCGTGAAAGTTTTCCCCCTGAATTCTGCACTTCTCTTAAGTCTCATCATTCCAATTCACATATGCATCTTTCAAAGCTAGATGCTGGAAGTGACTTAGTGAATAAATCTGCAAGATTCTCACATGACTTAGTATGCAGTACTTTAAAAACGTTCATCTTTTGCAATTCATGAGCATAGAAGAACTTGGGGTTGATATGCTTTGTGAGAGGATTCTTCACATAACCCATCTGTACTTGTGCAACACAAGCGCATTTATCTTCATAGATAATAGTGGGGTTAGTGCGGCATTCAATCTACATGATCGCTGGATGTGGTGAATCATCCGCCAAGCCAAGCACATTCTCTTGAGGCCTCGCACAATGCTATTATTTCCGAGTGGTTCGTCAAGTCGATACAAGACTCGCTAGATGATTTTCATTGAATTGCGGTTCCACCACATAGGAATACATAGCATGTTTGTTATTTATCGTATGCGGTCCTACAAGTACCAAGTTATCGCATTGCCATTCATAGTTAAGTCTTAGTTCTTTCAGAGAATGTACCAAGTTCTTTTCTTCCTTGGAGGTATCGGAAGATGTCCTTCATTCCCTGCCAATGCCTTTGGTAGGTTCCAGACTATACCTTGCTAATAGGTTCACGGCAAATGCAATGCCCGGTCTAGTACAGTTTGTTCAATACATGAGTGTTTCTATCACACTTAAATATGGGAATTCGGTCCCGTGACTTCCTCCCCTCTTTTCTAGGTTTGTACGGGTCCTTGTCTTGTCGCAAAGATCTCCGACCATTGGCACTTTCAAAGGGTATGCCTTTCCAAAGCCGAACCTTTCCAACACCTTCTCGAGTGTAGGTTGTGGTGTACTAAAATTCCTTGTGGGCATGCCCAAGTCTGCAAGCCTAGGCAATATTTGGTTTTCACCCAAATATTTCATTTCAACTCGACTGTGTAAGAGCTACTTTCTTAATATCCTTGAGGTTCGATGATATTCGATCATTTTCATACACCGAGATTATACAAAATCCATTCGGGATCATCGTATAAATACACGTGGTTTATTCTCATTGTTCGTGTAGCCTTTCTTGCATAGAAAGTCGCCTGCGATTATACCACATTCGCTCGATTGCTTAAGTTCGCATAATGACTTTCTCGAGTTTCACATTGTACATATTTCTATTTGCTCTATCTTGGTTCGAGACATTAATACATTCAGGTATCTTCAATATCCGAATCCAATATTTCATAAAGGTATGCTGGTACCCCATCCATTAATTTCAATTCTAACTTCAAGTTCACTGCCATTGAGATAAATATCTAAAAGGGGTTCTGCCCATGATCGGGGAATAGGTTTCTTCATAATCATCTCCTGGATGTTCAATGAAACCTTATGCAACGAGCCTTGCTTCTTTTCATTTCTCTTTCGAACAAATGTCCACTTATGCCCTACGGGGTGCACAAGGGGAGGCGTACGGCTTACAGGCCCAAACACCATTCTTTTATTCGAAGAGAATAATTCAGTTTCTACTGCTTTCTTTCAATCTCATCTTTTCTTTCATTCAGCGAGCGATACAAGCTCTGAATCAAGATTGATGATTGTGGCAAGTTTCTTTGCAAAGTATATGTCGACATTGGCTGTTGTCATATTCAAAGATTCTCCCAAGGTCATAAATTTTATAATAATTTCTTCAAGGGGCGATTATTCTAATGCTTTTACTTGCTCACCGCTGCTTTCTATTGCGGGGCAAGTCCCTTTAGTTTTTCAGTTCCGATGTGTGCGCACACATCCATACTGATGTCTCCCTTCATGGGGATGTTCAATTCTAGTATGCCTTTTCTGAAGGTTCCATACCGATACCAGGTCTCAACTGGCTCCCCTTTTGGTTCTGGGGCACTTCGGTGATCGACTGTGTCAAGTCCTTCTTATCTTTTTCACCAGCGCCCCGGTTGCTCGGATTCGAGGCCGAGTTCTCGCCCTTTCGAGGCCTCGGACGGGATTAGGGATACCTTCATTGGTATTTCAACCCTCTCCGTGCATTGCGTGTGCAAATGCTACTTGGTCACGCTCTTCAAATCACTAAAATGGTTCGACGGTTGATTTGCTAATATTTGCAAATCTATTATCTTCTGGACTTCAATTGTCTTCTAGACTTCAATTCAATTATCTTCTGGACTGCAATTATCTTCTGGACTTCTCTATTTGCTTCACTAGTGTGCGGGTCATATGCATAGATTTCAATTATCTTCTGGATTTCAATTGTCTTCTAGACTTCAATTATTTCCCGACATTATTATCAAGGGTTGATTTCCTCCCCCTAATGACGGGAAACTAACCTCATCTGATGTACTATCAGCGAATTGGGCATTATTCAAATCTCCAGTCATATGGTCCAAATACTTGATTATGGATGATGTCTCATAACCAACGTATATCCCAGACTTTGGAGAAGACCCATTACAGTTCGCTACGGTGGTGGTATAGGTATATGACCCTTGCAACTAAACCTGCGAAGATTAGTAGTTTTCGGTGCTGACCCTTGCGCTAGTTGTATAGGTAGATGGATGTTATAGGCCGACGGTCTAAAATTGATGAGAGTTGCTGCGAGCAGGACTGCGTGTCCCCAACACGTAGTTGGTAAATTACAATTCTTCAAAGTTCTGCTAGTCCATTCTAGGTACGGACATGCGGTACAAAATGCTCAATTTTAATTCCCATTTTCATGTAATAATCATCAAATGCTTTCGGAGTGAGTTCTCCGGCGTTGTCCATTCAGGTGGACTTCTCATGATGATCAGGGAAAATATTTCTAATTTAATTATCTACGAGATTGACTTTGCAAAAACATGATTTCTCGTAGACAATAAACATACGTGCGACCATTCCGAGGAAGCATCGTTGAGCACTATAAAATACCTAAAATTACCCTTACAGGGGCTATATAGGACCGCAAAAAGGTCTCCCTGGATACGGTTCAGGAATGTAGGGACTTCATCCTTCGCTTTCAGAGCAAAAGGTCTAGTAATTAATTTCCGGGTGGCACATGCGGGGCACACAAAATCTTCCTGATTCGAGAAATTCTTTATATTCATATTATGTCCTATGAATTGGTAATTATATTTCTCATCATCCTAAGACCTAGACGGCACAATCTATCATGCCAAAGATAGAAAAGTTCAGAGCTTCTAAATACGGTTTTCAAGGTAGTATAGGCTGCAGGTGCCTTAATATTAGTGTAGTATAGCCCAATTTCATATGAAGGAAGATATTCTAATGCTATTTTTCACTTTCTTCACGCTTTGTAATGAGCAGGTATTCTGTACCATACTCTTCTTCAGTCTCTACATGGAAGCTGTTAGCGCAAATATCCTTGAGAGTTCTAGTCGATTCTAGGTACAACAAGTCTTCTTCAATGACCAAAGTTGTGCCCGTTGGGAGTATAATTATGGCCCTTCCTGAGCCTATTATACAAGTATCGCGCGTCGCGATCGTCGTAAGACTACCAGCATTCTTGCTGATCGACTGGAAAAATTTCTGTTTCTCTCAGGATGATATTCGTTGTGCCGCTACCTGCTAAGCACACTTCCTCCATATGACGCCACATGCGTTCTAATATAATGTACTTTATTAATATGTAGCAGAAAGCAAGCAACACATAAATAAAATACTTCAAATATCAGAACATAACTTGCTGTTATAAAGACGGGAAAATAAGCCTTGCAGGACTCACAATAAGAATTTAATGCTTTGATCTGCTAGAGCTTGCAACCATTATTCAATAATTCAAAATTTTGCTTCAATTACAAACTGCAGGTTACTATAAAAAATTCGAGTGCAATGCGTGCACTAGATCTAATAGACGAAGTATTCAGGAACTTCTACCTCAATCGGCTCCATGCGCGATCTTCTCCTCTTGGGCGCCTACGGTTTGCGCGCACGCGATGTCCAAAGGAGGGATGATGGGGTCGCATCGGTGTCCACATTCATAAGTGCAACTAATGGATGTGAATCCTCTGTGCTCGCAATGGCGAGGTGTGCCTCATGCTATCATTTTCCTTTTTCTTAGACCGAAAGCATCAATAACGTCGGCGCGACTACCTTACCCTTCTTGCTCCTCTCATTCGTGAGAGGCTTCATCACCTTGTAGCTGCTAGCAGTGGCTTCATGGCCAACATTGCTATTATGTGGCTGCGAGATGTAGTTCTTTCTTAGAACATCATCCTGAGTTTTCGCAACTTGCATGATATCAATTAATTCGACATACTGCATGTAGCCGTCTTGACAGTAGCTGCGTGCGGATTGCACCGTATTCGGGTGAAAGGTAGAAAATCTTCTCCATCTTCTGCTCATCCGTGATTACATTACCACAGAATTGAAGACTGATACAAATTTTATACAAAATCTGGCCATGCTGGGTCAGTTCTTCGAATTCCTGATTCGTGATGACAGTTATCTTCATATTCATACCAAAATTCATAAGATTACTGCTGGTAATTTGTGTAAGATGGTTGCAAAATTCTCATAATGCTATTCGAACTTCCGGTTCGTGATCCCGTATTTTTCTATGCATTTTCATGATTTACTACTATTTTCAGTGATTAAAAGTAATATAAACAATCACAGATAATCAAAACAGTAAATGCGGTAAATAGATTGCATAGAAATAACAACAACAAAGTTAAACATACTTCAAAAGTTCAAAATATGCAAAAATTTGATTCATGGCTCTTTTCTCTGGAAAATGGCTTTCGCACTCGTGCAACTTTCGAGGGTTAACATGCAAAATTTCAGTTCGAGAAATGTTTGCACAATTTTGAGAGTCCAAGGGCCTTCTTGCAAACATTCCTTATTCGCGTAAGGATCCCATGATTTCGAGAATCCATAAGGACCTTTTTGCAAAAACAGATTTTCTTTTTCTTTTCCCATTTTTTCTTTTCTTCCATACGGGCCCTTCTTTTCTTTATGCTTTCACGGTTTGGTGGTGGCCATTCTTTTGGCCTGCCTTGGGCCATGCCTTTAAGGCCCACGACCATATTCCTTCATGACCATTCGGCCTTTTGCTTTTTCATTCTCCCGAGCACCTTTTCTTTTCGTTTTTTCGTTGCTTGGTCGCGTTGGCCCACTTGCCGTTGCTTTCTCCAGCGGTAGGCGCTAGGACCTAGCGCCATATTGCGTGGCGGCGGTGCTACGCGGCGTCCGCGTTCAGCGGCTTCAAGCGCACGCGTGGTTTCAGCCGCGAGCCGCCATGGGTGGGAGAGCGGCGCCACCCGTCGCGAGCGTCGGCCTCGTCGCGGTGGCTACCGTGGCCGGAGGCGGTGGGCCGGGCGAGAAGACGCGATTCGAGGCTTCATGCTGCATGGGGGCTACACTGCGAGGCGGCCGGAGGCTCGCAAGGTCGGCGCCGGAGCACTCCCACTTCAAGGCGGTGCGGAGATTCAAGACGGCAACGCCAGCACTCACGCAGGCCCGTGCGGGGGCGTGGCGTGCGTGTGAGGCGGCCGGTGCGGCGGCTTTGCATGCAGGAGCCCGGTGTGGCCATGCGAGCATGGGTACGCGACGCCGACTTCGGGCGGCGGCGCGGAGGCGAGTCCTTGCGGCGGCGCGGGCGGATAATACAGAGCCGGTGCTGGTCGTGCAAGGCCGGATGAAGCCGGGAGGCCGCTGCGGACGGCGGCGCACGAAAACGGGAGGCCGCTTCGGGCGGTAGGCGCGGCAGCCTCATGCAGCGAGGCGGCGTCCGGGGAGGCACCGCTTCTGAGCGGTGGTGGCGATCCGCCACATGCGGGTAATGACGATCGACCGCGATGGCACGGTTGCAGTAAAGCGCGCGCGCCGTTTTTTTTTTTCTTTATTGTTCATGCAATGTAATGTAATGTAATACAAGATTGCAACGGAGGCGCGGCTTCATGCCGACATGTGCATGCTCGCCGCGTGCTAGCGGCGTGGCACTGTCGTTGCCTCCGTGGCGATACGTGATGGCGGACTATGCCGACCGGTAACGTGTCGCGGAGGTAGTGACAGCCGCTTGCAGGCGGTGCCGTGCACATGGTGCCTTTCATGCGATTGCATATACAACCTACAGTACAATCATCATCTACTCTTTCATGCAATCCACCGATCGGCTTGGCCGGCGACTTCAAGTCGGCTCGCGATAGATTAGAGCGGATTTGCACCGTAGGAAAATAATCTAGAAAGTCAAATTTGCAGAATTGAAAGCAATCTAGAAAAACGATTCAATCTACGAGTGTCGTTCTTCGACGGTTACCTTTTCGATGCGAGAAGAGTCGATCGTGCTGATAACGTGTTGAGGAACCGTCGCTGGCGAGTCCAGTCCGAGCGATTACCTCGTAGACAAACTCAAAATCGTAAGAACAATGCATGAACACAAGAACAGAATAAGAGATAGAACACAGAGATGTAGGGGGACTTCTTGCTTCTCTTTATTCCTTCATTTATTGGTCAATCCTTTACAATGAATAGCACCCCCTATTTATAGGCTACGACCCTGCTAGGGTTTGGGATGGGGCGCCCACTAATGGACCGACTGCAAGATCAGGCCCATGGTTTCCCAACAGATAGATCCCTAGGCCAAACCGCCGCACACGCCGGCCATGCCAAACCGCCACCCCACCCATCGACGCCGGCCTCCATGCACACCCTCACCCGCTGCCGCCCTCCCCTCCCCTCCCTAGCCTTCCTTCTGCTGTGCGTTCCCCGTGGCGGGATCCTATGCGAGACCCGCGCGCCCTCAGGATCGCGCCGCCTCCACATGTGCTGCCGCCCCGCGTGCGCCAAGCACCATTCAGATTCCACCGCCGTGTGCGCAGCTACCTCTGCATCGCCGAGCGCCTTCAGGCCCTCACGGCCTCCGCATGCGCTGAGTGCCCTCCGGCTCCCGCCGGCTGAAGCAAGCCGCCACCGCCCTCCGGATTCTGGTGCCTTCTCATCTGCGCCACGCGCCATCCGGCTGCAGCCACTGGCGAAGCTCGCAACCGCCCACCTCTTTGCACCGCTGCACAGGCATCAAGATTTTTTTTATGGATTAAGCTTGTGGCATAAAGTTTCAATTTACAGTTTAGTTTTTCGATCTACAGATTGTTCATGTATCTTGAGATGCATCCAAAGTTAATCTCAGTTATGAGTTAATATGGTCAATTCTAGTTGTTTCTGGCATAATCAAGATATGGTTTAAGCTTTAGCATCTTCAGATTGTTCATCATCTTGAATTCTTGCTGGTTCTCGGATGAATATTGTCATTTGTGATCTTGCTATAGAAATCAGTAGATATTGTTTTTAATTTCAGTATTGAACTGAGGATTAATGTTATCAGATACATCTTCAGATTATCAGTTCTTGCTGTTTTCTGGTTTAAATGAAGATGTGGTTAGGGAAATTAATGTTCCTGCATAAGGTCAGATGAAGGATTCAGCTTATTGCATCATTACTGATTATCCATGCATCATAAGTTCATCTGATTATGTGATGCAATTTCGGTTTATCAAGCCTCATTGTTTTGAGAAATTGTGGCTTAAAGATTCTGCATAAGGTTGATTTGCGGATTAAGTTTTTACATAAGGTCAGATGAAGGATTTTGCATAAGATCCATGCATCATTAAGTTTTTACATAAGATCCATGCATCATTAAGTTTTTGCATAAGGTCAGATGAAGGATTAAGCTTATTGCATTATTTGATTATCCATGCATCATAAGTTCATCTGATTATGAGATGCAATTTTGGTTTATCAAGCCTCATTGTTTTGATAAATTGTGGCTTAAAGATTCTGCATAAGGTTGATTTGCGGATTATAGGCCCTGCATCAATGCCAGCGCTTTGCCTTCGATTGGAACTGTTTTGAGCTATTGTCCTTACTCCGGCAACCTCACAGTGAAGCTCTTCATCGTCATCTCCTTCCCCCTCCTGGATAGTATCTCATACGCCATCCTTTTCCACAACGTGCCTTGTTTCCCAAAGGTTAGTAAGATTCCCCAATCCCCAATTTCTTTAAATCCCCAATCCCTAATCTCATAGTTTCACTGATTCCCTAACTTCTGTCTAATTGATTTTGAAGGGAAGTAATGGATCTCGAATGGTTTCTCCCCTTGATCTTAATTCCTTTCAATAAATATGCAGATTTGGGGCAAATAATCACAATTGGCAACCAGCCTCCCCTATCTGGTGAGGTAGCGACCCTAGTCCCATTATTGACTTCAGAGTCTGGATAGCATAATTGTGGTGAATTGTTCTATTTCATTGTTATCTAATTTTTGTTGTCGTACAATTGTAGTTTATACAGTATGATGCTTGATGTTTTGAATTGTTTACTCTCAATCAAATATGATGACATGAATTAGTGGTACATGTCGAGCAAACTCAGATATTCAGATTGTGGCCTCTCCAGATGCATGTCACCCTTTGTCCGACCATGCCGTCCAGACATGTGCTTAAGGTGTTCGCTGAAATGCCAAAGTGGCTCCACTCCTGGATAACTAGGTATGAAAAATATGAATATGCTTATTCATTAGTACTTGAGTTGCATGAAAAAAATTGGGTTCTGCCCTGCAGTTAACTTAAGCCTATTTTGGGGCCTAATTTCCTAACTAGAACCTTCATATGAACCATAGTGTGGTAAATTAATTTGATCTGAAAGTAGCAAAAATTATGTATTGGTAGACAATACTTTGTTACAGTACTAACGCAAGTTTTTCCAGTTACTAAGACACTCTAGTTACTAAAGACACAAGGGGTTGAAACTTGAAAGAAATATGTATTCAAAGATTTAGTAGAGCTGGGAGAATAAAGAGTGCATGGGTGGGCTTTGTCTTCTCTCATATTTTTTCATGATATGTGCAGGGAACTCTTTACAAGATTTTCATACCTTATTTCAATTTCCTCATGACTATGAAATGCAATTTATTATGACTTATTGAAGCATGAGCATATTTCTTAGCTGACTGAACAGTATATGCTAATGTGCAACTTCGTTGACAAAATCTCCAGTACAGTAATTTTTTGAGTGCAGATTCAGTACTTCTACCAGTGGATGCTAATGCAATGGATTGCTGTTAGCAGCTTGATGCCCTAATGCACTATTTATCCTTAGGAGAACAGAGAACTTCTCTTGTGCAGATTGATCGGCCAACCTCAAGCTATGTAGGATGATGCTATGGATGACATGTTCAATGCAAGGTGGAGAATGGTGATATAGGCAGATGATCTTCGTTACGTTTAGATTTCATTCTGTTAGGAAATGATGTTCAAGTAAAATATTTATATCATGTCTTATGTGGATGGTTCTCTGTGTAATGCAACAATTTGTTTTTAATATATGAGTGTTCTATTTAACCATACTACGATCGATAATGTTTTTTTTTTACTTTGACTTCACATTGATAATTGTTGCATCAATCTAATTATATTCAGGGACTGTCTATTCAGAAGTTGTCTGAAATTTTCTTAAGTTTAAGTCACTTATTGCGACCATTGGATCAATATCCAATCATATAACATCCATTGGATCAATATCCAATCATATGACAATCATATAACACATCAATCTCTACACAAATTCAATGGTCATAACAAGTTATTTAAACTTAAAAAAAATTCAGGCAACTTAAAACTAGCAAAACCATTATATTCATTACCAAAATAACAAAAGTCATGTGTATGCCAAGTACCAATGCTTCTATGCGTTGTGACAATATAATTATATCCATTGTCAAAATAGTAAAAGTCATCCATACATAGTAAGTACCAACACATACAAGTGTAGTTACAACCTAACTATATCCGTTGCTACTTCGCAACGCCTTTTCATATCTATTACAAATGCTTGTTTATCTGTTGTAATAAACTCTCGCAACGGCCTCAATGGTAACGCATAGTAAATACGTTGGTATATTGTAATATCTCATTCAAATATAAAACATATAAGTGACTAGTACTAAAATTAAATATAATTAGGAAGGAAAAATTCAGAATTTTGGAGGAGTTTTAGAATTCAGGCCTTTAGCCCATAGTTCTTTGGGCCCATGTGTGGGGGGACTAAACCCTAGCACTCCATGTACTGTAGCACACCTAGGGGGTACTGTAGCACTACCATCATTATAGCATGGTGCTACTGTAGCACGCCCCTCTCTTCCATGGTAGTGCCCCCTCTCCTCGGGTGCTTCTCCATTATTGCTGGCCATAAGGAAGAGGAAGGAGATGGAAGAAGAAAGGAGAAGGAAGAGGAAGGAGTTCTTCGTGGGGGATCTCCAGTGAGTTATTCGTGTCTTTTAGGGTAATATTTCTAATCCTCGCTGTTAGTTTAAGTATTTTCGAGGAGATGATGTCGTTTAGTGTTTTGTTGATCCTGTTGAGATTGAGTCGGTATTCTGTAGTCATCTTATTCGGCAGATTAGGTCTTGTTCAATGTGAAATTAGAGGTTTGGGCCTCCTAGTGTTATGTTGGGAATTGCGATGTCTTTCGGGAAAGTATTAATTTGCAATTTTTAGTTGGATAATGATTTAGTTATGATTTTTGCAAGTCTAGGTGCTTAATCAGTCTCTGGATTCGGGCAACGAGCATAGTTCTATAAATTAGGGTCTAGAGATGGACGAATTTGGTTAGTGGATCTCCATAAGTTATGTAGATAACTTTATGATGTTTCCAGGTAAATCAAGTTCATAATTTTTGGACATTTAGAATGAAAGATATGAATTTTTGAAGTTAATGTTGTAGTCTGTCCTTCTATTGTGGACAGTAGAGAAAGACTAGTCTGTTAGCAACCTTTGTTGCACAATGGGGAAAATTGTAATAAATTTATTGAGGAAGCTATCTCTCTCTAGTTTCCATATTGTCTTAGAACAGTGGGTTTGGATTTACCAATTAAAAGATACGAAATTCCTAAGTCGGTAGTACCGAAGATGACAGAACTGTCTTCGGAGGTGAAAACAAAGACTTAGATGGAATAATTTGATCTTTTGGTCACCTGAGGAGTTGTAGATATGTGTGTGTAGATTCCAGAGAATTTGGGTTCATGACTTTTGGAGTTTTGACTCAAAAGTTATGGTTTTTCTTTGATGGCTGTCTATTTGGACAGGCTGGTATTTGGAGTGTATCGGTAAAGTTTCGGGTTGCGAATAGGAGTGATTGATTTTATTTTGTTTCATTGCTATGTTGAGTACTTTTGAATGGTATTGTTAGTATACTTTACGGTTGCCAGGTGGTGGTGAGAACCGGGGTTAGAGTCTTCCCGTAGTCGTCATCCATCTCATGGTTGAGGCAAGTGCAAGCAGTGTAGGGTGAATTATGATGCTATATTCATGATAATTGCCATGGTTTACTTATGAAAGTATATCTATGATATTGCCGATGATTATTATTCTTTCATGTTGAATTGAGAATATGAAGTTCTTTGCATCATGGCATTCATTCATGAATCTTGGACTACGTTGTAGCCAAGCATTGTTTCTTTTGAGGTCCCCGTCATACATTGGACGGGCATGAGATCCCGTCATATATTGGACAGGCATGGGTCCCCACACTTGTGAAGTGTGGGCTTGAGGTCCCTGTGCATTAGGGCATAGGCTTGAGTATTGACGAGGATCTAATAATCCTCATTTTGCCATTTATCTGTAATTAGTATTTTGGGTAAATATGACGTCACACGGCTATTAAGCATACCCCTTATAGTTGTAAGGGAAAAGCCAATCAAGTAGTCGTAAGTCCTTCTACGATCACCCCACAGCCGTAAGTCTTTCTACGACCACCCCAGAGTCGTAAGTCTTTCTACAACTATCATGTAATCGTAAGTTCTCCTACGATTACTTCTGGTCGTAAGTTCTTCTACGACCAGTACCTAGTTGTAAGGTTTTCTACTACTACCCCATGGATGTAAGTTCTTCTACGACCAGTTTTGTCACGACTTTTTCATAGTTAACTGGGTCCACTCGCCTATAGGCCTAATTAATTAGGAGGTCTGAGCCGTCAATATACGCACTTATTCTCTGGAATAACTGCAGATAACACACCATTATCTCTGATTGATAACCGTCAAGCAACGTGGGGAGGTTACTACTCCGGTGATTACTACCATTTTTACGGAATAATGAGGCACCTCCTGACCTGGAACGACTACCTCTTCACGTACTATAAAAAGACTTTTTTGAGAGAGAAAGGGGAGGGGGATTTGGAGAGGCAATCAGTAGTAGTATAAGCACAAGCCTTTCCACTGATTGTAACCTGATTGTCCTTTCTCTCCAGCTAATCCCGTAGAGGAGGGGATCAAACACGCTTTCCTTCAAGTTCGACCATCCCATCGTAGGACACACCTGCGGACGGAGACGGTTATAACCCGGAGTTCCCCTTCCTAGAGGGGTTTACTCCAAGTCACCAGATGGTGTCTCTCGACTACTCCTCAAGTGAGGAGACCTCGAGCGTAAGTGGAGGTCATCAACAGGAGGTCTTCGTCATTCCCTCTGATAAGAATCATTCTCCCAGAAGCAGGATTGATGATGCTCCCCGACGGGCACACACTACGTCCCCTCGTGGCGATGGCAAGGGCACCGCCGCTGGTAAACAGGGTGAACACCCTGATGAACGTGCAGGAAATCCTCAACATTCTCGTACTCCACTGAAACCAACTCAAGGGTCTGATATGGGTGATCCTGAGACAACTCGACAGAGAAAAATAGTGGCTCAAAAAATCTCCCTGGACGCGCTTATTATCAGTCAGAAGAAGCTCAGGAACTCCAGCACTTGCTTGAGAATCCAACTCAAGAGCTCGCTTGAGCACCAGGCTACGATCTCTTTGCCGAAGAGATCGCACGGAGGCTTCGAAACACGATGGCAAAACTCGAGCGTCCTCATCGACATCATCCCGGAAGTTGTAGCAGTACGACTCCATCTTTCGCTAGTCGTTCGAACAACTCGTCGCATGGAGATCAACATGATTACAGATCACGTCACTCTCCTGACTTGAGGAAAGCTCTTCGAACATTCGGAGATCGACAAGCTCCCAGGAGGGGTGATCTTTCACCACTCTAGGGTCGAAATCTGTGACAGCAGACGGAATACGAGGAGTATTACCATAGGTCAAGTCCACCTGTGACTGGGTATCGTCGAGTACGATCACCTAGTGACATTAACCCTTCTTTCCTACAAAGAAAGAGCCAAGAAGTTATTAGTGGATGTCGGGCGTTTTCACCCGATCTTCGAGCAGTTCGCTGGCCACCTCGTTTTTGACCAGCGAACATGGAGAAATTTGATGGAACACAAATTCCCATTGAATTACTCCAGATCTACACAACAGCTATCCGAGCAGCAGGAGGAGGAGAGCATGTAATGGCCAATTACCTTCCGACTGCACTTGAAGGATCTGCTCGATCATGGCTATTGAACCAGCCATTCGAGTCGATCTACTCGTGGCAACTTCCAGGGGACCTACAACCGCCCTGGAAAAGAGGATGACTTGCACTGGATGAGTCAGAACGATCATGAGACTTTGCGTCAATTCATTAGGCGCTTTAGTCAGGTTCGTAATTCTATTTCGGAGGTTTCTGACTCGTTTGTTATCAAGGCTTTCAAGCAGGGAGTCCACAACAGAAGGATAACGGAGGATATCTCTTTGAATCCTCCTACCACTGTCGTCGAACTCTTCGAGATGGTCGATAGATATGCGACTGCCGCTGAAGCAGTCGAGTGGAACAACACCATTGACCGCGAGGGCAATATCCCTCAAGAGGCAGGCGAAAGTGGTAAGAAGAAGGACAAAAAGGTTAAGAAATCCAAGAACAAGGTGAAGAGACATAAATCTCCAGCCACTAGTTCTAAGGAGGTCATAGCCGTAAGCGATAACGCGTAACTCCAAACAAAATTCTGATCGAGGCAAAGGTAAGCGCCATGATCGGAAGAACGAAAAACCTAGGTGGTGTCCTTTTCACAAAAAAGAAGGGCATGACCTTCACAACTGCCGAGTTTTTCTACGAAAACTCGAAGACTATTACTCTGGCAAAGGGCCACTTCCTACTCTTGAACAACTAGGTCAAACAAGTGGACGGAAGGAGTCGGATGGCGATGAGGAGATACCGTTTCAGGATCCACAACACACCATCGATCACATCTATGGGGGATCATCGGCATATGAGTCAAGGCGACAGCTTAAGGCTGTCGAGCGCGATGTAAACACAATCGACTCTCCTCTTGTCAATAAGGTGCTGAAGTGGTCAGAAGTCACCATCTTTTTCAAGAAGGGTGACTGTCCGATCCCTTCGATTAAACCAGGTCGATTTCTGATTGTGGTCGAACCTACCATCAACAATTGTCGAGTAAATCGAGTATTGGTTGATGGCGGTAGCTCGTTAAACACACTGTTTACGAGTACCCTGGTTGAGATGTAGGTTCCCAGGACAAAGGTAAGGCTGGTACGATACTCTTTCCATGGAATCGTACCAGGGTCTTCAGCCAAACCAATTGGCCAAGTTTCTCTTCCTTTAACATTTGGTTCACCAAGTAATTTCAGGACAGAGAAGATTTCCTTTGATGTGGTCGATTTCGATATGGCATATAACGCCATACTCGGACGACTAACTTTGGCAAAATTCTTAATAGCTACTCACTATGGGTATCAATGTCTTAAGATGCCAGGTCCCAAAGGAGTAATCATAATTTATTGTGATAAGAAGATGACTCATTTCTGTGACCATCGGTCCCTCGAGATGGTTGGACAGATACCAGCTCGAGACGAAAGTCAGCCTTCGACTAGCAAGTCGAAGCCTAAAGCTGCACCAAAGCCGAACGACCAAGTCAAGGAGGTTCCTCTCGACGCGGAGGAGCCCTCGAAGACTGTTCGCATTGGGGATTCTTTCGACCCCAAGTAGGAAGATGCCCTCATCACTTTCCTCTGAGCAAATGCAGACGTCTTCGCGTGGCTAGCATCTGACATACCCGGAGTCCCCAGGGAAGTGATCGAGCACAGGCTAGCCTTACGGCCTGATAAAGTACTCGTAAAACAAGGTTACGGAGATTTACCCTTGATCGACGAGATGCTATTAGATCAGAATTGAACAAGTTACTTAAGGCAGGCTTCATAAGAGAAGTCAATCACCCAGAGTGGTTGGCCAATCCTGTAATGGTTAGGAAGTCAAACAGCAAATGGCGTATGTGTGTAGACTTCACTGATCTTAATAAAACTTGTCCAAAAGATGATTTCACTTTACCTCGTATCGATCAGTTGGTTGACTCTACTGCTGGTTGTGAAATGTTAAGCTTTCTAGATGCATACTCTGGTTACCACCAGATCAATATGTGTCGAGAAGATGAAGAAAAGACCACATTCATTACACCATTTGAAATATTTTGCTATGTCAAAATGCCATTTGGTTTAAAGAATGCTAGAGCTTCTTTTCAGCATTTGATGCAAACGACTTTTTCACCTCAACTAGGCCGAAATTTGAAAGCCTATGTTGATGATTTAGTCGTAAAAAGCAGCAAACGGCTTAAACATATCGCAGACCTGCAAGAAACATTCGACAACCTCAGAAAATACCACTTGAAACTCAATCCCGAGAAGTGTGTGTTCGAAGTCTCTTCAAGAAAATTGCTTGGATTCTTAGTCTCTGCACAAGGAATCGAAGCAAATCTTGAAAAGATAAAGGCCATCATGCAAATACGCCCCCCGACCATGAAAAAAGAAGTTCAGAAACTCACAGGATGCATGGTGTCATTAAGTCATTTCATCGCACGCTTAGGAGAAAAAGGACTACCTTTCTTCAAACTTCTAAGGAAGCACGAGGGTTTCGAGTGGTCAGAAGAGGCTAACATAGCCTTTGAGGATGTCAAGAGGCATCTTACGAGTGCTCCTGTCCTGGTTTCTCCAAAACCAAGAGAGACGCTCTTAATTTGTCTAGCTGCTACGCCACAGGCAGTGAGCGCAGTATTGGTCGTAGAACGTGAAAACATACAACAACCAGTTTACTACGTTAGTAAAGTTTTACACGGGCCTAAGGAACGTTACCCTAAGGTCCAAAAACTTCTATATGCTCTCCTCATGTCTTCGAGGAAACTGTGGTATTATTTTCAGGCGCACAAACTAGCTGTGCCATCTGAGTTTCCCTTGGGAGCGATCCTCCAAAATAGGGAAACAACAGGACGCATGGCAAAATGGTCAGTCGGACTTGGGGAGTTCGACATCCATTTCGTGTTCCGAATGGCCATTAAATCCCAGATCTTGGCAGACTTTGTCGCCGAATGGACAAATCCTGAACCTGTTCAGGATGCCCAGTACGATTCCCACGACCAATGGATGATGTACTTTGATGGGTCACTTATTATAAGTGGCTCAGGGGCTAGGGTGGTCCTGGAATCTCCTATCGGAGAGACCTTAAAGTATGCTATACAATTAAACTTTCAGGCCACTAACAACGTGACAGAGTACGAAGGTTTGCTAGCTAGCATATGAGTCGCGAAAGCGCTGTCGATTCGCCGACTACTTGTGAGAGGAGACTCTCAACTGGTCATGAATCAAGTCAGAAAAGAGTACCAGTGCTCTAATCCGACAATGTTTCGGTATTTATTGGAAGTTCAAAAGGTTGAAAAGCATTTTCTTGGTTTTGATGTACATTTTTATCCCTCGAAAGGATAATTTTCTCGCAGACCAACTTGCTCGTATAGCTTCTTCCCGATCCATAGTACCAAAAGGAGTTTTCTTGGAGCAACTCCAGAAGCTGTCCCTGGTCGAAGAACCAGAGACGCCTCCTATTGAGATAGCCTCTCTAGAATACAAGGATACCTGGATGAGTCCCATCTACGAGTATCTTCAGACGGGTTCTGTACCTGACGATGATCTTGAGGCAGATCGATTATCCCGGAAGGCCAAAATGTATACTTTGATCGAAGGTGTCCTCTATAAAAGAGGCACTCAAGGGGTGCTCATGCGATGCATTCTGCAGAGCGAAGGATTAAAACTCCTTCACGACATACATGAAGGTATCTGTGGGACTCATGCTTTCTACAGAATGCTGGTCAGTAAGGCTTTTGATAAGGTTTCTATTGGCCAACAATCCTCTACGATGCTAAGGTGCTGGTTAAAAAATATGTATAATGCCAGTTTTATAGCAGGCAAATACACCAACCAGCTGAAGCATTACAAACAATCTCTCTATCTTGGCTTTTTGCGACCTGGGGTCTCGATATCCTAGGATCATTACCCAGAGCTCCAGGTGGATTCGGTTCCTTTTTGTGGCTATTGATACATTCATAAAATGGATAGAAACCGAACCTGTGACTGGGATAACAACGGAAGCAGCAAAAAGGTTCATGATGAGATGCGTGATAACTCGATTTGGGGTACATAGTCGAATAATCACAGATAATGGTAAGCAATTTTCGAGTGCAAAATTTCAAAAATTTTGCGACGAGTTGGGTACCAAGTTGTGTTACGCTTCCATCGCCCACCCCCAAAGCAATGGGGCGGTCGAAAGAGTGAATGGCCAAATAATGCAAGGAATTAAAACTCGAGTCTTCGACCATCTTGTCAAGCGCTCGGGGGCTTGGGTACAAGAATTACCCTTAGTATTATGGACAATTCGTATGACTGCTAGTCGGGCTAAAGGTGAAACATCTTTCTTTCTAGTTTTTGGTGCTGAAGCCATGCTTCCGCCAGAGCTAAAAATTAGGTCGGCACGAGTCAAAAATGTTAACGATTCCACCCAAGAACAACTTCGAACAGACGACATCAACCTACTCGAAGAGAAGAGAAACCAGGCTTTAATCTGTTCAGCAATCTACCAACAAGCCCTGCGTAGATACTACGATCGTAAGGTCCAACCTCACAGCCTCTGTCGGGACCCAAAATTACAATTCTGGAACCCTCTGTGTATACTGCACTAGTCCAGGATCAAGCTAGTGCACACAGGGTTAACATAGGTAAATATCGATCCACACAAGCGATAAATAAAGTTAACGATTAGTTTGAATAATAAATAAGGGTTTTGGCCTTATGGTTGAATTTACACTTATTACGCCACGCAGGGCTAACCAAGAATAAAACAGCAGCAGAACGGAAATAACTTCAGCGGAGATCCCATCAATTCACCACAGGCAACCGACTGGGATCCAAACCTTAACGATCAGCAACCTTCAGCGAACTCCTCCTCGAAAGCAGGTGTAGACTCCTCCTCTTCTGTAGGTTTGGGCGCAAGTTTTACAACAAACGTGAGTACACAACCGTACTTGCAAATTATACCACAGAATGCAATGTATAGATGCAAGCTTATTCCAAAAGAAAAGGCTTCTGTGGTTCTTTTGCAGAGATGCAACATTAGCAATTGAATACAAATAATAGGTTGAAATGCAGTTCAAAATCAATAGACAATATTAATTTAATAGTTATTTTTCACAAAGACACAAAGCTAAACAGATTACTTCACATAGCCACATGACTTAGATCACATAGCTCCCATCCCAACATTTTATGAAAACAACCCCTCGTGTGAAATCCCCGAGCATGTCCATGATCGCGGACGCGGCTATTCGAATAGATTGATTTAACACTCTGCAGAGTTTGTACACTTTACCCACACGATACAACTAGTGTAGCAAGCACTAATCATAACAAAACGGTTCAGATACTTCATCTCAACATTGACACTCCCGATGTGCTTACTGTGAGGACCCCAATTTATTTGGCTTGTAATGCTTAACCAACCGCCTGGTCCTAGCGTCACAAATCAAATAAACTGATCCTCGAGATATATATACTTCCCAGAAAGCAATATACACACCTCACCACAAAATTATGCATCAACTCCATTCCAAACATAGAGTCCAAACGTCACACTACAAGCAGGAAGTAACAACAGAAGAGTTATTACAGACAATGGCCGACCTGGCCAAAAGATACACAAATAACCAAGACAGACAGCGGAAGCAAAAGTGTCATAAGATGGCTATAAACAAAGCCAATCAGTGTGCCGTCAACCCACAAGGCATCTGATCGGACCGCCAAGCCTAGTCGTCGCACACGAAACGGCAGCACAGCTTACAGAAGTGAGGCCCTTGGGGCTCACCTTCTTCCTCTGCAACAAAAACATTAAGCAAAGCCAATGAGTACAAAGATTGTCTTTGTACTCGCAAGACTGACGTGTGAACTAGCAGACCTGTTCATATGCTACATGCAGGCTTATCTGGTGGAGGCCATATGTTTCATTTGCATAAAGCCAACTTTATTTGCAATAATGTAATACAGTTTAAAGGCAAGTTTGCAATTCATTTTTACTGTTGAAATAACTGCGAAATAAAGATAGATACAAGTAACCACCTAGAAGTGACTATCCCAATAGTCACCACCACATAGCACGAATCCCCAGATTCGTACCACCCATCAAGTTTTAATTTAAATGTTGTAGTCTAGTTCTTACGGGCGTATCCAGCGTGTCCATAACCTAGGGCGAGGCTATTCGAATAGTTTTAACCTGCAGGGTGTACCAATGTACCCACACTTGGATCGCCTTTAAGCCAAAGCACACTTAGAAGGTATCTTTGTACGGCTAAGTCCTACGAGACTTTTTCCAATATTGTGTATTAACTACGAGCGCTCGTATGGATAGAAATCCATACGCTTACATGGTAAAGCCGAAAGACAACTACCCACTCGGGATAAAGCTTTTGGACAACTACCATGCTCCCACCTCCATCCCTCCTGCGACCTCCTGCGACCGGAGCCAATACACGCCAAAGTACTAGGTCAAGAGAGGTCCCATATACTCTAGTGTGGTTAGCACGCAAAATGCTCGATGCGGTGGCGCAAGTAACTCGGTCCTTAATTGACTGGGCACCATTCGGTCACACCCAACAGATCACACCAATCTTACCGTTGTGCCCAAGTCCAAATCATTTTGTTTTCATTTTTAGTTTTCACAAGTAACATAGCAAAATGCTGAACTATAAAGTTTTAATAATTTTTGTGTGATCAAGGCTACCGACTAAAGTCGATAACCGCTTGATTCTACCTGGTAGCTAAGCATGTCTAAGCAAATTGACCGGATCTACTAAGTGACAAGAGATCATCCAATGATCTCTAATCACAAAGAAATAACCTAGGCTCGGTAGTAGAGGAATATCATTTGCCTACAGATTATGCATCTAAAGGATTAACTAACCAATTTAACACAAATTAAGCGATGCATACATACAGTTGAAACAAAATATTAGACTTTAAAATACTGGGATTAACATGATCAAAGCGCTTTGCGCTCTTTGTTGCTCGTGGTGCTCAACTTTGTTGCGAGGATCACTCTCAGGGTTACCGCAAATGTCGAAGCCTAACGATAGAACAAAAAAAAAACAGCGAGTAAGAACGAATAACACCGACAAAACTCAAACAACAAAACATACCAAAACTCATTAAGTCAAAGGTGACGTCGAAGGCGTATTCTAAGAATACGTCTTCGGCTTAGAAAAAACGTAATCCTAACACATACGCCCAGAGAAATACGCTTCCCAACAGAGAAAACGCATTAACAAAGTTTACACAAACCTAACTGACAGCATGGGCCCACAAGACAGCGACTCAGAGGTAAAACATAACGGTTGGATTAAAGTTTTCTAAACGCGATTAACAGAGAGGGCCCACATGACATACACACAACTAACAGAGATTAGCGCTTAAGCTAAACGCCACCGGCGGCTCACCGGCGCGCACGGGGACGGTGGCGCGGTCGCGCAGCTGATCAAGCAAACCAAAGAGTTTCTGGGCGAGCGGGTGATACCTTCAGGTTCGCAAAGATCTTGCGAACACGATGGCGGTGACGCGGACCCTCGAGGTTGCCGGCGGCGAGCTGGCGGCGAACGGAGGCGGAGAAGAAGACACGGCTCGCGTGGAGAAGGCGATACAGACTTCTAGAAGACTCCGGAAGGTGTGCTTAAGCTTCGCCTCAACACCAGGAGCAATAAGCACACGATAACGCCGATGAAGAGGGCCCGAGACGGCCGGAATTGCCACGGCGGCGAAAAACCGAGCTTGGAGGAGAATTGGCCGCACGCCCTCAACGATGCACCAAAGGCAGAAACAAGCCCACCGTTAGACTCAGTGGAGGATTGCGATCCCGAGGGACCAAGTGCCGAGGCTAGGGACTCACCAGATCGCAAACGAGCTCACGGAGCCGAGATCACCGGAGGCGGAGAAGACGAACTCGCTTCTGGCGATACACTGGACGCCGAGGTTTCGGGATGGGCAAAATGGACACGGCGTGGTGAGTGGAATGCAACGGCGGGGTCACGGGCTTGAGAGTGGTGCTGACACGGTGGCGCTGCTCTCGGGTTCTTCTCCGGCCGAAACCAAGAAATGGGCGGAGAAGGCACGAGAATGGGGTAGAGAAGAAATGAATGAGCTCGGTGGGTAGATGAGACCCCAGCGATGCTTTGGAGGTGGACACGTGGGCAATAGGTGGCAGCGACGAGGTACGTGGCGAGCATGTGCGCGCGGCCGCGAGCTCCGGTGAGACGCGGAGAAGGCGAGGAAGAACCTGACAGGTGGGGCCCGCACGTCAGTGATAGGAGCGAAGCGACACGAGCCAGAGTCAAGTGCGGTGCGAATAGCTAGTCTGACTCGATCAAGAGAATACTGACCGTTGGATTTAAAACGGACGGTCGAGATCAGTGTAAGCATTCGGACAGGTCGACGAGACAAACAATGTGGACCGTTCGATCTGCATCGGACGGTTGGCAACGATCGGGCGCGCGCGGTGCAGCTAGGCGGTGCGACCGAGTCAAGTGGCGCGGTCGGACTCGAGCTCGAATTGGGTTCGAGCCCGATAAACAGTGATTTCAGATTTGATTTCAAAAGGCTGAGCAGGTTTGGGGAATTTTTAGAGATAGCTCCCGAGCTCCAAAACTTCTGAAATTTTTATGGGAGCTTACAGGGACAGAGGAAAACCTTGCGAAATTTTTCCAGGAATTTTCATGCACTAGATTTCTCCCAAGAAAATTCACAAGCAGCTGTCCAGAGGTTTGACCAGATTTCAAATCTGGTTTGACTTGACCATTTGAAATAGCAACCAAAATCTAAAAATTGTGAAATTTTTCAGAGAGGTAGCTAGGATGATCAAGATGATAGGAAAAATATTTGCAGAGGATGATCACAAGTTTTAAGGCTAAGAATTTGTTGGCAACAACTTCCATTCACAAGAACAAATTCTAGAAAATGGAAATTGTTTAGGGAAAATTTGGAAAACTTCCAAATGATTTCATGAGGCATCAAAAGTTTTTATTTCTCCTCATAATTTACATTTGAAATACAAACCCTAACTTAGGGCTGTTACACTTACAAACCGCTATGCCAACCCTAACGAAGCGCTTTGGCCTAATACACATCGCTGGACAGGGACACGGCGAACCGCCCCGTGATGCGACTACCTTGTAGTACATACCTCCACCCATAGCCTAACCTACCACTTGAGTGGTCAATGCCAAGAATCCATAACCTACTAAGTTAGGCCCATCCCATACCAGGCATGTGGTCGTACAGTAAGGCTCAGTTCAATGGCGCACAAAGTTAAGTCCTTAATTGACCAAGGCAAGACTTCCATTTTCTAACTAGGTCACAAAGATTATCATTCTCATTCATGAAGTCCACCATAGCACAAAGTATCCACCACTTGCCTCAGTCTAAATCCTTTACCACCCAGTTGGTTTTAGTGCAACACATGCTATCACGAAGTAATAACACATAGCACACAGTTTTACACAAAGTTCCATAATCATTTAGTCAAATTGAATATTTGCAACTTACATGAGATGTGAGACTCGTAGCATGGCTAAGCAATTGTACTCGCATCTAACCAACCCACGTTGGTGCTACAATATTACCAACTAATAACCAATCTAGGGTGACAAGGAAATATGACATACAAGGCCAAGGTGATGATAACAATTTGGATGATAACTATACCCAAAAGCATTTAAATAAATAATTAACATAGAATGCAATATTTGAAACAAAGTAATTTGAAAACTGGGTTCAAGATGATCAAAGGTATGACTTGCCTTGGAAAAGATCTGTGTACTGGTATTGATCTTGGGGTGCTCCTTCTCCAAAACTCCCCGACGAATCGACGTCTACTCGCAAACGAAGCAAATAAACAAAACAAATACATAACAGAGACAAAACAAACTCCAAAAATTAAATACAAATCTCAGATAAATAGATCTCGAATTTAGATAAATTTACGAATTTGAATGGGCTCAATCGGAGTTAGGATGCAAAAGTTATGGGCTCTGGAAGATTGAAAATCTAAAGAAACCCTAATTTGGATTTTCTGGATTTTCTGAATTATTTCTTAACAGAAAAATCAGATTATTGCACAATGCTGACGTCAGCAAGGAATTTCAGGAATTAAAAGAAATAACTGACATGTGGGACCCACATGTCAGTCTCAAGGCTCACGGTAGACTAGATCTACCGAGCCCCGGGACTCAGGATCCGGTGGACCGAGCCACGCGGTGCTAACGCGGCACTGATGTGGATGCCACGCAGGCGATGGGCTGACGTGGGCGCTGAGGTGGCGGTTGACGTGGCGACGGCGAGGCGACGAAGGCTCGGGGACCGAACGTCCCGGCGAACGGCGGCGATTCACCGACGGTGAGTGGTACCGGGAGGTAGAGGGTGCGACGGCGATCTCGCTGAGGTGCTCACTGGTGCTCGGGGTGACGAGAGTGGCCGGCGGCGAGCGATGAGCGGCGGAGGGGCTTCGGGCTCGACGGCGACGGTGCTAGAGAGGTCCCCTAGCGAAGGTGACGGCGGCTCCGAGATGCGGACGACGCGGCGGTCCCGAAGGTTGGGTCCGGTGGCGACGAGGAAGGCTGAAACGACGACGATGATGGCAGGGTCCTTCGGCCGGAGTTGGGGACAAAGGTGGCGGCTAGGGCTCCTGGCGGCGCTGTGCTGGCGGTGGCTAGGGTTTTCGGGAGCGGCGAGGCTCGGGGTGTGGGGCACGAGGGTCCTCAGGGCCTTAAATAGCCCCGGGAGGCGAGTCCGCAAAGGACACGACGCGGCGGCGGCGATGGAAAGAGGAGAGTCTGAGTCGGGGATGATGAACAGTAACCCAAGGTGGGTCCCACACGTCAGCGACGGTGGCTCGGGCGCGGGTGCGTGCAAAGCGATGCGGCTGCGGCTGAGAAACAGCCTCAAAGATCTGACCGTCCATCCCAGATCGAACGGCCCAAAATCAATGGAACATTCGGACCTCTGAACAGTTCACGTGCATCTAGCCATTCATTCTTGATCGAACGGTGGGGAATGGTTGAGCGCGCAGAGAGAGAGAGGAGAGGCTGACATGCGGGGCCCGCATGTTAGTCGGAGGCGGCGCGGGCGAGCTGGGCTGCGCGCGGAGGGAAATGGGCCGGAGTTTTGGAATTCGGCCCGAAGCTTTTTCTTAGATTTTAAATAGCTTTTCTATTTTATAAAATACCAGAAATTCAAATAAGCAATCGAAAATAGCAAACGAACTCAGAAAAATTCTAGAAAAATCTAAAAAATATATCTGAGCACATAGAACCCAAATAAAATAGTTTTAGCCATTGTTCAAGTTGGAATTATTCACATTAAATATTTTTGATTGTAAAGTCCAATATTAAGCTTTTGAATTTAAATTCAAATAAAACCAAATGGTGACTTTTTCCCTACTAACTATTTAAAAGATTTTTTTTTAACTCAGAAAATTGGGATGTTACAGTCTCGCTGTAGGTGACTTGGTATTGTGGCTTATCCAATCCCAGTCTAATGGGAATAAACTTTCCCCTAAATAGGAAGGTCCTTACACTGTGATCGAAGTTACGCGTCCAGGTTCGGTACGACTAGCAATGGAGGATGGTCGGGTTCTCTAAAACTCTTGGAACATCGACCAGTTACGCAGATTTTACGTGTAACAAACCTCCACGACAATAAAGTATCAGGTTCTTTCTATCTTTATTGTCTTTCTTTGAGTAGTGCTTTTATAATTATTCGACCATATTTTATATGCTCAATTTTTCTTTACACTGGTCGAAGAAAGGACACAACAACTAGTCGAAGTTTCTCTCTCTCTGCACGTGGTCTAGCCCGCTAGAAGGAGCTTCCTAGTATCGCCTTGTTCCTAACTTTTGCTGCCAATACAAAGGTTTT
Source organism: Ampelocalamus luodianensis (assembly GCA_036346255.1). NCBI lineage: Eukaryota > Viridiplantae > Streptophyta > Magnoliopsida > Poales > Poaceae > Ampelocalamus > Ampelocalamus luodianensis. The sequence continues at coordinate 40,667,515 of CM070634.1, read as the reverse complement.
GGGCTCAGAAAACATGGCCGAAAAGTTTTTAAGCAAACTCTTATCACCTTAGTTTATTTTTTAAGCAAACTCTTATCACCTTAGTTTATTTCTTCATTTTGAAAAATACTCTAAGAAGAGTGCACTTTTGAGATTTGTTCGACTGCTTTTGGTAAACTTGGTCGGTTTTTAACTGGTCGGAGGAAGAAACACACCTAGTCAAAGCTTTTCCTCTCTGCATGTGGTCCTGCCCACTAAAAGGAACTTCCTAGCGTCGTCCTGTTTCCTACTTTTGCTACTAGGACAAACTTATCGAGTACACTGAGAAAGGTCGAACGAATTTTTAAAGGTCCTCTAGATGTTTGTTTCACTTAAGTTTCCATTCTTGATTTGATTAATCTGGTCGGAGATGGTAACATCACCTAGTCGATGCCTTTCCTTTCTGCATGTGGTCCTACCCACTAGAAGGAACTTCCTAGGGTCGATTCGTTTCTACTCTTTCGACTAGTGCAAGATAATTGAGATTGACGACTATAAGTCAAACAAACATTTTTTGTTTTCAGAAACCCTTTTTTCACTATTTCCTTATTTTATTCAAATAAACCAAGCAAATAATCGGGGGCTAGGATAAAGTTATAAACATAACTTCAATTCTTAGTCTTGGTTTTTTTTCCGTTCATTATCTTACGAGTTACTAACTACTCTATAAGATGATTTGCAGGAAAAAGGGAGAAGAAAGGAAGGATTATAGATATCTGGTCTAATTATCTTTTCCATTCATTATCTTATGAGTTACTAACTACTCTACGAGATGATTTGCAGGAAAAAAGAAAGATAATATATTTATATCAACAAAAAGCTTGTCTTTACAGGTTCATACTACAGACTACTCTGACGAAGGAGATCCTATTTGCATCTCCTTCGCAACCTTCTCGCCAATCGATTGCATCTCTTCAATCAACCGCTCCGCTTCTGCTTCAGTGCGGTCGAAGTCGGTTTCAACCGAATAAGAGTTAAGGTTGGGGTCACAGGCTTTAAGCTTTGCTAGGACATAGCTTACAGCCCCTTTGACCGCTTCCCTTATCGAGTCGGTCTGGTTGGTCTTCAGAGTGGTTACCAACTCTTGCAAAGTACCGACTTGCTCCCCAATGGCACTCGTGTGGGCGGCTATCGTGTCTTCACGAAGGGTGACCTTTTCAGCACGTAGCCCACTGAGTACATTGTTCAAAAGTGAGATGTCATCTTGAAGATTGACCTTCATTGACTTCATGTCCTCCTGGGTGCAAGTCGAAGCCTCATGAAGTTGTTTTATTTCAACTAATCGCTCTGAAAAGAGTAAGGTTGGTTAGATAAAATGACTCTACGAGATGAAAAGAACAATTTAATAGCATGTAAAAGTTTATTTACCCGCTAATTGAGAATCCAATTTCTCAATTTCTTGATCTTTATCCTTGGCGATGTAGGAAATTTCATGAACAACCAAAGTTTTCTCTTTGACCTCGTCATGAAGAGTTCCCACTTCAGTTTGAAGAGCCCTTGTCTCGACTTCTTTTTCTGAAAAAAGAACGAGAAGTTAGGAAGGTAATGATTAGGATTATAAGCAACCGTAACTTCAAAGGCGTACTATTTATTTTTTCCAGCAACTGTTGGGTTGCAGAGTTGGCATCCTGAAGCTTTTTCAGAAGGCTAGATACTTCTTCCCATAGCTTTTTCGTCTCGGCTTTTTTGTAGTCGAGCGAATCAGCTAGGGTCTTTTCGTCACTCTTGAACCTGAAAATGTTAAGGGTAGACATGAACATAGAGGCAAGTGGTTTTACAACCGTCCTCATAGTCGTAAGTCTTTCTATGACTATTACGTGATCGTAAGTTCTTCTACGATCACTTCTGGTCGTAAGTTTTTCTACGACCAGTACCAGGTCGTAAGGATTTCTACGACAATCCCCACGAGTACTATATGAGTAGTCGAAACATAAAACAATTACGAGCATCAGTGACTCACCACCTCTCTGTTTGTTCGCAGAGTACTATTTTCTCTTGTCGTAGCTTGACAAGTTGCCGGTTGTACTCACAAACCGTGGCAATTTGTTCCAAAACTTTCTGCAAGAAAGAAAGACAATGAGAAGTGAGGATAAAACCATTCTGATAGGTATCGTCAGATACTTATGTTCATGCTCGTCCGAGCGAACATGGAGACTATCCTTGTCGGATCTTTCAGCCCATCCATCTCCTCGACACGTTTCCACCAAACCCTTTCGAGACGTTCGTTATCGAAAACATCCCCACAGTTGGGAATGTTACTGGGATGAGGGACTCAGTCACGAGATCTGTAGGCGGAAGATCCTACGATGGAAGCATGGCCAAAGAAATCAGAGCAGAAGTTAAAGTACTCCTCCTCCTCTAATTCAGTGACGGCAGCCCCACCATGAGGACCAGGAGGAACATCCTCGACAACCTCTGTCGGAGCTCTCACCACCACCTTCTCCTGACGTCTTCGTCACGGCCTCCATTGTCTCTGCCTCCATCCCTACGACTGCATCAGTGTTTGTAGCAACTTCGGTAGCAACAACTTCTTCCACCACAGGAATAGTGGCTAACACTTCAGCCACTACTGCTGTCGTACCTTCATTTACTGAATAAGTGGCAGCGGGCTTCTCAGTAGAAGCATTCTTGGAGGCTGAAGGAGTTGGGCTAAGATCACAAAATAGAGAGCAAGTTAATTCATGAAAAACAAATGGTAAATGTTGTTCTTTCACTTTTGTTTTTTACATACCTCTGTGTCCTAGACTAACAAGGAACTTGGAAGCAACCTTTCCAAAGGAAGATTTCTTCGACTTCTTCTCGACTACTTCTGGTCGAGATTCACTAAGGAGATTAGGAGTCACTGCTTCGTGACCCTCCTGACTCCCCGAGTGGCCAAGATCTTTCTCGACCACTTCAAAAGCACTACTCTCCTCGACCTTAGGCTCTACTGGAGCAATAGTTTCCTTCACAAAAGACATAAAGCTTTTCCTGTTCTCCTTTTCTAGCTGCTTTACAAAGCCACGGGAAGCAGAAACTACGAAAATCTTATTGTCGTAATAGAAGGGTACCTTGGCCTTGAGGGCTTTGTTGTAACATCCCAAGTTTAGACTTGTGTTTCCAATGTAAGAAAATGAGTAGAAATTAAAATTTTTCTTTCATCTTGTAGTTCTTGTATGTTCTAAGCAATTCTTGTACAAGAATTATGGAAATGCAAAGTCACAAGTCTTTTGATCCAAATCTTGGTCTTTCAAAAACATCTTGTCAAATCTTGTGATCATCTCCTAAAAATATTTTTCCTAAGTTCTAGGGTTGGTGTGTGACACCTCTAAAAAATTTCACAATTTTTAGAAGTTGTTTGAATACTTTTGGAGGTCAGTCAAACCTATTTGACTTTCAGTCAAAACCCTATTCCAGAACCTTGCAGAATTTTTGGAGAAAAATACACTGCATATAAACCTCTAAAAATTTTACACAAGGTTAATAGCTAAGTTAGCAAACTCCTGTAAAAATTTCAGAATTGTTGGAGATGTTTTGCTACCTTAAACAAATCCCCAAAGTTCAGCTTGTTTTAAATCTCTAATTTCAAAACACTATTGGGCTCGAGTCAGACCCTTGCCCAACCATTTTGACTCGGTTGGACCAAGTCATTTAGTCGCGCTCGGGTGCGTAGGTTTGAGCCGTTGGATGTTGATCCTAGGGCTCACGACCTCCCCTACTCTTTTGAACACTAGGGACTCTAGGGAAGTCTCGACCGTCCGATTAAAATCTAACGGTCACGACCACCCCAGACCTCTTCTCTGTTCTTCTTCTTCCTCCTCCTCTCGCAGAGTGCCGTAGCAGTGAGTAGTGGCTGGTCTTGTCAAACGTCCTCATCCACGTCTCGCTGGTCGGAGCAATTATTAACCTCTAGTGCTCCGCCCACGATCGTGCTCCTCACTTGCCCCATCATTTTTGTCGGTTCTTGGCTGTACCTCGAGCTGAGCTCATCGTAGCTCACCGCGGGGGCCCCTTTCCCTTGCGCCATTGCCGCTAGATTCTAAATACCTCCGAGCTCCTCCTCAAGCCCCCTTCCACACTCTCGGTTACCCCAGCTCCCCTTTTCTGTGGCTGTGAGCGTTAATCACCGAGGACCTCCTTTTCCGCCATTTTTGGCCCTTCGAGCTCTATTGTGGATCTCGGTGCTCCAGTGGTCCTCCTTCCCATATTTTTGGTTCCCTTGGGACCTTGGCTCCTCGCAAATCCGGTCCCTAACCCTATTTTCGGTTTGCTTCCACAGGAGCACCTGGATAGGAGTTTTCGCGTTTTGCGGCCGTAGGAGGGACTTCGTCGTTCCCAACTCCGGTAAGTATCCTCCGTCCAATCCCGTGGTCCTGGACCACCTCTAGGTTTATGCGAAGCCATCCCGACCATTCTTTTTGTCTCTGGTTGCTCAGGGCATTCTGTCATCGTCATCTTCTCCAGTTCCGGTGAACTGCTCCGGCGCTGGGTCTCCTCCGACTTCCCTCGATCCTCTCCTGTGCTCGGGTAAGTTCATTTTAACCTCGTTTAGCTCAAGCACTTGCTAGATTAGCTCGGAGCACCTCTTTTTCGCGTTTTCAGATTTTGCCGAAAACACTCCTCCGCCCTTCTCCGGCTCGCCGGCGATTTAGGCCTGCTCTGCCGTTGAGGGTGCTACCATTAGGTTCGCAATAGTATTAGGAGCATTTCGGTGCCTTAGTTGCGCGCCGTTGTGGCCGTGGTCGTCGGCGACATGCCGGCGAACTCAACGCGGTGGTATGTACCTTTGTCGTAATTTTGTCAAGACATAAGACCTCCTCGAGTTCATCCTAGCCGTTCACGACCTCCCCAGGTTTAGATCTGAGCCTTAGAGTTCTTTCTGAAAAACTTTAAGTCTTAAGACCTCCCCTCGTTTAATCTCAGCCGTTGATGACCACCTCAGATTAGATTTGGGCCGTAGGATCTTTATTTGTAACACCTTAAGCACCAGGACCACCCCTGTTTTAATCTTAGCCGTTTAGGATCACCTCGATCTAGATCCTAGCCGTAGAGCCTTTTTCGGTAAAAAGCTCTAAGTCACAAAACCTCTTTAGAGCAATCTTGGTCGTTAAAGGACCTCTGGATTTAAGCTCCTAGCCGTTAGATCCTCCTTGTGTAAAGCCTTTAGTCGCAGGACCTCCCCCTAGTGTTGATCCTGGCCGTTAATACCTCCCTAGGTCGAATCTTAGCCGTTAGGATCACCTCTGTGTTTCCGCAAAAGACCACCATGGTCATTTTGCGAAAACCACCCCTAGGACCTCTCCTAGGGTCCTCTTTGCAAAAGACCACCCTTGGTCCTTGTAAAGAGAACCTCAGGACCTCCCGCCGTGTTGATCTGGACCGTTTAGGACCTCCCTTGGGTGATCTGAGCCGTCCAGATCTCGTTCCGTTAAAACCCTGTCTTTGAGGACCTCCCCGATTAAATCTGGACCGTTCAAGACCTCCTTTGGTAGATCTTGACCGTCCCGGACCTCTCTCTGTTAGATCCTTAACCTTAGGACCTCCCCGTAGCTCTGGACCGTTGGATCTTAATCTAACGGCCTAGACCTCCTCAGCGCTTTAGGTGCTTTAGCGCGTTAAGTCCCCTCTCACCGTTCATTTTTAGATCCGCGGTTCAGATCTCATTGAACGTTCGGACCACCCGAGTGTCCCCATAACCGTGGGCCGTCCGATTTCTTTTCAACACTCGAGATCGTTTGGGCCGTTCGGGTCACCCGAATGTCCCAATCCACGTGGACCGTTGGATCTTGATCCAACGGTGGGGTCCCGTGGGCCTCCGCGTGCGCGTGCGCGTGCGTGTCTGTGTTTCAGTGCGCATGGGCTGTTGGATCCCGAATCAAAGGCCCACAGCGTTCCACGTCATTTCTTTTTGAGTAGGTTTGTTTAATTCTGGTAAGTCTTTATTTGATAACTAAAAATTGCATTAAACTTTGAAAACTCATAACTAATTTGTTTTAAATCCTTTTTAGGTGATTCCAACTGGGATAAATTCATGTTTCACTAAAGTCTAATCCAAAAATGCATTTAGACATGGTTCTGTAACAGAAAATTTTGTAAATAATATTAACTAGTTTTCAGCCATTTTTGAATATTCCAAAAATTAATTTCAAACTTGTACAATGCATAACTTTTTATGTATAACTCTAAAATGTGCAAACTCAATCTTGTTAAATTCCTCTGTTAGCATACTTTAATATGAAATAGGTGCTAGGTTACAACTTAGAAAAATCATAAGTAAATCATTTTAACTCCAAATTGAGTAAACCCAATGTAACAACCCAAATTTCAATTTCCAGTTGAAAATAAAGTTTAATTATTTTATTGGATTTTTGTGGAATTTTTTAAAGCTTTTCCTTAACCAAATTAAAGCTAAAACAAAATTATGTGCAAAATCTATTATCAGATAATAGCTGGAAATATTTTTCTTAAATCCTAAATGCTCTAGAGAATTTCTGTGAATTTTCTCATAATTTTTGGAATTAATTTGCTATATTCTAAAGCCTAAATGAATTATCAGCATTTAATTAAATCGAAATCGAAAGAAATCTCCAAAGCGTTGTGCGGGCGAAACTCAACTTGACCACTTCCATTTTCATGTGCGCCCTCCAACCGCGCGCCTCCTTCTCCACGCGGCGGGCCCGTTGTCGATCTCTCTCTCTTTCCTCGCTCATGCCGCCGGCATTGTCCACCGTTGGATTAAATCCAGCGGCGAAATCGCGATGCATTGGAAGGTCGAATGTTCTACTCAATCGGGACCATCGGTTCTACATCCAACGGCTCACATGCATCGCCACTTAACGATTCATCGCACACCGCCGTGATCTATCGCGGCCGTTGGATCGGGATCAGCGGCCACACCAACCCCAAGTTACCGCCGCCAATCTAATCGCGACCGTCCGATCGAATCGCATGGCCCCGTCATCGTCTCTGCGTCGTCTTCCCGCCACACCGCCAAGATAACGCCGCCATTAAAGCCAACGCCCGAGCTTCCTCTCGCCGTTTCCCTTCCCACTCCTCGCCATCGTGCGCATTGACTACCCGCATCACGCCCCACTTCGGCCGTTTCCCCTTTTCTTGTGCACACGATCGCGGGCGTCGCCACTACCGCCGCCACGCGCGCACACAATCTTCACCACCGGCCTCCTCTGCCACTATAAAGGGAGCATGAGGTGCCCCTCGCTCACCGAACACACCGCCACCACTTGACACCCTCCTCCTTGCCTAAAGCGCTTCAATTTCAAGTTTCTTCGTCGTGAAACACCTCGGTTCTTCTCGTTTCGGCGCGCCGTAGCTCCTTCGTCCCCGTCGGCACCATTGTCATCGCTGCGTCGATGCGGCCGCTGCGCCACCCACCTCGCCGGAGGACCGGAAACCTCTGCCGTCGGCGACCGCACGCCGCCGCCGCCAAACTCGTCGCCGGCGACCTTCGATCACGCTCGCGCCGTTTTGGTAACGGTGTGTTCGCAATTGTCCCTCTTCAATTTGCGCACGTCCATTTAGCTCGCCGCGGCGTAGAACGCCGGCGAGAACACCCACCGGAGCACCACCGGCCTCGGGCCTACGTGGCCGGCCACGTGTACGCCACTGTGGAGCCACATCAGCGCCACCTCGGCGCCAAAGCTGCGTGGGCGCCCGCGTGGTGGCCACCTCACCACGCCCACCCTCCTCAAAGCGAAAGTCAGTGGACTTGGTTCATGAGCGAGTCAGCGACCGATGGGGTCCACATGTCGAAAAATTAATTCATTTCTTTTAATTCCCGGAAATTCATCCGCTGGCGTCAACATTGCGCAATAAATAGAATTTTCTTTAGAAAAATAATTCAGAGAATTCAATTAAATTCGATTTTGTATTAAACTTCTAAAATTCATATCTTTTGCATTTGAACTCCAAATTGAGTGGTTCAAATTGCAAAATTTGTCTAAAATCATAATCTAGCTAACTAAAGCAAAATATTTTAATTTGGAGTTAGTTTGATCTGAGTTTTGATTTTATTTGAATTTGAGTTGAATTTGTCGTATTTTCACGTATAGACTTGGCGACTCGGAGAGTTAGATCCTTCCGACGATTTAGAGTTCCAAGACTTCAACGAAGGCAAGTTACACTATTGATCATATTGTTCCTATTGTTTTAAAGTATTTATTTACTATTTACAATTTACTATTGCATGCATATGTTTATAAAGATATCTGAATAACCTGATTATGTATATAGTTGTTCCAAACTCCTTGGTATGGCCAATTTGATTATCAAACCTGAATACCTTGACACCTTAGATAAAATTTGTCAAATGCTTAGTCTTGCTTAGATAATATTTACAAATTTGGGAGAATTTAGTCAAACCTTTACAATTTAATTTAAAATGTGTTCTGTGGTATTGTTTTATCACGAAAGGTTTATAAAGAGGTTTTACTCTAAATAAAATGAAATGGGTTTGGACTTGGCGAGATGGATGGATGGTGGAGTGCGAGTTCATGCAGGTCTAATCAGTTAGGATTACAACCGGGGTTTTAAATTGGAAGTCGCCCGAGTCGATTAAGGACCGGTCTTTGGCGTATTTTGCTACGCCTTACCGTACCACCACATGTCTGTATGGGCAGGATTTGGCTAAATAATCTGTAGTGTCTTAGTGTTATTTGTGCTATGTTGTATGTGTGGGCGTTGGTGGACATTAGTCCCACTGGCGCAAGAGGGGCTTAGGAGGATGGATAGTCCAAAGGTAGCGAAACCTTAGCGGGCATGAATCTGATGAGGACTTTGCTTTGTAACGGCCTCATGATAATTGCTTAGTCACACGCCTTTGAAGCGTGCATTGGCGACATTAAAGCATTTTATCTCGTGTGGGTAAAGCTGTACAACCTCTGCGAGTGTAAAACTATTCGAATAGCGCGTCATGGTCATGGACATGCTAGCAAAGCCACTCTAAGTTAGAATTGTTTTTGGTTTATAAAATGTGTTCAACAGATGTTTTGGGATGGATAGTCCTATGGTAAAAATTGGGTGGTTAGCCAAGTGTTAGGAGGACATCCTTCAATAATCAACTAGTGGAGGTCATCAATACTTCGTTGTCGCTTTGTCACTATCTTTATTGAATTATTAAAATTGGCCTTACAAAAGTATTAGCAATATAATGAAAATCTGTTTATGCAAAACAACCTGCCATTACCTTTGTTTACCTTATGCATGCATTAAACTTTCTATATTGGGTGTGACTTGCGAGCACGGTAGTAGTGCTCACTCTTGCTGAATAAATCTTATTCAGGAGAAGACGTTTTCCCCGACGGTGAGGATCTTGACGAATAGGCTGCGTCCCCAGACGATTGCCTGTGGCAAGTCGTGTGGCCTACTACTTCTACTACTCTTCATTTGTGTTATTTCTTTTCTTTTGGCCGCAGCCCTTTTGTAATAAACTTTGAATTATTATCAATAAACTCGTGATATGATTGTGCTATCACTTTTGTTTAAGCTGTGTACACTAGAAATCTGGACTAGTGTATGAACACGAGAGAATTTGGGATCCTTTGTTCCGGGTTCGACAAAAGTGGTATCGAGCCATATCATTGTGAGGTCGTGGCCACACAAATGTCCTAAGGACTCATTTGCAAAAATTAAAAACTATTTTGAGTCTATCGAGTCATCTCTCAACCCTTCTCTTTAAAAACGATTCTTGACTTGTCTATTCCTCAAAATTTTAGATGGTAAATGGGACGCTATCTCTCACGGAATCATTGCGGACATCGGGTGAACTTCTGCAGGAAGTGATGCGGCACTTGGACTACAAGAAGAGGCCAGCGTTTGAGGCTACGGTACAAGTTGGGAGAACGGCGTCTCGGAGAGTGGAAGTACTAATCTACTCCGACTGCCGCCAAACACCGTCTTCCATACCTTCCACGCCCGATCCGACGCGACACCTTCGCCGATGGCATTCGGGATGCAGCGAGAGAAGCGGTTCGTCGACTCGCCATACTTACGATCGCCACCTCAACGGCACGGGTTTCACTATTTCCGATGCATCTTCCAACCGACTTGCGGTGTCTTCCGCACCACCGAGGAGGAAGATTCCCGAGTTGACGCACAGGTGGACGACAAAGGCACGGACTACGCCTATGGAAACGCCTTGGGCGACTTGCGTACCACTCGGGATAGTCTAGAGTATCCGAGGCGAGGCGAAGGCGATCGAAGAGGAGCTGGCTATTTACAAATCAGGCCAAGGCAGTACCAGCAATTCCCCCGAATACACCCCATCCATCCCATAGATGTTTTTTTTTTCTCATCCGTACTTTAGCTACGTATTATGAGCTATCAACTACTCATGTGATAGCCATAATATACTAATAAAATAAATGAATAAAGGAACCATTTTGAAAAGTTGATTCTTTGTTTGTGTGCTTGTTCGTTCTTGGGCTATCATAGATTTATTCTCTATAGAATTCCTTGCTACCTCTTCTAAATCTTTGGAGGATTCCGCAGATGGTGACCACCGCGAAGCGGCAATGCCGGCGGCGGTGCCAGCGGACAAAGAAAGCGATCGAGCGGATCACCGGGATAACCACGTTTCGCAGCCGCCACCACCGCCGGCAAAAGGACTCGACTGGCGCCAGATGATGGCGAATCAGACCCATCTGATTGACCTTCTGGCCCAATCACTGCAGAATGTTCAGAACACTCAGGCCACTACAAGCAGGCGGCTCGGCTCTACCTCCGCGTAACCAAAGGCGACTATGTCCGAGTTTATGAGGATCGTCCGACATTCTCAAATAATCTTGAACCAATGGACGCCGACGATCGGCGGGCTATTGGAAAAAGCGGACATTAGTCGGTGTTCGACCGTGAGAGGGTCTGTTGCCTCTCACCAACCGAATGGCCCCGCATCGAATGGTGGGACAACTCATGCATCGCACACAATGATGCTCGATCCATCACATGGGCCGACCGTGCGAGCTTTTCGTCATGCACATATCCCGGCGAGGATGATGGCGCTCAAGAAGAAGGAGTTCCACGCGCTCGAGCAAGGCAAGCGTGACGGTGAATGAGTATCTTCACCGCTTTAACCAACTTGCGCTCGCCCACCGGCGTAGCGAGAGATGAGGCAGAGCAGAAAGGTTCTGGATGGATTGAATGACGATATCTCTGTCCAACTTATTTCGAAATTTCGCGACTTCCGCAGTTGGTGGATAAAGCAATCGAGCAGGAGGCTAAACACGCGAAATGGAGAATCGCAGCGGAGGATGGCGCCGAGATTTAACACGGAGGTGCGCCCAAACCTCGCATCACCACACCGCACCGCAAAGAACGTGGGAAGTTTCAATCTTCCACGCCTCGTACTCCGGCACCGTCACGGCGCTCCAACCCTCCAACTTCCGTGGCACTTCGCCGGAGGGCGGTTTGTGAAGCACTCTACCTCCTCGGCACGAGTCACGTGCTTCCACCGCAGCGAGGCAGGGCATTATGCCAATAAATGTCCAAAGAAGCAACAAGGTTTGGCACCAACAAGGCCAACCTCGGGAGTTCAAGCTACCGCGGCACCACGGACCGACAAACCGGTTCACCAAGGGGCGGGTGAACCATGTCACCGCCGAGGAAGCTCGAGCGGCACGGATGTTGTTCTCGATGCGTTCCTCGTTAATTCGATCAAAGATCTGTCCTATTTGATTCTGGAGCTTCACACTCTTTTGTGTCATATAAGTTTGTGGGAAAATATGGGTTACCTATATCTTCTTTAGCTACTCCCATGATAATTCATTCCCCGGGCTCAGAGATGAGAACCAATTCTCTATGCCCTAATCTCACTCTCAAGATATCCGGAGTAACTTTTCTAGCAGATCTGATAGTTTTACACTCCCAAGGTTTGGATGTAATACTTGGAATGGACTGGCTAGCCAAAAATCACGGTCAAATAGACTGTGCCAATAGATCCATCACCCTCACTAATGAACAAGGTGTGTCTGTTGAATTCAAACTCGAGACTCGAGCAGGAGGAAGTTCCATACTTACAGTTGAAGGAAGTGAAACTTGAAGATATACCCGTGGCACGAGAGTATCCCGGCGTCTTTCGGATAATCTACGGTATGCCACCGGATAGGGACATCATGTTCCTAATTGATCTAGTCCCGGACGACTCAGATCTCAAAGCGACCCTATAGAATGCCGACCAGCGAGTTAGTAGAATTGAAGAAAGCAGTTGAAGAACTACGAGAAAAAGCGTACATTCGACCCGGTTCCTCACCATGGGGAGCGGTACTATTTGTCAAGAAGAAAGACAATAGCATGAGAATGTGCGTCGATTATGAGATCACTCAACAGTAACAATCAAGAACAAATACCCATTGCCCGAATTGATGATTTGTTTGATCGGTTAAAGGGAGCAAGTATTTTCTCAAAGATCGATTCGAGATCGGTTATCACCAATTAAAGATCGAGGCAGGAAGATATTCCAAAGCGCCTTCACCACGGATATGGACTATATGAGTTCACGATAATGTCATTTGGATTGACCAACGCCCTGCCTATTTCATGAATATGATGAACAAGGTGTTCATGGAATTCTGGATAAATTCGTAGTCGTCTTTATTGGCGACATTCTCATCTACTCGAAGAATGAAAAGAACATGAAGAGCATCTCCGGATGATCCTAGACAAGCTCGAGGAGCACCAACTCTATGCCAAATTCAGCAAGAGTGAATTACGGCTAAGACAAGTTGCATTCCTTGGACATATTGTATCCGCGGGAGGAATTGCGATGAACCACCGCCAAGGTTGAAGCGATAATGGGTGAAACACCAAATCGCCACCGAGGTGAGAAGTTTTACGGGGACCGCGAGGCTATTATCGTCGGTTTATTGAGGTTTCTCTAAACTTGCCAAACCCATGACTCAACTTCAAGAAAGAAAAGAAGTTTGAATGGTCAAGCGCTGTGAAGAAAGTTTCAAGAAGCGAAAAGAGGCTAGTCTCGGCACGGTGTTAATTTTCTGGGACATCGCAAGGATTTTGAGATCTTTGTGGCGCATCCCGTCAAGGCCTCGGATGTGTATTGATGCGGGAAGGCAAAGTTGTAGCTTATGCATCCCGCAGTTGAGGCCACACGAAGGAATTACCCGACTCATGATCAGAGTTAGCGGCAATTGTGCGCGCTCAAAATCTGGCGGCATTATCTCATTGGTAACATTGTGAGATTTTCACGGACCATAAAAGTTTGAAGTACATATTCACGCGATCAGAGCTCAATCTCAGACAAAGAAGATGGTTGGAACTAATAAAGGATTATGATCTCGAATTCATTATCATCAGGGCAAGGCCAATGTGGTAGCAGATGCCTTGAGCGTAAAAGCATATTGCAACACCATCATGGTGCAACAAAATCACCAGAGTGTATGAAGAGTCAAGCACTGAACCGAGATTGTCAACCAAGGTGTAAACGCTTTAGAAGTTCAACCAACTCTTGAGGATCACATTAGAACAAAGCAGTTGGAAGATGAAGATATCCAAGAAATCAAGAAAAATATGAGAAGAGGCAAAGCCCGTGTTTCTCGAAGATGAGCAAGGGACGGTGTGGTTGGAGACCGCATCGTGTGCCTAACCGGCGGGAGATAAAAGACTCAATTCGAAAGAAGCTCATGAGTCGCCATACTCCATTCATCTGGCGGCACCAAAATGTACGGGATCTAAAAGAAAGATATTGGTGGGTCGGCATGAAGCGTGAAATTGCTGATTTCGTCGCTCGTTGTGACGTTGTCAAAGAGTCAAGGCACAACACCAAAGACCATTGATGCATTGCAACCATTACCAATTCCCGAGTGGAAGTGGGAAGAAGTCGGTATGGATTTCATCTTTGGACTTCCCGGGACCCAATCGGGATATGACTCCATCCGGGTGGTAATTGACCGGTTAACTAAAGTAGCTCACTTTATTCTGTCAAGACCACCTATCGAGTAGTAAACTAGCGAATTGTACATGGCGGGATCGTCACTCGCACGGAGTACCCAAAAGATTGTGTCAGACCGAGGTTCCCAATTTACCTCTCGGTTTTGGAAAAGTCTGCATGAAGCCTTGGGAACCAGACTCAATTTTAGCACGGCGTATCATCCCCAGACCGATGGTCAGACAGAACGCACCAATCAAGTTCTTGAAGATATGCTTCGAGCATGTGCCTTAGAATTCGGAAAAGGTTGGGACAAGGATCTGCCGTATGCAGAGTTCTCATACAATAATAGTTACCAAGCTAGTTTACAGATGGCTCCATTTGAAGCTTTATACGGTAGGAAATGCCGAACCCCTCTTCTTTGGGATGAGGTAGGAGAGCGTCAACTCCTTGGACCTGAGTTGATCAAAGAAGCTGAGAGTAAAGTGAAAACTATTCAGGAGCGTCTCAAAGCAGCCCAATCCCGACAAAAGAGTTATGCCGATAACCGCCGTAGGGAATTAAGTTTTGAGGTAGGAGATGTTGTCTATCTCAGAGTAACCCCACTCGAGGTGTGAAGAGATTAGGACAAAAGGTAAACTCGCACCGGTATATTGGGCCATACAAGATCTTGGCAAAACATGGAGAAGTAGCTTATCGGCTAGATTGCGAAGCCCTGTCGTGATACATAACGTCTTTCACGTGTCGCAATTAAAGAAATGCTGCAAGAACAGGAAGACCATACCTTTTCGAAAGCTTTGACCTTCAAGAAGATCTCACCACGTGGGCGACCGATTAAAATTATAGATGTCGCGAGCGTGTTACGAAGCGAATAATCGGATCGTACAAGGTGCGGTGGAGTCACCATCCGAGCGAAGCCACATGGGAGAATGAAGAAGAACTCAAGGACAACTACGATCTTTTGCTAACCAAGTCGAATCTGGTCGAGATTCCCTTTAAGAGGGGTAGGTTTGTAACAACCCAAATTTCAATTTCGATTGAAAATAAAGTTTAATTATTTTATTGGATTTTTGTGGAATTTTTAAAGCTTTTCCTTAACCAAATTAAAGCTAAAACAAAATTATGTGCAAAATCTATTATCGATAATAGTGGAAATATTTTCTTAAATCCTAAATGCTCTAGAGAATTTCGTGAATTTTCTCATAATTTTTGGAATTAATTTTCTATATTCTAAAGCCTAAATGAATTATCGCATTTAATTAAATCGAAATCGAAAGAAATCTCCAAAGCGATTATGGGCGAAACTCAACCCAACCCACTTCCATTTTCTTGTGCCGCCCACTCCAACCGCGCGCCTCCTTCTCCACGGCGGCGGGGCATTGTCGGTCTCTCTCTTTCCTCGCTCATGCGCCCGTTGTTGCCCACCGTTGGATTAAAATCAGCGGCGAATCGCGATGCATTGGAAGGTCGAATGTTCTACTCAATCGGGACCATCGGTTCTACATCCAACGACTCACATGCATCAGTCACTTAACGATTCACTGCACACCGCCGTGATCTATCGCGACCGTTGGATCGGGATCAAACGGCCACACCAACCCCAACTTACGCCGCCAATCTAATCGCGACCGTCCGATCGTAATTGCATGGCCCACCGTCATCGTCTGCGTCGTCTTCCCGCATACCGCATAGCGATAACGCCGCCATTAAAGCCAACGCCCGAGCTTCCTCTCCGCCGTTTCCCTTCCCCACTCCCCTCGCCATCGTGCGCATTGACTACCCCGCATCACGCCGCCCCACTTCCGGCCGTTTTCCCCTGTTCTTGTGCACACGATCGCCGGAACGTCGCCACTACCGCCGCCACGCCCGCGCACACAATCTTCACCACCCTGCCTCCTCTGCCACTATAAAAGGGAGCATGAGGTGCCCCTCGGCTCACTGAACACACCGCCACCACTTGACACCCTCCTCCTTGCCTAAAGCGCTTCAATTTCAAGTTTCTTCGTCGGCGAAACACCTCGGTTCTTCTCCGTTTCCGGCGCCGCCGTAGCTCCTTCGTCCCCGCCGTCGGCACCATTGTCATCGCTGCGTCCGTGCGAAGCTGCTGCCGCCACCCACCTCGCCGGAGGACCCCGGAAACCTCTACTTCGTCGACGACCGCACGCCGCCGCCGCCAAACTCCGTCGCCGACGACCTTCCGGTCACGCTCTGCCGCCGTTTTGGTAACCAGTGTGTTCGCAATTGTCCCCTCTTCAATTTGCGCACGTCCATTTAGCTCGCCGCGGCGTAGAACGCCGGCGAGAACACCCACCGGAGCACCACCGGCCTCGGGCCTACGTGGCCGGCCACGTGTACGCCACTGTGGAGCCACATCAGCGCCACCTCGGCGCCAAAAGCTGCGTGGCTGCCCACGTGGTGGCCACCTCAGCCACGTCCACCCCTCCCTCAAAGCCGAAAGTCCGTGGACTTGGTTCATGAGAGCCGAGTCACTGACCAGTGGGGTCCACATGTCAGAAAAATTAATTCATTTCTTTTAATTCCCGGAAATTCATCATTTGGCGTCAAGCATTCGCAATAAATAGAATTTTCTTTAGAAAAATAATTGGAGAATTCAATTAAATTCCAGATTTTGTATTAAACTTCTAAAATTCATATCTTTTGCATTTGAACTCCAAATTGAGTGGTTCAAATTGCAAAATTTGTCTAAAATCATAATCTAGCTAACTAAAGCAAAATATTTTAATTTGGAGTTAGTTTGATCTGAGTTTTTGATTTTATTTGAATTTGAGTTGAATTTATCGTATTTTCACGTATAGACTTCGACAACTCCGGAGAGTTAGATCCTTCCGACGATTTAGAGTTCCAAGACTTCAACGAAGGCAAGTTACACTATTGATCATATTGTTCCTATTGTTTTAAAGTATTTATTTACTATTTACAATTTACTATTGCATGCATATGTTTATAAAGATATCTGAATAACCTGATTATGTATATAGTTGTTCCAAACTCCTTGGTATGGCCAATTTGATTATCAAACCTGAATACCTTGACACCTTAGATAAAATTTGTCAAATGCTTAGTCTTGCTTAGATAATATTTACAAATTTGGGAGAATTTAGTCAAACCTTTACAATTTAATTTAAAATGTGTTCCTGTGGTATTGTTTTATCACGAAAGGTTTATAAAGAGGTTTTTACTCTAAATAAAATGAAATGGGTTTGGACTTGGGCGAGATGGATGGATGGTGGAGTGCAGTTCATGCAGGTCTAATCAGTTAGGATTACAACCCGTGGTTTTAAATTGGAAGTCGCTTGAGTCGATTAAGGACCGGTCTTTGGCGTATTTTGCTACGCCTACCGTACCACCACATGTCTGTATGGGCGGGATTTGGCTAAATAATCTGTAGTGTCTTAGTGTTATTTGTGCTATGTTGTATGTGTGGGCGTTGGTGGACATTAGTCCCACAGGCGCAAGAGGGGCTTAGGAGGATGGATAGTCAAAGGTAGCGAAACCTTAGCGGGCATGAATCTGATGAGGACTTTGCTTTGTAACGGCCTCATGATAATTGCTTAGTCACACGCCTTGAAGCGTGCATTGGCGACATTAAAAGCATTTTATCTCGTGTGGGTAAAGCTGTACAACCTCTGCAGAGTGTAAAACTATTCGAATAGCAGCGTCATGGTCATGGACATGCTAGCAAAGCCACTCTAAGTTAGAATTGTTTTTGGTTTATAAAATGTGTTCAACAGATGTTTTGGGATGGATAGTCCTATGGTAAAATTGGGTGGTTAGCCAAGTGTTAGGAGGACATCCTTCAATAATCAACTAGTGGAGGTCATCAATACTTCGTTGTCGGTTTGTCACTATCTTTATTCGAATTATTAAAATTGGCCTTACAAAAGTATTAGCAATATAATCTGAAAATCTTTGTTTATGCAAAACAACCTGCCATTACCTTTGTTTACCTTATGCATGCATTAAACTTTCTATATTGGGTGTGACTTGCGAGCACGGTAGTAGTGCTCACTCTTCTGAATAAATCTTATTCGGAGAAGACGTTTTCCCGACGGTGAGGATCTTGGCGAATAGGTGCGTCCCGACGATTGCTGTGGCAAGTCGTGTGGCCTACTACTTCTACTACTCTTCCATTGTGTTATTTCTTTTCTTTTGGGCGCAGCCCTTTTGTAATAAACTTTGAATTATTATCAATAAACTCGTGATATGATTGTGCTATCACTTTTTGTTTAACTGTGTACACTAGAAATCCTGGACTAGTGTATGAACACAGAGAATTTGGGATCCTTTGTTCCCGGGTTCGACACCCAACTTTGCTGACCTTAGGATGCCATTATCTACCTAGCATAAAAATTTCAAACCTTAGATCATTCTGGAAATTTATGCTATAAACAGTACCAGTAATTAATTTAGTGAATTATTAGGCTGAGAGAGCATGTTTTCGTTATAACTTTTCCATAATTAATCCAAATAACCTGATTCTTGTTCCTAAATTTGTCTAAAATCATACCCTAGTTGCTGTATAAATTTCATAGGATTTGGATAACTTTTACTATTGAGTTTTGTTTGGTGTTCTTCGTTCTTATTGGGTTTTATCGCATTTTCGCGTTAGGTTCCGAAGAAATTATTGATTTCGTGAGTGAACCTCTGCAGCAAGAAAGTGATCTCTAGCAAGGTAAGCAGTGTAACATCATTTGATCATATTGCTCCTATTACTTTTAAAGTCTAATATCTTGTTTGCAAAACCTAAGTATACATGCTTCTTTGTGTCAAGATTTATTTTGTCGATTAGAGGTAGCTAATCTCATTGCATAGTTTCCCTAAAATTGTTCACCCCCGCCACTAACCTAGGTTATTATCCTCACTGGTGAATTAGATCCCGGTGGATGATTTATAGTCTTTTATTGTCTTTGCGATATGATGCTTAGTAATGCTTAGTTACCGGTAGAATATATTATGACTTATGATTTCAGCCTTCGTGCTTTGGTTAATTGTGAAAAACTAAAACTGAAAATAAAATGATTTGGTCTTGGGCACATTGGTACGTTGGTGTGAATTTGGGTGTGACTGGAATGGTGCCCGAGTCAATAAGGACCGAACATCTTGTTACACTAAACTAAGCATTTTAGCGTGCTAACCACGCTAGAGGGTATGGGATCTCTCTTGACTAAGTACTTTGGGAGGTGTTAATTACGGGTCGCAGGTGGTTAAAACTGTTTTTATAAGGGGGGAGCATCCGTAACGGCTTGAGCCATGGGCGGATGTATCCTACTCTTCAGGTTGTCGCTACTCTTAATTAGCATCATTCATTGGAAATGTCTCGTAGGACTTAGCCGTGCCGGCATACCAAAGGAAGTGTGCCAAATCATGTGGCGAAAAGGCGGTCTGAGGTGTGGGTACATTGGTACACCCCTGCAGGGTTTAAAACTATTCAAATAGCCTCGTCCTAGGCTATGGACACGCTTGGCAAGGTCTTTCAAGAGTTAGACTACAACCTTTTAAATTAAAACTTGACATGGGTGGTACGAATGGGTAATTCGTGCTATTGTTGTGATGGCTATTGGGTTAGTCATCTCCAGGATGTCTTTATACTATTACTTATTGTATCGCTGTTATTTATGCAAATAAAATTCAGATTGTCAAAATTGCCTTCAAACTATTAGTTATTGCAAATAAAACTTGCTTTATGCTAAAAATTAACCTTGAGCCTTCTCCTTTGATTAAAGCCTGCATGTAATAGTAACTAGGTTTGTTACCCATAAGTCTTACGAGTACATTTTTGTACTCATTTGCTTTGCTTAATTGTTGCAGAGGAAGAAGGTTGATCCCCAAGGGATCAACTTTGGTGAGTTTTGCTGCGGTGTGGACGACTAGCTTAGCGGCCCGGTCGGTTGCCTTGTGGGTTATGGTTAACCGGTCGTATTTTGGTTAAAACCATCTTATGGCATCTTTTGCTTCCGCTGTTAGTTGATACTTAATGTCTTTTGGCCGGTCGGCTCTTTTGTAATCACTTTATATTATGTATGTCGTTGCTAGACTTGTTATAATATGATGTATGGAATTGATGCATACTTTTGTAAAGATGTATGTGTGCTGCATTTCTGGGAAGCACATGTCCATCGAGGCACGGGTTATTTTGTTTGTGATGCTAGGGCCAATGGAAGGCTAAGTATTACAAGCTGAATAAACCGGGGTCTCACATTTGTACTTAAGGGCTACTGCAGATTCATCCGCCCGTATCTTCGCCGCAGCAGCCATGTCTGCAGCGAATTGAGCGAAGAGAGCAGAAGGAGTTGAACTTGCACCACCCTTGTCGGCGACCTTTACAAGTTGACATCTTTTGGTTGGAGGAGCTTTTGCTTGCTCCGTTTGTGCCGCTGCCCCAACGACCACCAATGCGACATCCGCGTCGTCTTGGCGATCTTCCATGCCTACTTTCTATTAAAATCAGAAAAAGAGAATATTACTAAAGTGGTTGTAAGTCTTTCTACGATCACTCACCGGTCGTAAGTTCTTCTACGACCAGCCCATAGTCGTAAGTTTCTTCTACGACGAATCCTCTAGTCGTAAATCCCTCTACAACTGTAAAAGCCTAAGGATGAAGTCGATTAACTTTAGGCGTTCCACCTTTTCCTCTACAGTCAAAACCATAAGAATTTGAGGAGCCGCTACATTTGATGGACTTTTCTCAAAGATGTTGGGCGTCAATCTCCGTCTGGGAAAGATCTGTGCAAACAGATAGCATGGTCAATAGACCAGATCAGGACTAACCAAAACCAGAGTAAAAAATGAGAATTTCACTTACCCTCCTGGTAGTCCCTAGTCGGGTCTGTTGTCCCCGAGTACCTCCACTTGGGAGGAACTCATTTCTTCAGGGGACTAATGCAGCGCGTGATGAAGTCCTTCGCCACGTGCCATCCGGTAAGTCCCCCCACCTTCAAGTCTTTGATAACTTGAATATAGGGGGCGATCCGATCAAGATCCCTGGGAGTCGAATCCCAAGAAGAAATCCTCTCAGCAGCATTTCCAATAAATGAAAGGCTATCTTCCTCGGTGACCTCCCAGTAGAACCACTTCTTCTTCCACCCTGGCCATGAAGACCGGGTGAATATCTGAATGTACTCCTTCAACTTCCCATCATGGAGCTTCAGACTGCAACTCCCAGTAATTCCGACTTCTCGAGCCATCCTGTAATAATATTGGAAAAGCTCGAGGTCTGCCGGAATCCCCAGGTATGCCTCACACAGATACACGAATACGCTTAACATTGTGATGGAATTAGGACCAAGGTTCACTAATTCCACCCCAAAGTGCTCGAGTACGAGTGTGAGAAAAGGGTGAGCAGGCAATCGAAGGCCGCACTCACAGTACGCCTGGAAGACAAGGATTTGCCCAGTCTCCCCCGATGGCCAGTGTTGTCCAACTGCAGAAATCCACTTCACGAGTACCTTCTCGGCACTAACCAAAGCGTTTATCTTCGCCTTGTCCATCTTCGATTTGACCCACTCAGAGACAGTCCTGACCATTTTTTCTTACAAAAAGGAGATTTGGATTTGAAAAAGCTTCAAGAAAGTGCACAGTTTTTGCTGGCGGTGGAGAAGGCGAGAGCTTGACGAACAGTTAGGGTGAATTGGGGAAAGGTAAGAACCCTAAAGTCACCCTTGCAATTAGTTTTATAATTGCAGGCTTGAAATGAAGTGCTCAACGGTTCCCATCGCTTTGGGAATTGCTCTAACGGACAGATTCTTTTAAATCTGCCTGTTCGAGAAAACCGAGGCTATTTTCACACCTCAAGCGAAATTACCTTCTTGGTCAAGTATATTTCTGGTCAAACAAAATACCACTCAGAAAGGTTTTACTTCCGATCATTGTACCACGATTACTCCGTAGTCGTAAGATTTTCTACGACTACCTTGTAGTCGTGAGATTTTCAACAAACTTTCTTGACCAAGTATATTTCTGGTCAAACGAGACACGTGTTGAAGAGTTTTTCCTTCAACCTTTACCCTACAACCACCTAGTGGTCGTAAGAACATCTATGACTCCTTTCCCAAGTAAGTTATTTTCACTTGAATTTGGGGGGCTAGATGGCGAGGATCTAATAATCCTCATTTTGCCATTTATCTGTAATTAGTATTATGGGTAAATATGACATCACATAGCTATTAAGCATACCCCTTATAGTTGTAAGGGAAAAGCCAATCAAGTGGTCGTAAGTCCTTCTACGACCACCCCTATAGTCGTAAGTCTTTCAACGACTACCATGTAATCGTAAGTTCTCCTACGATTACTTCTGGTCGTAAGTTCTTCTACAACCAGTACCTAGTCGTAAGGTTTTCTATGACTACCCCCTGGCCGTAAGTTCTTCTACGACCAGTTCTGTCACGACTTCTTCACAGTTAACTGGGTCCACTCGCCTGTAGGCCCAATTAATTAGGAGGTCTATGCAGTCAATATACGCATTTATTCTTTGAAATAACTGCAGATAACGCACCATTATCTCTGATTGATAACCATCAATTAACGTGGGGAGGTTACTACTCCGGTGATTGCTACCATTATTACGGAATAATGAGGCACCTCCTAACCTGGAACGACTACCTCTCCACGTACTATTAAAAGACTTTTTTGAGAGAGAAAGGAGAGGGGGATTTGGAGAGGCAATCAGTAGTAGTATAAGCACAAGCCTTTCCACTGATTGTAACCAAGATACCCAATACAATACACATAGGAGTAGGGTTGTTATTCTCTCTAGAGAAGGCCTGAACCTGTATAAAAATCCCTGTGTCTTTTCTGTCTGCGTGATCAATTGTGGAGACCCCTCTAATCAAATAATCTTTATGTAAGATCGGTTCTAAAACACCGACAAGTATGCATCGACGGATGCACTACTCTGTATTACTGGTAATTGCAAAGAAGGAAGAATGAGCATTCTTGACATATGCATTGCATGCAAGCATAAGAGATTTATTTATGGTTCTTTGCTGATGTTCATACGAGGTTTTGGTATCTTCATCGGCTGGTTGTGAAGTTTTGTTTATTATCACTGTTGTACTTTGCTGAGTCGTGGACTCACGCTTGTTGTTGTTGTCCTTTCTAGGTACCTCTTGAGGCAGCGACATGCATGGGAAGAGGTAGTTTTGATGCACTTCACACTTAACCACTCATGGCAAACAAATTACCTTATTTATCTAAAACCTCATGTTCATGCTATTTCCTTTAGCTTCAGACCGTGTCCATCCTTCGTGGTGGTTGATTCACTTGTAATTGTGGTAGCCAAGGTTTATCGTGGATGTTTCTATTATGCTTTTAAGACTCAGTTATTGATTCATTTAGTTCAATTTGATAGAATAAATTGAATGTTTTGATTAGTCTTACATCTTCGTGATTTCAGATGAATATTGATGATTTAGACTTAACTGTTAAAGAACTGCTCTCATTGTGTAGCATTGTCGTTTGTTTTGGTTTTGGTTGAGAAATAGCAAGATTCATGCCTCGATTATTATTAATTGATAGGTAGTATTATTTAACTTGATTATACTGTAACTTGTGCTAGTTCCTGTGATTAGAATTAAATCATTCATGGTGTATGTCTTGCTGGATTTGTATCATTAAATTGAAAAAAAAGTGTTTTTGTAAGGTGGTTTAATAGCATCCTAAGCTCTATGTTGGGCTGGAGTGTTACATATATACCATACCAACACTTATTTGGATCTTACCAATGCATATATGTGTTGTTAAAGGGGTGTTCATCTTGTAGTGTCGATACGCTGCAACATCACCCACAGAGTGTGCTGTAGCGTACCCTCCTCGAATGCGCTGGTGCGGTACTGAGGCTCTCACTGGCTAGCCATCTACAAGTTTCAAGAAAAGGAGAGTTAGTGATCGTGTGAATAGAGATATGGACAAGTGATGATAGTAGACTGGAAAGAAATTTTAGCACAAGTTTTTACCCATTCTCTAGTTTATTTAGCTAATCCTTATGGCTTATAATCAGGTGATACTACCCCTTGGTCTTTATATAATTAGACCTTTATAATATCACTCAATTAAACTCCAAATGAAGGTAGAAAAGGTTATAAAGGATATTACATCACAAAAATTCAGTAAGGTATAGGTTCTGATTTTTTTTGGAAAAAGAGGTATCTAGAGTGATATCCTTAGTAGTTTAAGAGGGAATTCTTCAAAATACTTTGGGAGGGATGTTTTAGGAACTTTTTGAAAACATTTTTGGCTCCATTTAAAGTCCTAAAAGTAATTTAATACTTTTATTTTCAGAGAGCATCCCTTCTCTCCAATCTAGAACTATTTTGAACAAGTTGAGAGAAGATGATTAAAAATAGACTTTAGATGAGAGGAGAGTGCTAGGAGGGAAATGATTAGAAAATATCTCTAAAATTTCAGAACCATTTCTATGGTTAAATTAGGTTGCAAGTTTTAATTCTATGTCCTAATCTATTAACAATTCTATCTAGGGCTTGTCCTACAGTCAGTATGGATCTGATACCAAGTGCTGTCAGACCCCGGGCATGGAATACCTGAAGACCCTATATGTATACCATGCTAGTCCCTAGATCAGTGGCTAGTATACATATTCACAACATTTGGTATTTACATCCATACAATCACAAATAAAAATTAAAGAAAATGGCACTCTACTTAAGCTATTACAAGGTTATTACAACAACGACCGACCGGCCAAATAAAAACAGTCATCAGAGTAAGCATATAACAGTAGAAGACATAATAATAGTAGCAAAACTCCAGCGATATGCCCATCCGACCCGGCAGGCAACTGACAAGGAACAAAGCCTAGGTAGACCCGTCACCGAACCCTCTTGGGCCGGCAGCAAAGAACTCGTTGTCTGGTATCTACTCATCCTCAATTTCTGAAGAACAAGATTAGCAAGATTAACTACTTGTGTACTCAACAAGACTTGTAGTGTATAGCAAAATTATATTAAATACAAGGCTATCCAAGGATGAGACTCTACTCTACAAGTTATTTTGCTGAAAGCCACTTTTATTTGCAATATTCACAAGTAGTAATTTGCAATGATATTTGAAAGATCACTTTTAAATAAGTACAGGACAATAAGTAAAGAACTGAATCAATTAATAAGAACACCCGCAACCCTACTCGGTTGCCAGCAAAAATATATTCTCATTCAGCCATAGACATGGCACACTGACAAATTTAGGTTCAGCCATGGAAATGGCAGTTCTGCTATAGACTTAGTAGTCCAGCCACAAACATGGTAGTTAACTCAACAAATGAAAACCCCATGTCATTACCCTAAGTTTCATGACAAAACAATTTTGGAAAAATAAGACTACAGCCATACCAGCCGCACTAAGCATGCTCATGATTGCGAGCTCTGCTATTCACATAGATTTTTCACTCTGCAGAGGTGTACAACTTTACCCATAGTACGCGGTATTCTAGTTGCCTGGAATATCTCTATATCACTGCTCACTAACGAAGGTAAGCAGCCTAGAGTTCGCGACACAGCTGTTACGTAATCTAGACCTAACCTTGCACTTAGCCCCACGAATCATTATCCTCATTCGCCCGGGTAGAAACCCATCGAATGAGGAGCCTCACTCGCCCAGATAGAAACCCATCGAGTGGGTCCCTCACTTCACTCGGATAGAAACCCGTCTCAGTGAGACATCTGCAGTTGTGACGCCATGCCTAACCTGTCATGCTCGCATTACTCTTGCCCACAAATCATGCAAGGCTATGATTCGATAACTTAGTTAGCTACGGCCACCCCATCCTAGCACTTACGGTTGTACGCTTAGGTCTTAGTCCTGAATTTGCTGGCTTTAGTCCTTAATTGACTACGGGCGAGAAACTCTACCCTAGCTACTAGTGAGTCACAATCCTCACTTTTTCAGAATACAATATAACTCGCTTGTGTCTAAAACTAAGTTTTTATTTCATTTTCATAAAAAATAACAGAGGTACATCCTCTGGATATTTTTCAAAGTATCCCAAATTCACAAATTACCATATTGTCCTTTTATCAGTTTTTTTTTTTTGGAAAATCTATTGTTCCAGTTGCATTTGTGCGATAACTGCACTAAAAAATCCCCAAATGACATTACATATTATCTAACCCATATTCTAAGGGCTACAATAGTAAGGAATCAATATTACAAGGGGACATATGCAGTAAATAGGATTACAACTACCGATTTCCCAACAATAGCATTTTCATACAAAACATACATGCATGCATAATAGAATTTACAAAACAAAGTACAATAATTAAAATACTGGGATCAACATTGTAACAGCCCAAATTTTAAATTCCAATCTAAAATAAAATTTACTTATTTTTGTGGATTTTCTGGAATTTTCAAAAGCTTTTCCTTAATTAATTTAAAGCTAAACAAATTTATTTACAAAATCTATTACCAGATAATAGCTGGAAATATTTTTTTAAGTCCTAAATGCTCCAGAGAACTTCTGTGAATTTTCTCAAAACTTTTGGACTTAATTTACTATATTCTAAAGCCTAATTGAATTATCAACAATTAATTAAATCGGAAATCAAAAGAAATTCCTTAAACAGTCTTTGGGCCGAAACCCACTCGCCCGGCCCATCCAGCGCGCGACCCGCCACCAATGCGCGCGCTTTTTCCCCTCTCGCCGACATGAGGGCCCACCTATCAGCCTCTCCCTTCTCTCCCTCTCTCGCACCCGCACCGACGCATCTCAGCCGTTGGATTAAAATCCAACGGCCAGAACTCCGTGATGCATTCAAAGGGTCCGAACGCCCACTCAACGGTGACTGTTAGATCTAGATCGAACGGCTCTCATGGACCTAGTACTTAAACCACTCATCGTACCCCGCGATCTATTGCAACCGTTGGATCAAAATCCAACGGCTACGCCCAATCTTAACTTACCGATTCGCATGTTCTATCTCCGCCGTCCGATCAAAATCGGATGTACCCCCATCATCTCCCTCCTTTCCTTCTTCCTCCTCACCTCCTTCCTTCTTTACCTCGCGCCCGCCATTGCCGCAAATCCGGAAACCTTCCATACTTGCACGAATCCGGTCGTATCTCCTGATTTGATGCGCGCATTTAAACCCTTGATTCCCTTCGCCCCCGACACGGCCATCACTTTCCCTTCCGGCGCCCTAAATCCCTAAAGTCTCGCCGCCGTGACCGCGCGAACCTTCGTGCTCTCCACGGCAGCTCGGCCACGCCCGTGCCCTATAAATAGGTGCGCCGGGACCGCCTCGACCTCCTCAGCTCGTAGCCACCATCCATTGCTCGCTTCCCGCCCCGTAGGGCTCCAATTTTAAGTTTCATCGCCGGCGACCGCAGGAGCCTCTTCTCCGTTTCCGACGCCACCGGAGCCCCTCCGTCCCCGCCGACCACACCATCAGCATCACTTCGTCGTTGCGGAGCCGTTGCCGCCAACCCCTTCGCCAGAGGACCCCGGGAGCACCTTCTTCACCGACGACCCTGCGCCGCCGCCGCTAGACCTCGCCGCCGACAGTCAAAACTCCCCGCTCTGCCGCTGTGAAGCATCGGGTTCGCCTTCACCTGCTCTCTCTTTTGAACACCCGCACTCACCTCGCCGTGGCGTACAACGCCGGCGAGGCCACCACCGAGGCTTCGCCGGTTTGAGCCGACGTGGCCTTGCCACGGGCATGCCACCGTGGTGCCATGACACCGCCACATGGGCACCACGTCGCAGATCTGCCCGCGTGGCAAGCCACCTCAGCCGCGTCCACATGGACTGTGTCTATGACACGTGGGGCCCGCATGTCAGGAATTAATTTAATTCCTTTAATTCCTGGAAATTCATCGCTGGCGTCAGCATTTCGCAATAAATAGAATTTCCTTTAGAAAAATAATTCAGAAAATTCAATTAAATTGCAGATTTAGTTTAAAACTTCTAAAATTCATATCTTTTGCATCTGAACTCCAAATTGGGTGGTTCAAGTTGCAAAATTTGTCTAAAATCATGATCTAGCTATTTAAGCCAAAATATTTCAATTTAGAGTTATTTTGAGCTGAGTTTTTGAATTTATTTGAATTTGGAGTTAATTTGTCGTATTTTTGCGTATAGACCTCGACGACTCCGGAGAGTTAGATCCTTCCGACGATTTAGAATTTCAAGACTTCAACGAAGACAAGTTACACTATTGATCATTTTGTCCCCAGTATTTTAAATTATTTAATTCCTGTTTTAAATTACTATTGCATGCATATGTTTATATAAATGTTTGAATGTCCTGTTTTTGTATATAGTTATTCCAACTTCCATGGTATGGCCAATTTGATTATTAATATGAATGCCTTGACACCCTTAGGTAAAATTTGTCATATGCTTAGCTATGCTTAGATCATATTTATAAATTTGGGAAGGTTTAGCCAAATCTTTTACAACTTGATTTCAATTTGATTTTGTGGTATTGTTTTACCACGAAAGCTTGTAAAGAGGTGTTTTCTCTAAAATAAAATAAAATGGGTTTGGACTTGGGCGAGATGGATGTATGGTGGGTGCAGGTTCATGCACGGGCCTAATCTGGTTAGGATTAAGGCCCATGGGTTTATTTAAATGGAATGTCGCCCAAGTTAGTTAAGGACCGGTCTTTGAGCGTATTTTGCTACGCCTTACCGTACCACCACATGTCCTGTATGGGCAGGGTTTGGCTAAATAATTTGTGACACCTTAGTGTTATTTGTGCCATGTTGTACGTGTGGGCGTCGGTTAGACAGTAGTTCCACCTGGCACAAGAGGGGGCTTCCGGAGGATGGTTAGTCCAATGGTAGCGAAACCTTAGCGGGCACAAATACATTAAGGCATTGCATTGTAACGGCCTCATGATAATTGCTTAGTCACACGCCTTCGGAAGCGTGCTTTGGCCGACATTAAAAGCAAATTATCTCGTGTGGGTAAAGCTGTACAAATTCTGCAGAGTAGAAACTATTTGAATAGCCGCGTCCGTGGTCATGGACATGCTAGCAAAGCCACTCTAAGTTAGACTTATTTTTGGTTTATAAAATGATTTCTACAGATGATTTTAGGATGGATAATCCTATGGTAAAATTTGGGCGAATAGCCAAGTAATAGGAGGGTATCCTTCACCTTTCATTTAATAGAGGTTATCCACTATTCATTATCATTTTAATCATGGATTTTAGTTATAATATTAAAACTGTCCTTAGAAAATTATTAATGGTATTTAATCTGAAAAATGCTGTTTATGCAAAACAACCCTGCCATTATCCTTCGTTTACCTTATGCATGCATAAACTTTCAATATTGGGTGTAACTTGCAAGCACGGAAGTTGTGCTTACTCTTGTTGAATAATCTTTATTCAGGGGAAGACCTCTATCAGAACGGTGAGGATCTGGACGAATAGGCTACGCCCCCAGACGATTGCCTGTGGCAAGTCGTGTGGTCTACCACTATTTTATTTCCACTGTGTTATTTCTTTTCTATTTGGCCTTAGGCCCTTTTTGTAATAAACTCAGAAATCATTATTAATAAAGTGCGTGATATGATTTTGCTATCACTTTTGTTTGACTGTGTACACTAGAAATCCTGGACTAGTGTATAAACACAGAGAATTCGGGATCCTTCGCTCCCGGGTTCGACAAACATGATCAAAGGAGGTTCTTGCCTTGCTCTTGTTGTTCTGGAAATATGGTGGATTGGTCGTCGAAATAATTACTGGAGCAATCGATGTCTAAATAAAAAAGAGTCAGAAACGAATTAAATAACACCAAATAATTCAACAGAGACCAAAATTAAATATTTTTATATTTTCTGGTATTTCATGATTTTATATGAATTTAGAGACAAATTTCATTCAATTTGGAGTTTTGTAGAAAAAGTTATTAAGGCTTGAATATGTTCGGTTTAATAAATCCAGAGAGAATGAGAAATACGTTTTTCTAACAGAGAAAGTGTAATCCCGTGTATGTTCTAATGAGGTTTACGCTTTCCATAAGGGAAAGCGTATTCTCCTCATAACTGAAAACGTATTTTCTATTTTTCATCTGATTTTCGTTTAAACCGACAAGTGGGGTCCACTGTCAGTGACACAGTCTATAGCAACAGCTCATAGACCAATGGTCTATACACACAGTGCATGGTCCACGGGACCAGCTGTGAGGACCCCTCTCGGGAGCTCCTAGAGAGATATCCCAGGACCTCCTAGGAGGTTCGACAGGACCACCTAGAGGTTTAGTTGGTCCTCTAAGACCACACGAGGAGGTCTCCCAGGACCACTAGGAGGTCTCCAGGACCTCCCCAGGAGGACACCAAGGTCCACTCGGAGATCCTCCAAGACCACCTGAGGGTCCCAGCCTCTGTGCAACACAAGCTAGTCCCAGGATCAGATTGGCTAGCTCGCACAGACTCAACAATTGGTGTGATCAAATCCATACAACAAACACAAAGAAGAAGCTGACAACATAACACATATATTTATTAGAAAAAAGACCTTATGGTCAAGGTTCTTACAAGATTGCCACTCAGGGCATACAACCTCAGAGGAGAACCTGCAGCAGAAACAAAATACACGGAAGGCCATTCGGCAAGCCCACAAGCTAACGAGTGAAGGACGTCTCCTAGCGCGCAAGGTCTTCAAAAGAGCTCCTCTTCAAAGTGCACAAAACTTCCTGGATCATCCTCCTCTACTGATTAAAATAGAGGGCACAAGCCTTGATTACTTTGAATGTACTCAGCAAAGCCATGGGGAAAATGTATACAAATAATATTTATGCACGGCTTGACAAAAGAGAGATGGAGGGTTAGTTTGCAGAAAGCAACATTGACAGTAAATAGCATAAATAGATTGCAAAGCTCAAGTTAAAAGAGTAATACATAAATACATTTGTTTTCAAAGGAGATCGTGAGCACCAACTCACTTCCAAGACCACTCCCAAATAGCCCTGGTCGCACCAACGATCAGGAGCACCCACAAGATCACTCTAGAGCTCTAGGACCTCCTTTGGGCACCAACCCTAGAGCATCCAAGACCACTCTAGAGCTCCCCATGACCATCCCCTGGACCTCTTCACGAGCTAGCCATGACCTCTCGGGAGCCGGCCATGGTCTCTTCGAGAGAAAGCCACGGCCTATCGTAGAAGCGCCCAGGAACACAAATTTTACAAAAGTCTACCCCTCGTTCGAAATCTCTGGGCGTGTGCATAATCGAGGACGCGGCTATTCGAATAGATTTACTCTGCAGAGATGTACATCTTTACCCACAGGAGGCAGTCGCTTGATATTTCACACGTTACCTTAGACATGTAAATCAAGTAGAGACCACCACTGGGCTTTTACAAAGGTCAGTTCCGACTTGGTTCTGCCCGCTAAGGTTTCGCTTCTAACGGGTAAATCCGCCGCCAGATTCGTGCCCCCTCTTGCGCCATTCCCAACCACAACAGAACCAAAGAAGAACATCCCTAATTATTACTCCTGGTCCACCCCATAATGGACATGTGGTTGCACGGTATGGCCCAGATCAATGGCTCACAAGGTTAAGTCCTTAGTTGCTGCTCAAGCGAGACCATCCGCATCCCAAAGTGCACACAACACCCACCACTCACTTCCTGCCTTCTCGCCCGAGCATAAAACAGTTTAGGTCCAACCAAGCCAAAGGACCACCAAGTCCTGGCATAGAAGTTTTAGAAGCAATGGCGTTGCCACAATTCCATAGTTCCTTAGTCAAGATTATTAAGAATGAAGCAAGATTCTCGTGACTAACGCAACTAAAGCAGGGCTAAGCAAAGCTACGCTCCCAGATTGGCAAAACCAAACAAAGCCAACCAAGAAAACCCATACTAAGGTGTACAAAGGGAACATGTCAACATGCTGAGCACAAACATTCAAGGAGGTATACGGTCAAATGGGTTTTACTAGTGCCCAAACCAGTTTTATACAACTAGCAATGCAAGTTCATATTAAATCAATATACTTTTGTAAAGATGGGTTCCAAAATGATCAAGGACCACGACTTGCCTTCGGCGATGAGTTGCTGAGCTTCTGAGAAGGTGGCTGGATCCCCGAGCTCCTCCGCAAAATCGGAACCTACACAATCGCAAAGAAACCAATTGAATAAAGCAACTCCAAGAAGAAAACTGAAAAGAACTTGACTAAAGCCAAAGAAGAAAAGGCCCTTTGAGGGGGAGGTCCAAACCCAAGGAGGTCCGAACCAGGGGAGCTCGGAAAGCTTACCAGAACCGAGAGGGGCTGAAGGAGAGGTTTGAGTGAAGAACAACGAAAAAGCAGTGGGTGTTCTGGGTGCTCTATTTAAGGAGAAGGAGAAAAGAACACCACCAAGGGGAAGTGCCCAGGTTCAAGGTATTGGTAAACCGCCAGCAGGTACATCAAAGGACAAGAACAGGAGAAGGAGGGGATAAGAGAAGGGAAAGTCAAGGGGGAGCTGACAACACTAAAAGGGCATAGACTTTTGCAATACCAGTAAGGTGACAAGAGGTAAAAAAGGTACTGACAGGACTGACAAAAGGGACAGGTCAGGAGTAGCAGGGGGGTCAGGACTGACAAAAGGGACCAGTTAAACTTGGGCGAACAGACCAGCCAAAGGGGTGGTCTCCACCCGCAGAGGTGGTCTTCAAAAAAAGACCGGAGGTCATGGACACATAGTGTGGTCGTGACAAAAGAGGGTGGTCTTTGCAAAAAGACTAGAGGTCATGATCACATAGGTGGTTGTGACAAAAGAGGGTGGTCTTTGCAAAAGACCAACAGAGGTCCTACGGAAAAGGAGGTCGTGGCCGCAAGGGTGGTCTTTGCAAAAAGACCACAGGGAGGTCCCGAGGAAGTTCAAGGAGGTCCCGAAGAAGTCAAAGGATGTCCTCCAGAGGAGGTCTTGAGGAAAAGAGGTCCTGAAGAAGTCAGGACCCCGAGGGAGGTCTTTGCAAAAGGGTCAGCAAAGACTAGATGGGCAAGGGGGTCTTGAGGAGGGGGTGGTCCAATGAAGGAGGTCCTGACCGAGGGGAGGTCATGACCAAAAAGAGGTTGTAACCAACAAGGGGGTCTACACCCAAAGGAAGGGTCTAAACCATAAAGAATGTTTAAACCAAAATGGAGGTCTAAACCAACAGAGGAGGTTTGGACCAACAGGAAGGTCTAAACTCAAAGGAGAGGTCCAGTCCTGCAAAGAGGTCCAAACTCAAAGAGGAGGTCTAGACCTGCAAAGAGGTCTAAACTCAAAGAGGAGGTTTAAACCTCACAGGAGGTCTAGACCACAAGGGAGAAGAGCTAAGGGGAACACGGAACAAGCAAGAAGGGGAAAGGCAACACCACAGCTCAAGCAACTCCAAACAAAACCAACTCGAAACAGCTAGTAAAAACCAGACAAAGAGGTCCTATGGGTAGGGAGGTCTTGGACACAAGGTCCAACCCAAGAGAGTGGTCTTTGCAAAAGACCAGCAAAGATCAGGAGGGGTGGTCTTTGCCTAAATACCAACAGGGGTCCTGAGGAGGAGGTCCTAACAGTCAGATCCGCAAAAGGAGGTCCTGACGGTCAGATCCACAAAAGGAGATCCTGACAGTCAAGATGAAGGCAGAGGAGGTCCAAGTGGACACGAGGGAGGTCCAGTTGAACAGAGAAGAAAAGAAAGCTAAATGAGGGGGAGATCCAAAGGGAGAAATTCAACCTGAATTGAACTTCAGAAATCAAGGACGTTTGAAATACAAACCTGAGCTTAGAACAAGCCTACAAGGAGGTCCAAACACAAGGGAGGTCTGAACCTATAAGGAGGTCAAAACACAAGGGAGGTCTGAGCCTATAAGGAGATCCAAACACAACGGAGGTGGT
This sequence comes from Ampelocalamus luodianensis, assembly GCA_036346255.1. Taxonomy (NCBI): domain Eukaryota; kingdom Viridiplantae; phylum Streptophyta; class Magnoliopsida; order Poales; family Poaceae; genus Ampelocalamus; species Ampelocalamus luodianensis. The sequence continues at coordinate 40,633,782 of CM070634.1, read as the reverse complement.
CCAAAGAAGACAGGTAGAACTGGGCCAAGGGGAAACACAAAGCAAATAGAGAAAAGAAGGAACTCCAGCAAACTCCAAAAGAAACCAAACCGATTTAGTTGAAGTTTGGTTTAGTCATTTAAAGCTCTCTTCTAAAATCTTAAGTTAAGCTTTGAACTCTCAACAAAACCAAATGGTTCTTTTTAGGTTTTGAAAATTCAAAAACTCTGGACAAATAGGACATTACACCAGCGTTGTGCACTTAAGTGATTGTGGGGCCCGCATGTTAGTGACTCACTTAAGAATACCGATTCATTTTATTTTTCTTTAAACTATTAGTTAGGTCCCACATGTCAGCGACTTATCTAGAACTAATTTGACAACTAATGATCATTTTGGTCTTAATGATCGTGGTTAACGCATTAATGACGAGCTACAGTGCCCGTCCAGCAAAACCACACAGTGGCGCTCACGCTCGCGCATATCGCTAGCGAGCTGGTTCTCGACGATGCCGGGGAAGACCCAAAATGGGATCCCCATGCTATTGCGTAGCTATGGGTACTGGTGTCATGGCTGGAGATGGCTCATAGAGACGGCGCACCGGCGTTAAGCAGCAGAGCAGCTACGGCAAAGAGCAAGAGCTCAAATGAGCAACGCTCTCAACAAACTAATGTGCGCATGAGCTTCTATGAACTACTAGAAGTATACTAGAAGCAAGAAGGAGGTCAGGGGTGGTCGGAGATGAGCTATCGACGGTGAGCCGACATGGCGAGGTGAGCTCCACATGGGGAAGAAGTTCGACTGAAGGAGAAGGCCCGATGATGGTTTGAGAAGCTCAAGGAGGTCTAGGTGATGCTTTAGGTACACAGAATCAGGCTGAGGTGCAGTGGATGTGAGGACCCGGGGTATTTAACTCGTAATACTTAACCTCCAAATGGTTATAGTATTACTAATTAAATATCCTAAGTCTCGATGGACATGTGCTTCCCAGAATTGCAGCACACATGCATCTTTACAAAATCATGCATCATTTCCATACAACATATAATACCAAGTCTAGCAAAAGACAGACAATATATAGAGTTATTACAAAAGAGCCGATCGGCCAAATGACAACAAAGTGACAAATAACAGCGGAAGCAAAAGCGCCATAAGATGGCTATAAACAAAAGTCAACAAGTTAGCCATAACCCACAAGGCAACCGACCGGGCCGCCAAGCTAGTCGCACCCGCCGCAGCAAAACTCACAGAAGTTGATCCCTTGGGGATCCACTTCCTCCTCTGCAACAACAAAGTAATGCACTTGAGTAATGTACTCGCAAGACTTACGAGTAACAAGCCTATACATAGCTACATGAAAACTGAAACAAGGGAGATGGTCATATGGTTAATTGGACGCATAAAGCAATTTTCATTTGCAATAATGTAATAGATTGAAGGCAATTTGTCAAATCTGTTTTTAATCATCGAAATAATAGCGAGGTAACAATAAGTAATATAAATAACAACCTAGAGGTGACTAACCCAATAGCCACCACAACATAGCACGAATTACCCATTTGTACCACCCATTAAGTTTTAGTGGAAAAGTTGTAGTCTAATTCTTGCAGGAAATAACCAAGCGTGTCCATAACCTAGGACGAGGCTATTCGAATAGATTTAACCCTGCAGGGGATGTACCAATATACCCACACTCCAGACCGCCTTTTTGCCACAAGATTAAGCACACTTCCGAAGATATGCCGGCACGGCTAAGTCCTACGAGACGTTTTCTAATATTGTGTATCAACCACGAGCCGCTCGTAGAAACCTATACGTTGCATTGGAGTCATTGTAAAGCCAGGAGTCAACTGCCCATAGAGGGTAAAGCAACCTGGACAACTACAACGCCCCTTGGTGTGGAGAACCTAGAAAGGATTCTACTCTCATGCACCCAACACATAAACACCACCTCATTTTACCACAACACAACACACACACACACACACACACATCGTCCTGCGACTCGGAGCCAACACACGCCAAAGTACTAAGTCAAGAGAGGTCCCATATCCCTCTAGTGTGGTTAGCACGCAAAAGTGCTTGGATCAATGGCGCAAGTAATTCGGTCCTTATTGAATCGGGCACCAACCATTCACACCCAAAAGCACACTATCTTACCATTGTGTCCAAGTCTAAATCATTTTATTTTTAGTTTTAGTTTTCTCAATTAAGCATAGCACAAGGTGCTGAAAATAAAATCATAATAAGCTTTTGTGTGATCAAGGTTATCGACTAAGTCGACAACCGCCCAATTCTACCGATAGCTAAGCATGACTAAGCAACATTAACTCGTAAACTACTAAGTGACAAGGGCCCATCCAACGAACCCTAAATCACAGCAAGATACTCCTAGGCTCAGTAGTAGAGGATAAACATTTACCTACAGATTATGCATCTAATAGGTCAACTAATCGACAATAGTTTAACACAAGATAGCAATGCATACGTAGAATTTGCAAACAACATATTAGACTTTGAAAATAATAGGAGCAATATGATCAAATGATGCTACATCTGCTTGCCTTGCTGGTGGTCCTCTTGCTGCAGAGGATCGCTCTCAAGTTCAACAATTTCTTCAGAAACTAACGCAAGAACGCGAAAATCCAATAAGAACGAAGAACACCGAAAAGGACTCAAAAATCAAAGTCATCCAAATTCCATTAAATTTACACAGAAGCAAGGTTATGATTTTAAATGAATTTAGCAACAAGAATCATTCAATTTAGACTAAGTATGCAAAAGTTATAGTCTAAAAAATTTCTTTCAGTTGGAAAATTTAAATTAAATTGATTTCGGCCACTGTTCATGGCATAATTTTCCAGAAAGTTCTAGAACCTGAAATTTTTATGGTAGGTGGAACATGGCATTCTAAGAACAGCAAAATTAGATTTACTTCATTTGGAGTTAAAATGAATTACTTATGATTTTTTTTAAGTTGTGAAACCAGGGCATATCATTTTTCAGAGGCAAAGACATGAACAAAACCTATCCTATATTAAAGTACATTATCAGAGGAATTTAACAAATTTTAGTTTGCTCAATTTGGAGCTACAGAAAATTACTTATGCATTTTACAAGTTCTAATGAATTTCTAGAACAATAATTAATACTAAAGCAAGTTAATTCAACCTATACAATTTTCTGGTACAGAACAGTGTCTACATTCATTTTTAGATTAAATTTTAGTTAAACATAAATTTAACACAATTGGAATCATCTAAAATGGAGCTAAAATGAATTAGTTATGAATTTTTGAAGTTTAGTTGACAAATAAAAGCTTACCGGAATTTAATCAAACTTAACTAAAAGTAAAAGACGTGGACAAACGTGGACCGTTGATTGTGAATCGAATGGCCCAAACGCGAGGGCCGAACGCACCGCGCACAGCGCCACACACAACCCACTGTTGGATTAGATCCAACGGTCCACAGCGGGGGAGGTGCTCGGCGGTCCGAAAGTTCCAACTAACGTGGGCCGCTGATCTAAGGATGGACGGCTCATAGCGAGAGTTCCGGTCGGAGGTCCGAATGCTCGCGCCATTAGAGCCGTAGATCTAGAAATGAACGGTGAAAAGAGATCGGAACGCTAGGACTTCAAAATCGCTAAGGAGGTCTAGACCGTTGGATCTAGATCTAATGGTCCAGAGCTGAGGGGAGGTCCTAAAGTTATAGATCTTATAAGAGGAGGTCCTGAACGTCCCAGATCTCCAAGGGGAGATCATGGACGGTCAAGATTTACTCGAAGGAGGTCCTGGGCGACAAGATCTGAAAGTGGGGAGGTCCCTAACGGGCAAGATCTACCAAGGGAGGTCCTGGACGGTCAGGATCTCCACGGGGAGGTCCTTAATGATGACATCTAAAAGAGAGGAGGTCTTGAACGGCTCAAATCTCCATGGGGAGGCCCTGAACGGTCAAGATCTACCCGAGGGTGTTCCTAGAGGTTAAGATTTGAGAGGAGGGAGGTCCTGAGGCTTTCTTTACAAAAGACCAAGGGGTGGTCTTTTGCAAAGAGGACCCCAAGGGTGGTTTTTCCAAAAATGACCACGGGGGTGGTCTTTTCGCACGGGGGTAATCCTAATGGTCAAGATTAAAACCAAGAAGGTCCTTAACGGTCAAGATCTAAGCCGGGGGAGGTCCTGGCAACTAAGGTTTCACAAGGGAAATCCTACGGTTAAGAGTTATCCCATAGAGATCTTTAACGGCTAGGATTACACCTAAGAGGTCCTGTGATTTGCCTAACTTACGACAACAGTACAGTACCTCGTGCTTTACTCGCCGGCTTGCCGCTGGCGACCTCGGCCATGACGATGCAAACCAAACACGGCAAAACGCACGCAATACAACTGCGAACACTTTGAGGGTACTCTCGACGGCGGAGCTGGCCTAAAACGCCGGCGAGCCAGAGAGGGGCGGAGGAGCAAGTACAGCTAAAAGCAAAAACGGCGAAAAGCTCCGCGACAGTCTAATCTAGCAGGTGCTCGAGCACTAAGGGGCTATCGCGAAGGTACCTAGGCCCAGAGGAGGTCCGGAGGAAGTCGGAGGAGCTCTGGTATCGAAGACCTGCGCCGAAGCGGAGGAAGACGACACTGAGAAGTGGCTCTGAACAAAGTGAACACCACCGGGTGGTCAAAATAGCTTCGCTAAGGCTCAAGGAGGTTCATGAGCCAGGAATCGAAGAGGAGAGCATCTTACCGGAGTCGGGGACGAAGGAGACCACCTTTGGCCGCAATCCTCGCAAACTCGAAATTGGCAAGCCCTGTGAAGGTGACCCAAAATGGAGTTAGGGGAAAATTTTGCGACAAACAGAGGTCCACACGGAAGTGAAATGTAGGGAAAAAGGACCACTGGAGCACCGAGGTCCACAATGGAGCTTCACGGCCGACAATGGTGGATTTGGAGATTCTTGAGTTTGGAGCTCAAGTGAGTGGCCTGGAAGCTAAGAGAAACGTTAAGAAAGGCAGCAAGGAGGAGCTAGAGGGCTATTTAAAGCCGGTGAGCAACGGTCACAACTGGAAGAGGAGCTCCACAGAGAGCTAGGGTTGGGCTTTGGTCGCAAGGACCAAAAGTGATGGGAGCAGCTGGGAGGAAGACTTTGAGTGCGAAGGGGTCAGCCGCAATTAATGCTAGGTCAGAGGGTGGTTGAGATGACGCACAGGACAAGACTAAGCATAGCAACTCTCTCTGCCATGGCACACGCTTGCATGGCGCGAGGAAGAAGAAGAACAGAGGGAGGTCGGGGAGGTCGTGATCGTTGGATCAGGGACGGACGACCGGGATTACTCAAGATCTCCTGAGGTCCAACACGGCAGGGGAGGTCGTGGGTGTTGGATCGATATCCAACGGCTCAACCACGCGCGCCCAAAACCGATCCCGAGTGCGGCTAGGTGACTTGGCTCGACCAAGACGGGTGGTCGGGCTCGGGTCTGACTCGAGTTCGATAATGGTTTGGTTTAGGCTTTAAATTGAGACAGAAACTTTGAGGAATTGTTTGAGGTAGCAAACTAACTCCAAATTTTTTGAAATTTTTACAGGAGCTTCCTAACTTTCGGTTTGACCTTGTATAAAATTTTCAAAGGTTTTTATGATGTGTATTTTCCTCTAGAAATTCTGCAAGGTTCTGAGCTAGGGTTTGACTCAGAGTCAAACTAGTTTGACTGACCTCTTAAAATATTCAAATAATTTCTAAAAAATACGAAATTTTTCAGAGGAGTCATACATCAAACCTAGAACATAGGAAAATATTTCTAAGGAATGATCACAAGGTTTGACAAGGATTTAGAAACGGAGGGTCAAGACTTGGTTAAAAATGACTTGTGCTTTTGAATTTCAACAATTCCTTTACAAGAATTTTTAGAAATTTCATACAACAGTGAGATGTAAGAAAAGTTTTAATTTCTACACATTTTCTTACATTTGAAACACAAGCCAAGACTTGGGATGTTACAGTGGATCTTCGGCGGTGCTTGAGGCGGTGGTTTTGGCGAGAGGTGAGGAAGAAGGGTCAATTCGGTCAATCCTGAGAATCAAAGGCTAAATTGAGTACTGGAACACAAGATGACGTGATAGGATTGACTAGGAACCCTTCAGTTCATTGGTAATGGAGGTGGTGGCGCACGGCCGAATTAGGGCTCGCGCTCTCCGAGCGATTGGGTTTGTTTCAGTGGAGAAGAAGGAGTGAGGCGGTGCGTACTGAATTGGAAAAATAATAACGGAGCTCGGGGCTGGGTTTTATAGACGGAGGTGGCGGAGATAAGTGAGGAGAGGCTGAGGTGGTCGTGGGCAAAGCTAGCGAAGTCACCAGCGTACAGGCAAGCATGGGGCTCAGCCAGGTTGGGATGGGCGCAGGATGAGACAGCAAAGCGACCGGGGTGGTTGGACGGTGGAAAAACCGTAGGTGAAACCATGGACGCGGTGATGCGCTCGTGGTGGTGTGCTGGCGCTCAGTGCCACGAGGTAGAAGAAGAACCCTGTGGACAGGGCCCACAGGTCAGAGGGAGGTGAGAGGGTGAGTTAGATTTTAGGTTTTGATTTTCTGCTGATTTATTGCCCAATTTTTTTTACTGCTCAAACGAAGTTCTACTTTTATGAAATTTTTTGTGGGGGCTTATGACCTAATATAGTTTCTCCTGCAAATTTTTTAGATGTTTAAACTTTCTGTGAATTTCTCCAAAATTCAAACAATGTTCTGTTCTTATGAGTTTGTAATTATTTTTCTTAACAAGATTTTATATAAAAGTTTTGGTGAATTGTTCTTGGTATAATATGCTCAAAATAATTCTCTCATTAAATATTTTTTTTACTTTGTTTGATCTATTTTCTTTTTAGCACCTACTTGTTTATAGATCAAGTTTTGCTTTTAATTCAAAAACCAAATTCAACATGGTATTTTTCATATGCATTTGATCAAAGTAATTTATCTAATGCATTTATATTACATACTCCCAGAATTCAGATTTTGGGATGTTACAGTTTTGCCACGCCGCCCCCAGTTTTTTCACCGTCCAACCTGAAGGATCGCGAGAAGGCTACGATAGCACAAACAAAATTTTGACCGCGCAACCAAGGAACCTCCGCTAGTAATAGATCACGAAATTACCACTAGACGCGCTGACTCGTAGCGGAAGTAGAGTCGATGTAGCGAGTAGAAGCAGTCGTAGTCGTACTTTCCGCGCGCCTTCTCCTCCTACTCCGATGAACGTCGTGAGTCGCGGATCGTCCTAGTGCCGATGATGCCGCGCAACAACACCTCCAAGGTATCCACACGTACAGGGCAGGGACACCACGCGCAGGAGTGCTAGCGCCGGCGGCGTGGTTGAGGAGAGCGTGGCTATTAGGGTTTTGGGATTTCTTCCAGAGAGATTGATCGATCACCTCACCCCATGCCACCGCCCCTCTATATATAGGCATCCATAATGGGTCCCGAACAGGAGGCTTATTAGGAACTCGTGGCCTATAAGAATTCGGATCACCATCCAAATCAAATCCTAGCCCTTTAAGTGTGTGACCCTATAGGTTCGTGTGTAATCAGTTGTGACTCGGAAACTCTTTCCCGATCACTAGTCGTCAGCGGTACCTAGCAGCGCATAACGATTCCCGAACACACACAAAATATATCGGACGAACCTTAATGCAATATGATCTACGACCAGATCCTTATCACTTACGACCAGCTCGTACTTAGTCACGACCAGTTCATAATTAGTTACAACCAGTTCGTAACTCCTTACGACCAGTTAGTATCTAACTACGACCAGTTTGCAACTCCTTACGACTAGTTGGTGATTATGTTCGAGTAGTCTTCGACTAGGTCACATCTCCATACGACTTCGACCAGTCTACGACCTCGGCTAGTCTACGACTTTGGCCAATCTACGACTTCAAGAACTGAACGACCTGCTTGTGTATTCTCCCTTTGCCTCACGACATCTGGTTGAACTCCAGGTGAGATAATATGTCATCCATGGACTGTTCAATACTTTCTCGATCAAGTGTCGAATAACTTAAGGTGGTCGACACTTCGACCACTAGTGGCATGGCCATGCACTTTCTTTATTCGACCACAACGAGGGGCCCAAAGACATCTCTCTCGTTATGTTAGGAGGGGCAAATCCCATATCCGACCAGTCACATTCCTCCGCATGTTTCATAGCATACCCGAAAGCTACCTTTATAACTACCCGCATTCATGAGTAGCGTTTGGCAACCCTAAGAGTGCTATTACACATGTAGGAAACCATGCGATCTCGTGTCTAAGGATTATACATCATCATTGCTTGAGACCAACTAATGACACATAGAATCATAACAATCTCAATAGTGTCTCAAGGTGGGTCTTATCCAACACTATGTTCTCTAACATGTGTCCACATTATTGATTCGATATCTCTATATCCATGACCGGTGAAACATGGTCATCAATCAATACATGTACTGGTTGTAGAGTCATTGGTGTTCCAACCAGTGACATTCGACCAGGGATACTTTTAGAACGACATCATATAAGATAAAGAGTTTCACCAACAAGTCACATACTCATTGATCTATATAACTGATGATTCATTCAAGGAACAAGATAACATATTATCAAATGTTATGAACATAATGAAATATAATCATCTCTATGATTGCCTCTTGGGCATATTTCCAACACAACCAACCCCGCCACTTCCCCGGTCACCTCCGCACCCATCCTTGCCTGGCCATGGCCCATCACTGCCCGTACACCGAGAGCTCTGTCGCCTTTGCCCATGGTCACCCTGAGCTCTGTCGCCTTTGCCCATGGTCACCCTGAGCTCTCCCTCACTCATCTCCACCCCTTTGTCTATAAAGAGCCACACCGAGCTTTGTTCCACTCTCCTTTTCTCCTCCTCACCTGAGCTCAAACATCGTAGAGCTGGCTTGAGCTCCATTTTCAGTCGTGCACCACCTTCGCCATTTCTGTCGCCCTGAAGGGTTTTCCTTCGCTCCAATCGTGTCATCTTGCGTTCCAGAACACCAAGATCATTTCCCCTCGACTGATTTAGCTTGTACTCTGATGATGACTACTTTTATTTAGCCGGTTGGCTGCTGTTGTAATAACTTGTAATCGCTTAAGTTAAGTACCCCTTTTACTTTTTTATGTGATTGTATGGATGTGAATACCAAATGTTTTGAATGTGTGTGTACTAGCCACTGATCATGGGACTAGTATAGTATGCACATAAGGTCTTTGGGTATCCCATGCTTAGGGGTTCGACAGTTGTCCACCGTTGTGCTCTTGGATGAGGACCGTGCTTACCGCTGCGGAGGACACGACGAGGTATAGCAGCAGGTTTGAGTTAGGCTTCGGGCTAATCAAGCTTGGCAACTGAGCAAGGTATTGCTTAAGTTCCTCGAATAACTTTTGGCAGTCCTCCGTCCATTGAAACGGCTCCACTCCTTGGAGCATCTTGAAAAAGAGCAAGGCCCGCTCTACGGAGCGAGACAAAAATCGACTAAGTGCCACGAGGCATCCCATTAGCCTTTGCACCTCTCGGGCGCTGTAGGGGGCTCTATTTCTTGGATGGCTTTTATTTTCTCGGGGTTGGCCTCGATGCCTCTTTCGGATATGAGGAATCTCATGAGCTTACCCTCCTTTACACTGAAGGCACATTTTTCTGGATTCAGCTTGACTCCCTCCGCCCAGAGGCTGGTGAAGGTTTCCTACAGGTTCTCTGTTTGGGAGCTTGCGAGCATACTCTTGACCACAATGTCCTGCAGGTCCTCTGTTTCGGGGGGAAAGTGGGAATGGAGAGGGGAGTTGGGTGAGCTGAGGAGGTAGAGGGCGTCAAAGCGACTCGGATGATGCAGCGATGTCGAGACCTGAATCTACAAATCCGACCCCTCTATGAATTCTGAACTAGTCCTAAGATCAGTAGCTAGTTCACACAGTGTCAACATTGATGAAATCATATCCATACAACGAAATAGCTAAGAACAAGCCAAACATTATTAAATAGTAATAACGGACCTTATGGTCAAGGTTTTATAATTATTGCCATGCAGGGCTCAATGATAGAATAAATAACTTGCAGCGGAAGAAACTCTTGCGGTAGCCATCTGACATGCCCACAGGCAATCGAATGAAGAACGCGGCCTAGTTCGCATAGTCTTCGAAGCACTTCTCGTAGAACTCTGTGTTCCCGGGTTCTTTCTCGGTGAGTGATCAACAATGGCGCAAAGTCATGAGTACATAAAGTACTCAACAAGTCGTAGGGAAATGTATGCAAATAGTATTTATGCAAGGCTTTAAACAAGGATAGCTTTATGGCTATTTTGCAGAAAGCAGTATTGACAGCAAATAGATTGAAAAACATAATTGAAAAGAGTAATAAATAAATAGACAATTGCTTTAAAACAACCAATAAACTTCCCGTTCACTTCCCAACTAACAACGAGTGAACTGCCCACTCATTTCCCAACCAAACCACCATTTCAATATTTTTGAGAAAATCTACCTCTCGTGTGAAATCACCAGGCATTGTCCATAACCGAGGACACAGCTATTCGAATAGTTTTTAACACTCTGCAGAGGTTGTCCAACTTGACCCACAAGAGATAATCAGCTTATAATGTTGGTCATGACACACTTCCGAATGCGTGTGACTAAGTGATTATCACAATGTTTTTACAAAGCTCTGTTTTGACTTAGTTCTGCTCACTAAGGTTTCGCCTTTCGGCCCCCTCTTGCGCCAATTCAACAACCCAAACAGAACGGAATCAAAGTATTGCTAATTAGCTGGCCAGATCCACCCCATAGATAGACTTGTGGTTGTATGGTATCTCCCAGATCAATAGTGCACAAAGTTAAGCCTTTAGTGGTTACTCAGGCGAGACTATTGCATCCCATGTGCTTCGCGCACCTATGTGCTTTCCGCACCCTACAAAGCACATCTTGCACTATGCTTCGCGCACTTTGCTTCATGCATTCCTCCTTTACTACCTAACCACTTGCCCGAGCATAAATTATTTTTGTTCAATCCGGCCAAATGGCAATCCCATGGCACAACAAATTTTAATAACAGTGGCCATGCCACAATTCCATATATCATTAGATCAAAATTAATCATTTAAGAATATATGATCATGAATCCCATCGTACAACTAAAGTATGGCTAAGCATAATACGATACCCTTGTTGGTATTACAAATATGACCAACTAAGATTAACCCTAACCTATGGTGTTCAAGGATACATATCAATAGCAATTAATCAAGGTGGCATAATGTCAAATAAGTACTTAATTACTACCAAAAACAATTGATATAAACTTAGCAATGCATGTTGATATAAAACAATATAATTTTATAAAAATGGATACAACATGATCAAAGGTCTATGACTTTCCTTCGTTGAAGTTCTGAGTTGCTTCGGCAAACTGGTCCATGAAAGCTTCAGAAATGTCGAAATCTATACGCGCAAAATGAAACAAAATAAATCTGATAAATCCAAATAAAATCTAAAAATTATAAAATCAGTACCAAAAGAAAGGTTATGAATTTAGATGAATTTAGAAATAAGAATCGATGGAATCAGAGTTTGTATGAAGGAGAACGAACATCCAGAAGTTTGAAATCACATAAAATGATGGAAAAAGATGAAATTTTTACTATTTTGGAAATACTGTTTTGGGATGACTGAACACACAACCATTGACCACGCATGACACAGGTGCTAGTGAAGGAATTGCTAAACACTAGCTAGTGAAAAGATCATAGAGGAAAATAAGACAAGGAAGAGGAAATGACAAGTGGACCTCATGGTCATAGACTTAAGGAAGCTCATTCATAGAGGAGCAACACAGAACGAATAGAGCTCTGGAGTGCTTTAGCCATGGTGGCGGTGTCGACGAGGATATGGATGGTGGTGGTTGGGACTACCAAAATGGAACCCCGTGGTGTTGTCCTACCCATAGGTGGCGGCGGCTCGGTCGGCGAGGCACTGCAGCGGCGGCGGCGGCTCCCTGGGCGGTGATGGCGCATGGCCAAACGGCAGCGATGGTGGTCCAGAGTCACTGGGACTAAGGGGAGGTGAGCATGGGCGGCACGTCGACATGGGGAAACCATAAGGCCAAGCGGAAAGGTCAGAGATGGCCCGAGGCGATGGCTCCATGACGACTTGTGGCAGCAAAAGGACGACGACGGCGACGAGACTCCACGGTGCAAAATTGAACAAATTGAGGTGAGGGATGAGTAGGAAATCTTCGGGAACACACGGTGACATGGTCGATTTGGCAAGAAACTCACCGATGAAGGAGATCGATCGACGGGAGTGAAAACGGCCTAGAAGGTTCGATAGCGAAATTCGGGAAACGCACTACATGAAAGATGAAATTGGTTGAGGGGTATTGGCCACTGTGCTCAGGAACACGATGTGACGTGATTAGAAGTTTGAAAAACTCAGTGAAACAATGAATGCACAAATCGAGTGTGGTAGCCGATGTTCGGGAAAATGAGAAATTCGACGTAGTCGGAGCTCTGGAGGTTCTAAGATTTTGAGGGAGTGAAAACGGGTAGAAGAGGTGTAGGTGTACCAATTTATAGCCTCTCCCATGATTTGAATTGATGGGAATGTGATTGAATGTCGACGTCATTCGCGAGCTCAGTTTTGGAAATAGAAATTGCATTGATGGGGCTATGGTAATAGAAGCATTGACTCTGGCGAAAAAAGTGCAGTGTTGACGGGCTCGTAATGCCTCAGATGGATTTGAATTTGATGCTCGAGTGGGAAGAAAAGGTAGAAAGAATGAAGGTGGCTGTTGTCTAATGTTTTTGGTTGGACCGAAGCAACACAGTAGCGTTGCAACTTGCAACGTCTAGAGGAAGAAGATGAAGTAGGAGAGAGAAAAGAAAAGAAAATTCAGAAAATCTAAAAATAAAATAAATTTTAGAAAATTCAAGAAAATTCCACAAAAAATCCTTGGAACTTGGAAAGATTGAATAAAATAATTTTGGATTTAATTAAAGTTTATTTTAATCATTTAAAATGTTTGTCATTTTCTACAATTTCAAATTAAGCTTTAAATTAATCCAATAAATCACAAATGATTCCTTTTATTTTTTTAAACTTCAAAAAGGCTCTGAAAATTGGGATGTTACAGCGACTGGGTATGGGCGTGACTCGGTCGTGGTGGTTGAGGTGAGACCATGGGCGTGGAGTCAAAACATAGGGCTATGCGTGGCGATAGCCAACGGTGCGGGGCGGACGATATGATGGCGGTAGAGCTGGGTGACGTGACCAGGAGCAGGCATGGCTGCGGCGCAGGGCATGGGGAAAGGTGAAATTAGGGGCGCTGGCCAAGCCAGGGTCGAGGCGAGCTACTAGCGCAGGCGTGGGCAGCGCGTGGAGGAAGAACCCTAACAGGTGGGGCTGGCTGGTCAGCGAGAGGTGGGAAATGAATTATATTCTAGAAGTTTTGAAAAGGCTAAGTGGTTTGAGGAAATGTTTAAATATAGCAATTGAGCTTCAAACATTATGCAAATTTCTGGGGAGGCTTATGACACCGTGTAGTTCATTGCGGAATTTTTCCAGAATTTTATTTATTATGAATATTTCTCAAAAATTATTTTAGGCATCTGTTTGCATGCATTTGTATTATTTGATTTGAGAAAAGTATCAAAACCTGCTTAAAATATTTTTCCCATTTCATAAATAGTACAAATATCCCAAGTTTGGATTTGTAATTATCCTATTTCACTTCAATTTTTTAATTCTCAATTAGGTTTGTATCTCCTAAATTTGATTCTTAAATTTCTCAATTAGAGAAAAAGTCTAGAATAAAAATCCAGGAAAGCGAATGTCAATAAAATGCATAAAAAGTTTTAAAAAGTTCACATTTTCAAACAATTGAAAATGAACTAAAATTTTAGGATATTACACGAGGATGGAATAATCCTTAATTAATAAAGCTATTTATCTATAATATTTATTATGGATAATAGTATTCTAAATAGCCCTTGAATATTCCCCTGGTCGATGATACTTGCAACGACTAGGGAGAGTTAGGACCAGTTCAGGTTATGACCATCCTATGGATGGAAGGTCTATTACGACCAGGTCAAATCACAACCACCCTATCGTCAATAAGTCTAACAGACATGTGGACCTTGTCTTATCAACTAGGGACTCTGTATACTACGCTCAACTATGCTTGGTAGTTAATACAACATGTGCACGTATATATTTCTGACATAACCACACGCACCTCTCTTCATCTCTGGCAATAACCGCTTGGCGATCGTGCAAGGAGAACGCCTCACTGACAACAACTGTCATCGACGTGCGTATTCAAGCAATCGTCAAGGCGCCTCCTAACACATAGCAACTGTCACCCTTTCAAATGCTTTATAAAGGGCGGTGCTGGTAGATAGAGGAGAGAGACAAACACACAGATAGAAACCATTGGTAATACTTCTTAGTTTTGGTTGCTCGCTGTGCTTTGTAACCTTATTCAATACAAGAACATAAGAGTAGTGTTGTTATTCTCTCTGGAGAAGGCCTGAGCCTATCTAAAAAAACTCCTATCTCTTTTTGTGTGATCTTGAGAGCCATGTTCCCAGTATTTAACTCACAAATATCGATAGTAATTCATCCAAAAAGGAAAATAACTTCACATCGCGAGGAGGCATGAAAGTTGTCCATTCGTAGAACCACTAATAACCATAAGCCTAGCGATTGATTTTCTATTATTAAAACAAAAGAGGGTCAGTGATAAATAAACCCTACCGATAATCAGGTTATGCATACCAGTTGGAGTTGCCACCATCACTTTCAGACGTGCATAACGTCTTCCACGTCTCCCAACTCAAGAAATGTCTTCGAGTCCCAACGGAAGCAACCGAGTTGGACAAACTCGACTTGCAACCCGATCTATCTTATCGAGAGAGCCTGATTCGTATCCTCGAAGAAACCGAGCGCAAGACGAGGAATCGTGACATCAAGTTCGTCAAGGTCTAATGGAGCAATCACACGGAAGATGAAGCAACTTGGGAACGTGAAGACCGGATGCGAGCGGCATATCCAGACCTCTTCTCTACATGAAGTGCCTTCGTATCAAGAAAGGAAAGGTAAAACATATGTAAATTATAACATGTCAACACTATCTTTGAAGGAAATCAAGACAGCATAAATTATAACTCCTAATGAAAACTTTCAAATTCTTCTCCACCCAGATCTCGGGTCGAGATCTTTTGTAAGGGGGGAGGTTTGTCACAGCCCAACCAATTAAAATGGATTAATATGTATTTCATTAGCATGCCTTATTGATTTCAAAACATTTCCATAATATATTGTACTTGGAAAATCTAATTTGGGATGAACATACACATCAAAATTCACATTTCAATTCGAATCAGTGATAAAAAGTTGTGATCATCATCTGAAAACAATTTAATTAAACAATTTAATTAAATACTACATTAGTTTATCCAAAAATTTTAGAACTCGTTTGAACCTAATGAAAATTCAAACCAACTTAAAAGACATACATTAAGTTGAATTTAAATATCACAAAATATATTATGAACAGTAGGGTTTCATAATTTTTATGGGAACTATATCTTCCCAGGAACCCCCACAAATTATTTCATGGTTTTATGAAATTTATTTCTATTTTTAAGACCTCGGTCAAACTGGAGACAAAGATTTAAACCTCAGTCAAACTTAAACCCAAACTAGCACTGTTCCTATGGCTCGGACCAGACTCCGTTCCGACCCTGGCAGCTTGACTCGACCGCGTCACTTAACTGCACCGCACTTGGACCGCCCGATCGAAATTCGATGGCCCAGATCACATACCCCTTCGGCCGATTGTTTTCGCCACTTTCTAATCCTAACCGTCCATCTGAGATCCGACGGTGCGCCTTGAGTCACTTAACTCCCACTCGCCCGCGTCATTGTCTCGCTGACATGGTGGGCCGAGCTGTCAGCTTCGTCTTCCCCAGCCGTTGGCGACGCAGCCATCCCGTGCCACGCGGCCAAGTCCTCCCGACATGCTCAGAACGGCGCCAGGCACGCCGTGAATCCACCGCCACCTCGGACCACTCCAGAGCGATCTCCACTTCACGCCGCCTCCAAAGGCCGCCATCGCACGAGCATAACATCCCTCGGCACCTCCTTCTCCTCACTTCTCCTCGGTTGACAGAGGAGAGGGAAGCCAGCTTGAGCTCGTCTCTAGGGTAAGCTCCAACCGGGTGGTGCCTTTCTCCTTCCTGTTCAATGCCATCTCCATTTTTGCTAAGCTCAGCTCTTGTTCTTGCTTGTAGCTTCGGGTGCATCTTCGAGCTCTCGGCCATTTTCAGAGCGCGCCTGGGACACTTCTCGTGCCATCTTCGTGTCCAGGAGGTACTAGCCTAAACCTTGCGTCACCTTGTGTCCTTTAGTCTGCTTAGACTTTCCTCAATCGATTTGGTCTTTGCACGCAGATCTTGTTGATTTGAAGATTGAACCATTTTCGCCGGAAACAACCTTTCCTCTCCCACTTCGCTTTGGTAAGCCATTCTTCAATTCTTTGCTCATGAAGCATTCTCATATGGTCCTTGAGCTATCTTAACCATTCTCTCCTTAGGATTTCTCCAATCATCTTCTCCACGTGAAGCCGTGTTGTGCCGCTACTTCTTCTCCGGCACGACACCGCCCACCATCCCCAAGCTTCCCAAGCCCTCTCCTAGCTCGTAGCTTCCTCATGCCCCTAGGAGCATAAGCATGTGTCCATTTGCTCGTAACGCCCAAATCGGCGTAGCTCCTTTGCCGATTTAGTACCGCCGCCGCCGTCAGCTAGCCGCTCGGGCCGGCTCATCGTCGGGACTACTCCCATTAGGAGCGCCTTGCTATTCTCCATCCGCCCATGCTCTTGGTTCACGCCGCCGTGGTCGGATCGCCAGAAGCACGGTGAAGCGCGCGATCGAAATCCCGTTGTCGACGCCACCGCCACCGAGAAATCAAGCGCAAAAGAATTGTGTGAGAGGTCGACTGGTGGGCCTAGCCCGATGATTCGCGCGCCGCGCGCGCGGCGTGCGTGGATCTGGTCCCATGGACTGCGTACATCGACGCCAGGTCCCACCGCCGCTTCACGAGTTAAGTCCGAGTTAAAATCAAATCGCGACCGCTCATCGGCCCGCAAAACATCGATCGTGGCTAGCGCGCGCCGGTGAGAAAAGTAGTAATCACTTTAGTAAATTCGAAATCAGTTTATTTATACACTGAAAATCGATATTAACTTCTAAAATGCATAACTAAATCACTTTAACTCCAAAATGAGTGAAACAACTTCTGATAATTTTAATATTTAATGAAATTTATATTAAAATTGGTTTCAACTTTGTCTCTGTAACAGAGAGCTTTATTTTGGAAAATGAGTCATTAATCCTATTATTTTTACAATAAGAAAAGGACTGATAACTTCAAAAATGCATAAGTAATTATTGGAAACTCCAATAACAGTGAGACCACTTTTGATAATTTTCATTTTCAGTGAACTTAATTCTAAAAATGGTCTCCATCTTACCTCTGTCACAGAAACTATTTTGGGAGAATATAATCTTTAATTCCATTATTGTTATACTATAAAAGGCTGATAACTTTGAAAATACATAACTAAATCATAAAAACTCCAAATGGGACAAACTCAACTATTCTGAACTTGTATTAACATTACCTATTTACCTATGTAATCCTTTACCCCACCACTGTTCTACAAATTTTGGCCAAATAATTAAATTACATGACTTAAGGTTTAATGAAGCCTGAAATTCAAAATAGCATAACTTCCAATTCATAACTCCAAATGGAATAATTCTTTTACCTAAATCCATCTAAAATCACAACCTAACTACTGTAGAAAAATCATGCATTTTTTAGTATTTTGATTTTTGAGTTGTTTTCTCGGTATTTATTTGATGTTATAATTATATAGATCCCGAGCATATTGATATCGACACTTACGCTACTGAGAGCGAGCAGCTACTATACCAGCAAGGCAAGCATCATTTGAACTTTCTTTTGCATCATATTTTGTAACATCCCAAATTCTGTACTTGTGTTTCAAATGTAAGAAAATGAGTAGAAATTAAAACTTTTTCTTACATTATTTATTTTCTGTGTGTACTAAACAATTATTGTACAAGAGTATGGGAATACAAAGTCACAAGTCTTTTAATCCAAATCTTGATCCTCCAAAAACAATCTTGTCAAATATTTTGATCATCCCCTGGAAATATTTTTCCTAAGTTCTTGGGATGGTATGTGGCCCCTCCGAAAATTTCACAATTTTTAGAAATTGTTTGAATATTTTAGAGGGCAATCAAACCTTAAACCAGAACATGGTATAATTTTGGGGAAAATGTACAAAGACGAAAACCTCTCAAAATTTTATGCAAGGTCAATATCTAAGTTAGCAAGCTCCTTTTAAAATTTCGAAATTTTGGAGTTGATTTGATGCTTTAATTAATTCCTAAAGTCCAGCTCCCAATTTGAAACCCCGGTCCGAGTCGCTTGACTCGCACTCGAGTCCGACTCTAGGTCGTGGTCGCACCAAGCCACCTAGTGGCGTCGGGCTCAAAAAGTGCGGTCGCTGAGTTCGGTGCGGGCCGTTGGATCGGATCCCACGACCACCCTACCTCCTCCTCGTTCTTCTTCTTCCTCGCCACGGGGAGATGGCGGCGCCGAGAATTGCATGATGGCTTGTCCCATCGTTTCCATCCTCGCCAACGGCTCTTATCGCCTCTTCTTAAATGCTCACAAGACCTTTCCTCCAAAGTCTTCCCGCTACCAACTCCTGTCATTTCTGAGCTACCGCGGTGCTTGAGCTCCATTTCCCGTAGAGCTGCTCGGATTTCTCCCGCTGCTCACTAGCTTTATATGGTCCCCGAGCCCCCTTGGCTTCCTTTATGCACCTTTGCAGTCCTTAGCTCTCCTCCGTGGAACCAAATCGAATAGTGCTGGAATCACTTGCCGCCATTGTCGCACCACCGAGCCCTCGTCACCATCGAGCTCCAAGTGGTCCCCGGCCCTCCCTTAGCGTCGCAAAGATTTCTTTCGACCTCCGGCCCCGTCCACTAACTTGATTCGCTTGTTTTCTCGAAGCACCAATTGGGTTTTCGCCTTTCGGATTTGGCGTCGCCGCCTCCATCTTTAGCTCCGTGAGCATGTCTCCTCCCTCTCGCTTGCCGCTCTTGCTCTATCTCGCGGGTCCTCCCGAGCTAATCGCAGCTTTTCTTGCTTCTCATATCGCCAGAGTTTTTCCCGTGTCATCTTCCTCCACTCCGGTGGCGCTGCCGCCGCTGTGGCTCCACCGACCTCCCTTGGACCTCCTCCGCCCTGTGAGTTCCCAATGACCTCCCGTAGCTTAAGCACTCGATAGTTTAGGTCGCGCGAAGTCTTTCTCGCCACTTTTCCCGCATTTGATCTCCGCTCGTCGGCCGCCGGCGATATGGGTCGTGTCCGCGACGCTTGTGCCCTCAAAAGGTTCGCAATAGTATTGCGAACATTTTTGCCCCGCTGGACCGCGCCGCCGTGGTCGTGGTCGCCGGCGACGAGCCGCTGACCAAAGCCGTGTCCCGGTCCGTTGTCGCGCTTTTGTCAAGTCATTGACCTCCTCGGGTTCATCGTGACCTCCGTGACCTCTCCGTGTTAGATTCGCACCGGGATCTTGTCGGCAAAAACTCTAGCTCCCAAGACCTCTTCGATTTAATCCTAGCCCTTAATGACCTCTTCCCGCTTAGATCCACCCGTAGATCCTTGTTCCGTATTAGCTAAGTCCTAGGACCTCTCTGCTGTGGTCTTAGCCGCTCATGACCTCTTGGTGTTGATCTGGACCGCTAGATCTCCTAGTCTAAGTCCTTAGCCGCCAGACCTCCCACCATATAGAATCCTGGCCGTTAAAGACCTCCGTAGGTTAAATCCCACCGCTAGGATCACCCTCCTCCTTGGGGTCCTCTTTGCAAAGACCTCCTTGAGGTCCTCTATGCGAAGAGGTCACCCCTGGCCGCTTTTGTCAAAACCGCCTCTCTGACCTCCTTGGGGTCCTCCTTGCAAAAGGTCCTTCCTTAGTCGCTTTCTAAAAACCACCCCGAGCCACCCCACCAAGGTCCTCTTTTGCAAAAGACCACCCCGGTCTTTTGTAAAGAAAACCTTCAAACCACCCAGGTCCTCTTTACAAAGACCACCCCTTGGTCTCTTTGTAAAGAGAACCTCAGACCTCCTCGGCCGGTCTTAACCATGAGGACCTCCCGCCTAGATCCGACCACTCAGACCTCTCCCATGGAGATCCGAGCCATCCGATCTCTCTCAGATAGCACCGTGTTGGAGGACCTCCCGAGGACATCTCGACCGTTAGGACCTCCTCGGTGAGATCCTAACCGCCAAGACCTCCCGCCGTTAAGCTCACCGCTTAGATCCTCTCCTCCGATCGGATCTAGACCGTTAAGACCTCCTGGAAATCTTAACCGCCCGCACCTTCCCCTTAGCGAGTTAGCCGTAGGACCTCCTCGTGGAGCTCGGGGCCGCAGATCCGCATCCGACGCCCACGACCTCCCTAGTGCGCGAGGACCTCCTTCGCGGTGCCGTGCATCCGATGGTGAGCCGTTGGATTCAATATCAACGGCTAAGACCTCTCTAGGCGCGGCAAGGTCTTTGCGCCAGGAGCTCGTGCGGGTTTTAGCATTCGAGATCGTGAGCCGTGCGATCTTTGATCAACGCCCACACACCTCCCGCTTTTATGGTTTTTCCGCATTTAGTCCGAGAAGCTTTTATTTGCACATATTAATTGTTTTAAACTTCAAAATTGCATAACTTTTTCTCAGAGCTCCAAATTTAACAAACTAAAGTTCTATAAATGCATCTCATAAAGTACTTTAGCTTAGTATAGGTTTTGCAAGAGTCTTTAATATCAAATTAATCATGTCTTAGATTTAAAACTTAGAAAAATCATAACTAAATCATTTTAACTCCAAATGACCTGAAATTTTATATGGGTTACCACTATACCAGAGGTAGCTACCATAAAAGTTTCAGCTTCAAAATCTTTCTAGAAAATATTTTTGCTACAGTGCTAATTATGGCCGAAATTAGGTTTTTAGAGAATATCTTTGCACCACAAATCCAAATTAAGTTTTTCCAGTTTCTATGTCTAGGTATGTTCGTATTTTACCTTGTGTATAAATTTCGTCACATTTGGATAATTTTTGCTTGCTCTTTTGTTTAAGTGTTGCTCGTCTTATTGGTTGTTTTCATTCTTTCGCTTAGGATTCGATATTTGCGGTAATCCCGAGAACGACCCTCCGCAACAAATTGAGCAACAGCAAGCGTGCAAGCGCTTGATCATTTCCCATTAATCCCATTACTTTTAAAGTCTAATATTTTGTTTAACTTCTATGTATGCATTGCTATTTTGTTGTTAAATTGATTAGTTAGACCTCTAGTTGCATAATCTGAGGTAAATAATTATCCTCTACTACCGAGCCTAGGTTATTTGTCGTGATTAGAGTTCGTTGGATGAGCTCTTGTCACTTAGTAGATTCGAATAAATATTGCTTAGCCATGCCTAGCATCGGTAATATTGGGCGATCATCGACTTAGTCGGTGATCTTGATCACACAAATACTTATATTATTCCATTATGTCTAACCCTTGTGTTTTACCATTTTGCAAATCAAAACGAAAACAAAAGTTATATCTTGGCTTGGGCACAATGGTATGTTGGGTGATCTGTTGGGTGTGATCGAATGGTGCCTAAGTCCCTAAGGACCGAGTTACTTGTGCCATTGATCCAAGCAATTATTGCGTGCTAACCACACGAGGGGATATGGAACCTCTCTTGACTAAGTACTTTGGGAGGTGTTAATTATGAGCTGGTTGGTGGGTGTGTTCTTGGTGTGGTGTTTGAGGGGAGCATTGGCGCACCGGTTAGGTCAAGCTAATGTGTCTTTCTCCCGTGGGTTGCGGCTCTTAATTAGCATCGCCCATTGGAAAGCGCCTTGTTAGGCTTAGCCATGCCCGCATACCAAAGGAAGTGTGCTAACCGTGGTGGTGGAAAGGCGGTCATCGTGTGGGTACATTGGTACACCCTCGCAGGTTAAAACTATTCGAATAGCCTCGCCCTAGGTTATGGACACGCTTGGTTATTTCCCACAAGAACTAGACTACAACCTTTAAAACTTAAACTTGACATGGGTGGTATGAAGGGTACTTCATGCTATTGTTGTGGTGACTATGGGTTAGTCACTTCTAGGTTGGTGTTGTTCTCATCTATGTTATTATTGTCTCTCTTTATTTGAACAATAAAAGTTAATTGCAAACTTGCTTTGAATCTATTACCTTATTGCAAATGAAAACTTGCTTTATGTCAAAATAAGTCCAAAGCCTCATCCACTTAAATAAAGCTTGCATGTAGTTAATTATAGTTCGTTATCTCACACGTCAGTCTTGCGAGTACAAAAACAAGTTTTGTACTCATCCGCTTGCTTAATATTAATTGTTGCAGAGGAAGAAGGTGAGCCCCAAGGGCCTCACTTTTGTGAGTCGTGTTATGCGCTGCTTGGGACGATTAGCTTGGCGGTCCGGTTGGTTGCCTTGTGGGTAAAGGCACACCGATTGGCTTTTGTTTATCGCCATCTTATGGCCATTTTGCTTCCTGTGTATTTACTTATCTTTATGAATTTTGGCCGGTCGGCCTCTCTTTGTAATAACTCTCTTTATATTATCTATGTCTTTCATTGTTGCTTTTGCTTTGCTCTATGTGTATGAATGGAATTGATGCATGATTTTGTAGCGGGTGTGTATACTGCATTTGGAAGTATACATATCTCGAGGCTTGGTTTATTTGATTTGTACCGTTAGGACCAAGTGGATGGTTAAACAAGACAAGCCTAATAAACCGGGTCCTCACAAAGTTGGTATCGAGCCATTCGACCGTAGTAACCCAAGCTTGGTCGTCCTTAGGATATTTTGAAAACCTTATTTTCAAAGGGTCAAATGATTTGTGAAAGCTTAAGTAAGTTCTCTGATTTTATTCCTTACCTATCTTAGCTTTCTTCTCTCGCCTTGCTCTAATTTGAGTTTTAAAAGTGTTTTCCCTTTCCTTCTCTCAAAAGATAGTCATTATCGATTAATTGGGTTTTGGGACCAATGAGCTTGGCAAATTGAAATGTTAGCCGCCTCTACAAGGTTTTGAAGCTCCGGTTGAAGATTTCAATTAGGAGGCTTGGATGCAAACTGGACAGCGATCATTCAATTTCCTGACAGCAGCTCAAAGGTTCTAAACGGGTAGAAAATAAGAGGTTAACCAAGTAAAACTTGTGGGAATAAAAGGGTAAGATGTGATACTAGTTAGCTAAGTATCTAACGTTATTTTTATCGCCTTAACCTTGTTCTTGAGTAGTGTTAGGCTGGTTGTAGTGTGCTGAAATTTTTATCTTCTCACACTATTACTGCTCATTCAATACGGGTTAATGGCATTGAGAAGTTGAGCTTGGTTTGGAGTTTCCTTGCTGTTTTGGAGCTTCTTTGGAAACATTTAAAGTTGTTACTTGTTGTTTTTGGCTTTCGGTTAGGTGATGTCTCATTCCCTAATCGTTAGCTTTTCGCTTTCATCAACTTCTAATATTAGTGCTTTGGTTTCTAACCTAAGTTTCTAAAGCAGATGGTGGGGTACTCGAGCGCCGTGGTCGCTGAACTGGTTTGGATGAGGAGCTCGCCTCTCGACCATGGCCGAGGTCCTTCTCCGCATCGAGCGCAATCGCCAGAGGACGGAGGGTCGCGCTGGATGTTATTGCGCGCAACACCTCCGCCCTTTCCGGTGCCTCGTGATCCGGCAGGGGTGGACATCGCCCCGTGGGGGCCTTGCCGAGTTTCTTCGCACTCACCCCACGCTCTCCGTGTCCGAGGACCCATTGACGCAGATGACCGGCTGCGTCAAAGTTGAGCGTAAGCTCGATGTTGCTCGATGCTCGACCAGACAGGCACTCTTTGCCTCCCATCGCCTTGAGGGGCAGCACTCTCCGGTGGGAGAACTTTGGCCATGCAGCCCGCCGCCACACTGTCTCTTGGGATGAGTTCCGGACGGCGTCCGCCGAGCTCACATCCTCGCCGCTTGATGAAGTCAAGAAGAAGGAGTTTCTCGCGCTCAAGCAAGGGCGTAAGTCAGTGATGGAGTACCTGTACGAGTTCAACCACTTGGCTCGTTATGCTCCATCTGAGGTGGCCACTGATGAGGCCAAGCAGGAGAAGTTCATGGAGGGTTTGTCTCGAGGAGCCGCAAGACAGCTCTCCATTGTGGACTTTGTCGACTTCCGTGCCTTGGTAGACAAGGCCATTGTTGCCGAGCACAAGGCCAAGGCGCTGGGCGAGTCCCGCAAGCGCAAGTGGGAGGCCCAGCGGTCTGCACAGGCCGGCCCCTCTCGTCCTCGTGTCGGGCCTACCCCAGGGGCCCGTTCTGTGGCTTCCTACCACCGAGGCCGCCAGCACCGCCTCGCCTCCGCATGCCGTGCCCGACCACGCGGCGCCGCAACCAGCAGGTGGCCCCGCAATCCGGCCGCCGGGTCACTTGCTTTTCGTGCAACCGAAGGGCATTATGCCAATAGTTGCCCTAACAGATCGAGCGCCCTCGCCCCAATGGAGGACGCGGGCAGGAGGTGGTTCTTCCTGTGATCGAAGGTTGTCCCCGCTACCCAAGGCGTGGGTAGTGGCCGTCAACCTCATCTCCGCGAGGAGGCACAGAGGCACCCGACGCCGTGTTGGGTACCCTTCGGTTAACTCTTTCCTCGCTACGCTTTTGTTTGATTCAGCGCATCTCATTCGCTTGTTTCGAGTCTTTGCTGCTGTGGGGGCCCTTTACTCCATTGTTGGTCCCGCCGCTCATTCGCTCCCGCTCGGAGTTGAGAGTCGAGTCCGAGTGTAGGGATGTCCTCGTTGAGATAGAAGGGTAGGATTCTTGGCAAACCTTATCCTCCTTCGATCGGCGAGCTTAGATGTAATCCTAGGCATGGATTGGTTGTCTCAAAGACATGGGACAAATTGATTGCGCTAGAGGCTCATCTACCTCACCATCCTTCCGGCGGCGAGCAGTTCGCCGCCGGCCGCAGGATCCGCATCTCTTCGCGCTTGAAGCGAAGCCACTCTAGATATTAGTGAAGTCCCAGTGGTATGTGACTTTGTTGATGTCTTCCCGACGACGCCCAGGATGCCACCGATTCGAGACCTCGAGTTTGTCATTGAGTTGGTTCCTGCATCGCCCGATTTCAAAGAGGCCTTACGGATGGACCCAATTGAGTTGGTGGAGTTGAAGAAGCAAACCGGGTGAGCTTCAAGAGAAGGGTTTCATCCGCCCTAGCTCGTCTCCTCGGGATGCTCAGCAATCTTTGTCCCGAAAAGGACAAGACGCGCGCATGTGCGTTGATTACCGTCCGCTTAATGAAGTAACGGTAAAGAACAAGTACCCTTTGCCCCGTATCGATGACCTCTTCGATCAATTAACTGGAGCTCGAGTCTTCTCCAAGATTGATTTGAGAGTGGGATATCATCAAGTTCGGATTCGACCTGAGGATATCCCAAAGACGGCTTTTTCTACTCGTTATGGCTTGTACGAGTACACCGTCATGTCATTCGGCTTAACCAATGCTCCGGCCTTGTTCATGAACCTCATGAATTCAGTGTTCATGGAGTATTTGGACAGGTTCGTTGTGGTCTTCATCGATGATATCCTTATCCGCTCTAAGAGCGAGGAGGAACACACCGAGCATTTGAAGCTTGTGTTGGGCAAGCCCGCGAGCACAAGTCGTATGCGGTTCGCAAGTGCGCTCGTTGAAGGAAGTAGCCTTCTTAGGCCATATTCTTTCGGCAGAGGCGAGGCGTGGATCCTAGCAAGATCAGCGATGTGCTTTCTCGAGTCACCTACTTGGCCACCGGTTCGAGTTTTCTTGGTTTAGCGGGATATTATCGCCGCTTTATCGAGAACTTCTCCAAGATAGCGGTCGATGACGGAGTTGCTCAAGAAGGACAAGAAGTTCTCGTGGTCCGCTGATTGCGAGGAAAGTTTCAAGAACTTAAGAAGCGATTGACCACCGCTCCCGTTCTTGTTCTTCCCGATGTCCGTCGGTTTCGATATCTTTTATGACGCTTCGCCGAGGCCTCTGTTGTGTCCTTATGCAAGAAGGCAAGGTAGTGGCCTATGCATCAAGGCAATTGAGACCTCACGAACTTAATTATCCTACCCATGACTTGGAGTTGGCCGCTGTGATCCATGCACTTAAGATTTGGCGACATTACCTAATTGGTAATCGTTGTGAAGTGTATTCGGATCACAAAAGCTTGAAGTATTTGTTCACCCAACCAGACCTGAACCTCAGGCAAAGGAGATGGTTGGAGTTGATCAAGGACTATGACATGGTCTCCATCTAAAAATGGTCTCCATCTTACCTCTGTCACAGAAACTATTTTGGGAGAATATAATCTTTAATTCCATTATTGTTATACTATAAAAGGCTGATAACTTTGAAAATACATAACTAAATCATAAAAACTCCAAATGGGACAAACTCAACTATTCTGAACTTGTATTAACATTACCTATTTACCTATGTAATCCTTTACCCCACCACTGTTCTACAAATTTTGGCCAAATAATTAAATTACATGACTTAAGGTTTAATGAAGCCTGAAATTCAAAATAGCATAACTTCCAATTCATAACTCCAAATGGAATAATTCTTTTACCTAAATCCATCTAAAATCACAACCTAACTACTGTAGAAAATCATGCATTTTTAGTATTTTGATTTTTGAGTTGTTTTCTCAGTATTTATTTGATGTTATAATTATATAGATCCCGAGCATATTGATATCGACACTTACGCTACTGAGAGCGAGCAGCTACTATACCAGCAAGGCAAGCATCATTTGAACTTTCTTTTGCATCATATTTGATCCCAGTTTTGGTTAAGATAGTGCAATAATAATTGCTTGCATGCTATTTTGATTATGTCAATATTTTTGTGATGTGTAGTTTAGTTATGTCCTATGCTTGAGGTTAATCTTGAATTATGCCAACTCCTATATGCTTAAGATAGGATGAGTGAATTATGGGTTACAGAATTGCTTAGCCATGCAAGTCTAGATACGGTAGTTCGATCGTCGGGAATAACCCGGCGGTTTTGGGATAAACACAACTTTTACTTTATGTTTTACTTCAGATCTTTGTAGCTGTTTTATGAGACAAATTTTGTCATTTTAAATGGGCTTTTTGGTCTGGACAAGTGTTGGTTAGTGATGGTGCTTTGTGCACGAGCATTGGGTAAGTGGAAGGACTTGTCTCGACAATTAAGGACCGAACTTTGGGTACCTGCTGTTCAAGCAACACTCGTGCTGCCACACGCGGGTTGGGAGCCGTATGGTTAAGTAGGGGGAAGGTTTTGTTGTGTTGGGTCCCACGGTGGTGAAATTGTAAGGGCATGGGACCGTAAAATCCTATGTTCCTTTTGGGCCGATAGGGCATAGAGGCTGTAACGTCTTATGTTCCTAGGAGCCCTGGGTTGAGGGACTTAACCCAATGGGATCTTCTTGGTAAAAATGACCATATCTTGATTTACCCGGTCGGCACACCATAGGTAGTGTGCTATATTCGGAGGCATCTGAAGGCTAACGGGCTAATCAAGTCGTGTGAGTAAAGTAGTACACCCCTGCAGGGTATAAATCTATTCGAATAGCTGTGTCCACGGTTATGGACGACCGCTTGAAATTTGTGGCTGCTTATTGTTAGACTTGGATTTAAAATTGTGGTTGAACTTGGTATTCGTCATGAACGGGATGTTCATGTGTTTAGTACATCAAAGTGGGCTGCCACTTTGGCCTTTGTATGGTTAAATTGTTTACTACTGAAATGCTTTACCATATGCTTTACTTCTACTTCAAATCTGATTTTTAAATGGGCACATGAAAAACTAGTATGTGTAGGATGTTAATTGTTGCGTCTCTTTCGCAAAACTAAACCAATATGAGCCATCCTTTGAATGACCCTTATGCATAACTATTTTTATTTGTGTAAGACTTGCGAGTACACTTGTACTCAGCCAGATGTTTGCTGGCCTTTTCAGGTGAGGAAGATTATGAGTATGGCGATCTCGTTAGTGTTGACTTGGGTGACACTAACGAGTAATGTGCTATCATTTAACCCCCATTCGGTTGCCGATGGGTGATGGGCATACCACTACTGGTCTTTTGCTTTATTTACTTCCGCTGCTACTCGATACTTTACTTTGAATTTGGCCGGTCGGCCGTATGTAATAAGCTGTAGACTTTGACTATTATGCAGTATGTCTTTTTACCTCTTGTTGTATGCGTTGTATGGATGTAACCAACGTTGGATGAGGGTATGAGTATATTGGTCGTTGATCTTGGGAGCCAATATATGTCATACTCATTGTTAATGGATCCCCATTTAACTCACTAAGTGTAGTGCTTCGAATCGAAAGAGAATCGACAATCATGTAGCGCCGCAAAGGAGCAATACAAGATGATCGTTGAGGCTCTAGTATTCGACTAAGCCTCTCACTTGGATAGAGTTAAATTGGAATTCATTTACCGGAGACCCGTAATTATGTCCCTAAAACCTTGTCTAATCTCGGTCTTATGGAGATAATTACCGGGGTCCCCACATTTGTGCAGCGTGAGGTGGTACTACAGTGCATCATGTTAGAATTGGGTCTATAAGTGTAAAGACCTATTCATTCCTGAAATTCTAAAGCATAGATGGTTTAGTCCCATATTGCCTAGGCAAGTGGTGGGAGAGTAATTTATAAGGTAATGTCCTTACCACCCATTGAAATATATGACAAATGACATGGGGTGATATGAGTAGGACTATAGTTAAAGTCACACACACACACATGTATGCACGCGCACGCATATATTCACGCGGTAATCGTGTGACTTGTGAACCTAGTCCACCTTTTTTTTGCTAACCGTGTATTTCTCTCTCTCTCTTTTAATAATGTGGTTGAAGCCATAGACCAGTGTGGTCGAAATAAAGTGATCGAAACATAGTGTTCGAAACAATGTGGTCGAAGCCATATACTAGTGTGGTCGAAACATTGTGGTCGAAACACAGTAAGAGAAATAATGTGGTCGATGTAACATCCCGATTTTCAGAATCAGGATGTTAATATTTAATTTAGCAATATATTAAATTTTTGGCTAAGTTCTAAAAATTTTCTAGTGTTAATCAAAATGCGGCTGTAAAAAAAAATATTTAAAGTTAAATTGTATTATTTCTTGTTTTCGCATACGTTTCAAAAATCATGATGCATGCATTAGTATCGTCGTTTTATTTTCTGACTCGACCGACCGCAGGCTAAATGCCTGCAATCCTAAAACTCAAAACCAAACCATGCATGTCATACCACCACAATCATCATCGCACGACCAACCTATTTCTGTAATCCATTTTCGCATGCATGGCAGTTTGAGCAAATTCACAAACATATGAAAAGAAGTAGCAGATGAAACGCCTGCATGCTGATTCTTTGCCCCAACTTCTCTCTTTGCAATCACAACCAAAAATCAAGAATCCAACAATGCATGTTATACCGTTACGATCGTGGTATCGAGAGCTTTCCATTTTGGCGGTTAGTTCACACATGCAAGGTCGTTGGAGCGAGTCGGAGAAAAGAGGAAGAACTGTACTGCTATTCTTCTTCCGAGTGAACAGGAACTTCAAAGATTTTTAGAGAGCATCACACTCTGGATAAATTCCTGAAAATTTTACCTAAGCACCAACATTATGTCAGGTAGCTCCCCTAAAAATTTCAGGATTTTTGGAATTAAACTTTTATGCCCAAATATTCTTTAACTCTCTCTGCCATTTTTTTTATTGCTGCTCACTATTCATCCGAATTATTACTCCCAGCCGAGAGAGAGACACCACTGCCTATTTTCTTTTCTTTTACTGCCGAACACACACTACATGCTGCCATTTTCTACTACCAATACAGCACAACTACTCCATCTCCCACTGCCCAAGGCACTTTCCAACTGAGCACTCCCTGCCGTTTCTTTTGTCCCAGCCGAGTGCTCCTCCCAACCCACTGCCCAATTGCTCCCAGCACACACAAACCACCCATGTGAACAGCTAGCCCACTGCACATTTGCTCTCCCAACACACACAATCACACAACCAAAGTCACCACAACACTGCAATTTCACTTCTGAGCACTCCACTGCCAACTCCACCTCTCCCCACGCCACTTCTCTTTCTTCCCCCAACCCGAGCTGCACAGCCATGTTCTTCTCTCCATGAACACTAGTCACCTTTCAGACTTCTCTCCTTCAAATCCCTACCTAAAATCACAAAACAACCAATGCATGTTATGTAGCTGCGTTCATCATCGCTACGGCAATCCATTTTCGCTGTTAGTCTTCGCATGCATGTACTTTTGAGCGAGTTTGAGAGGAAGGGAAAGAAGCAGCAGTGGCACTGCTTTTGCTCGGCTCATGCTTGCGCCAATGGCAGCTTGAGCAGCAGCCGAGGCAAGGCGGAGGCGGTTTGGTGCTGCAGCGGCGTGGATGAGTCGGCCAGGGCGTGGTGTCGTGGCCGAGCGGCGCGGCACCGGAGCAGCCCAGGTGGTGGAGGAGCGACGGCCGGAGCTTGGGCGCAGCAGCAGCCAGCGTAGCAGCACAGTACGGCGGTGCCAAGGCGTTGCAGCGGCGTCAAGGCAGCCATGCACGCATGCTGTGGCTCCAAGCGGCACTCGGTGCGGCATCTCGGCGAGGCGAGGCCGAGGTGCTGTGTACATGCATGCGGCTACGCGACAACGAGCGAGGCATCAAGGTTGGCGGAGGCAGCGGGCTCAAAGTGTGGCTTAACGGTGGCCGAGGCGACACCGAGGCGGCCGGAGCAGGGCATGTGGCGGCGCATGCGCGCATGCACTCGGTGGGTGGATGCATGCGGCGGCCAAGCGTGGCGACATGGAAGGCGGAGCATTGCGCGGCGCATGCATGCGGCGGCCATGCATGCCGCAACACGGTGGCCCGAGGGAGGCGAGATGGTGTGGCATATCGCGCTTGAGCGTGGCGTCGGCAACGCAACTCCGTAGGCGTGGCCAAGAGCGAAGGCGACGATGCGGAGCGGGACGTGGATGAGAAGGCCGAGCAGAAGCGGACAAACATCGGCGACGACTACGGTGAACACGGATGGGGAGTCGAGAAGACGACGTCCGACCATATTAGGCACGCCTAGTGCCGTGGTAAAATACTTCGCGTTAAATTGTGCTATCGCATTACGATATTAGTTGTGCATGTTGCATATTAGTCATGAGCATATCATCTATTTATGCATGTTTATTTGTAAAAATGTTTTGGTAGCTTAAGACCGGTGTAACTCTCCGGTTAGGACCTATTTGTGCGTAGGCGTGATTATGTATCGATATATTGTGGATGCGAATGATTAGATTGTTGTAGCGACTTTGTGTATTGTTGCTCGATGAATGTCGGATTAAGTATATTCTTGGATTATTAATCGGATAATATTATTTTGAGAGACATGGAAAAATTTGTGGTAATATTTGAAGGATAAATTAATTGGAGGTTTCTTCTCACATTGGTTTAGTAATTTTTAGAGTTAGGACGCATAAGGATTTTACGATCTATTACTTCATGGATAGCTTTTGTGATGATGTGTATTGAGATATGGAGATTGAATCGGGGATTTATTTAGTCATGAGCAATTGGATCGGATGATTTTATCATTAGTGTGTGAGTCATTTGTGCTAGAATTTGGAGATGGTAGGAATGGATTATTCGATTTTAGATAACTAATTGGATTGCCACATAATTAGTAGATAAATCCTATGTGCCGAGTCGATGCAATTGTACTCTCTTTTGGATTAGCAGCTAAATGATTATTAGCCGATCGTAGAGATGCATATGTGATTGGTTTGGTAGATGTTGTTCACAACTAAGTTCGGTGGTATTGATATAAGTTGATCGATTAGTGAGCAATTAGATGTTGGATGTGTTCTTAATTTGTAAAGATCATTAGGTATCGGTTTGTCAAATAAACCTTGGTTGGTGGAAATTTTGGTGTATAGGAATGTGTTTTGTCGAGGCAAGACTAGTTGGGCTAGATAGTTAGTATTAGTTTAAATAGTATATTGGAGAATGATTGATGGAGTTAGTCATGGTCATATGCACATAAGTCGGTGGATTGATTACCTTGATAATATCTTAGTGGAGGTTAGTATGGGATTTAGATCAAGATATGAGAATATATTTGGAGAAGTGTTATACATGTGATTGGATTTAACACCGGAGAATCGGTTAAGTATATGATTATGTGAAGACTAGATTTGTCGGTAGATATTTTTTTAGGAAATAAATGGAAAAGAAAAGAAAATACATAGACCCCACTTGTCATGGTAGAGGCTAGGTCATCCTACCTATAAAAATTATTTAATGCAGTAGTAAAATGCAGAAAAGAATTATTTTTACATGAAAAAGTCTTTTGACTTCAACAATTCATAACTAATTCATATGAACTCTAAATGGGGCGATTCAATTTTTATTGATCTTAAATTTTAATTACCTTTCATACCATGTAAATCTTATGACTACCACTGTTCTACAAATTTCCGCAAAACAATTAAATTCAGATGAACAGTAACCGAACCATGATTTTTCAGCATTTTCTAGAAATCTGATTTTCAAACTACTATAACTCTCTCATATAAACTCCAAATGGAATAATTTTTGTACCTAAATTCATTTAAAATCATAATATAGCTACTATATAAATTTCATGCATTTTGGAGCAATTTGAGTTTTAGGCTATTTCTCGGTGTTTATTCGATATCGCCTTTCTTTAGATTCCGAGTTGCCGGAAGTATGAGAGTAAGTAACCGAGAGTGAACAAGTGATCTACCAGCAAGGCAAGCATCCTTTGAACTTTCTTTTTGCATCATATTTGATCCCAATTTTGTTAGGGTAGATGCAATGATAATTGCTTGCATGGTAGTTTTATAATGTCGCTATTTTTGTGATGAGTAGTTAGACACATCCTATTATCTTGTCATTGTGGCTATCCATGAATTACTCCAATACTCAAATGATTATGTTAGGATGTGTGAAATTATATTGTTCGAGTTTTGCTTAGCCATGCAAGTCTAGAACCGGTAGCTGATTGTCGGGAATAACCCGACAATTATGGGATAAACACAACCATCAGTATATACTTTTGTTTCAGATCTTCGTATCTATTTTATGAGTTAAATTTTGACATTTTAAAGAAGTGTTGGTCTGGACAAGTGTTGGTTAGTGATGGTGCTTTGTGCACGAGATTTGGGTAAGTGGTTGGACTTGTCTGGACAATTAAGGACCGAACTTTGGGTTGTTGCAATTCAAGTAAAACTCGTGCTACCACGCGCGGTATATGGGTGCCGTATGGTTAAGTAGGGGGGGATTTTATTGTGTTGAGTCCCACGGTGGTGAAATTGTAAGGGCATGGGACCGTGAAATCCCGTGTTCCTTTTGGGCCGATAGGATGGGGGCGTTAACGTCTTGTGTTTCCTAGGATATATAGGATGGAGGCGTTAACGTCTTGTGTTTCCTAGAAGCCATGGGTTGAGGGACTTGGCTCAATGGGATCTTCTTGCTAAAAACGACCGTATCTTGATTTACCCGGCCGGCATACCATAGGAAGTATGCTATATTCGGAGGCAACTGGAGGCTTACAGGCTAATCAAGTCGTGTGGGTAAAGTAGTACACCCCTGCAGGGTATAAATCTATTCGAATAGCCGTGTCCACGGTTATGGACGACCGCTTGAAATCTGTGGCTGCTTATTGTTAGACTTGAAATTAAAATTGTGGTTAAACTCGGTATCGTCATGAATGGGATATTCATGTTTGTTGTCGTATCAAAGTGGACCGCCACTTTGTTTTGGTATGATTCTTATTATTGAAATTATCAATTGTTCACATGCTTTACTTCTACTTCAAATCTGATTTTGAAATGGCACTTGAAAAACTAGTATGTGTAGGTTGTTCAGTATTGCGTCGTTTTCGCAAAACTAAGCCAATATGAGCCTTCTTTTGAATGACCTTATGCATAATTATTTTTATTTGTGTAAGACTTGCGAGTACTCTTTGTACTCAGCCAGGTGTTTGCTGGCTTTTACAGGTGAGGAAGAAAATGAGACCGACGAGCTTGTCGGTGTCGATTTAGACGATACCGATGAGTAGTTTGCTATCATCTAACTCCCAGTTGGTTGCCGATGGGTTATGGGGCATACCATTGCTGGTCTTTTGGTTTATTTATGTGTTTCCGCTGCTACTTAATACTCTCTTTTAAATTTGGCTGGTCGGCCACTTGTATTAGTTGTAAACTTGGAACTATGTTGTATGTCTTTTGGACTATTTATGTATGAATGTTGTATGGACGTGAGCAACGTTGTATGAGAGTATGACTTTATTGGTCGCTGATCTTGGGAGCCAATATAAGTTGTACTCGCTGTTCATGTCTTCCCATTTAACTCACTAAGTGTAGCGTTTGACTTGTTGGAGAACCGGCAATCATGTAGTGCTCGCAGAGGAGCGGCGCGCATGATCGTCGGGGCTCTAGTTTGAGTTAAACCTCTCATTTAGATGGAGTTAAGTGGGAATCCATTTATCGGAGATCCCGAGTTATGTCCTTAAGACCATGCTTAGTCTCGGTCTTGCGAAGATAACTCCGGGGTCCCCACAGTCAAAGCCATAAACCAGTGTGGTCGAAACACTATAGTCGAAATAAAGTGGTCAAAACACGGTGGTCGAAAAATAGTGGTAAGATCCATAGACCAGTATAGTCGAAATAATGTGGTCATAATACACTGGTCAAAGCTATAGACCAGTTGTCGAAAATGTAGACCAGTGTGTAATCAGGATCAATAAACACTGCTTATTTACTATTAATTGGTGTTGAATTAGCAGTTACCATTGGTTTAATATGTGCTTTATTATACAGTTACTAGAGAGTAAGTGACTTGACCTTAAAAAGATCTGAAGATGTCTAGACCTGATACTATTTTGAAAACACTTCCATTTTTTCATCTTCTTCCTCTCTATTCTACTGTTATGGAAAGTTGTGTTGTTGAACCAAGTCGCTCCTTCTCCTCGGCGTGCACCGGGAAGGAGGGTGAGCGGGTATCTCCGAAACATTATCGCAGAGTTCACCTGCATAGGGTGGCAAAAAGGTTTCTGGGCAGCGCATCTACGCGACCGCTCGCTGTGCTGCTACATCTACGATCTGCACTATTTTGAGTTTGTGTTGCCTCATGTTCTTCATCAAACTCGACTGTAAGTTTATTATGCAACCAAACTATTCTGTTAGAATCCTATTATTTTGTATATTTAGAAGTGCAATGAGTTGCATGTTGTAAGTATTGCTTTATGCATGCATCTCTAGTTTTATATGATCTTTGCCTCATAATAAAATTTAGAATTAAAATATTTTCCATATTTCCCACACATAAATGGTGCGGCATGGACGTGGCGCGAGGTGGAGTGGTGGACAAAGGCGGCTGAGGGTGGGTCTCGGGGGAAAATATCTGGTTCATCCTAACTTCTAATTTCTGATGCATTCTGTGCCAAACAGGGTGCAAAAGATCATGAAAAATTCCAAAAAAAAATTTGACAACATCAACACAAAATGAATCTAACTTGCCACAAAATTTCAAATCTAAGTGAAATCCTACTAAAAATTATATCCTAAAATAAAAGAAAAAGATAAAGCTACATACAATTCACAAAAAAATGTCTTTTTTGTTTCTCCTAAAATACGTCGTGTTTTTGGTTGAATTTTTGCAGGACAATTAATTGCATTGCTGGGTCAAGCTACCGTACGCAAACGCTCTGGACACAAATACTTGGACTCACATAGAGCAACTCATGAGAGAGACAAAGATTTGTGCAGCTCAACTCTCCACTGCTTTTCAGATTTTTCTTCTCCTTTTATTCTAACCAAAAGACATGCAGCCACTAACTAAACCATTTACATGTAGCCACTAACACACGAGCCGTTACAATGCAGTGATGACCCACTAAACTATGCTATTTTTCATGCGCCATAACTAGCTTCATAACTAGCATTTAATACACACTAATGAATATGATTGCTTCAGCTATGCACAACAAAAGAAACCCAAAACAACGAAAGTTACGAGAATTAAAACACTATGTGCATGACTCGGGCTCATGCAAGCATGTGACGTGATTGAACCTAACAAATCACCCCCTCAATCATGGCGCGCGATCTTCACTTCGACCACACCAATCTTGTTCCTGAGTTCCAAGAACTTGATCCGTCCGAGAGCTTTCATAAGGATGTCAGCAAGCTGGGCGTCAGTCCCAACGTGCTCCACCTTGATCTTGCCTTCTTCAATGCACTCCCGGATGAAATGAAACCTTGTGTCGATGTGTTTGCTGCGGTCGTGGTACACCGGGTTCTTGCACAGAGCTATAGCTGATTTGTTATCCACGAGCAGCTTGGAGCATCGTGGTTCAGTGCCCGTCAAGTCCGCGAGTAACCTACTGAGCCACACTCCCTGGCATGCTACCGTAGCCACCACGATATATTCAGCTTCGCAAGACGACAGTGCCACAATCTTCTGCTTTTGGGACGCCCAAGTGATCAGGCTTGCACCAAAGAAGAAACGTCGTTCCAGTGGTGCTCTTCTGTCGTCCACATCACCGGTGAGGTCGCTGTTGTTGAGAATAATAGCATTTTTCGAATTACTTTAATCCAGAAATATAGTAGATAAAACATGATGAATATTCTAGCCACTTTCATAAAGCAAGTAAGCAAGAACACTATAGACATACTAATATCCAGATGAACAGAAACTAGCATATCTATCACAGTGTTCAAGGTAACAACTAGTAATATTACTAACCAAGAAGTACATATGAAATAGACATACCGGATCCAAAGTGGAAGGAGCAGAGAGAGTAGAAGAAGCGGCGGTGAGTCTTTGTGAGATCGCCGCTTGTCATGGCGTAGTGGTAAGTAGTCGTGCGATGGACGCCGCGGTAGTAGTCGATGCGGTTGTAGGCGAGCGAGAGTCGAATGGAGAGGAAGTAGCGGCGCCGCGCAACGCTCCCAAAACCTTATTCGCCCTTGCTCGCAAGCCTTCAAGGACGAGGGTTCGGAGGCTGCTCTCCCGTGCGATCGTACACGCGCCTTGCCGGGATGGAGATCGCCGGAGACAGCAACAAAGAACTGTGGTGTCTTTCGTGGAGAGAATTGGAGAACATCACTCTGTTCCAGATAATGACTATATATAACAACCGGACGTAAACACCACCATCACTCACTAGTAACAGCGGTATTCACGCCTAGTCAAGAGGCCGTAAACGGTCACCATTATTCACTAGTAACAGCAGCCGCATCGCTTAGTCAAGAGGCGTAAACGGTCGCCATTACTCACTAGTAACAAAGAACCGTATCGCCACCATTATTTGAATCGGTGCATCGTTCTTTCAATTTGCAAAAATGAAGAGACCGTAAACGATCGCAATTATTGCCAACCGTTTATTGCGTAGTCGGTGCGTTTCGATTTTGAATAGATAAAGAAAACGCGCGACGCACCGACACGCTCGTGTACGCGCGCGACACGCACACGCACACACACACGCACGCGCACGCACTCCGACCGCGCACCGCACCGCACCGCGACGGCACGCAAGACGGCACGGCACGACGCACGGCGCGGCACGGCTCGGCTCGGCTCGGCTCGGCACGGCTCGGCTCGGCGAGGCGAGGCGAAGCGAGCGAGCGCGCGTGTATTGGCTCTCTCCAATTCCACAAGAGGACTCCCACGTTCCACCTTATAAATTGGTGTAACTCCCCTTTAACTCTCCATGTGGGACTAAAAAGGTTTAGCACATGCACATGGGCCTTTGGGATTTTCCAGGATTTAATTAGAATTAAAGTTTGGGCCTAGCCCATATTAAATCCAACAATCCCCCACCAGATCCCAAGGGCACATGTCAAATTCCTTGATCCACAGTATTGTTTTAATATATCAGTGTTTCGATGGAGACCGGTTAAGGTTGAACATCCATCTAGAATGAAGTTACACTTATCCACAATCGCACAATGGACTAAGCCTTGAATTGGCGCTTTGTGTGAATAAGTTTCACTTAAGTCCTTAATCGATACTAGGTGCCAGCATCCCCGCGGGTTGGAGCATATAAGTCATACTCTGGCCTATTCATGAGCTTCCTAGAGATTACCCTATCTCATAGGCGTGACTAGCAATCGGGCTCATATAGGTGTGTTCTTTCAAGATCGCTCAGAGGACAAAGATCTTTACTTAAATAAGCCACGAACACATTAAGATAAAATCAACCTACCATACTGATTTAGGAGAGAATTGCATCTCCAATGGAGTGGGTCTATAAAGGTACTCTCCTCCCGATTAACCAAAAGCTTGTTTCGCTAATCCTACTTCACGGGATCTCCGATCATATAGGATGGGTTACCACTATGGTATAACTCACGTGGGTCTCAAACCCATCTCCTTGATGCATTGTCTATCACATTCGTGATAAACCCTTTGTGAAGGGATCGCGATTCTTAGTCGTTTGGATATAATCCAAAGCTATTACTCGAGTTTCTCATTTTCCGACAGACTTGATCTTCTCTTCACATGTCTTGATGATTTCATATTATCCTTAGAACTGCTCACCTTGACGATCACGATCGATTGTCACAGATTCATCGAATAGCGATGCACCGTTTATCAACCACCGCAGTCCATCAAGAGCTCACGGCCATTCGGCTTCAACAAAGGCGATATCTAATGCCGTGAGTTCCGCTTCCATTGTTGACCTCGTTAAGATGGTGCGCTTGCAAGACTTCCATGAAACAGCGCCACCTCCAAGTGTGAAGACATATCCACTTGTGGCCTTAATCTCATCAAAGATCGATATCCAGTTTGAATCACTATAACCCTCTAGTACCCTAGGGTACCCGGTATAGTGAATGCCATAACTCATATTACCCTTTAGATAGCGCATTACCCTCTCAAGAGCATGCCAATGATCATCTCCCGGGTTAGAAACAAACCGGCTTAGTTTGCTCACAGAAACGAGATGTCAGGCCTGGTACCGCTAGCTAAATACATAAGTGAACCAATTATCTGAGAATATCTCAATTGGTCTCTGGCTATTCTCCGATTCTTCCTAAGCAACACGCTAGGATCATAAGGTGTTGGAGAAGGTTTGCGATCGCTATAACCAAAACGACTGTAACCTTTTCCACATAATGAGATTGCAACAATGTAATCCCACCATCATCACCTCTCAACGACTTGATGTTCAAGATAACATCACTACTCCCAAATCTTTCATCTCAAAATTCGAGACAAGAAATCCTTGACCTCCTTAATCACATTAAGGTTGGTCCCAAAGATCGATATGTCATCAACATACGGACATAGAATGACTCCTCGCCCCACCATGGCGATAATACACACATCCGTCGCCTTCATTTACAATAAAGCTGCAGATGTTAAGGTTCTGTCGAATTTTTCATGCCACGCTTAGGTGCTTGTTTAAGACCATACAAAGATTTCAACAACTTGCACACCTTTCCTTCTTGACCATTTACTACAAATCCATCCGGTTGTTCCATGTAAATTTCCTCGTCCAACTCTCCATTTAGAAAAGCCGCCTTAACATCCATCCGATGAATGAGAAGACCGTGTGAGGCACCAGAGATAGTAGTACTCGAATAGTGGTCAATCTAGCCACAGTGAATAAGTATCAAAGAAATCTTCGCCTTCCTTTTGGTATAACCCTTGGCCACAAGCCGTGCCTTATACTTCTCGATAGTACCATCAGCCTAAGCTTCTTTTTGAACACCCACTTACATCCTACTGGGTTTACAACCATAAGGACGCTCGGTGATCTCCCAAGTTCCATTAGAGATAATGGAATCCATTTCACTGATCGCTTCCTTCCAAGATTCGCATCCGGAGAAGCATATGCTTGAAATGGTACTTGGAGTATCATCCACAAGGTACACAATGAAATCGAACCAAAAGACTTTGCGTCCTTTGTCTTTACTCTTCCTCGTAGTTTCATTGTCTTCCTCCTCGGAATTTGATCAGGGTTTGCTCAAAATATTCCATTGGAATGGCGAGTTCAGAGTTGTATCGGGCTCGACTGATAAACTAGGCATATCTTTCATCGGAAAAATATCCTCAAAGAAAGTAGCATCTCTGGACTCCATAATTGTACCGACATGCACGTCAGGTACTCCAGATTTCACCACTAAAAATCTATATCCAACGCTATGGTGAGCATAGCCTAAAAAGACGCAATCCACGGTTTTTGGTCCAAGCTTACGCTTTTTGGAGATTGGCACGTTGACTTTCGCCAAACAACCCCAAGTGCGCAAGTATGAAAGTGATAGTCTTTTCTTCTCCCATTGTTCAAATGGAGTTATCTCTTTATTCTTTGTGGGAACCCTATTTAGGACATGACATGAAGTCAATATAGCCTCCCCCCACCATGCCTTGGAAAGACCCGATGTGTCTAACATGGCGTTAACCAAATCAGTTAGAGTACGGTTCTTTCTTTCGGCAATCCCATTTGATGGGTGAATAGGAGGCGTCCTCTCATGGATTATACCATGTTCCTCACAGAATAAATTGAACTCATTAGAAAAGTACTCACGCCACGATCGGACCTA
Organism: Ampelocalamus luodianensis; assembly: GCA_036346255.1. Lineage (NCBI taxonomy): Eukaryota > Viridiplantae > Streptophyta > Magnoliopsida > Poales > Poaceae > Ampelocalamus > Ampelocalamus luodianensis. The sequence continues at coordinate 40,593,031 of CM070634.1, read as the reverse complement.
ACCCTTTTGATTTTCTTTTCAAGTTGGTTCTCGACTTACGCCTTATAGATTTTAAAGTAGTGAAAAGCTTCATCTTTAGTTTTTAAAAGATACACATAGCAGAACCTAGTGGAATCATCAATCAAAGTCATGAAATATCTCTTACCACCTTTTGTCAACACACCATTCATCTCACACAGATCTGAATGTATGAGTTCTAATGGTGCCAAGTTTCTTACCTCCGCGGCCTTGTGAGGCTTACGAGGTCGCTTTGATTGCACACAAACTTGACATTTAGAACCTTTGGCAAGGGTGAATTTCGGATTAACTCTAAAGCAAGCTAACGCGTCATGCAACTAAAATTTATGTGACAAAGTCGTGAATGCCAAATAGTAGTCTCATTACCACGAAAATATGATTCACAACATTATTACACAAATCTGAAAGAGATAGGCGGAACAAGCCTCGCACACATAGCCTTTACCAACAAATTGTCCACATTTGGACATTACAAATTTATTGGACTCAAATACGGTCTAAAGCCATCTCTACACGTAAGAGATCCGCTCACGAGATTCTTATTGATGGATGGCACATGATGCACGTTCTTGATTGCACAATCTTTCCAGTAAACTTGGATCGACCGTGCCAACACCATGAACAATGGCATGTGACCCGTTCCCCATTAGAACGGTGAATCCGAGTGACTGGTAAGAAGAAAACAATGAAATATCAGCACACACATGTATATTAGCACTGTGTCTATCCACCAATCGGTAGATTGACATACGGAAAAACAAGAGGTAAATTACCATACCACAAGTTCCCGTCTCAAGAGTACCAACAACAATATTGGCGGACTTGGAATTCGCCTTGCGATTCTTCACACCCTTGCGTTGATCGCAATCCTTGGCCCAATGACCAGATTCGCCACACACAAAGCAAAGACCATCCTTTGTGTTCTTCTTCTTCTTTTTAAAGCTTGTTGTTTGTGCAGTCTTGTTTTTGCCTTTGAACTTTTGAGCTTGACCATTCTTTTCTCGCACCACATTGGCACTAGAATGTCCTCATTTCCTCTAGTGTGTGTATCTTTTGCCTTGCCTTTTCTTCAACATCAAGAGACCCAATGAGATTTTCAACAGAAAACTCTTGTCTCTTGTGTTTCGTAGAAGTAGCAAAATTCCTCCACGAAGGAGGAAGCTTGGCAATAATGCCTCCCGCGACAAACTTGTCGGTAACACACACTTGAAATGCTCAAGTTCTTTGGCCATGGATTGTATCTCATGAGCTCGCTCAACTACTGAACGCCATCAACCATTCTATAGTCATGGTATTGCTCCATGAGATCTGATTCATCGCTGCATCCGAAACCCCAAACTTGGCCTCGAGTGCATCCCACATATCTTTCCCATTTGTAATCACCATGTATGCATCAACTAACTTCTCACCAAGTACGCTGATCACGGCACCTTTAAAAGGTTATCGCCTCAACGCTTGCTCTGTTCAGAGTAAGTGTTCCTTCAGCTTGCCTTTGCCACATGAAAACGCTCATGGCGATTAGCCAAAGCACCATCTTGGTGCGCCACCTCTTATAATTCGCACCATCGAATTGAGAGGGCTTAAGCGGCAACAAAGCGATTGTTGAAAAATGCCTATTATAATAAGGTTTTGGATTGTTGAGAATAATAGCATTTTTCAATTACTTTAATCCGAAATATAGTAGATAAAACATGATGAATATTCTAGCCACTTTCATAAAGCAGTAAGCAAGAACACTATAGACATACTAATATCCGGATGAGCGAAACTAGCATATCTATCACGGTGTTCAAGGTAACAACTAGTAATATTACTAACCAAGAAGTACATATGAAATAGACATACCCGGATCCAAAGTGGAAGGAGCGCGAGAGTAGAAGAAGCGGCGGTGAGTCTTTGTGAGATCGCCGTTTGTCATGGCGTAGTGGTAAGTAGTCGTGCGGATGGACGTCGCGGTAGTAGTCGTGCGGTTGTAGGCGAAAGCAGAGTCGAATGGAGAGGAAGCGGCGGCGATCGCGCGAACGCTCCCAAAACCTTATTCGCCCTTGCTCGTGCAAGCCTTCAAGGACGAGGGTTCCGAGGCCTGCTCTCCGGTCGCGATCGTACACGCGCGCTTGCAGGGATGGAGATCGCCGAGACAAAGAACAAAGAAGCGTGGTGTCTTTCGTGGAGAGAATTGGAGAACATCACTGCTGTTCGGATAATGACTATATATAACAACGGACGTAAACAGCCACCATCACTCACTAGTAACGGCACTGCATCGCCTAGTCAAGAGGCGAAGCGGTCACCATTATTCACTAGTAATGGCCGTTCATCGCTTAGTCAAGAGGCGTAAACGGTCGCCATTACTCACTAGTATAAAGAACTGCTATCGCGACCATTATTTGAATCGGTGCATTGTTCTTTCAATTTGCAAAAATGAAGAGACCGAAGCGATCGCAATTATTGCCAACCGTTTATTGCGAGTCGGTGCGTTCGATTTTCGAATAGATAAAGAAAACGCGCGACGCACTCGACACGCCGTGTACGCGCGACACGCACACGCACACACACGCGCTGCGCACCCGCACTCGCACCGCACCGCACCGCGCGGCACGGCACGGGCACGGCACGGCACGCACGCGGCTCGGCTCGGCTCGGCTCGGCTCGGCACGCTCGGCGAGGCGAGGCGAGGCGAAGCGAGCAGCGCGTGTATTGGCTCTCTCCAATTCCACAAGAGGACTCCCACGTTCCACCTTATAAATTGGTGTAACTCCTTTAACTCTCCATGTGGGACTAAAAAGGTTTAGCACATGCACATGGGCCTTTGGGATTTTCCAGGATTTAATTAGAATTAAAGTTTGGGCCTAGCCCATATTAAATCCAACAGCTGTCACTGTAGCCCACCAGTCTAGGCTCTGGTGTGCTGCTCTTCTCGTATCGGCACCCAAAACTGATTGTGCTGCTCACATATCGCAGAATGTGCTTCACGGCCACCATGTGCTGCGACGTTGGGGCTTCCATGTACTGGCTAACGATGTCGACGGCGCAAGCGATGTCAGGCTGGGTGTTCACCAAATACCGCAGGCTACCGACGATGCTGCGATATTTGGTGGCATCCACAGGCGTGCTCCCATCGGACTTGGACATCTTCAGGTGGTTCTCCATTGGCGTCGAGCACGAGTTGCATCCACCCATGCCGCACGTCTCCAAAATCTTGCATGCGTAGGTGCTCTGGCACAGAGTGATCGTGCCCTTCACCTGCTTCACCTCGATTCCCAGATAGTAGCTTAGGAGCCCAAGGTCGCTCATACTGAACATACTCATCATCTGGGATTTGAACTCGGCAATGTCGTCGATGCTTGAGCCGATGATGATTAGGTTGTCGACGTACACCCCCACGAGCAGAAACGTTCTGCCCTTCACCCTCTGGTACACCATGTGCTCCGTCGGGATTCGCTCGAAGCTGAGTGCCACGAGCGACTGGTCCAGCTTGAAGTTCCAGGCTCACGGCGCCTGCCATAGCCCGTACAATGCCTTCCAAAGTTTGAGCACCTTGTGCTCATCGTTGTTGTCGACGAAACTGGGGGGCTACTGCACGTACACTTCTTCGGCAAGTTCCCCATCGAGAAATGTTAATTTTACATCCATATGGTGGATCTCCCAACCGCTGTGCGCGGCCAGAGCCACTAGGACACACACTGTCTCCATGAGCACCACCAGTGTGAACACCTTGTCGAAGTCCACCCCGTGTCACTGTGCATATCCTTTTGCAACCAAGCGAGCTTTATGTTTGACGATGTTGCCTTCTGGATCTTTCTTCAATTTGAAGACCCACTTGAGCCCGATAGCTTGATGTCCGACAGGGAGCGTGGCGACCTCCCATGTTGCGTTGTCATGGATGGAGCGCATCTCCTCCTCCATGGCACGCTTCCAGCACACCTCCGTGAGCGCTTGTGCGACGCTCGTTGGCTCCTCTGTGGCCACCATGCAGAGGCCACTGTGTTCGACGCCGTCGTCCAGGCTGGCATCATCGTACAAGTCATGTATCCTCTTGTAGCGCATACTTCCGAGTCGAGCGTGTCGCCTGTGGGCGGGGAGGCCCACTCGAGGCCACTCGGTGTAGACGTGGTAGGCGTGCTCGGTGCATCAGCTTGAGGTGTCGAGGAAGCAGCTCTCGGTGCAGAGGGCTTGCGATAGTCATCGTTTGCCGGCGCACTCCCTTCTACGTGGTCGACGGCGTACTCAACGATGAGTGTGTCTGTGACATTGGACACATCAGGGGCTGGGTTCTCCTCCCAGTTCCACGGCTTCCATTCTTCAAACTTCATGTCGCGTGTGACGTGGAGCTTGCACGCCTTTGGATCATAGACGCGGTAGGCTTTTGCACCGCGTCTATGAACACCATCGGCGTGGACCTGTCTGACAGCTTCATAATGCCTGGACCGACCTTCTTTACGTGAGATATACAGCCGAACGTCCTAAAGTAGCTCACGTTTGACTTCTTCCTATTCCATGCCTCATACGGCGTCACACCATCAAGACTTCGTGTTGGTGCTCAGTTCAGAATGTGCACCGCCATCTTCACTGCTTCTCCCCAGAACACGGTGCTTTTCAGCAGGCTATGCGCCATCTCCACCACGGTCTGGTTCGGACGGTCTACCACTCCGTTTTGCTGCGGTGAGTACGGAGCGGTGGTGTGCCTCTCGATCCCAAGCTCATCACAATAGTTGTAGAACTCGTTGGAGTTGAACTCCCCGCTGTGGTCCGTGCGGAATACCTTCAACTTGAGATCATGTTTGTTCTTAGCCAGGCTCTTTTTCTTGCGGAAGAACTTGAATGCTTCATCTTTGGTTCTTAGTACCTCCACCCACATATACCTACTGTGATCATCAACGATCAACAGAAAGTAATGATTACTGCTCGTGTCGCCGGTGTAATGGGTCCGCAGAGGTCATCATGTGCCAGCTCCAGCCTGCGCTTGGCATGGTACAAAGATGCACAGGGGAATGACGCTCAGTGCTGCTTAGAAAGTGCGCAGCCATCGCAGAACTACTCTACTCGGTCGATGACGGGCATGCCCTCAGCCATCTGCTTGGCACTGAGAGCGTGCAACACGCGGAAATGTAGATGCCCATAGCATGCGTGCCAGCACCACGCTACATCATCCACCTTTGTCAGCAAACACATGGGCGCGGTCAGGTTCAGGGTAAGGATGTACAGCCTGTTCCTAGATCGCCGGACCCGTGTGAGTAGTAGGCGTTGTTGATCGAAGATGCACATCTCCCCATCCTCGATCACGATCTTAAATCCACCTTCGTCAAGTTGTCCAAGGCTGACGATCTTGCTGCGGAGTCGTGGGATGAAGTAGACATCGGTGAGCACCTGGTGCTCCTTGTTCTTGCATTTGAACATCACCGAGACCTTTCTGCAAATCTCCACGATGGAGCCGTCACCAAACTTGACCGATCCCTTCACCTTCTTGTCGAGAGATGTGAGCATTGACTGATTCCCGGTCATGTGGTTGGCGGCGCTCGTGTCGAGGTACCACTCGTTGCTGCCAGTCACCACCGGGATCACCTTCTCCTCATTGAGGAACACCATCTGCTGTGTCGCCCCATCCGCGGCTTGGACGAGCTCATAGTGCTCGACCATCAGGAGTGCCGGTGCATCGTCTATGCGCAGATCAGGTGCGCCACCTGCCTACGCTCACGCCATGGCTTGCGGCAGTCTTTTGAGTAGTGCCCCATCATGCCACAGTTGTAGCATTTCACCGTCGCCCGGTTGTGGCTGTCGCTCGATGTGTCACCATCTCTCTGGCCGCGATCACTGCACCCGTGGACCTACGGCCGGCCACGTTGGCAATTACCTCCTGACGCAGCTTCCCTTTGCTACCTGTTCTTCACGCGCACGAGCCACTCCTCGAACTCCTTGCGAAGGACTGTCGTTGACTCCTCTTCAGATAAGAGCAGCCGCGTACTGGTACTGCTGGTGTCATCGCGCCCATATCGTTGTTCCTCCACTCGAAGCCGACCAGTGAGCTCCTCAACTGACAATGTGCTTAATTCCAGCAATGTTTCGATCGCGATTGCCACCTGGGTGTACCTGGATGGCACAACGCGAAGGAATTTGTCTACTACCTTCTCTTCTTCGACAGTGTCGCCGAGGACTCGAAGGTGGTTGATGAGGCCCGTAATTCTCATGGAGAATTCATCCACCTTTTCTCCCTCCTTGAATTAGATGTTCTCGAACTCCTTGCGCAGCTGTTGCGCGTTTGCTTCGGTCTGATGGGTCGTCAGAGAGAGAGAGGGAGAGAGAGTGAGCAGCAACAGGGGAGGTGGCCACTGGTGTGGGAGAGGAATGGATGGTTGGGGCGCTGGGCGAAGTGGATAAGCGCTAGAATAAAGTAGATAAGTTCGGTGTGTAGTGACGGTAGTCTGCTTTGAAGCGTCTAGTTTTTTTTTCTTTGTATCGTACATCTGTGTCCTATCGTTATCCTTCTACATATATTCTCCATAAGCTAGGGTTTATTTCCATAGTTAGTACTCCTTTCATTGGAGGGGGGGTCAATACAAAACCATGTGTAATTCGAACGGGAGTACAAGCGTCCAAAGATGGTATCGGCGTGCCACCGGAGAGCTTTTGCCTTGTATTTCATTCCAATTACCTGCGGTTCTAATTTTCAGGCCAAAATACCTTTGGATACGTGCCTTTTCTCAGTATAGAGGTACGACAAATCTACTAATATTATTTTCATCCGACGAATATAAAAAGATTTTAAAAGTTTGATGGCATGTATTATAGTTTGGAACGGATACAGTAATATACGTGCGTACGTATCCGAGTGTTTCAATGTGAATGTGAAGATGCCAAACCATCCAACCGAAATAAGGTACGTAGCACCACCATCATTTCACGCATACAGTTTGTCTCTAGCACTACCGGAAACGGCACCTTTGCCGAGTGCCCGCAAGTTTGCCGAGTGCATTATGTCGGGCACTCGGCAAATATACTTTTTACCGAGTGTATAAAATAAAACACTCGGCGAATAACAGACACTCGGCAAAGGTAGCTCTTTGCCGAGTCTCAGGAGAAGACACTTGGCAAAGACCGTATTTGCCGAGTGTCAAACGTCACCACTCGGCAAAAAAATTAAAAGGTTTCGCACAAGTTGTCATGACAGTTGCTTTCAAATCTGACTGGATCCTTCTCAACTCTATGAATCTTCTTTGGAGATGCTTTGATTTGGATGCAACAGCCGTGATAACTTGTGCGAAACCTTTTAAATTTTTTACCACAGCCTCCACGTATGATATCATGACATCTTGACAAATTTCATGATTTTCCGACTTCGTTTGCTTTTTATAGAATTTAAAAACAATTCGCCCACAAGTTCGAGGTCATGTTTCGTGAACAAGATGTTCGAAATTTCCTTTCATTGCCCGGATTTCAATATTATTCTAACCTCAGTAACATGAATATCATTTTCCATTCATTTTTTCCATTATTGAATGACTTGCGTTCAAATTTGACTTATCCCAAAAAATTCAATTAAATGAAATAAATTAACTAAATATAGCAAACACATCGAGAAATGTGCCAAATTTGAACATGTAGTTCCAGAAACTGTATAAAGGCAGTAGAAAAAGTTTGGAGCAAGGAAGAAAAAATAATAAAATAAATTTGCTGAGTGCCACCAAGAAACACTCGGCAAAGTTAGCTCTTTGCTGAGTGCCATATCGGGGGCACTCGGCAAAGAAAAAGGTTTTTTTTTAAATATAACCTCTTTGTCGAGTGCCAGATCGCGGGCACTCGGCAAAGAGGTTAAATATGAGGCACGCACACGGGCCCGAACACGCACACTCAACCGCTCCACCGCGCCGCACACTCAACAGCCGCTCCGTGCCGCCGCCCACCGCTGCACCGCGCCGCCGCTCCACCGCTCCACCGCACCGCGCCCGCCTGTCCGCCGGCCAGAGTAGGAGGAGGAGGAGGCCCGCCGACGCCCGCCGCCGCCCGGCCCCTCGCGGTGCCACGTCGCCGCGACCCGCCCGGTGCCGTCCCCGCCGCCGGCAACGAAGCGCTCCGGCCAGCGTCCACTAGGTATGGCCTTCCTTCCCCTCCCCCCTTCTTGCCGTGGAATGGTGGTGGCGGCGGTGGTGGTGGTGGCGGCGGGGTGGTGGTGGCGGTGGTGGTGGTGGTGGCGGCGGTGGTAGTAGGATGAGGAGTTGATATATATGTGGTTGTCGGCCATCGTGCCGTTGGTTTCTTGCAGGTTTTGGAAACCTCACTGCGTGCGAGGGAGTCTTGTCGAAATTTTCAATTGATGATGATGCATTCCTTTTTGCAGAAGACATCGTCGAGCCGAGCCGAGTACCGATCGCTCGCACCGCGCGCTCGCCATCGCACCGCCCCGCCACGGCCCGCTTAGCTCGACTCCACCACCACCCAAGGTAGAACCCTCTTTTTGTATCATGTTCGTAGATCACGTAACCCAGTTAGGCGTCTCCTGTTCGAAAGAGATACGGTTGGAAATATGCAGATCTTTGCATATCTATAACCGTATCTGTTTTGAATTGTCCACGTTTTTTGGACAGCCCGCGGATGCGTAGATGGGGTTAGTTTCCATGGTCTGCTCCGATCCGAGACAGAGTTTCGGCATCATCTCCCTGTTGTTCTCCGGATACACACTCTCCCTGCCAGGACGTGTATTTGGAGAGCAATGGGAGGTCTTCTGAAATTCTCGGATAGGAGAAACATGAAACTAACCTCATCTACGCATCCTCGTGGGATTAGGACCTATCCTCACCTAATAGATGGTTATATTACTCATTGATATATATGTTAGAGGATGGATGACCGTGAGTGGATGTACGGGCCGCTCAAGTCGTGGTCCGCCACCGATGAATGGATCGAGAAGACCGATGCTTTCTTGGAACTAGCATTTCCCGAGTAAAGGAGCGCGTCCAACTTGGTGTCCTGCGGAAGATGTGCAAACAGACGTCGACAAACAAGGGAGGTCATGGGGCAACATCTTTGGAAGAATGGATTTACGGCAGACTATACCCGGTGGGTGTACCATGGTGAAGCCGATTGTATGAGAGAGGAGGTCGTGAGACCACGCGTCGAGATTGTGATGCGTCTTTGGGGTAGGAGACATGTTAGATGACTATCACGAAGCACGTCATTTGAAGGGCGTAGGGAGGAGGAGATGGAGGCAACCGCAAAGGCGTTCTACGACATGATATGCGCACACAGACCCCTTCACGGCGGACAACGGTTTCTCAACTAGATGCCATTGGGCGCGTAATGGCGTTAAAGTCCCGATGTAGCACGAGTCGAGGCGCCGATGGTATGTTGGCGATTATTGGCACCGCTTCCGGAGGGTCACATACGCCAAAGAGCATGTGCGAGTCACGAAACTACGCCGTGCACTTAAGATGCCGTATGAGCGGATACATGCTTGTCAGAAGGGTGCATCCTATTTAGGAAAGAACACGCGGAAGCAAAGTACTCGCCCAAAGTGTAAATCCTCTAGGTTCTTGGAGGTAGACTCGGTGATGGCGAAGAGGCGACTTGGGATCCTGTGAAAATCCTCGGTACCTTCCGTTCATCCGAGGATCAATGGCTATACATGACCGAGGAATCATAAAGCAGATGACATGGCACAAAAATGGCAAGCGATACAATCGACAAGTGGTACATCCATCAGATGGTGAAGCATGGACCGCTTTGATGGCATTCATCATGAGAAAGCTCTAGAGGCTCGTAATGTGCGTGTTGCGGCAGCAGATGGGTTCAATCCTTATGGAATCTTTGGTGCCCCATACACTTGTTGGCCCGTGTTCGTTATCTCCCTCAATCTCCCCAGCGTCCTCCTTCAGCGACGAGCGTATTCTTGTCGTTGATAATTCTGAACACCCGGGAATAATATGGGTGTGTTCATGGAGCTTTGTGTTTGATGAATTGGTCCGTGCTTGGGAGGAAGGGGTATGGACATACGATCGAGCTACAAAGACAAACTTCAAAATGCATGTTTGGTACCACTACTCCTGCATGACTTCGGCGTATGGGTTATTACGTGCTGGTGTGTTCACGGAAGTTCCCATGCCCAGTATGCAAGGCCGCTCGAAGTTCATTTGGTTGCAGAAGGGTGGCAAGTATTCTTCGTTCGACAAACATCGTCAATTCCTCCCTCTTGACCATGCATTCAGACGAGACATCAAGAACTTTACGAAAGGTGTCGGTTCTGGACCACCGCACCGCAGATGATGACCGTGCCGCGGTTCGTGCTCGAGATAGAGGCTCTCGGGTCAACCAAGAAGAAGGTGGTTTTCTGGGATATGGTGAGCAACATATGTGGACTCATAACTCGGGCTTGTTGAGGCTCCCCTATTTTGATGACCTTCTTCTTCCACATAACATTGATGTAATGCACACTGAAAAGAATGTCGCCGAGGCACTTTGGGCAACAATCATGGACATTCCTGATAAGACAAAGGACAACGTTAAGGCTAGAGTGGATCGCGCAAGCGTTATGCGATAGACCAAAGCAAGAAATGCAGCCTCCTAGAGGCGGCAAGACATGGAGAAGGCCTAAGGCGGTGCGTCTTGACCAGCCCCAAAGGAGGAAGTGCTTGAATGGTTGCAAGCGTTAATGTTCACGATGGGTATCGGCGAATCGAGGAGGGAGTGAACTTATCTACTCTGCGAGTGAATGGGATGAAGAGTCAAGACTACCACATATGGATTGAGCGGCTTCTTCCGCGATGGTTGAGGCTATGTCCCCGAGCATGTCGGCTAGTCTTTGGCGAGTTGAGCTATTTCTTCCATGACTTTGTGCCAAGGAGTTATCTCGGACCGTGATTGCGGACTTGGAAAGAGTGGCTTTGTGTTGCTCTGTATGTTGGAGAAGATCTTTCCACCGGCTTCTTCAATCCGATCGGCATTTGATTTTGCACCTCCGTATGAGGCACGAATGGGGGCTGTCTGAGCCCGTTGGTGCTATCCAATCGAGAGATGTCTAAAGGTTCTTCGAAAGAAATGTAAAAATAAATGCAAAATTGAGACTTCCATTGCAGAGGCATACATTCTGGAGGAGGTGTCAAACTTTACAACAACATACTATAGTGAGAACCTTCCTACCGTGCATAATCCACCCCCTCGTTACAATGCTGGCGAAAATGAATCGAACCTCGGCCTTTTAGGGCAACTCGGAAGCGCAAGTGCATTGACCCCAAGACCGTGAAACATGAGCGATGGCGCACTATCATGCTATATGTGTTGACCAACCTTGACGAAGTGGAGCCGTGCATGCGGTAAGTTCTCAATGAACTTGTTCAATACGTCGTCACTATTCTGCATCCAACCCCCTTGTTTCTTGTTGGTACAGGGAATTTTTTCATCAATTCTGGCTACAATCAAGGGAACCTACCCCGCAGGAATCTGATACCCTTCTTAGGCGAGTGCGGGACATGGAATGCTCGATTTCATTTCTTGGTTCAAGCGAAGGTACCGTCAATTTACCTCGTACTTAGTTTGACATTCCAAGTTCCTCGTACGTGCGAATAATATAACGATCTATCCTGCTTGAGCTTGCAGGGCAGGGATGCGTCTATGAGTACCGAGTTGAGACAGGTTGCCGATGGCTCTGCCTATAGGGTTAGGTCATTTACCGGTTATGACGTGAATGGATATCGCTTTCACACAACAAGCTACGAGCAGAGTCGGCCCAATCGAAGAACCACAAGTTCCGGAGTTTTTACGCCCGACCTTGATGGGGTCGAGTATTATGGAACAATTGAAGAAATATACGAACTCAAGTTCCATGGTTGCAAACCTCTTAATCCTGTCATATTCAAATGCCATTGGTTTGATCCTGAAGTAACGAGACGGACTCCTAATCTTGGGCTAGTCGAAATTCGACAGGATTCCGTCTTACCAGGAGACGATGTCTATATTGTGGCTCAACAGGCCACGTAGGTTTATTATACGTCATACCCGTGCCAAACCAAAGAGCATCTTAAGGGTTGGTATATTGTGCACAAGGTATCGCCACACGAAGAAACTACTGTCCCAAGCGATGAAGATTACAACAGCCGAAACACATATGACGGAGAGTTCTTTCAAGAAGAGGGCTAGAAGGAGGTTTGAGATAGACTTAATCAAGCGATCGGAATGGAAGTAGACAATGAAAGGGTTGTTGACGAGGACGCTGGAGATGAGGTGCAAAATGTGAAGGACTTACAAATGCTTGGCGATTACATTTAGGCAATGACAATGATGACAACATTGCTCCTTCGGATAGTGTTGATTATTTAGACATGGTTGATAGTGATGATGAGACTTATGATCCACTAATCCCGATCATGAAGATTATTTCTAATACATGTAATACTATGTTATTTTGTAATTATGTTTTGTTTATTTTGCATCTCTTTCTAAGTACGTCTTGTTTATCTCGTGCTTATTGGTTTACTCTTTTTAATTGCGGTGATTGAACAACGATGGCGAGCGTCGAGGAACATCGCGCCGCTTTACCGACGTCTAAGGCCACGCGCTGCGGTGAGGAGCCGGCGAAGAGGAGGAGGAGGAGCAGCCGCAGAGGGAGCGTCGCTGCCGCCACGTCGCGTGGCGAGGAGGAGGAGGTGCGCGGGAGGGCGAGGTGGAGGAGGAGGTGCCGCGGGAGGACGAGGTGGAGGAGGAGGTTCGCGGTTGGACGACGAGTGCCGTGTAGGAGGGCGGCGAGGAGGAGGCGGCGGCGGGGTTCGCTTCCTCTGCTTCGTCGGGTATCTATTTGCGAGTCCCACGAGCCTCCTCGGCGACCGATACCTCTTCACGAGCCTTGTGATTCGACCACTGGGCAAAAGTAAGTAACTTTAGATGTTATCACTACTTCATATGATATGTTGAAAATCACAATAGAAACTAATAATTTTTCTTAATCACTTGGGCGGGAATTGGGCGATGGTGGCTGCAGTGCTCGCACACGCCAAGTCAATGGCATCTGGGGCTTCATGCGGGGAACACTTCACGGCACTGGTTGAGTCGCCGGAGTGACGGAGCCGGCCTACGTTTAGCCACTCGTCGCCAGGCGATCTTGAAGATCGGTGGCGGTATTCAACAACAAGGCGGGCGGGTAAAGGTGGTGTGGGTAAGTCTTCCTCCCAATACATTGCTCAATACATCGCATTCATTGGACATTCTTGAAATAATATTTGGATACATCGCGTCTATATGCGAGGATTTCTTGAGATGCGAGGAGGATTTGAGGAGAGGCGGCTTTGGTGGCTAACAAAGTTTGTAAAAACTCGTGAAGGACATGCATTACGAGCGCACGTCCGTGCCATCGTAACTTGCGCGAGCTTCCTTGGAAGGAAGGTCACCAAAGTCGACGAAGAAGCATGACGCTGACCCAGCGATGCACGGAGGTAAATATAGGACATTATACGATTTCTTTTGAGATTAAGTAGGCTTAATTTGATCTTCTTATATGCCATATACTTGATGGCGTGTAGGCGATTCCGTGGTGGTGCGTCCGGCATCCCGATCTTTGAGCACGAGATGGTGGACAAGTGGTGCGGCCCCGAGTGGGAGGAGGCGCTGCGCTTGCGGAGCGGCGTTTGATGATGCGGTATATGACACCATCAAGGCAGCCTTAGCCTCGACGGATACGCACAAAGATGGGTGCGCGAATTCATTTATTTATTATAACGCTCAATTCTACATGATTTCTAATCATCTTGCTATTTTCTCGCGATCGTCACACCATGGTGGCCAACCTTGCTCGATTCAAGGCATTTGCTTTGGCCCACAAGGGCAAGGCGGCGTCCGGCGTCGACTACAACCGGAGGACCCGGCGTCTGGCGATCGCGACCGTCCCGGCCGCCTCGGTGAGTACACGTCGATGGCAAGGTCGGTCCATGCGACGAGTGCGATCCGAGCACCCGGGACCTTGATGGAGAAGTCGTCATGAGGGTGGGAGGAGGCAAGAAGCATGGCGATGCGGCTTGGCGATGGCGCGCTCGACCGTCGGTACTCCCACTCTCTCGATTCGAGCAAGGAGCACGGCTCGAGCCCGCCATACGCCCACGGCGGACACTTGCACACTCTGGATGGAGGCACTCCGGGTTATTCTGTTTTATTAAATCGTTAATTGATTTTTACATACCTTAACTTTGCATTATTGTAACATACTGGGTGAAATATTGTAGGCCCAGTGCAAGAAGAGAGGAGGCTACGGGAGAGATGGAGGTGAGGATGGAGGCCGACCGGCAGAGGATGGCGGCGGCGGGAGGCCGAGCAATGGAGGTCGCGGAGATGTTTCAGTACATGCAAAGTCTTGGCGCCCTTCACGGTGTACCTCGCCACTGGCTATTCGCTCCACCTCCACCTCCTCATGCAACTACTCCTGTGAGTATGAATGTTTTAGTTTGTATGTTCATGCTTAGGATCAAACCATAACACTACTTGGAACCTAGTAGAGTATGAATGTTTTAGTCATGTATGGTATATATTTTTCTTGTCTCACACATGCAATCTCTTCTCCTTTGTGCAGAATCAATCGGCGGCATCGAATGATGTGCCTCGTCACTTCGGAGAGTCGCCGGGATCGAATCTTGTGCCTCATCACCCCCGACAGTCGCCATGAACAGTTTCTTTGTTATTTGTGGATTACTTGTGGTTTCATTTGTCGCACTCAGCACTTGTGGTTGTGAATGATGGATTACTTGTGAACTTATTGTGATATATTGTGACACATGTGATGTTTGTGATATATATGTGATGTTGGTGATGTTTGTGATATAAATGTGATGATTGTTTGGTTGGAAAGTAATAAATAAATAAAATATGCTGTTTTTGGTCACTTTGCCGAGTGTTGCACTCGGCAAAGGGTGCCTTTGCCGAGTGTCATGACCAAGGCACTCGGCAAAGTAACCAATCCTGGGCACCTGGGAACCTCGTTTGCCGAGTGTCACAACTTTGCCGAGTGTCATAGTCATAACACTCGGCAACTTTGCCGAGTGTCATGGTCATAACACTCGGCAAAGTTCACGTCTTTGCCGAGTGTCATAACGACGACACTCGGCAAAGTTCGAGTATTTGCCGAGTGTCGATGACGTCGACACTCGGCAAAGGACGGGGCTTTGCCGAGTGTCTTCACTTTACACTCGGCAAATCTGCCGTCACCGTTGCCCTCGCCATCACGGCAACTTTTCTTTGCCGAGGGTCGGTGCGGCACTCGGCAAAGGATTTGCCGAGTGTCCGAAAAAAGACACTCGGCAAAGAAGGCTTTGCCGACAGTTTCTTTGACGAGTGTTGTCTGCCGAGTGTAGCACTCGGCAAAGCTTTTGCCGAGTGCATTTGGGGCTTTGCCGAGTGCCTGGGACACTCGGCAAAGCGCCTGATTCCAGTAGTGTAGGCTAGTAGGCTAGCTCTAGGCAGACCGATGGTATTGCATGCATATGGATGAGACATATATGAATGCACCACGAATGAAAGATGTGATCAATGTCGTGTTGTTCCCTATAGCCTCTCGTTTTCGGACAGTTGATATGATTTGCTATCACCATGGATAGGATAAGCATGCACGGCCAGAGGAGAGTAATCTGGTCGGTTATATATATTGCTGTCCTGCTGTGCACATCAGTCCAATAACACGAGTTAGATGTGTCGAGATCATCTGCATTGAAAGGTTTAATGTAGAAATCTACGATACATCTACATTAGGAACGATCTTCACCGTCCGATCAAAAAGAAATAGTTAGATTAATCGTTACAGTTTTTTTGTTACAGTGTTTCTTTTACAATAAATATTTAACTGTTTCAGTGGTCTTTGCTACAGTGTTGTAACAATATTGTCCACTCACAGAAAACATTATTCACACAGCGAATGTGCTTCCACACTAGTAGCAAAAGCAGTCATTGTAATTTCGCCAGCACCACCCACATGTGCCATGCAGTGATGCGGAGGATCCGGATCGAATCTTTCTAGAAACTTGCCGGTACGTACTTCGTGATCAATTAATCAAACTAACCGCGATTGGTGTTTGAATTCGTTGATTGGTTAATGCTCACGTAAGTATTCGATCCTATCATTTGCGATGGTGAGCTTACACACGTCTCACCGTCCTCGCCTACGTGGTGCTCGCCAATCAAGCTCTGAGGGCGAATATATGCTCTACTCTAGCTCGTCATCCATCAACTTGTGAACTTTTCTTGGCCACCTGGCCTTAACCCTTGTTCCAGCATACGTAACCGCGAAACTTAACTACAATTTTCAGCGTCGAAAATGAGCACTTGGTGACGCGTAGTTTGTCTGCAACGCAGGCATTTCATAGAACTATCGAAGTAGTTCAATTTCGATATGAATCTGAGAAAATTCCCCCACGATCTTTCGAGACGCTTGCTTGTTACTTGATCCAGTAATTAACGCTTTCCTGCCTCGTTTATTCGGTGACACTTGCCCAACCATGAAGGGAAGTTTCAGAATGTTTTCACACGTACTGATAGACCCAATGATTGTAATTTGCAGCGCCGGGTCAGCATCACCGATTTCCTTTTCTTTTCAACAAACATGCCCTTAGTCATAGACTCATAGGTCACAATGTTTCACCCAAAAAAACAGTACTAGATGCCACTGGTACACAAATGGCATTCTACAGACCATATCATATTGTACAGAGGCAAACTCCCCAAAGTCAATGTACGCAACCGTAAATTCCACATCTACTTGGTCTAATACATACATCAAGTCGTTTGCAACTTCATAACACCATCATTTGTTAGGTTGAATACATGCATCTAGCTAGTCTACTTTCAAACTACATTTTACAAAATATGGTTTTGTTTCTATGAACAGCATCATTATGTACTTCCCTATCACAACTTTGATGAAACATGGGTGAACAGAAAATAAGAAACTATTTACAGGACTTGCACCAATTAATATGCACAAGATGACAAGAGCCCCATCACGAGGTCGCCGACGGCTGGCGGCGGAGAACCGGGTGGATGGTGAAGGGGCCGAACCGAGGTCTGGCGAACAAGGTGGACATCGACGACGGCGGTGCGCCCATCGGAGATGATACGGCGGCGATGGCAGCAGGGGTGGTGATGATGGGTGGAGAATATGCTGTAGTAACCTTGTTATCACATGAGGGGCACACTCGGAGCACTGTGCTGACCCCAGATAGGTGATGGTGGTTGTAGAGCGGGTATGTGGTACGGAAGGCACGCAGCTCTGCCACTTCTCTTTGGAGCCTTCGGTTCTCCTGCGTTAGCGTCTCGCAGCAACGCTTCAGATACTCGCAGTCCACCTCGGTTTGCTTTAGCTTTGTCCTGTGATGTCAAATTGGGTTTAATGTTTGATAGAGAAGTTAGAAAAAAACAGTCTCCGGTTTTGACACTATTACTAATTGCAATAACTTTAGGTACAAGCACGGAGTACAATCAAAGGGAAAATGATTACCTAGCTCTTCTGTTTTGGAACCAGACCTCCACTTGGCGTGGTCGAAGGTTGAGCCGGTTGGCTAAATCACTCTTTTGTTTCTGGATGCCGAAAAATAAAAAGTATTATTTGATTTAACTTCAACTCTGTTTTGTTTACAAAGAACTTAATTAGTTTTAGCTTCTTATTCGCAGTATGCTGGAACTGCTCTCCCTAAACAACCCATCCCATCGGTAGTGCCAAATCGAGCATGATTTCTCACATGGTAATGAGCGATCATAACCCTTGAGGTGACATTTATTCCCAGAACTTGGTTTTCACTGAAACATTTCATTTTGTTAGAACGGGGGATTTTTTTTTCAATTAAAAGAATGCTCTTTGGTAGCAAGCATGTCCTTAAGCAGTATTGGTAGCATGTGTATGTTCATACATGAGTTCATGCCTTTGGTTCTTACAAACTTCCCATCAAGGGCCATACTATAGTAACTCAAAGTAATCCAAGGGAATATCAGTAATCTGCAAATTAAGCTCTGTGGATAACTGACTATATATGATTTCCTGAAGATCATCGATATTCATCAAGCAATTACAAGATACCTTGTAGCATCGCAAACTATTGATCTCTACAATCTACGCTCTTAAAACAAAGTCGAGGGAGAAGACGGAGATCTTTATCAATCATAGGGTCTATACTCTAATTAATTTCTGATTTAAGTTGCATCCTCGATCTAGCTTCTCTGTAGTTTGGATTAGACAGCATTCTCTGCAAATTAAAATAACCTATTGTACTTTACTATAAAGTTTATACCTTAACTTGTCAAGATTGTCCTTCAAAACTATAAGGTATCGTCTACTTGGGTACGGAGGATAGGACATGCAAGTTCTGTTCGACGGATATGTAGAAATATATGAAGCCAGAACAAGATAGGACGAATACCGGGGTCAGGGTGCTTTGCTCTTTGAAGCTATCCTCCAGAAACGCAGACTGTTCCTTGCACAGCCTCAGCTTCTTCCTCACCCCGCCACCTCCATTCTCCTCATCCTCTGCAGCTTCCTGATCAGCTGCCTGTCTCACAGAAACCTCCACCTGCAAAGACGATGGCGACAAAGACCTCGCTGTCGCTGCTCCTCCATCCACTGGCACGGTGTTTACATCGAAACCTCGTGTGCACACCTCTGAATTCACACTTCCTATACAGAAAAGGATACATCATCATGCAAAGAATTTACATACCTTAAGCTTTTATGCACTTAACCACCTCGAACCTACTTGGAAGTTGGAACCAATCAGACCAACCGCACTAGTCTGTAGAATAACTTACCTGCTTGTGCAGAGGCTGGAAGCAGAGGGCAGCTGAGGCTCACCTCGATAGGTGGCTTGCCACGAGGGTCTTCTTCATCTTTTCCCTCAGCTTCATCATCTTCTCCCTCCACAGTTTCTTCTGGTTGTGTGCCTGACTTCTGGTTATCTTGTTCAGCTCTTTTGGCAGTCCTTACTCCTAGCTCTAGCACAAGCTCGTGGCCTTCTCCCCCGCCTGTGCGTGTAGGCACCGGTGCAGGCGTGACGGTGGCCTTTGCTGGAGCTGGAGAATCCCCTAGACTAAGCTCAAGCTCCATATCAAGAAGAGGGAGGGATCTTGGAGTGATGAGGCAAAGAGGAAGCAATTAGCAAGTATCATATATATAGTGATAGGCTAATCATCAGGTTTGACCAAATAAATACTTTCACAGTACCCAAGATGGTTAAGTATCGAAGTATAGGTTTGGCTTACTATATAATGCTTTTCCCTCCAATAAGATTATAACAGCTCTCCCTTAAAAACCAGTATATAATGCTAGGTAAGGTGGGCAATCTAGTAATTAATTATTGAAACTAAATTTTCATGCACCATTAGCCAGGTGATTCTATAATTTTTATGGCGAAGAATGTTTGGTTGTTTGCAAAGAGGACTTTCAAAGTGAACTTTCTAGATGTGAATTGTTCCTTCAGCAAATATTCTCTATATATTAGCCGATTAGGTGAGCGTATGGATGCCATTTCTGCGTATGGGCTTTCTTAATAGCAGTAGAAAATGTAAATGCACCAACATGCGTCCTCCATGTTTTATTATTACGAATTTTTTTTGTAAATAATCAATTTTTTATTCAGAATTACATGAATAATATCACATTTTTTATTTTACAGAAATAATCATCTGTCGCTCAACCATTGAGCGACTTAGACACTTGTCGCCCAACGGTGCCCTGCTAGCTGAGCAACCTGTACACTAGGACCAATCGTTAAGCGACAAGTGTCCAAGTCGCTCAACGGTTGAGCTACTTGGACCAAGTCGTTCAACCGTTGAGCTACTTGGGCTAATCGTCCAACAGTTGAGTGACAGATGATTATTTCTATAAAATAAAAAAGGTGGTAGTATTTCTGTAATTCTAAATAAAAAATGATTATTTAGAAAAAAATCTTATTATTACTATTTGTATCTCTCACATACATTTAGGAAGCTAGAACATGTTTGATTGTTTTCTAGTTATAGGGGCCTTAGTATGTGAAACTTATATAAAATCTTTATAATGATTCTGGTAAGCTGCAAAAGAATAAAATCTTTATAATGATTCTGATAAGCTGCAAAAGAATCATTCAATTGATGAAAAATTTCTTGAAAGAAAAGGACATTTACAAATGGAGAGCTTGTTTTCGTCAGGCAATAACCTTTTTTGTCCTTTGGAAGAAAAAGCATGGTTGAAAGCCAAATGATTTGTTCATCTAGTTTTTGAATTATCATTAATTTGTGCAAATAATGGTGCTGAACATAACTAATATAGAAAATGCTTCATCAAAAAAATGTTGCTTGAGAAGTTATCTCTCCTTAAAAAATAATAAGCTTGTCATATAAAATAAACCTGCAATAAAAAATAATGTAATAAAACCATTCAGCGAGACAGAAATGCTCATTGAATTTATCATACGACTCCTGTGGCCTATGAAGGTAGTTGGTAAGGTGATGTCTAAATCTGAACTGCAATCATCTGCGAGGTGAATAGAATCTAGATACTTTACAGATAAGTGGTCCATGATGTGAGAATCTGGAGTCTAGTGTCTGGACAACATGTAAGGAACCACTATGCTGAGTAGTGAGTACAATTATGTGAATTCCAGGTGTCAATAATTCTAGAGCAGCTCCGATTAGACGAGAGATCGGGAATGTTAAGTATAAGTAGACTGTCGTCTTTCCGGTCAACTTAAATCTTTACATGAATTAGTTGGTGCATATAACTCAATATGATATTAAAGTTAAGAGGTCTTAGGATCAAAACCTGGCTGGCATAATTAAAAAAACAAATAACCGCAACTCTTTCTATTCCACCTCTTATGTCTGAGCACTACTACACAAAACGTCATCACAGACGGTTTTATGAACCGTCTGTATTTATGCGTCTGTGATAACTGGCGATCATTACAGACGGTTTTTAAACTGTCCGTGAAAATAGCTATCACAGACGATTCTTGTTCAGAACCGTATGTAATAGTCTATTTTTACAGACGGTTCTTGTTCAGAACCGTCTATGATAGTTTTTTGTATTGCAAAAAAAATTTGGCATACGTTGTTTCCATTCTACATAGAACGGTGTTTTCAGCACACATTGTGGAGCACCAGGCCATCTAGCACACCCAAACATGATCACCAAGAACCCACCAGCACACATTGTGTAGCACACCAGGCCATCTACAATTCCACCAGTAACAATAACCGGAATGTCGCCTTGGGACCTTCGGCCGGCTCTCATCCTTCCTTCCCTCCTCCCTTTTTCAGCATCCACCTCTCAGCATACATGGTCACCAAGATCCCCACAGCCAGCGGCTTCACCCCTTTTTCATGCATAGAACAAACCACATCAAGCAATCTCAAAAGCTTAAATCAAAATCAGCAAAACATCAAAATATAAATAATAGTCAATATGAAACAAAAAAGGGAAGGAGGGAGCGAGAGGGAGGGCTGAGCAGTAGCGCATAGGCTGGAGGTGGTGGCCAGGAGAAGAGGGCGGGAGGCGGAGCAAGCGGTGACAGGTGGTGGCGTTGTGTTAAGGGCGGAGAGCTGCGGGCCAGAGGAGGTGGCACCCAGTGGAGCAAAGGAGGAGGGAAGGAAGGATGAGAGCCGGCCTGAGGTCCCAAGGGGTCCGAGGGAGAGGAAGATAAGGCTGGGGTAGCTATTTTTCAAATTCTCGTGCTGTGAATCACAGACGATTTCATACAAAAATCGTCTGTGATAACATATCACAGACGGTTCGTATCACGAACCGTCTGTGATAAGTATCTCATCACAGACGGTTTGTATTAAGAGTAAGAAAAATTTTAAGCTATGGTAAAATTAGAGAGTAAGGAAAATTTAAAGCCATGGTAAAATCTAAGTCACAGACAGTTCTTAATACCAACCGTTTGTGATGAGGTCATTATCACAGACGGTTCTTAATACGAAAATGCGTGATAATGACTATCACGAGCGATTTCAAAAGGAAAATGCGTGATAAGACAACACAGACGGTTCCAAAGGAACCGTCTGTGATGAGGCATCTACTATGACCTGTTTTGTAGTAGTGGAGGGAGCCTATATGTGAGGGGGTATTGAAGTATAAGTGAATTATTCGTCTTTCCTTATCAGCTTAAGCTTTTAGGTGAATTAGTTGGTGCATATAACTCAATAGGGAAAACATCAATTTTAGTTGTTTTTTTATCAGTAGTATATTAGTGTCTAAGCAAAATTGCTATAAGACTTGTGCAAGCACGCCTTGAAACTTACAACTCCAACCAATATGAGATTGAGTCACTCCTATAGACAGTATATGAGTGATGAACATCATTGAATTTAGTGAGGGAAATTAGGTCTATGCCACTGGTTGTGATTGTTTTGCAGTTTTGAATTTTGTCACTGCTTTTTGCCTAATTGGTTCTATTTCATTGAAATCACAAAATTCTTTGAATTTTGTTATTATTAGCTCACTTTTTCTCAAAATTCCAAAATTGTTCATACCATTTCTTCTCTCGCTCTCTCTTTTTCTTCCCAAAATTCTCTCTTCATATTTGTGATGGCAATTAATAGAAAGTTCAACATATTTGGAAGGGCAAAACAGTTCTTCCCGCTCAATCAACGAGCATTGACCTCGTCAATAATGGTATTTACCAAAGAAGTTTGTAATTCTAGTGGCCTGAAACTAATTAGCCAAAAAGAAGTGGCAAAATCCAAAACTACAAAACTACCTATGGCATAGATAGAATTTTTCCAATTTAGTGTCATGCATGACGATGCAAGAGGATTATATTGGAACTAAATCTTCCAGTAGTGACTCCGGTCAACCAAGATTCTGCAATCCTGATGGGTATACATGTTGTAGCAATTTTGACTACTCCAACACCAATCATTCAGCACATATGCACATGAACCCATATTCCCCATCTATGGGCCTGTTTGTCTCCAGCCATAAGGTATTGATGTTACTTATAGAATCAGTATAGACAAAAGTGTTAGAATGAACCCTTGATTCTATTCTAATGTGCTAAAGGACAAAATATACAAGTTACAGGTGTAGGTAAATATGCAAAGAGCACCCTATACAAGCTACATATCTAACATCTAACACCTCCCTCAATCTCATAGTGGATCAACAACGCTTAGTTTGGAGAGGTAGAAGCTGTGCTGAGCTCGAGTTTATACCTTGGTAAAGAATTAGGCTAATTGAAGCTCCGAAAGCACATACTGGAGAGTAATAACTTGGTCATGCACCTATGACCTTATGTATGAAGTATCTACGCCAATGTGCTTGGTGAGTTCATACTTCACTAGATCTCGAGCTGATCGTGCCAGTACTGTCTGATAAGAGAGGAGTTGGTGCAGAAGCTGAAACACCAAAAAACTAAAGTAGTGTCGAACCCGGGAGCGGAGGATCCCGAATTCTCTGTGTTTATACACTAGTCCAGGATTTCTAGTGTACACAGTCAAACAAAAGTGATAGCAAAATCATATCACACACTTTATTAATAATAATTTCTGAGTTTATTACAAAAAGGGGCTGAGGCCAAACAGAAAAGAGATAACACAGCGGAAATAAAATAGTGGTAGACCACACGACTTGCCATAGGCAATAAATCTGGGGCGTAACCTACTCGTCCGATCCTCACCGTCCTGATAGAGGTCTTCTCCTGAATAAAGGTTATTCAGCAAGAGTAAGCACAACTTCCGTGCTTGTAAGTTACACCCAATATTGAAAGTTAATGCATGCATAAGGTAAACAAAGTATAATGGCAGGGTTGTTTTGCATAAACCGCATTTTCAAATTAAATACCATTAATAATTTTCTAAGGCCAGTTTTAATATTATGTCTGAAATCAGTGATTGAAATGACAATGAATAGTGGATAACCTCCATTAAATGAATGGTGAAGGATATCCTCCTAACACTTGGCTAACCGCCCAAATTTTACCATAGGATTATCCATCCTAAAATCATATGTTGAAATCATTTTATAAACCAAAAACAAGTCTAACTTAGAGTGGCTTTGCTAGCATGTCCATGACCGCGGACGCGGCTATTCGAATAGTTTCTACTCTGCAGAGTTTGTACAGCTTTACCCACACGAGATAATATGCTTTTAATGTCGACCAAAGCACACTTCCGAAGGCGTGTGACTAAGCAATTATCATGAGGCCGTTACAAAGTAGTGTCTTAATGTATTTATGCCGGCTAAGGATTCGCTACCACTGGACTAACCATCCTCCGGGAGCCCCCTCTTGCGCCAGGTGGGACTAATGTCTAACCAACCCCCACACATACAACATAGCACAAATAACACTAAGATACCACAAATTATTTAGCCAAATCCTGCCCATACAAGACATGTGGTGGTACGGTAAGGTGTAGCAAAAAGCGGCTCAAAGGCCTGTCCTTAACTGACTTGGGCGTCTTTCCATTAAAACCCTGGGCCTTAATCCTAACAGTTAGGCCGTGCATGAACTGCACCCACCATCCATCCATCCGCCCAAGTCCAAACCCATTTTATTTTATTTAGAGTAAAAACCTCTTTATAAGCTTTCGTGGTAAAACAATACCACAAGAACAAAGTTAAATCAAGTTGTAAAGGTTTGGCTAAATCCTCCCAAATTTACATATATATGATCTAAGCATGGCTAAGCATATGACAATTTTACCTAAGGGTGACAAGGCATTCATATTCAACAGTCAAATTGGCCATACAATGGAAGTTGGAAGAACAGGACATTCAATCATTTGTAAAAACATATGCATGCAATAGTAATTTGAAAACAGGAGTTAAATACTTTAAAATACTAGGAACAATATGATCAATAGTTTAACTTGCCTTCGTTGAAGTCTTGAAACTCTAAATCGTCAGAAGGGTCTAACTCTCCAGAGTCGTCGAGGTCTATACGCGAAAATACGACAATTTAACTTCAAATTCAAATAAATTCAAAAACTCAGATCAAAATAACTTCAAATTGAAATATTTTGGTTTAAATAGCTAGATCATGATTTTAGACAAATTTTGCAACTTGAACCACCCAATTTGGAGTTCAGATGCAAAAGATATGAATTTTTGAAGTTTAAACCTAAATCTGGAATTTAATTGAATTTCCCGATTTAATTTTCTACTGGAAAATCTATTTATTGCGCAATACTGACGCCAGTGAAGGATTTTCCAGAATTAAAAATATTTTACTGACATGCAGTCCCCACGTGTCATAGACACGATCCACGTGAACCAAGCCTACGGCTTTTGGTTCAGAAGGATGGGGTGGACGCGGTTGTGCGTGGCGCCACGCAGGCAGATCTGGCGATGTGGCGCCCATGTTGCGGTGAGCTGGCGCATACGTGGCAAGGCCACGTATGACCGAGCCTGGCGGAGCTCCGGTGAGGGACCTCGCCGGCGTTCTACGCCACGGCGAGCGAAATGGGTGTGCGCATAATGAAGCTGAGATCAGTGCGAACACGTGGGTTACCCTAGTAGCGGCGGAGCGTGGCCGGATGGTCGCCGGCGATGAGGATTGGCGGCGATGAACTTCGGTCGTCGACGAAGTCGTGGTTCCGGCGATCCTCCGAGGGAGTGGATGGTGGCTTCGGCTTCGCGTTGATGCGGCGGTGACGATGGGGTGGTCGGCGGGGACGGAGGAGCTCCGGTGGCGCCAGAAACGGAGAAGACCCGAAGGGTTTCGCGTGAGGAACCGAAATTAGGGCGCTACGGTGACGGAGGCGAGCTGTGGGTGGTGGTTACAGCTTGTGGAGGTCAAGGCAGTCCCGGCGGTCCTATTTATAGGGTGCGGTCGTGGCCGGAGCATCGTAGGGCGTAAGAAGGTCCGCGCGGCACGGCGGAGCAAAATCGGGGATTCGCGGCGAGAGAAAGGAAAGAAAGGGCCGTGGTGGACGCTGCGATGATCAGGGGTTTAAATGCGCGCGATGATCAGGAGGTTGCGGCCAGATTCGCCCGGTTTTGGAAGGTCCCGAATCGGCATCCATGGCGGAATCACGGGCGAGAAGAAGGAAAGTGGAGGAAGAAGAAAGGAAAGGAGGAAGACGACGGTGGCATGTCTGATTTTGATCGGACGGTGGACAATAGATGGGCGAAGCGGTAAGTTGGGGTTGGGTGCAGCCGTGGAATTTCAATCCAACGGTCACGATAGATCGAGGGGAGGTGCGAGTGGGTGGTTAAGTGACTGACGCACAAAGGCCGTTGGATTTAGATCTAACGGCGTAAGATCATCGAGGTCCTTGGTCGTCCGAATGTCGCCTTGGATGCTGGCCGTTGGATCTTGATCCAACGGCTGACAATGGTCGCCGCGGCGCGCGTGTGGGAGAGGAGAGAGATTGACATGTGGTCCCTGCCGCGGTGAGAGAAGGAGAAGAGAGGCGTGGTGGTGAGTGCGGGCGCCGCGCGAAAGTGGTGCCGGCGAGTGGGTTTCGGCCCATCGGCTGTTTGGGTATTTCTTTTGATTTCCGATTAAAATAATTGCTGATAATTCAATTAGGCTTTAGAATATAGCAAACTAAGTCCAAAAATTTTGAGAAAATTCACAAAAATTCTCTGAAGCATTTAGGACTTAAATAAAAAATTTCCAGCTATTATCTGGTAATAGATTTTGCAAATAAATTTGTTTAGCTTCAAATTGATTAAGTAAAAGCTTTTAAAAATTTCAGAAAAATCCACAAAAATAATTAAACTTTATTTTCAACTGAAATTTGAAATTTGGGCTGTTACAAACCTACCCCCCTTAAAGGGAATCTCGACCCCGAGATTCAAGCTTGGTTAGCAAAAAATTCAAAATAGTTGGCCTTGAGTTCTTCTTCTTTCTCCCATGTGGCTTCACTTTCTGGATGGTGACTCCATTGTACCTTGTATGATCTGATGATTCTGCTTCTGGTAACACGTTCTATGACATCCAGAATTTTAATCGATCGCTCCACATAGGTGAGATCTTCTTGAAGGTCAAAGCTCTCCAGAAGGTTGTGGTCTTCTGGCGCTCGCAGGCACTTCTTTAATTGCGATACGTGGAAGACATTATGTACTGCTGACAAGGCTTCCGGTAGCTCTAGTTGATAAGCTACCTCTCCACGTTTTGCTAAGATCTTGTATGGCCCGATATATCTGGGTGCGAGTTTGCCTTTTGTCTGGAATCTCCTTACACCTCTGAGTGGGGTAACTCTGAGATAGACAACATCTCCTACCTCAAAGTTTAATTCTTTCCGACAGTTATCGGCATAGCTCTTTTGTCGGGATTGAGCTACTTTCAGACGCTCTTGTATAGTTTTCACTTTACTTTCAGCTTCTTTGATCAACTCAGGTCCAAAGAGTTGACGTTCTCCTACCTGATCCCAAAGGAGCGGGGTTCGGCATTTCCTACCATACAAAGCTTCAAAGGGAGCCATATGCAAACTGGCTTGATAGCTATTATTGTATGAGAACTCTGCATATGGCAGATCCTTGTCCCATCCTTTTCCGAAATCTAAGGCACGGGCTCGAAGCATATCTTCAAGAACTTGATTGATGCGTTATGTCTGTCCATCCGTCTGGGCATGATATGTCGTGTTGAAATTGAGTCTGGTTCCTAAGGCTTCATGCAAGCTCTGCCAAAACCTTGATGTGAATTGGGAACCTCTGTCAGACACGATTTTCTTGGGTATTCCGTGTAAATAGACGATCCTGGCCATATATAATTCTGCTAGCTGATTGCTTCTGTATGTGGTCTTGATTGGGATAAAGTGAGCTACTTTAGTTAACCGGACAATTACCACCCAGATGGAGTCATATCCCGATTGGGTCCTAGGGAATCCGGTGATGAAATCCATACCGACTTCTTCCCACTTCCACTCGGGAATTGGCAATGGCTGTAACAGACCAGCGGGTCTTTGGTGCTCTGCCTTGACTCTTTGACAGACATCACAACGAGCGACAAAATCAGCAATTTCGCGCTTCATGCTGACCCACCAATATTTTTCTTTTAGGTCCTGATACATTTTGGTGCTACCAGGATGAATGGAGTATGGCGACTCATGAGCTTCTTTCAGAATCGACTCCTTTATCTCCTGCTGGTTGGGTACGCAGATGCGGTCCCCAAACCACACTGTCCCTTGCTCATCCTCGGAGAAACCTGGGGCTTTGCCTCTTCTCATATTCTTCTTGATTACCTGGATGTCTTCATCTTCTAACTGTTTCGTTCTGATCTGATCCTGAAGAGTCGGTTGAACTTCCAAGGCGTTTACGCAACCTTGGTTGACAATCTCGGTTCAGTGCTTGATTCCTCATCTGACTACGGTGATTTTGTTGTACCACGATGGTGTTGCAATATGCCTTCCTGCTCAAGGCATCTGCCACCACGTTGGCTTTGCCCGGATGATAATGGATTCCGAGGTCGTAATCCTTTATTAACTCCAACCATCTCCTCTGTCGGAGATTGAGTTCGGACTGCGTGAATATGTATTTCAGGCTTTTATGGTCTGTGAAAATCTCACAGCGGTAACCAATGAGATAATGCCGTCAGATTTTCAGAGCATGCACAATTGCTGCTAACTCCATATCATGAGTCGGGTAATTCCCTTCGTGTGGCCTCAACTGCCGGGATGCATAAGCCACAACCTTGCCTTCCTGCATCAATACACATCCGAGGCCTTGACGGGATGCGTCACAGAATATCTCAAAATCCTTGCGGATGTCCGGTAATATTAACACTGGTGCTGAGACTAGCCTCTTTTTCAGCTCTTGGAAACTTTCTTCACAGGCGCTTGACCATTCAAACTTCTTCTCTTTCTTCAGAAGTTGAGTCATGGGTTTTGCAAGCTTTGAGAAGCCTTCAATGAACCTGCGGTAGTAGCCTGCCAATCCAAGGAAACTCCTCACCTCGGTGACTGATTTGGGTTGTTTCCAGTCCATCATTGCTTCAACCTTGGCAGGGTCTACTGCAATTCCTCCCGCGGATACAATATGTCCAAGGAATGCCACTTGACTTAGTCAGAATTCACTTTTGCTTAATTTGGCATAAAGTTGGTGCTCCCTGAGCTTGTCTAGGATCATCCGGAGATGCTCTTCATGCTCTTCTTCATCCTTCGAATAAATGAGAATATCATCAATGAAGACAACCACAAACTTATCCAGAAATTCCATGAACACCTTGTTCATCATATTCATGAAATAAGCAGGGGCATTGGTCAGACCGAAGGACATTACTGTAAACTCGTATAGTCCATATCTGGTGGTGAAGCTGGTCTTCGGGATATCTTCCGGTCTGATCTTCAGTTGGTGATAACCGGATCTCAGATCAATCTTCGAGAAGACACTCACTCCTTTCAGCTGATCGAACAGATCGTCAATTCTGGGCAACGGGTATTTATTCTTGATTGTTACCTCGTTGAGTGATCTGTAATCAACGCACATTCTCATACTATTGTCTTTCTTCTTGACGAATAGTACTGGTGCTCCCCATGGTGAGGAACTAGGTCGAATGTATCCTTTGTTTCGCATCTCTTCGATTTGCTTCTTCAGTTCTGCTAACTCGTTGGCGGGCATTCGGTAGGGCCACTTCGAGATCGGAGCTGTCCCGGGGACTAGATCAATTAGGAACATGATGTCCCTATCTGGTGGCATGCCGGGTAGATCATCTGGAAAGACGTCGGGATATTCTCGTGCCACGGGTATGTCTTCCAGTTTCACTTCCTTCAAGCTGGTGAGGATGGAACTCTCTCCGGTGCGGGTCTTGGGTTTGAATTCAACAGATATACCTTGATCATTGGTGAGGGTGATAGACCTATTGGCACAGCCTATTCGACCGTGGTTTTTGGCTAGCCAGTCTATTCCAAGAATTACATCCAGACCTTGGGAGTGTAAAACTATCAGATCTGCTAGAAATGATACTCCAGATATCTCATGGGTAAGATTCGGGCATAGAGAACTAGTTCTCATTTTTTAGCTCGGAGAATGAATTATCATGGGAGTAGCTAAGGAGGATATAGGTAACCCATATTTTCTCACAAATTTATTTGACACGAAAGAGTGTGAAGCTCCAGAATCAAATAGGACAGATGCTAGTATCGAATTAACTAGGAACGTACCGAGAACAACATCTAGCGCTGCCTGAGCTTCCTCGGCGGTGACATGGTTCACCCGTCCCTTGGTGAAGCGCTTTCTTTGATGCAGCGGTGCCGCCGGTAGCTGGAACTCCTGAGGTTGGCCTTGCTGGTGCCATACCTTGCTGCTTCTTCGGGCATTTATTGGCATAATACACTGTCTCGTTGCAATGGAAGCACGTGACTCCGGAAGCTGAGGAGGTAGAGTGCTTCGGCTGAAACTGCCCTCCCGATGAAGTGCCACGGAAGCTGGAGGGGTTGGAGCGCTGTGGCGGTGCCGGAGTGCGGGACGTGGAAGATTGAAACTTCCCACATTGCTGCGGCTGCGGTGTGGAGATGCGAGGTTTGGGCAGACCTCCTGCGTTGAACCTCTGAGCGGCCATCCTCCGCATGCGGTTCTCCATTTCTGTGTGTTTGGCCTCCTGCCTGATTGCTTTATCCACCAACTGCTGGAAGTCGGTGAAATTCTGAGAAATAAGTTGGACAGAGATATCATCGTTTAATCCCTCCAGGAACCTTTCCAGTCTGTCCTCATCTCTGGCTACGTCAGCTGGGGCGTAGCGGGCAAGTTGATTGAAGCGGTGAAGATACTCATTCACCGTGCGGTTGCCCTTACGGAGCGCGTGGAACTCCTTCTTCTTTAACGTCATCATCCCCGCCAGGATGTGTGCATGACGGAAGGCTTGCACAAAGTCGGCCCATGAAATGGATTGAGCATCATTATGGGCGATGCAGTAATTGTCCCACCATTCCGATGCGGGACCGGTCAGCTGGTGAGAGGCAAACAGAACCCTCTCACGGTCAGAGCACTGACTGATGTCCAGCATCTTCCCAATGGCCCAAAGCCAGTCATCTGCGTCCATGGGTTCGGTACTGCTTGAGAAAGTCAGCGGACGCATTCTCATGAACTCAGACATAGTCAACCTCGGGTTGTGCGGGGGTGGAGCCGGAACTGCTGCTGCTACGGTAGCGGCTTGAGCATTCTGCACATTCTGCAGTGATTGGGCGAGAAGGTCAATCAGATAGGTCTAATTTGCCATCATCTGGCGCCAGTCGGGTCCTTCTGGCAGCGGTGGTGGCGGCTGTGGAACGTGATTATCCTGATGATCCGCCGGATTGTTTCCTTGTTCGTTGGCGCTGTTGCTGCCATTCCTGCGGGTGTTCACCATCTGCGGGATTCTCCAAGGATTTTAGAAAAGGTAGCAAGGATTTCTAAGGGGAATAAATCTAAAATAGCCCAAGAACCAATAAACACACAACAAAGAACCAACTTTTCAAAATAGTTCTTTTATTCATTTATTTTATTAATGGATTATGGCTATCACAAGGGTAATTGATAGCTCATAATTCGCGACTAAAGTACGGACTAATGGGAAACATCTATGGGGTACTGGGGGTGTAATCTATCTCATTAGAGCTAGCCTCGTCCGCCTTGTAGCTAGCCAGCTCTGCTTCGACTGCCTTCAGCCTTGCCTCCGTGTACTCCAAGCTATCCTGGACGGTGCGCAAGCCCTCCAAGGTGTTCCCATAGGCATAGTCCGGTGCCTTTGTCAAGTCCACCTGATGCGTCAGCTCGGGGGAATCTTCTTCTTTGGCGGTGCGGAAGACGCTGTCGAGTCTGGTCGGAAGATGCATCGGGTAATAGTGGAACCCGGTGCCGACGAGGTAGCGGTCGTAGGTGTGGCGAAGACGACGGACTGCCTCTCTCGCTGCATCCTGAATGCCATCGGCGAAGGTGTCGCGTCTGATCGGAGCGTGGAAGGTGTGGAAGACCGTGTTTGGCGGCGGTCGGAGTAAATCGACACTTCCACCCTCCGAGCGTCGTTCTCCCACCTTGTACCGATAGCCCTGGAATGTTGGCCTCTTCTTGTAGTCCAAATGTTGCATCATCTCCCAGAGAAGCTCGGCCCAGTGTCCAGCAAGAACTCCGTGAGAGATAGCGTCCGGTACCTCGGCCATCTACAATTTTGAGAAAGAGATGAGTCAGTAACCGTTTTAAAGAGAAGGGTTGAGAGATGACTCTGGATAGACTCAAAATAGTTTTAGTTTTTGAAAATAAGTCCTTAGGACAATTGTGGGGCCACGACCTACGATCGATATGGCTCGATACCACTTTTGTCGAACCGGGAGCGGAGGATCCGAATTCTCGTGTTTATACACTAGTCGAGATTTCTAGTGTACAGTCAAACAAAAGTGATAGCAAAATCATATCACGCACTTTATTAATAATAATTTCTGAGTTTATTACAAAAAGGGCCTGAGGCCAAATAGAAAAGAGATAACACAGCGAAAATAAAATAGTGGTAGACCACATGACTTGCCATAGGCAAT
Source organism: Ampelocalamus luodianensis (assembly GCA_036346255.1). NCBI lineage: Eukaryota > Viridiplantae > Streptophyta > Magnoliopsida > Poales > Poaceae > Ampelocalamus > Ampelocalamus luodianensis. Next base: position 40,560,637 of record CM070634.1, on the reverse strand, counting down.
CGTCTGGGGGCATAGCCTACTCATCCAGATCCTCACTGTCCTGATAGAGGTCTTCTCCTGAATAAAGGTTATTCAGCAAGAGTAAGCACAACTTTCGTGCTTGCAAGTTACACCCAATATTGAAAGTTAATGCATGCATAAGGTAAACAAAGGATAATGACAGGGTTGTTTTGCATAAACCGCATTTTCAGATTAAATACCATTAATAATTTTTTAAGGCCAGTTTTAATATTATGTCTGAAATCAGTGATTGAAATGACAATAAATAGTGGATAACCTCCATTAAATGAATGGTGAAGGATATCCTCCTAACACTTGGCTAACCGCCCAAATTTTACTATAGGATTATCCATCCTAAAATCATATGTTGAAATCATTTTATAAACCAAAAACAAGTCTAACTTAGAGTGGCTTTGCTAGCATGTCCATGACCGCGGACGCGGCTATTCGAATAGTTTCTACTCTGCAGAGTTTGTACAGCTTTACCCACACGAGATAATATGCTTTTAATGTCGGCCAAAGCACGCTTCCGAAGGCGTGTAACTAAGCAATTATCATCAGGCCGTTACAAAGTAGTGTCTTAATGTATTTATGCCCGCTAAGGATTCGCTACCATTGGACCAACCATCCTCCGGGATCCCCCTCTTGCGCCAGGTGGGAATAATGTCTAACCAACCCCCACACATACAACATAGCACAAATAACACTAAGATACCACAAATTATTTAGCCAAATCTTGCCCATACAAGACATGTGGTGGTACGGTAAGGTGTAGCAAAAAGCGGCTCAAAGGCCTGTCCTTAACTGACTTGGGCGTCTTTCCATTAAAACCCTGGGCCTTAATCCTAACCAGATTAGGCCCATGCATGAACCTGCACCCACCATCCATCCATCCCGCCCAAGTCCAAACCCATTTTATTTTATTTAGAGTAAAAACCTCTTTATAAGCTTTCGTGGTAAAACAATACCACAAGAACAAAGTTAAATCAAGTTGTAAAGGTTTGGATAAATCCTCCCAAATTTACATATATATGATCTAAGCATGGCTAAGCATATGACAATTTTACCTAAGGGTGACAAGGCATTCATATTCAACAGTCAAATTGGCCATACAATGGAAGTTGGAAGAACAGGACATTCAATCATTTGTAAAAACATATGCATGCAATAGTAATTTGAAAACAGGAGTTAAATACTTTAAAATACTAGGAACAATATGATCAATAGTGTAACTTGCCTTCGTTGAAGTCTTGAAACTCTAAATCGTCAGAAGGATCTAACTCTCCGGAGTCGTCGAGGTCTATACGCGAAAATACGACAATTTAACTTCAAATTCAAATAAATTCAAAAACTTAGATCAAAATAACTTCAAATTGAAATATTTTGGTTTAAATATATCTATATCATGATTTTAGACAAATTTTGCAACTTGAACCACCCAATTTGGAGTTCAGATGCAAAAGATATGAATTTTTGAAGTTTAAACCTAAATCTGAAATTTAATTGAATTTCCCGATTTAATTTTCTACTGGAACATCTATTTATTGCGCAATGCTGACGCCAGCGAAGGATTTTCCAGAATTAAAAATATTTTACTGACATGCGGGCCCCACGTGTCATAGACACGGTCCACGTGAACCAAGCCTACGGCTTTTTGTTCGGAAGGATGGGGTGGACGCGGTTGTGCGTGGCGCCACGCTGGCAGATCTGGCGACGTGGTGCCCATGTGGCGGTGAGCTGGCGCGTACGTGGCAAGGCCACGTAGGACCGAGCCTGACGGAACTCCGGTGAGGGACCTCGCCGGCGTTCTACGCCACGGCGAGCGAAATAGGTGTGTGCATAATGAAGCTGAGATCAGTGCGAACACGTGGGTTACCCTAGTAGCGGCGGAGTGTGGCCGGATGGTCGTCAGCGACGAGGATTGGCGGCGATGAACTTCGGTTGTCGACGAAGTTGTGGTTCCGGCGATCCTCCGAAGGAGTGGATGGTGGCTCGGCCAGCGTTGATGCGGCGGTGACGATGGGGTGGTCGGCGGGGACGGAGGGACTCCGGTGGCGCCGGAAACGGAGAAGACCCGAAGGGTTTTGCCAGCGGGGAACTTCGAAATTAGGGTGCTACGGTGACGAAGGCGAGCTATGGGTGGTGGTTACGGCTTGTGGAGGTCAAGGCGGTCCCGGCGGTCCTATTTATAGGGCGCGGGTGTGGCCGGAGCTTCGTAGGGCGTAAGAAGGTCCGCGCGGCACGGCGGAGCAAAATCGGAGATTCGCGGCGAGAGAAAGGAAAGAAAGGGCCGTGATGGACGCGGCGATGATCAGGGGTTTAAATGCGCGCGATGATCGGGAGGTTGCGGCCAGATTCGCCCGGTTTTGGACGGTCCCGAATCGGCATCCATGGCGGAATCACGGGCGAGAAGAAGGAAAGTGGAGGAAGAAGAAAGGAAAGGAGGAAGACGACGGTGGCACGTCTGATTTTGATCGGACGGTGGACAATAGATGGGCGAAGCGGTAAGTTGGGGTTGGGTGCAGCCGTGGAATTTCAATCCAACGGTCACGATAGATCGAGGGGAGGTGCGAGTGGGTGGTTAAGTGACTGACGCACAAAGGCCGTTGGATTTAGATCTAACGGCGTAAGATCATCGAGGTCCTCAGTCGTCCGAATGTCGCCTTGGATGTTGGCCGTTGGATCTTGATCCAACGGCTGACAATGGTCGTCGCGGCGCGCGTGTGGGAGAGGAGAGAGATTGACAGGTGGTCCCCTGCTGTCAGTGAGAGAGAAGGGAGAGGCAGCGCGGCTGGGCTGGTGCGGGCCGCACGCGGGAAAGTGATCTGGGCCGAGTGGGTTTCGGCCCATCGGCTGTTTGGGTATTTCTTTTGATTTCCGATTAAAATAATTGCTGATAATTCAATTAGACTTTAGAATATAGCAAACTAAGTCCAAAAATTTTGAGAAAATTCACAGAAATTCTCTGAAGCATTTAGGACTTAAATAAAAATTTTCCAGCTATTATCTGGTAATAGATTCTGCAAATAAATTTGTTTAGCTTCAAATTGATTAATTAAAAGCTTTTAAAAATTTCAGAAAAATCCACAAAAATAATTAAAATTTATTTTCAACTGAAATTTGAAATTAGGGCTGTTACAAGTAGCCACCAAAGCCAAGTGATCTCAACTATCAACGTCGCCATGACTCGCAACTCAGCCTCAGCACTCGAACGGGAGACGGCAGTCTGCTTCTTGGTCTTCGAGGCAATTGGAGAGGAACCAAAGAAAAATAATAGGTAGAAAGAGACCAGCGATCAAAAGGATCGCTAGCCCAGATCGCATCAGAGTACGCCTGAAGTTGCAGAGAGCTGGAGCGAGGAAAGAAAGATGATGACTAATGGTTCCATGAAGATATCGCAAAACATGAAGGTGACTGTAGTGGAGCTGAGTGAGAGCAAAAACTAACTGACTCAGAATGTGAACTTGGTGAGAAATATCAGGTCGAGTGATCCCTACGTAGACGAGGCTCCCGACAAGATGACGGTAGCGAGTGGGATCCTCGAGAGGATCCCCATTAGTGAGCCGAAGGTGAACACTAAGCTCTATAGGAGTGCCCACCATGCGCTGATCTGTGAGACAAGCGCGAGCAAGAATATCCTGAATGTACTTCTCATGGGAGAGGTAGTAGCCCTCAGGCATAGAAGTAACCTCAATCCCAAGAAAGTACCCAAATCAGATATCAAGAACTGCTCACTAAGACGCTCCTTCACAAAATCAACATACTAAGGGCATGTACAATACAAGACGCTTATACACAAGTATTTAAAGAAAGGTAATATAGCTACGTCATCAAGCACCTATGTAAAAATCATTACCTCCAATGCAAGCATCTCATTTGTAGGTGCTTAAATGTTGTATTATCTATTAATTAGATATAGTTATATATATAAGCACCTATTAAGCATCAATGCCTAATTAAGCATCGATGCTACAAAAATAAGCACTTATTTGTCCTATGTGGCAGAAAAAATCAATTTTTTCTTGCTAAGCACCTCTCTAAGAACATGCATTATACATGCTCTAAAAGTTATCCCCAGTAATGATCACATCATCCACATAGAGAAGGAGGAGCGTTCGACTCCGATGAGAGGTGTGAACAAAGAGGGCAGGGTCATGATCCCTGGCGGAGAAACCGGCAATAGTGACAACAGAGGAGAAATGGTTAAACCAGGCACAAGGGGCTTGCTTGAGCACATAGAGAGAGCAACGAAGGCGATAAACCATACCATCATGGGCAGAATACCCAGTGGACGGCTACATGTATACCTCCTCACGCAGCTCGCCATTGAGAAAGACATTCTTGATGTCCAGCTAAGAGATGGACCACTGTCAAACAGAGGCCACAACAAGAAGAGTGCGAATAGTGGTCGTGTGAGCGACAGGAGAGAAGGTCTCATCGTAGTTACGACCATACTCCTACTGAAAACCCCGCGTCACAATACAAGCTTGGTAGTGCTCAAGGGAACCATCCGAGCGGGTCTTGATCTTGTACACCCACTTGCACGTGATAAGAGTGACATGTGTAGGTAAGAGCACAAGATCCCAAGTGCTAGTACGCTTTAAAGTAGCAATCTCCTCAAACATCGTGAGCTACCACTAAGGGTGCGGTCTTACCACTAGACGCGCAGGTGCGGAAGTTGATGCAGCACGTCGGGGCAGAGTAGTCGTACTAAGTTGATGCAAAGACGCGTCGGGCGAGCGATCGTACTACTTCCTCGTCCTCGTCGTGGCGCCCCACGTCTGCTCCTCTCTTGTGGTTCGTCCCAACGCTACGATGCGGCGCCTTCAAAGGTATCCACACGTGCGGGAGGAAGCGGCGACGCCGAACTACTAGATCGCGCGGCGACTAGGGCGTGGGAGGGGTGGCGGCTAGGGTTTGAGGATGTCACGAAAAACTCATCCCTCAATCCTGTGCGCCCCTGCCCTCCTTTTATAGACGTCCTTACAATGGGCTTCTACGAATAGAGGCCCATTAGGACTCAATGCCCAGTCTAATTCGGATCCAATCCGAATTAGGCTTTAGCCCCTTAAGTGTGTGACCCTATAGGTTCACGTATGTTTAGACATGACGCGAGTACACATACTTGGTCAATAGTTGGTAGCGGCCTCTAGCAAGACGTGCCAACTCCTAAACGTACACAAAGATCATATCGGACGAACCATCACAACGTTATGTACATGCCAATCCCTTTGCCTCACGATATTGGTCGAGCTCCAAGTGACCACTCTTTCTCGATCTGTGATCCGGAATCCCTTACTAGGTTAACTCTTAACCTTAAGTAGCATGGCCATGCATTTCGGATCCGATCACTCGAGGCCCAGAGATATCTCTCTCAGGTAGAGAGGGGCAAATCCCATCTTGACTGACCATGCCTCGCAGCATGCTTCATGACAAACCCGAAAGCTACCTTTATAACTACCCAGTTACGAAGTAGCGTTTGATTCACATCTCAAGTACATGCGACAATCTTAGGTCTAAGGACAAGGCGTACACATTGTGTAGAGAGAACCATAAGTATAATTGCTATGTCTTATGTTGGGTCGGTCCAACCCCATGTTCTAAACATGTGTCTACATTATTGGTTTGACATCTCCATGTCTATGACCTATGAAACATGGTCATCAACCGATACATGTGCTAATCCATCATTCACGTGTGTCCTCACATGAACTCCGACTAGGGACAACTTTAGAATAACCATACAAGTAAAGAGTTTCACAAACAAGTCACATACTTGTTAATCAACACAAAGGCAATATTCAAGGAACATTTATTAAATCATGGATACAACGAAATATCATCATCTCTATGATTGCCTCTAGGGCATATCTCCAACAGTCTCCCACTTGCACTAGAGTCAATCTAGAAGATATCTAATACCCATAGCTCTTGTGTGCGCCTCATACTTAGGCTGTGGGAGAGGCTTCGTCAAAGGATCTGAAATATTCAAATCCGTGTGTATTTTGCATATCTTTAAATCTCCTCGATTGAGGATCTCTCGAATGAGATGAAACCACCGCAGTATGTGTTTGTTCTTTTGGTGATTCCTTGGCTCCTTGGCTTGCGCAATGGCCCCACTGTTATCACAGTAAAGATCCAGAGGACTGCACGCACTAGGAACCACACTTAGTTCAGTTATGAACTTCCTTATCCAAACACCTTCCTTTGCTGATTCAGAAGCCACAATGTACTCGGCCTCCGTTGTAGAGTCAGCAACAGTCTCCTGCTTGGAACTCTTCCAACTGACCGCACCACCGTTCAAAATGAACACAAAACCCGATTGCGATTTGTAATCATCTTTGTCGGTTTGGAAGCTTGCATCGGTGTAACCATTTACAACGAGCTCTTCCTCACCTCCGTAGACTAGGAACACATCCTTAGTTCTTCTCAAATACTTGAGGATGTTTTTAACCGCTGTCTAGTGACTCTCACCGGGATCAGCCTGGTATCTGCTCGTAACACTTAGAGCATAGGAAACATCTGGGTGAGTACATATCATAGCATACATGATAGATCCAATGGCCGAAGCATATGGAATCTTACTCATGAGATCTCACTCATCAGTTGTCGAAGGACACTGAGTCTTGCCAAGATTTATGCCACGAGACATGGGCAAGAACCCTTTCTTTGCCTCCTCCATGTTGAACCGTTTCAACACTTTGTCAATGTAAGTACTCTGGCTTAATCCTATTAGCCTTTTTGATCTATCTCTGTAGATCTTAATACCCAAAATATATGCCGCTTCCCCTAAGTCCTTCATTAAAAAACTATTTTTCAGTGAGGTCTTAACGGACTCGAGCATAGGAATATCATTTCCAATCAGTAATATATCATCTACATATAAGATTAGAAATACGAGTGAGCTCCCACTTGCCTTCTTATAAACGCAAGATTCTTCTTCGTTTTTGATGAAGTCAAACCCTTTGACCACTTCATCAAAACGAATGTTCCAACTCCGAGATGCTTGCTTCAATCCATAAATGGATTTTTGAAGTTTGCATACTTTTCTAGCATTGTTTGGATCGACAAAACCCTGGTCGTATCATATACGTCCTCGGTTAAATTTCCATTAAGGAAAGCCGTTTTGACATCCATCGCCATATCTTATAGTCGAAATATGCGGAATAGCTAGAATGATCCGTATAGATTTAAGCATCGCTACAAAGAGAAGGTCTCATCGTAGTCAACTCCTTGAACTTGCGAAAACCTTTGCGACAAGTCGAGCTTTATGGATATGAACATTTCCATCCATATCAATCTTCCTTTTATAGATCCATTTGCACTCTATGGTTTTAACACCATCAGTGGTCAACCAAATTCCAAACTTGATTGTCTCCCATGGATGCTATCTCGGATCTCATGGCACTATGCCATTTCTCGAGTGCTGGTCCATCATTGCTTCCGCATAGGTCGTAGGCTCATCATTGTCTAACAATAACATATCTCGCGCATTGCGAGCCTTCCGACAACCGTGGTGGTGGTGCTTCCTTTGTCATGGGTTCCTCAACTTGTTCTACCACATGGGCATCATTCGTCGAGTCTTCCCCGATTGGTTCATCTTGAACCTCTTCAAGCTGCACCATTCTTCCACTTGTTTCCCTGTTGAGAAACTCTTTCTCTAGAAAAACACCACTTCGAGCGACAAACACTTTGCCTTCTAGTCGGTTGTAGAAGTAATATCCAAAGGTTTCCTTTGGATATCCCACGAAAATGCATTTATCCGACTTGGGTGTGAGCTTGTCCGACTGTAGTCGCTTGACAAACGCCTCACATCCCCAAATCTTTAGAAAAGACAAGCGTGACTCTTCCGGTCCATATCTCATATGATGTCTTAACTACGGATTTAGACGGTACCTATTAAGTGTGAAAGTCGTCGTTTCTATAGCGTAACCCCAAAGGATAATGGTAGATCGATCGGCTCATCATCGATCGAACCATGTCCAACAAGGTCCGACACGCGTTCGGATACCCGTTTCTTTGAGGCGTTAGGCGGTGTTAGGTGTGGAACAATTCCGCAACTCTTGGATGATTGCTAAATTCATGACTCAAATACTCGCCACCACGATCGGATCGCGAGCCTTAATTTTCTTGCACGTTGATTTTCAACTTCATTCGGAACTCTTTGAACTTTTAAAAGTTTGGACTTATGCTTCATTAAGTAGACATAGCCATATCTACTAAAATCATCAGTGAAAGTTATGAAGTAATGAAATCCACCTCTAGCAGTCGTGCTCATTGGTCCACATACATCAGTATGTATGATTTCCAACAAGTCTAATGCCCTCTCAAAAGAACCTTTGAAAGGTGACTTGGTCATCTTACCAAGCAAACAAGCTTCACATGTCTCGTATGATTCAAAATCAAACGAAGTTAGAAGACCATCAACATGGAGCTTCTTCATGCGCTTTTCACTTATGTGATCCAAACGACAATACCAAACATAGGTGGGATTCAAATCATTAGGTCGAAGTCTTTTAGCATTTATGTTAAAGATAGGCGCATCATCAAGATTTAAAATAAATAGCCCATTCACAATGGGCGCAAAAGCCATAAACATTCCATTTTTAGAGATCAAACAACCATTGTCTTTACTTGCAAATGAATAACCATCTCTCATCAAACATGAGGGGGATAAAATGTTTCGACTCATACTAGGAACATAATAACAATTATTCAATTCCATAATAAATCTTGAAGGAAGCTGAAGTTGCATGGTGCCGACGGTCAACGCAGCAACCCTTGCTTTATTTCCGACGCGAAAATCAACTTCACCTCTTGCGACTCCTCTACTTCTTATTAGCCCCTGCATCGAGTTGCAAATGTGAGCAACTGATCCGGTATCAAATACCCAATATTTAATAGGAGAATCAGCGAGAAAAATGTCTAAAACATTTATGACAAGTGCACCATGGGTGGAAGTCTTACTTCCAGCCTTCTTCTTGCATTCATCGGAATCCATGTACTTCTTGCAATTTCTCTTCCAGTGGCCAGTTTCTTTACAATAGAAGCATACTGTCTCAGCTCCAGGTCCAGCATTAGGCTTAGGCGTTGGCTTCGAGATCATATCTTTAACCTTGCCCTTATTCTTTGCCCATGGCTTCTTACCCTTTTTCTTGAAGCTAGACTTGTTCACAACCATCACATGGCTAGGCCCTGCACACTTCTTAATGTCACTCTCTGCTGTTTTGAGCATCCCACAAAGCTTATTAAGGCCCTTTTCCACCCCATGCATATGGTAGTTCGAAATGAAATGTCCATAGCTAGGTGGAAGAGACGCTAAAATGAAATCAGTTGCCAACTCTTTGCCAATTGGGAAACCAAGTTTATCCAAAGTCTGACTGTAACCAACCATTTTGATCACATGTGGGCCTACGGGTGCACCTTCTGTTAACTTGTATTCCAGAAAAGCCTTAGAGACATTGAACCGTTCAGTCCTGGCCTGTGTCTGGAATATGTCCTTAAGCACCATGATCATATCATACGCTTCCTGATCCTCAAACTTCTTTTGAAGGTCAGGTTCCATGCATGCAAGCATAAGACAGCTAATCTCAAGAGAGTCATCACATGCTTTGTTGTAGGCAGTTTTAACAGCAGCAGACGCATTGTTAGCAGGCTCTTCTGGGATTGGGGTGTCCAGAACGTTTTCCTTTTTATCTGCCCTGAGAACAATTCTCAGGTTACGGACCCAGTCCGAATAGTTTGTTCCATTTAATTTTTCTTTCTCAAGAATCGATCGCAAAGCAAAAGGGTGTGCGCGGTTGCTAGATGCCATTGATCTACAATAGGAAATGCAAAATACTAAGACAAATAAAACCATGATAGAGTAAACTATATTAAATAAATTTAATAGAATGTACTCCCACTAAAATCAACATCCCTCTATTGATTCTTAGCGATTCAAGATCCGCAATTAACGAGTCTACTAGTGAGCTTTTGCATCACCGCTAGGAGACAAGGTAATTCGGTAAGCAACACCTTACTAATCATATCTCTATATGACTCTTGTTGTTGGGTGACATCTCTATGCCCCGGCGCCCAACCTTTATGCCCCAAGGCCCATAACCTTTATGATAACCTTGTTAAGTTCACCAATCCTTATGCATGTAGGTATCCGATACAAAACCCATCTAGTCAAGGAAAGTTGATGGTGCCCTAATTTTATAGACCCACCATCAATTTACAAGACATGGGATGGTGCAGAGTTTAGTTGGGAGGGCATATGTTTAACTTAACATTTTGTGAGGGATCGCTATACTTCTACCATTCAAACATGCATAGGAGTAAAACAACAGGAATAGCATTCACACAGTTGTGACTCAGTATGGCCCATTTTCTCATGGTGATCTCCATCGCCATAGAATCTGTCCACCATGATGATCTCCATCTCCATGGTTCATGTGTGCCATCCCTCCAAGTGATGTGTCCTCCGAGTACTAATATAAGCTATTACTCATAACAACTAGTAATAAAATACATGGATACAAGGAATCATCACAAGTCGGCACGCATGCCGTTAATACAATACTTTGACAACACATTGGCTCCAGCCGTGTTGCCGAACCCACGACACGCAGGTCATGAAAATATTACAAACATGCATCACACACACATTAGGCCATACTGGTCACATACATCCTGCAAAAACAAGTTATGCATAGAATCGCAATCTCTGGGATAAGGGTGGGGTTTCCCATGGGTTCGAAGGCGCGCGCCGCGAAAAAAGCAGTCCAATCTATGCAATTTTTACTTAGGATTTTGATCGGCAAATCATATTTATCACAAATCGACTATTGTTCCGATTCGACCAATTTGTATTGATCTTCGCGTGCAGCATGCCGTGGTTTGAGAACCGAGACAACTTTCGGCTCATGGAGCCCGATCGCACGATCACGGTACATCGATTATTAATCTAGGTTCCGATTCGACCAATCATATTGATCTTCGCATTCCACAACTGGTTTTACGTGTCACTGTCTACCCCGATGGTGAATCCGACCGGTAGGGGTATGTTGTTTCACGACCTTAGCAGCATGATCATGGAAACCAGATCAATCCATTACCAGAACTATACAATCGATCACATCGATCATACCGATTTACATATCGCCATATGCAAATCACCCGAACCTATAACATGACAGCAACCGCTCTGATACCACTGAAGGGTAACGGGTAGGCTACACTAGCACAAATTAAAAATTCTACCCGTAAACCAAGATCACTGCAGTTATAGATCACGGTCTTACCACTAGACGCGCAGGTGCGGAAGTTGATGCAGCACGTCGGGGCAGAGTAGTCGTACTAAGTTGATGCAGACGTCAGGCGAGTAGTCGTACTACTTCCTCGTCCTCGTCGTGGCGTCCCACGCATGACTCCTCTCTTGCGGTTCGTCCCAACGCTACGATCGGCGCCTTCAAAGGTATCCACACGTGCGGAGGAAGCGACACACACCGAACTACTAGATCGCGCGGCGACTAGGGCGTGGGAGGGTGGCGGCTAGGGTTTGAGGATGTCACGAAAAACTCATCCTCAATCCTGCGCCGCCCTCCTTTTATAGGCGTCCTTACAATGGGTTTCTACGAATAGAGGCCCATTAGGACTCAATGCCCGATCTAGTCGGATCCAATCCGAATTAGGCTTCATTATAAGTGTGTGACCTATAGGTTCCGTATGTTTAGACATGACGCGAGTACACATACTTGGTCAATAGTTGGTAGCGGCCTCTAGCAAGGCGTGCCAACTCCTAAGCGTACACAAAGATCATATCGGACGAACCATTACAACGTTATGTATATGCCAATCCCTTTGCCTCACGATATTCGATCGAGCTCCAAGCGACCACTCTTCTCGATCTGTGATCGGAATCCCTTACTAGGTTAACTCTTAACCTTAAGTAGCATGGCCATGCATTTACGGATCCGATCACTCGAGGGCCAGAGATATCTCTCTCGGTAGAGAGGGCAAATCCCATCTCGATCGACCATGCCTCATGACATGCTTCATGACAAACCCGAAAGCTACCTTTATAACTACCCAGTTACGGAGTAGCGTTTGATAGCCCCTAAGTAGGTCGATTCACATCTCAAGTACATGCGACAATCTTAGGTCTAAGAACAAGGCGTACACATTATGTAGAGAGAACCATAAGTATAATTGCTATGTCTCATGTTGGGTCGGTCCAACCCCATGTTCTAAACATGTGTCCACATTATTGGTTTGACATCTCCATGTCTATGACCTGTGAAACATAGTCATCAACCGATACATGTGCTAATCCATCATTCACGTGTGTCCTCACATGAACTCCGACTAGGGACAACTTTAGAATAACCATACAAGTAAAGAGTTTCACAAACAAGTCACATACTTGTTAATCAACACAAAGGCAATATTCAAGGAACATTTATTAAATCATGGATACAATGAAATATCATCATCTCTATGATTGCCTCTAGGGAATATCTCCAACATGAGCAGCAACCTCACTGTAGGTCGTAGGCTCAAAAAGAGCAGTGGTTGCGAAGCTATAGTGCTTAGGAGGTCTGACAGTGTGACGATCGTGAAGATCGTATCTAGGAGGAGGTGGGGTAGGACCCAGCAAGGAAGAAGAAGAAGAGTTGGGAATAGAGCCCAGCAAAAGATAGAGGCTCAACTGGAGAAGGAGTAGCCCAAGGACAGCGAGAGTAGTGCAAGGAAAAGGGTGGAACATCAAGAAAAGAGCTGGAAGAAACTTTCGATGGAAAGGGAATATGTGGAGCTGGAGGAGAGGGAAGCGAAGAAGGTGGAGGCAGAAGTGAAACAGAAGTCGAAAGCTAAAGATCAGGAAAAGTCAGAAAGGAGATCGACACAACAAGAGAATCAGAGCTGACAGTAGTGGTACGAGGGTAGTAAGGTCGGGACTTATCTAAGGTGACTTCCCAAGAGATCCTCATCTGGCGAGCAACAAGGTCGTAGCAGCAATAACTCTTATGCTCAAGACTATAGCTAAGAAAAACATACTCAACTGACTAAGCAGTCAGCTTGGTGCGCTCACGAGGTGGAAGAAGAACGAAGCAAACACAACCGAAACAGCGAAGGTGACTGTACTCTAGAGCCTGACCGTAAAGACACTCAACAGGAGTAGAGCCCTAAAGAGCAATGGAAGGCTGCATATTGATGAGGACAGCCTCAGCCTAAAACTGATGTGGAATAGAAGAGGCACGTATGAGAGCGTGAGCTGTCTCAAGCAAGTGACGATGGTTACGCTCAGAGACACCGTTCCAAGCATGAGCACCTAGGCAAGAGTATTGGGGAAGAGTATCATGCTCAGCGAGAAAGCGATGCAAAGCAGCAGATAGGTATTCCTCAGTAGAGTTAGTACGAAACACATGAATGGCCAAATCAAACCGAGTACGAACCATGTTGGCGAACATCTGGTAAATAGAGAGAACCTAACTACGAGAGGACATGAAGTAGATCCAAGTATGATGAGAACAATCATCAATAAAAATCACATAGTATCGATGATCCCCTTTTGAAACGCAAGGAGCTGGACCCTAAATATCAAAGTGAACAAGATCAAAAGAACGAGTAGAAACAGAAAACTAGAGGGATAGGGGAGCTGCAACTGCTTGCAAAGCTTGCAACCCATACAATGTAAAGTGGTGTCACAAAAAATAGATGGAAGAACACCACGACCTACTAGTGACGACAGACATGATCCACAGAGATGACTCAAACAATGGTGCCACTGAGTGAAAGAAACAATAGAGGACACAACAAAAGTAGAGGTAGTGGTAGTGGCTAACTGGCTAGTGGAGACAACGGAGGGAAGGTGCAGCCAGTCGAGCTCCCAAAGACACTGCTAATCACGACATCCAAGGCCAGTACCAAGCAGAATCCCTGTGCGGCGGTCCTGGACACAACAAGAGTCAGACTCAAGAACAACACGACAGTTATTATCAATGATCTGACCAGCCGACATAAGTTGTATAGTAAGCTTGGGAACATGAAACTGGAGGAACAATAAAGAAAGAAGTGAAAAGGGTGCATCGGCCTGCAATAGGAAGAGAGGTACCATCTACAGTCTGAACAGTAGAAGCAAGAGCTATGGAACTCACAGAAGTGAGGTAGAATCTGGTGTCATGTGAAAGAAAACACCAGAGTTCATGATCTATGAAGACAAGATACCTAAGGAAGGAGGTGGCGGAGGCGAGGAAGACTACTGATAAGCGAGTTAGATGAGCATAGCCTGAGGAGTCTGACGATGAGCCTACACCGAGGCGTTAGAGCAAGGAGAGGAGCGGCTGCGTGGCGTCACCGAAGGAGCCCTGGTGAGTCGCCAGCTCCTGAGTGGGAAGAACCTCCAGAGCCCTTCGGTGGACGTCTACCCCTACAACCGTGGTCCCTCCCCTTGTAGCTGCCCTGGTACCTATGGTCTTCACGTTAGCAGTAGGTGCAGCGGAGACCAACAATAGAGATAGCAACCACTGGTGCCGTGGGGGCTAGAGGGACCATGGTCGATGCTAAAGGAACAAGCACTGAAGTAGACAAGATAGACTGCATCTGAGCTGCACCACGGAGACGAGTCTCCTCAGTGTGAACACCCACGAGGGCCTCCACCAAGCTAGGGCTCGGGTGGCAAGTTAGGAGCTGGGCACACACGGTCTCGAACTCAGGCCAGAGATGTGTTAGGAAGTCGTAGAGACGGTGAGTCTCCTGGTGAGCGCGGAGCCACACACAACAGGGACAGGTCTGGCAGACATCTTCCCTGGGGAGTCCAGCTGACGCCACACCTCAGACATCTACTGGTAGAATCCTCCACGATGACATTGAGCTGCTGAAGGGGGTGCGCCTGGTGCACGACGGAGAGGTACATAGCATCACTCGTCGGCCGGTAGTGAGCTTGGGGGCGCTCCCACATCAGCTGAGTCGTTGGCAGCTCCGTCCATCCATGGAGATGGCTACAGGCATACTATCCATCAGGATGGTGGTAGCACAAGCTTCGACATCCTGCGATCTCTCATAGGCGTGCAGCTCAAACTGATAGAGCTCTAGGGCCTCCTCTAGAGCAGTAGTTGCAGCCTCATGACCAGCCTGATTCGCACCAGTAGGAAGAGCAAGCTGAACTGGTAGCGTCGGGCGAGGCGGATAGGGGTGCTCGCTGGTGAGGTGATCCATAGGCCCTAGCTATTGAGGTGAATCCTCAGGTGAATAGCCACTTCCGTAAGTTCGTCCTGTCGAATCGAACATGGAGGAGCATGACGAGGGAACTGCTGACAATTAGCCATCGATGGAGTAGATGCAAGCTCGGGCGACACGCTCAGTGGAGAGGCTAGCTCGAGCAACGAGCTCAATGGAGTAGAGGCGAGCTCGAGTTGCGGCGGCGTGGCCTGGGGAAGCTTAGGGGAGAGCTCGGGCGGCGGCAAGACTCAGGGGCGAGCTCGGGCGGCAACGCAACTAGTGGGCGAGCTCGTGCGGCAGCAAAACTCGGGCGGCAACGGCTCGAGTGCACGAAGCAGAGGACCCAGATGGTGGCTCGAGCGCATGGAGCAGAGGAGCGCGGGACGGAGCAGACGACGACGGTCGCATGTAAGGAAGGAGACGAGAGGCTAGGGCTAGGGTTTTTGGATAGGAGAGAACCATGTGTTCTGATATCATATTGGAATGATCCCTTGATTTTATTCCAATGGGTTAATGGCCAAAATATACAAGTTACATGTGTATGTAAATATGCAAAGAGCACCCTATACAAACTACACATCTAACATCTAACAAAAAGGAATGTTCTTGTCGTACTTGCAAAAGAAATTTGGAGGACTTTTTCTTACAGGCCTTAATAAACCTACGCATTGCTGTCATTAAAATTTCAGCAATAGTTTTCTTTGACAATTAGACCAGTACGTAATATATTTACAATATTGTTTAACAATACATTGTGTCTATATAATACAGGAAAGGTCGATTGGCATGGCGAAAAGTATAAATTTTATAAGTGACAAATTGCCTCTTGACAACCTACAGAACCGAAATTAATAGGACAGAAAAGTGAGTTGAGGTCCCCTCTTTCGTTCTCCCCCAATCTTTTAAGTTTAAAACTGATGAGATTTCCTTGCAGGTAGAAGAAAGGCGACAGTTTGGTCTAGGCGGGCACAATTAAACTTAATTGAAAGTACGATGAGACAAAAAAAAATATTTTGATTTTTGTGATCCTGTTGGATGCCAACCATATAATCTATCAGTGGAATTGGAATATAAGAATGTTGCATATTATCTGATTTTGAGTGTTTCTGAAAACGAAAGTCGAACTAATCTATCATCTAGGACTCATTAATCAATAGCTTGCTTTTTAAGAGATGGTCGACTGAAGCATCAACACTAAACCCTGGAATATTACTTTTTTTCAAGATCCGAACACATTGATGGATCTGTAGGTATTTTACATTTTAGAAAATACAGCACTCGTTATAGGTTTGAAAAAGTTCCTATTGGTTTATAGCGTCACTAGTAAATTTATGCTAGTATTGTGATATAAAACTACATTTGAAATAAAAATCAGCTATAGATTATAATATCACTGGTTTTCATGCCACATCATTGTGTGCTAGAAATCTTCTCTATTCATACTATGAAACAAGCCTCCCAATTACAAAAGTTTATTTGAAATTGGTACCTTGAGCAGAAAAGGAATATCTCCCTTTTTTAATGTCTTTTTTTGCATCTACTTTTTTCGTTCAACCAATTACTAGGAGAACTTGGTTACCAGTAATCTTGTGATGTTTTATTTTGTATTTGACTTCGAGCAATCGGAAAAATCGCTTTTTTGAAGGGATGACATTCTCCAGATCCAGCGATCTGGAGAAGGTAAAGACTTAATCAATAGAGTACAAACCATGCTTATGCTTTAAAAGTGTAAATGTACCAATACAAATTATCATAATATTCTTTTTGAGGAAAGCCTATTCCTAACTACCTATAGTCTGAAGTACTCAAGAACAGTGCGATCATAGGAGTAAGTAAAAATCATGCCACAAGCTTTGAAAAGTGCATGCATACCAATGCAGTATACCTCTCAGAAGAAAGCTGATGCCTAACTGTCGGAATCCGAACCTACAAATCTAGACCATATGTGTATTCTGAACTAGTCACATGATCAGTAACTAGCTCACACAGTGATAACATCGATGAAAATCATATTCATCCAACAAAATAGCTAAGAAATAAGCAAATTATTATTAAATAGTAGCAGCGAACCTTATGGTCAAAATTTACACAGTTTGACACGCAGGGCTTGAAAGATAAATAAATAAATATTACAGTGGAAGAAGATAACTTGTGGTGTCCATCCGACATGCCCACATGCAATCGAGTGGGGAGCACAACCTAATTCACAGTCTTCAAAGTACTCCTCGTAGAACTCTGGATTCTTGGATTCTTCCTCAGCAATTGATCAACAATAGCATAAAGCCGTGAGTACATAAAGTACTCAGCAAGTCATAGGGAATAGTATGCAATTAATATTCATGCAAAGCTTGAACAAAGTAATAGCTATATGGTTATTTTTGCATAAAGCAATATTAACAGTAAATACAGTAAATATATTGTAAAGTAAAGTTGAAAAGATTACATAAATAAAGTAAACAATCATTTTGAAACAACCAGTGAACTACCATTCACTTTTCAACTAACAACTAGTGAACTACCTGTTCACTTTCCATCCGTTCCACCATCCAAACATTTTATGAAATCTCTATACCTCGTGTGAAATCCCCATGCATTGTTCATAACTGGGGACATGGCTGTTCGGACAGTTTTAACACTCTATAGAGGTTGTACAGCTTTACCCATAAGAGATAATCAACTTAATATGTCGGCCAAGACACGCTTCTGTAGACGTGCGACTAAGTGATTATCACAAGGCTTTTAAAAAGTTATATCTTAACTTAGTTCTTCCCGCTAAGATTTCGCCACCGAATAGACCTCACACCCATTCAAAGACCCCTCTTGCGCCATTGTGAATGTCCCTCGTAGAATTCATGCTTCCAAAAACAACGCTAAATTCAAAACATTGCTAATTAATTAGCTAGACTTATCTCATACTGGACATGTGGTTGTACGATAAGGCCCAGATCAATAGAGCACAAGATTAAGTCCTTAGTGATTACTCAGGTGAGACTACCTCATCCAAACAATGTGCCTCGCGCACCCCTTTACTGCACGATCACTCACCTGAGTATAAATCATTTTGTTCACCCAGACCAATGACAATCCCTGCCATGGCACAAAATTTTATAACAGTGGCATTGCACCACAATCGACACAATAGTGACCTCGCACCACAGTTGCACGACAATGGCATCGCACTACAATTCTATATATCATTAAGTCAAATTTAACATTATTGAACATGTAATCATGAGCCCATCATAACTAAGCATGACTAAGAATCTCTACGATACACATGTTGGTGATACAAATATGTCCAACTAATATCAACCCTTCCCATGGTGTCAAAGGATACACGGCATTCACAATATTCAAGGTGGCATAAAGTCAATTAGATAATTAGCTACTCCCGAAAATAATTGATATAAAATTAGCATGCATATTGATATAAAATAGTATAATTTTGCAATAATAGGTATAACATAATCAAATATCTACGACTTGCCTTCGTTAAAGGATGAAGATACTCCTACAGACTGATCCAAGCTAGCCTCAACAACGACAGTATCTAAACGCGTAAAACAAGACAAATAAATAACGATAAATCCAAATAAAATCCAAAAATTATAACATAGGTACTATTTGAGAGATTATGATGAATTTAGGAACAAGAATCGACGGAATCGGAGTTTGTATGAAGGAGAACAAACACCGAAAATTTGTCGAAAATGGAAATTCCAGGGAAAAGATAAGGAGGGGTATTCCAAAGATTTTTTTTTTAGAATTAAGAGTTTTACTCAAGAAATTGACAAGTGGTTCCATTTGGAAGTGGCATAAGGAGCAAAAATTGAAGGAAGAAACAGAGGAGACAGGGGAGCTCCAGGCGCACGGGGCGGCTAGCGACGCCGGCAAGGTGCGGCACGGCGGCCGGTGGCGACGGTAAAAATGGATTGGGACGGGGAGGTGGAGGCAGTAGGAGGTAGTGGTGGCGGCGATGGTGGCTAGCGGCAGAGCCGGCACGGGTGGAGGCGTACGGGCGGAGCGCTTCAGCGGTCGCCGGGAAAGGGTGGCGCGAGCATGAGCTATGTGGCGGCGAGGAGATGTGGCCGACGGGGTCGGGGTGGCCCAGGGATGGCCAAGGCAACGTGGTGGCGGTGGCCGGTGACGGGGATGATGGTGCGATGGTGTTGGCATGCTCCGGCAGTGAAAAATCCAAAATTGAGGGGGATAAAAAGAAGATGATCGGGAACACGACGTGACGCGGTCAATTTGGTGGAAAGCTCACTGGAGAAGAAGATCGACGCGTTGGTGACATGACCGGACTTGAGGAAGAAGAAGAATGGCGTCGTGCGTTGTGGCCAAATGGAGGGGAGTTAGACGTTGAGGTTTGGAGCAAGTCGAAGAGGAGAGAAATGGACACATTGTGCTCCCTTTATAGGGCAAAGGCAGTACTCGAATTGACGGGGAATGCATGCAGGAATTGGGCAATGATTTCAATTGACATTGAACGACGACGGGAAAAGGCAAAATTTGATTGCGAAGGTGTTGATGGCGAGCAATTGAAGGTAGCACGACGTGGGCGACGATAGTGGAGTCGTGGTGCCACCAACAGAAGTGGAAAAGATGCATCATGCGCAATGCACGAACGAGGGGAAGCGGCGGCGCACGGGTGGGCACAGGCGGCAGCTCAGCCAGGCTAGGCGCAAGCGCAGGGGCAAGGAGCGGCGCGACGCTGGGACTGGGGCGACGAGGGCGACGCCGGCGGTGAGGGGCGCAAGCGGCTCGGTTAGTAAGAAGAACAAAGGTAGAGAGTAAGGAGATAAGGAGGAGAAAGAAATAAAAAGGGAAAAGAAAAAGAAAAAAATGAAAACTCCGAAAATAAAATAAATAAAAAGAAAATTCCACAAAATTCCTTGGAACATAAAGAACTTGAATAAAACAATTTTTGAATTTAATTGAAGTTTATTTTAACCATTTAAAATATTTTTATTTTTTGAAAATATCAATTTAAGCTTGAGTTAATTCAATAAAATTCAAATAGTTTCTTTTATTTTGAAATTTTCAAAAAGACACGAAAATTGGGATGTTACACTAACATTCATAAGGCCCAAAGTAGAGCGACCCCACTGTGTCAACATCAGAAAATACAGCGAAGGCACTGAAATTCCACAGCAAACTAGTATTCAAAAATTGGCATAGAACAATGCTTGTTGGACTTGGCTTCAACCATGTCACATTCCCTCCTGGCTTTCAAGTTGGAGTTAAGATATTAAGTTCTCACATTAGAGGAACTCAAATCACTTCTTTAGTTAGATGATAAATTAACAAGGGAGCAAATTTGCAGTTCTGTCACATATGAATCTTTCCAAGCCAGATTAGTAGCCTTCTCAACTACAATAAAGTTAGAAAAGAGACCTGAATTGCAGTTCACAAAATATATAGACAAAAGAATGCTTGAATTCATGGTGTTAAACTAGTCATATATTTTGAAGCGTTAGCGGAAATGATAGCATATGTAGCAATCAGTGAGAGTATGTATGCTCCAAATTGTAGAGAACAGATTGAGAGTTCAAAAACATGAGATAAATATCTAAGTTTTAAAACAGAATAAACCTTTTGTATCAACTCAAGAAGTCAAGAGCCATTCTCTACAATAGATTTTTGAAGAAAATGAAGATCATTTCTAGTTTTAATTTCTCAAGGAGGATGCATGATCTTCAATTGACAGAAATTCAAGCACTGTCTATTCAGGTTTCACACTTCTAGCCTCTGTGGCTCACTGGCTCTATTGTTGAAATTGCCTCCAATACTTTGTTGCTCAAACTAAATGTCCAAGCAAAATTAGCGTTTTCGGGCATTCAAACTTGTTACATCGTTCACTTGGTATGACATGAGCCATGCATCAAATATGTGCTGCAACAAAGCTGTAGAACATAGCACCATGAATAGTCTTGTTTGCAATTGTTGGTCATCTTCACAAAAATCATACGAGATGATCATGGAACCAGATTATTTCTATGCCATCTCATAAGCTATCATTGCGTTTCTGTTAGGTTCATTTTGACATACAAGTGCCAAAATTCATCTAATATTCCCTCATTTCATATGTACAATTTGTCATGCATAGGATGCTTTTGCATAAGGGCATCCAATCAATCAATGCAGGCAAGGTGGTTTAAGCAGAAACATACCTCAGATCTGTTGGAAGCTTTCTCACACTACCTGTCTTTTCATAAGTCAGCAAAGCACTGGCGGCAATCCTTTACTTATTAGGAAGTAGTAAAAAGACCTCTGATTCATGATCGGTGGTTCAAAATTACAGATACACCTCAATGCTAAGGGAATACCAAATATCTTGTTCCCAAAACAGTCTATCCAGTGATTCACTTATCATGATATAATACTGGTCTCAAGAATATTGGGTGGATCGACAATCCTCCAATTAGTCCATGTGCACTGAAATACAAATGAAACAATCTCTGAATTTGTAATCAGCATTTTAGCACTTGAAAACCTGTCTTGCTGTACAGCTGTAAACAGGAATACACTTCCAGATTGCAGACTATAGGACAAATTTTGCAGATAAGTTTTCCATCAAAGTATTTACAAACATTGGATGCGATTTGGTCCAACAACAGAAATTTTAGAACTATCTTGAGGGTTCTCAAATTACCGAATCTGAATGTTTAACATAGGTTTTGTCGGACAATATCCACACATCAAAATACCGTGTTCAATCTCTGGAACTTGAATAACTGCTAATTGTGTCATCCAAAGATACACTGATATTATATACCAAACAAAAAGTACTACAAATACACTCCAAAACATTGTAGGACTATAGTATCCCTGCATAGAAATGATATGGTCGTGGGCCAAGCTAGCCAACACCTGTAAGGCAACAATAGCAAGGATTAGTTTGAGTGAATTAGGATAATTAAAGTAGTAATTGTATCAGAGTTTGGTAGTAAATTAGGATAGTTTGAGTAGTAATTGTATCAGAATATGATAGTAAATTAGGATAGTTTGAGTAGTAATTTATCAAAGTCTGATAGTAAATTATAATAGTTTGAATAGTAATTGTATCAGAAGTCTAAGTCAGTTTCGTATTGAGTTAGGAAGGAATTCCTTCCCTAGTTGGATTGTTAGGAGACCTCCATATAAGAAGGCTTAGTTAGGAAGATAGAGATAGAGATCGGATATAGTTTCCTTTAAATTAGAGATTGTTTCCTTTAAGTTAGAGATTAATTTTTTAGGCGTCAAGTCAACCCCTCCCTATATAAGGGACAGCGTTGTATCTTCTTGAAGCAGGCAATGAATAAATAAAGTTCCTAATCTCTCCTCCTCTTCTTCAACTAAACCTCAGAGCCTCTCAACCACGTCAGGGAAAAGCACTGCTGACGGTTAGATGTGGGCGAGTGCTCTACCCTCGATCCTCGAACTCGTACCCAACCAAAGCCCACAACAAGAAATAACTACCTTTTCTGTCACAGATAAAATTGAATTGGGAAGAACCAAATGAAACTACTACCAAGATTTGGCATGTAGAAAGAACAGAATCCAAAAGTACTAACAACCTAATTAATAGGCCAATAGCACCGCTTTTTATGATGCATGCAACACTAGTCAAGAATTATGTGTCATATTCTGCCATTGTTACCATACAACGAAAGCCTTAACAGGGAAATTTTTAATAATTAGCAATTCTACGTGTTCTTATTGCTAATTTGAACGATGTGTAACCGATGGACGAAAGGATCTGTTAGATGACAACAAATGGAAATAATAATGCTCTTATGTTTGTATTTTTAGAATTATTCGTTTTTAATAATGTAAACCAGTAAAGCTATATACGTAGACTGTAGAGTGCATAATGTCAAAGAATATGAGATGAATACACTTTACATTTCTATCATGGTACTGGGTGCCTTGTAAGGCGTGACGCTTCAAGTGATCTGTATATATCTACCCTTCTTTCATAATTATTATTCAATTGACAATAATAAGCATATGACATGACATATGTTACGTAACTTGCGTGTTTGTTACAGGAATTGAGGTGGCATTCTCCACGTCAATTATTTTCTGTGTACGGGAATTATAAAAACAAACCACAATGGCACTAATTCAGAATAGTCGCATCACAACAAACAAAAATGACATTATGCAATAGATACCAACTGATCTTGTAACATTGTCAGACCCCAAATTTAGAATTTGGAATCCACTGTGTCAAGTTGTATCATTCTCTGAATCAGTAGATAGCACACACAGATACATTCTTGGATCATTCACATAACTATAAAAGCTCAAAGCAGACCTACATACATAGTTACGACCACACCGAAAAAGGAAATCTAGGGATGTCTCGAAGAGGTCCTGGAAGTCCTGTAGAAGTCCTGAGGAGGTCCTAGAGTTGTCCCGAGGAGATCCAAGGGAGGTCTTGAAGAGGTCCTAGAGTGGTTCCGAGGAGGTCCTGGAGTGACCTCGAGGAGGTCCTGAAGAGGTCCTAGAGGTCCTGAAGTGGATCCGAGGAGATCATGGAGTGGTTTCGAGGAGGTCCTGGAGTGGTCTTGAAGAGGTCCTAGAGTGGTTCCGAGGAGGTCCTAGAGTGGTCTTAAAGAGGTCCTGGAGGTCCTAGAGTGGTTCCGAGGAGGTCCTGGAGGTCTTGAAGAGGTCCTGGAGAAGATCCTAGAGTGATCCCGAGGAGGTGCTAAAGAGGTCCTGGAGTGGTTCCGATGAGGTCCTGGAGTGGTCTTAAAGAGGTCCTGGAGGTCATGAAGAGGTCCTGGTGGAGGTCCGAGAGTGATCCCAAGGAGGTCCTAAAGAGGTCCTGGAGGTCCTAGAGACCACACCTGGTCGTAGGTGGTACGACTACAAATAGTACTCAACACATATAGTGCTCGATATGAATAGTGCAAACCCATAATATATTGCATAACAAGCCATGCGGTCAACTGTTTTACAAAAGATCCATGAAGGTAGCAAGTTTTACAAAAGTCGAGAGTATAGAGTCGAGGATGAGTGCAGAAGCAAAATAAGTCGTAGTGGATCCATTCACTCTGCCCATAAGCAAGCGACTGGGCATCCCAGCCTAGGGTTCATCATCTTCACCAACATCCGGTTCAGCCTCCGAGTAGTAGTCGTAGGGGTCTTGATCGCGTGGGTCTGAAAGATTATATCGGACGAGCCTGAGTACACAACCGTACTCGCGAGCCAACACACAATGCAATTGTTATATATGCAAGGCTAATCAAAGGGGAAGCTCATAGTTCCTTTTATTTGCATAAAGCCACCAGTTTGAAATAAGGTAAGTAGTAGCAAAACCTGAGACTTAGCGTTTCGCTAACACAAGTTTTGTAAACTGAGTTTTTGTTATAAAGTACTAGTGGAGGTCCAACCTCCTATACCATTGAGTAGCTACATCCACTCAATGCTCAGGCTATCCCGTAATTACCACTGGTCTCAGACCAGGCCTTTTCAAATCCCTAGGGTCCCACCCTGATGAGGACATCCCTAACTTGGATACAACCGCGTCTACACACACAGCTGATCCACAATAAATGTTACAAGGACCAATTACTCGAGCTCGTGCTCGCCAACTTAATCACCAGGTGAATTCGTTCATAGGTTTATATATTACTGAGAATAGATCGCTACCTAATGCAAGTGATTTAATTGTGCTTAGGAATATGGGAAAGAACCAAGGAGAGGTATGTGGAGTCATGGACAAGCATAGGAGGCATAATGGAGGTCATCACGTCACTTTGGGTCCGAGCCAAGCAAAATTCGAGTTGGGCTCGTTCTGGATTCGAGTTCGGATCGCTGCAATAAAGACTAAGTTCAAACGGACGTAACTTCTTCATACGGACTCCGTTTGGGACGTTCTTGGACTTCATTGAAATCTTATCAAGTCTACTTTTTAATGGATCCAACCTCAGCTTCAAATTCCAACCGAGCCGGCCACAATAAATAAAATAATTCACGTCTGTTTTTTGTCCGAGTCAAAAAGGGTGCTGCGCCACCTCCTCTTGGGCCCATGGGCCTTATAACCCTAGGGGCGTCGTCCACTTCCACAGCCACCACCCCGGTCGTATTCCCATATAGGAGCCGCTGCCTCCGGCGAACTCGGATTTCATTGAGTTTAGGTTTAGCCATTGTGCAAACTGCTTCTTCTTGATTGTGTGGACGACCACTGTCAAGACGACTCGGGATCCCACCTTTGATTTTCAATACCATCTACGCTACATTCTTATTCGCAATATCAGATTGCCTATATTTTATTCTGGCTAGTTCTTCGATTGCTCGCAGGAATTGAACCTCGTATTCAGGTTGATCGCGCTTCTAGCACGGTCAATAACATCTCGGAGTTGGTTCAACGATTGCTAAGGCGCAAGCGTCGTCATACGGTTGTAGTCGAATCGCGAGAGTCACCTCCACCAAAATCGATAGTTATCAATCTCATCGAAAGATCGGGTACCCCGCCTCCATCACACCCCATCTTTCCATCCCATCCACAAATCGATTTTTATAAAAAGGAAAACTACATCAAGCAAGTTCTCAGCACCGCTCTTGACCGTGAGCATGGCTATCTAGATAGTTTTCTTACTCTGCAGAGTTTGCATGCTTTACCCACAAAAGATAATCATCTTGATATGTACACACATTTCCTTGGACATGTGAATCAAGGGGAGATTATCACAAGGCCTTTACAATGCTCAATCTCGACGCAACTCCACCCGCTAAGGTTTCTACCACCCAGAGCCAAGCTCTTCCAGGAGGCTCCCTCTTGCGCCGTGTGATTTCTCTGTGGCTTCTTTCCCCTTTACCCACACCACATTCCTCCGATGGCAAAGCCACATCGAGGAGAGCAAATTAGTTGGCCAGGTCGTACCTATTATAAACTTGTGGTCATAGTGTTTTTACATGAGACGTCATCACCAGATTCGGTCCTTAATTGACTCGGGTGGTACATCCACATACCAACATCCTCTCGTGCCCCCAGCACCGGCCCCTCTTTCCATCCGCCCAAGTCGAAATCTGTTTTTCAAATTTTATTTGTTTTGAAAATAACCCTTTAGTCCAACATACCAGCCAGGCTCCCAGCCTCGACTGCCCAAATCCAGTTTTTATATTGAAAGAGTGTTGTCGGGCAATGTAATGCCCGGATGACAATGTATCTAAGCATGACACTTAGATACAGACTTATTAACTAGTATGTAATCCATTAAATCTAAGGTGACAAAGGATAGTGTCCAAGTTCAAGGATTGGATGTTTATGCACAATTATGGTTAAGGCATTAGCTACAACTAGACCAAATATAGTTGTATAAAATCATAGAAATGCAATTTCATAATTTAAAGCAACATAATTTGCAAAGAGTAGGTGCAATATGATCAAAGTATTGACTCGCCCTGCTCAGAGTACTGCTGATCTTGGTCCTGATCAATTGATGGTTCTTTGGTCGCCTCAGCTTATATATATGCAAAGACAACCAAAAAGGCAAATAAGCACATACAAATGCAAATCACTTTCAAACATTTGATGAACTCCAAATAATGCAAGGTCGTAAATCAGAAGTATTAGACCAGTATAGTTGAAGACTTAGTGGTCAAGACTCAGTGATCAAAACTCAGTAGTCGAACTCGAGTGGGCGAACTGGGTGGTTGAGACACTGTGGTCGAAGCATAGTGGTCGAGAGAGTGATCAAAATGAGTGATCGGAACTATGTCGTTGAAACAGTGGTCGAGAATGGGTGGTCGAACTGTGTGGTCGAAACACAGTGGTTGAACTGAGTGGTCGAAACTCAGTGGTCGAACTGAGTGGTCAAAACTTAGTGGTCGAACGGAGTAGTCGAACTGAGTGGTCGAATCTCAGTGGTCGAACGGAGTGGTCGAACTGGGTGGTCGAATTACAGTGGTCGAAACTGTGTGGTCAAACTGCGTGGTCGATACAAAGTAGTCGAACTCTATGGTCGAGACTCAGTGGTCGAGCTGAGTGGTCAAACTGGGTAGTCGAACTACAATGGTCGAAACTATGTGGTCGAACCGTGTGATCAAAACACAGTAGTCGATCTGGGTGGTCGAACTGTGGTCATGCGCTACAGTGCTCATAGCACTACAGTATTCATGGATGCTCAGTACTCGTAGCAGTTGCGTGGCCATAGCGCCCAAGTGGTCGTAGCGCTACAGTACTCATAGAGGTTAGTGGTCGTAGCGGGCTGTGTGGGCGTAGCGCACAAGTGGCCGTATAGAGTGGTCGAAAGGGGTTTTCGACCACTGGCCGGAAGGTGTTCCGAGAAAATAAATTCTATGGGATGGGGCCTCAAGAGAGGCCCCATGCATCTGCCGTCCATCAGGAGAGAGAGAGGGAGAGGGGAGGAGATCAAACAGTGGAGGGGAGGGGCCTCACCGTGAGGCCCTGTCCCATAGAATTTGTTTTCGTGTTCCGACCATCTGGTTGAAGGGGATTTCAACCACCTGGTTGGAAAGGATTTCGACCACCTGGTCGAAAGAGGTTTTCGACAAGGAGTGGTCATAGAGGGGATACGACTGGTTGTCATCGGAGGAGGTTCAACTTGTCGTAGTCGAAGGAGTTTCGACTACATGGTCATAGAAGACTCGACTGGTCGTAGTCGAAGAAGTTTCGACTATGTGGTCGTAGAAGATTCGGCTGATCGTAGTCGAAGAAGTTTCGACTACGTGGTCGTAAAAGATTCGGCTGAATTCGACTACTAAACAGTGGTCGAAACAAAGAAGGATTCAAATACTCTATAGTGTTCGAAAGATCTAGTGAAAGAATCGGAGGAAGAACCAGAGAAAAAAAATAAAAAAAGAACAGAGTAGCTCGAACGAGAAGGAGTATCTGGGCCACTAAGAACGTACCGGTATGGAGCTAAGGGGACAAGCTAGCCGGAGCTGGGCTGGCGACGGAGTGCTGAGACTATGAGTGAAGCTCTGCACGGCAGTGAGGGCCCGAGGGAAGAGAGTAGCCTTCACCCTCAGGACAGCTTCAGGGAAGAACTTGGGGTGCACCTCTCCGGTGAGGCTGATTTGATCCGTTGGGCTAACTTGGTCGGAAGGGAGAAAGAACGAGGTCGGCGGCGTTCCTGGGAGCAAAGAGTGGAGCTGATTGAGGGAAAATGACTCTTGGGTCATGAAAGATGCGCTGACCCATACAAGGGGGGAAAGTCTTACCGAGGGGATCAACAGCGGTGGCGGTGTTGCCGTGGCGCTCCCCGAGGCGAGCGCTCGACCCTTACTTGGAGCTCAAGCTTGCTTGAGGGAGGAAGAAGGTGGGGCTAGTACTGGAGTGGCGGAGAAGGCGATGAGGGGCTCAGGATTGCTATATATATATATATATATATGAATATATATATATATATATATATATATATATATATATATCAGTAGTGGGCAGCGATGCAGTCAGCACGCCCCAACAAGGAGGGATGGTTGGTGATTTGACAGGGTTGGAGACACAGCGCAGCAGAGTGGCGGTTCATAATGGCCGTGTGATAGCCCCCGCTAGCGCACACGCCTAGTCTCACTAGGCGCCCGCTTTCGCTCAAAGGGGATCTGGCCGCACCGAGTTTGCCCAACGGTTAGGTCGGAGGAACAGTAAGCCAGGGAAAATAATGGGCTAGGGGTCTTTAGAGTGGTTCCATAATATTGGTATTCCCATATCTTAGAATTCTCTAATCTTTGTGTCATTTATAGCGGCAAGAAAATATGATGCAATCCAAATAAGTCTTGAAAATGCATTCAAGGAGAACATTAGTTATCATACAAAAAGTTTTAAAAATTCCATATTTTTACATTTATGGATTTTTGGGCTGTTACAAACCCTACCCCCCCCCCTTAAGAAGAATCTCGACCCCGAGATTCAGGGTTCGAAGACTCCCAAATCGGCCATGCCTTCATATCTGTAGACACCACCAACTAGAGACTGGTCGTAGAAGAGCTTACGACCAGATGGCGGTCATAGTAAGGTTTACGGTCACCATAGACTGGTCATAATAAGACTTGCGACCATGGGTTAGTCGTGAAAAGGGCTTACGACCAGGAACTGGCTGTATAGGAACTTACGACTAGGTAGTGGTCGTAGACAAGCTACGAGGAGTGTAAGGATACTTCTATCTATAATAAGAGTTGTGGACAAACGAATAAGATGAGGTTTTATCATATTCTTATCAATTACAAAACAACTGGGGATACTCGGTTCTTAACAAGTCTTCACACTCCCACGTAGCTTCTCCCACTGTGTGGTTGCTCCATCTGACTTTACACAGGCGATATACACGGTTTTGCGTCTGTTTCTCCACTACTTCTAGGATTTCGACTGGGTGTTCGGCACATGCCAAATCCTTGCTACCTTTAGTGTCTTCTAATCGAACTTGCTCTTCAGGCCCTCAAAGACATTTCTTGAGTTATGACACATGAAACACATCATGTATGTAAGACAATTCCTCAGGCAGTTCTAGTTGGTAAGCTACTTTCCCCATCTTGGCGATGACCTGAAATGGCCCTATATACCTTGGTGCCAGCTTCCCTTTGACCTTGAATCTTCTGACTCCTCTGAGAGGAGAAACCTTCAGGTAGACAAAGTCTCCTATTTGGAACTCTAGCTGTCGACGACGACGGTCAGCATAGCTCTTCTGCCTTGATTGTGCTGCCTGTAGTCGGTCTCAAATGAGACGAACCTTGTCTTCGGCCTTCTTCAAGAAGTCTGGTCCAAAAAGATATCCCTCTCCTACTTCCGACCACAATAGTGGTGTTCGACACTGTCGGCTGTAGAGGGCTTCAAAAGGTGACATCTTCAGGCTAGATTGATAGCTATTGTTGTATGCGAATTCAGCATATGGTAGGCATTTCTCCCAGTCAGCAGCAAACTCTATAGCACAAGCCCGGAGCATGTCTTTAAGGACTTGGTTCACCCTTTCGGTCTGACCATCGGTCTGGGGGTGATATGCCATGCTGAAGGCTAGATAGGTGCCCAAGGCCTCATGAAGGCTATCCCAGAAATGGCAAGTGAATTACGAGCCCCTATCCGAGACGATTCACTTGGGCACCCCATGCAGACTGACTATCCGAGACATATACAACTCTGCTAGTTTGTCACCTTTGTAGGTGGTCTTAACCGGTATGAAATGAGCAGTCTTAGTCAACCTATCAACGATGACCCAGACTGAATCATACCCCGACCTGGTCTTTGGCAGACCAGTGATGAAATCCATACTGACTTCTTCCCATTTCCATTCGGGTACTCGTAGAGGTTCTCAGTTTACCTCATGTTTTTGGGGCAGCTTGCATGAACTTTTGGGAACCGAGCTATTCTTCAGCACGACATTCCACCCATAAATGGGAGGTCAAACAGAAAGGACCAACCAAATTCTAGAAGACATGTTACGAGCTTGTGTGCTATCCTATGGCACTGATTGGGAGAAATGTTTAGCTTTTGCTGAGTTCTCCTACAATAACAGCTTCCAGTCCAGTCTCCAGATGTCACCGTTTGAAACACTCTATGGGAGGAAGTGCAGAACACCACTGTTCTAGTCTGAAGTCAGTGAGAGACATATCTTTGGACCAGCCATCATGCAAGAAGCACAAGAGCAAGCTGACGCGATAAAGAGGAGCTTAAAAGAAGCGCAATCACGACAGAAGGGCTATGCTGATCATCACTATCGTGAGCTAACCTTCGAAGTAAATGATTATGTTTTATCTCAAGGTTTCACCATTACGAGGTATCTACCGTTTCCAAGTCCACGAAAAACTGGCCCCTCGGTATATCGGTCCATACAGAGTTGTCGCAAGGAAAGGCGAAGTGGCATACCAACTGGAGTTGCCACCACAACTATCAGATGTGCACAACGTCTTCCACATATCGCAACTTAAGAGATGCCTTCGTGTTCCAACCGAACTCACTCAGTTGGAGGACATTGACCTCCAACCAGATCTCTCCTATCGGGAGCACCCGATCTGAATCTTAGACGAAACCTTAAGGCATACTCGCAATCGCACCATCAAGATGCTAAGAGTTCAATGGAGCAATCATACTGATGATGAAGCCACATAGGAACAAGAAGATCGTATTAGAGCTAAATTCCCCTCTTTCTTTCCCTAGCCTACTGAATCTCGGGGACGAGATTCTTTGTAAGGGGGTAGGTCTGTAACATCCCGATAAAAGGGTTTGTATTTAAAATATATAAAAATGTGACCATTTTAAACTTTTTTGTTGCATCTATTGTTCATTCATTTCTGTTGGTTTTCAAATCAAGGTTTTTGTTGTTTTAAATTCCTAAAACCTCAGCCAGTTTTCTTTTAAACAAAAATCAGAAAAACTTTTAAACTCTTAAACCCTTCTCTCCTCCTTCTCTTGCTGATGGGTGGACCCCACCGTCAGGTATGTTGTTCCTCTAGCTGAGTCAGCCAAGCTGCGTTGTAGCCCAACCAGCTCGGCACAACCACTCTCTTCCTGTCCGTAGGGTTTGTCTTCCACCCCCGCTCGCATGCGCCAGCGCACCGTGCACGAGAGCTCTGCCCCGCCCGTGGTTTTCCCTCACCGCCCGGTTTTTCCACCTGCCACACCTACCTAGTCACCTCGCTATCAAGCCGTGCCCATCCCTGCCCTAGTCGCACCTCACTCCTGCCCGTACATCATCGAGAACCTCTGAGAGCTCCGCTGCCCTACCCAAGCTTTCCTCCTCAATCTCTGTCGCCTCTGTCTATAAATAGGACACCCAGAGCTTTGTCTCATCTTTTCCAAGCTAGTGCACTCAATCACTCCTCCTCTCCTCCACTAAACCGAGCTCTAGAGCTCAAGGAGCGCGAGCCCTAATTCGGCCGTGCGCCGCCGCCTTCGTCCCCAACGCCGTGAAGGGGTTTGTATCCCCCTTACCTCGTCATACCATGTTCTAGTGACCATTGTTGCTATCCCCTCACTCGTTTTCATACTCGATTCACAGGATCAGCTGAATTGAACCTTCTTCCTCACCTTCAGCTAGGAAAGCCGCCGCAATCCCCACCGGCAATTCGCTACGCTTGGGACCATTTCCTTGTACCTGAAGCATTGCTTGGACTCACTGAAGCTTCTCCGACCATTGGACCTCGAGCTCCTTCAGCCGAGCTTCTTCTCCACGCGTGACCGACCTCGCCACCTCGGCTCACCATCGACCCATCGACTCTGATCACTTCCGACCTCCTTCTCATTTCTGGTATACTTCTAGTAGCCCCTAGAAGCTCATACGTGCTTTAGTTTGGCAAGGGCGTAGCTCAATTGAGCTCCTGCTCTTTGCCGTACTCGCTTTTCTGCTCGTCACCGGTGCACCGTCGCGTGAGGCCACCTCTGGCCTCAACGTCGGTGCCAGCGGATGCGCAAGGGCACTCGTAGGGGGTTGGAGAGTGCCCAGGATGGAATCTCCATACCCTTGCGCATCCGCTGGCACCATGCAAGCAGACAATGTTGTTCATATAGAGCTCTGCGAGTTTGGCTTCATTGTAGGTGGTGCGAACTGGAATAAAGTGTGCCACCTTAGTGAGGCAGTCCACAATAACCCATATAGAATCATGTCCATTCCTGGTCCTTGGCAGTCCAGTTATGAAATCCATGCCAATTTCATCACACTTCCACTTTGGAACCTATAGAGGCCAAAACAATCTTGCTAGTCGCTGGTGCTCCACCTTGACACATTGGCATACATCGCATATGGCAACATGCGCAGCGATGTCGCGCTTCATACCAGGCCACCAGAACTGTTTTCGGAGGTCTTGATGCATCTTGGTGCTCCTGGGGTGAAGGGAGAGTGGTGAGCTATGATCTTCTCTGAGGATTAAGTCTTTAATATCAGAGTCATTTGAGACATATATCTGTTGTCCGCGCTTGACTACTCCATTCGGGTTTTCGGAGAATTCTGATTTACTGCCAGTCTGCAAGTCATGCTTGATTTCTGCAATAATTGGGTCCTCGAGTTGAGCAGTCTGAATCTGTGACTCGAGAGTAGGTTGCAGCATTAGAGTAGCAACATAACCTTCCTGAACCACTTCTAAGTTGAGCTTCTGGAACTCTTCGTGCAGTGCCAGTTGATTTGCTTCTATTGATGCGCTCAAGCAGTGAAGCTTCCGACTGAGGGCATCAGCTACAAGATTGGCTTTACCGGGGTGGTAATGAATGCCAAGGTCATAATCTTTGATCAGTTCAAGCCATCTTCGCTACCTTAGGTTCAGATCTGGCTGCGTGAAGAAATACTTCAGGCTTTTATGATCGGAGTAAATCTCACACCGATTACCGATGAGGTAATGCCTCCAGATTTTGAGAGCATGAACCACAGTTGCTAATTCTAAGTCGTATTTTGTTGGTATATAATTTTTTTTTGTCTTTGTTTTTGCTCAATCTCTCAAAGTACATGTGAGATTTTGAATCATGTGATGGAAATATGAATTATTAAGACTTTCAAGAGTAATTACAGTGACTAAGAATAAAAATTACATAAATAATTTACTGTAATGTATGTATAATGAAGTTGTAAATGAACTTTCAGAATGTTTTTTGTCTTTGTTTTTGCTCAACCTCTCAAAGTACATGTGAGATTTTGAATCATGTGATCGAAATATGAGTTATTAAGACTTTCAAGAATAATTACAGTGACAAAAACAAAAATTACATAAATAATTTATTGTAATTTATGTATAATGGAGTTGTAAATGAACTTTCAGAATATGACAGTTTTTTAAAAAAAAAAAAACAGACGAATTTTGCGTAGACAGACCAAAAAACAGGCACGGCTAGCGCTCAGACTACAGTCCGAGCACTAGCTCCGCACGCTCCGGTTGCAACATATTTTTTCACTAGTTGCAATATATCAAAAATCATATGCAACATTATCTAAAAAATCTCGGAATCAAAACAAACAAACATCAAGTACTTCTTCTCTCTGATGGGTGCCAACATATCAAAAAAAAGATATTAGGGAAGAACAGAAAGTATAATCCGAACATAAGAAAAAGTCTTGCAACATCACCGTACACAGTATGCAACATCACTGTTCAACGGGTCGCAACATATCAAATAACAGTATGCAATATTTTTTTCAACAGACCGCAATATCTCAAATAACAGTATGCAATATTTTTTAAATGGGTCGCAACATATCAAAAAATAGGTCACAACATTTTTTTTACTTGCTCTGATCTGAAGAAGAAGGCCAAAGTGAATAAGGTGAAGCCCACGATGAAGGACGATGACGACAAAGACACCACCACCTGCATCGACAGCAGCAACAGGGACTGGCGGTGGCTAGAGGAGATGCTGGGGTGTAGTTTATGAGATCAAAAGAAGAAGAAGAAACTTAAGGCGACACAATCAATGCAGATGCATGAACGCTAGCTAGCTAGAAAAGTGACAGGATAGAAGGAAGAAGAAAGAGATGTGTACGCAACTTAGTAAAAGGGATGAAGCCTGGCGGCACAAGAAAAAAAGATGTGCTGGGAGGATGAGGTTGTAGTGGAGGTAGGTAGAAAAAGAAGTGGAGGGGAGATATGCTGGAGGACACGCAAAGCGTTCGATGCAAGCAAAAGCATAAGACTAGGACACGTAGCATTTTCCAAAAAAAAAAGGATGTCTATGTACGTATTGTTGTACATAATGTTGTTTTAGCAAACAATCAAGATTTATTCTAGCATATTTGATAAACATTAAAGAATGATTCCAGCAATGTTTAAATGACCAAATTAGCATATACATATGAAATTTCTCCATGTCATTTAAAAGAAAAAAATATGCTCAACATATACATTATGAGAACAACCAAAATCAGCATAAAGCTTAGATAATTAGATTGTTCGACTACTCTCAGTTGGCTAATTGCATAAGACAAAGTCTTTGCAATCTCAGTCCTCAGTCAAAATCTCTTCACCAATCAAACTTGATAATTATAAAAACAGATCTTGAGCTCAACCTAAAGCTTTCCTACATAATATCAAATTTATCTCAAAGTAGCAAATTAAACTTTCAGTTCACATATTACCAAAAGACTAACAATATGCAATCTATTATAAAAATAGAACAACTGAGCAATGATTTCAAGATAATTCACAAGAATATTTCAACAATAAGTCTTATCCAGATTGAGAATAACTGTGTAATACCTCACAGAAAATCAACTAACTCATACAAGGATAACCTGAACTATGCAGAACTGACAACCAAAAGGAATAAAGCTATAGATTAAACCTGACAACAGAAAGCAAAAGCCTTAGCTCAAGATTGTTTCCAATTATCAAATTGATTTCAGATTTGACATTCATCATAGAGCTGATTAACAGAGCCCACAGAACCACTTTGCTATCTCTCAGTGCACAATCAAATACAGAATTTGAAGCCAATCCAGCACATAAGTATATAGCCAAAGTGATGCATAAATGAAATATAGAAATACTCACAGAGCCGAAGGCACTCAAAGCCAACGAGGTGAACCAGCAAGGCACGTCGATAGACGCTGTCCCAGAAAACCTAGCGCCCCACCGTGGTGTAGTGAAGGACGAGGTCAATAGAGATACAGTGCCGAACTCCACCCACGGGTCACACCAAGGGCAGAGATGAGGAAGCAGGAAAGATGCCGCACAAGAACACCAAGCAAATGCTCTGACCGAAGCACTCACCGAGCACCACCAAAAGGAATGCTCCCCTTCACTCCAGAATAATCGAATCGATCCAAACCACAACCAATCTAGGAACGCAAGACTCCCGAATCCTCTTCACTCTAGAATAAGGCGAATTTTGAAATATATCACTCCTCAGTTTGTGGTTTTGAAATATGTCATTCCTCAGTTTTTTCTTTGAAATATATCACTCCTCAGTAAAAAGAAGGTTGATATATTTCAAAGAAAAAATTGAGAAGTGACATATTTTAAAATCACAAACTGACGAGTGATATATTTCAAAATATACCCCAGAATAATCTTTCTTTTCCTCTGCAAAAACCAGCCAGGAGGCTCGCCCTTTGAAGAGGGAGACCTAGGGATCCAGCCCTGGCTGCTGTGAACCACCTCCGCGCATCGTGTGCGGCGGTTCGTGCCTCCCGGGTGTCGCTGCCTAGGGTCCCTCTTCCATCGCGAGAGCAAGAACCAGAAAAACCAAAACAGCCGAGAAGCCCAACCAACTCCAGGAGAGCAATCAAGAGTTAAGCACCAGCCGAAGGAAACGGCGGAAAGGCCAAGGAAAAAGGATCCACGCCTCCTCCACACAATCCCGATAGGTGGGCCCTACAAGCCTCCTTTTATTTATTTAATTATTTCCAGTTCATCAATTTTGGGAAATTCCCAAAAGGCCCACAATAGACAGCACGTACACTCCACTGAAAATAATTCATGTGTACATAGATCTTGAAGAGATCGAACAGGCAGCTAGCTTATTAATTCGAAGGCTGTAACGCACATAGTAATTAATCTACTCATAAGTGAGCGCATGTGATTCCCTTGGTTTTAATTAGGATTTGTTTCGCATTTTATTGGAGGATTATATTTATTACAGAATGGCTAGCTCCTCTAATAATTCAAATGCATGCGAATTAAGTGGATGATTAAGATTGCGATTTTATTTCCTGGCATTGATCAATGGGGAATGTTGTATTTTTTTAGAGCTATTTGGTAATTTCTTATTTTGAGAATGGAAGAAATAGAAAAGAAAAAGAAAATAGAGAAGCCCACTTGTCTTTGAGATGAGGGAAAGGATAAGGTTTGGAGATCTTATCTCCAACCAAACCGAGCGAGGCGTTCGGGCGCGCATGGCCTTCGGCCTTGCGGCGACGCGAGCAACTCGGGTGAGATGCACGCCGGCCATTGGTGGCGGCAGCGTATGGCCTCCTCCTCCTCTTCTTCAAAAGCCAACTCCTTTCTTCTTCTTTGTCAACCCCGGAACACAGTGAGCGATTCCCCCTTTTTGGTTTCTTCCTCTTTTGATTTGGCTTTGATTTGAGTGGTGGGAGCTACTGCGCGTCGCCGTGTTGGTCATGGCACCATCGGTAGTCAGGACCGGTTCCTCTTCCTCCTTGTGCACCCCGATTCCTCTCTTGCTCTCTCTTCTTTGTTGAGGTTGCGGTGAGGCTTTGGTCTTGCGCCGATTGGAGGTGAGTTCTGGCTAGCTCTGGCTTGATTGATTTGGGTGTGAATACCTCGGTTGAGTGGTGGTCTCTTGCTCTACGGGTGCATTCAGCCGGTGCATCTTCGATTGGTTCTTGTGCAGCATTCCCTGTACCTCGTCTTCGCACACTGGCATGTCCTAGTTTGTGAAGTTGGCATTGTATCTCCATCAACCTCATCTGGTATTCTTGGCACAACGGGGTAATTGATTTTCTGAGATAGCGCATTTCGTGTGCCTTGCTCGATTCTACTCGGTGGCTTAGAGTGCCATCCGCTTCGTAAGTTTTCTGGTTTTCCATTTTGCGCATCACTTTGCATATGTGTTGTACTAGTCAAAATCTAAAATTATGATTAATTGGTTTGATAGTAGTATTGGGAGATATTGCTTAGTGATACTGTGGGCTCGGTTTAAATGCTCAATGAGGATAATTGTCATATACTAAAATTGGATTGATAGCTATTTCAGATTTGAGCTCTAATTGTATTGCTTACTGCTGTCATTTCATCTCTAGCAATTCTGTTACTTTCGGTTGTGCTTAACTGAAATTGATCATCTTGTATTGTGATCATGCTTGTTCTTCTGTTAGCCAAAAGGCTTTAGTGCTGAACCTTGTGATCTCCTTTCACTGTGAGTTTATTAGTATTCTATTGGCTTATAGATTGAAGTGTTGAATTCTGTTATCATTTTGCATTGATGATCTTCTGTTGGCCGATAGCATAAGTTGTTGTCTTTTGTTTATGATATGAATTTTGAATATATTAGTAAAGCATTCTTTAGAGTTCAAAGTCTTATTTTTAGTTAACATATCTAATTTATGAAGAGTATAGACAATAGTGGCGAGGAGGCCAAGATTTTATCTTGTGCAGCCCGATATCTGAGAGCAATAAACAATCAAATTAAATCTGAGTATTATATTGATTTTATTTATTTCTAAGTTCTATCTTTTGAGCATATTATCATGTTTAATTGACATGAAGAAATTACATGTTTATATGTCATTTTTGTCATTTGTATACTGCTGAAAATATGCTTTAATTATGATTATTACTGCTGGAATTATATCTAAATATTTGCTAAAACCGTTAATTTTACAACAAGGACTACTACGGCCCTGATTAGTAGAGCTCATGCTCCCTAATTCTCAACCGGAGCAGTAGGAGTCGAGTCAAACGCACCGGCTCCTCCTTTTTTAGAATCAGGATTAACCCAGAATAGGAGTTGTATGACAATAGAAAATTAGGAGCGACCTTGGACCAACTCCCCGCATCAACATCTTGGTTACCAAAATACCCCTCAAGTTGAGGGTTATTTACCCACCTTTTGCCACTACGTGTAAAAACCCTTTTTTCCACTCATGTCACCCCTCTGGTCCCCACTCCCGTCGCCCCTCCATTCCCTACTCCCCTCCCTCCATTCCTCACTCTCGTCCTGAATTCGCATGGAACCCTAGCCGCCGCTCTCTCTCCTCGCCATCGACCGGAGCCTCGCCTGGAGCCCCTCCCACTCTAGAGCTCCTCGTGGTCGCGCTTGGAGCCCACCCAGAGCCCTCCTCGACGCAAGACGCTTCCGCCGCCGCCTCGGCCCTCGCTCGAACCCTAGCCGCCTGGAGCGTCTTGTCGCCGGCCTGAAGCCCCACCTAGAACTCTAGCCGCCGCCGGCAGAGCCCCGCCTAGACCCCTCCTCACCTTCGAGGTGATTGGATTATTCCCCTATTTGTTGCTCAAGGCTATGGTTGCTTGTGAATTTCTACAGATAGGTGACCTCCAACCAATCTCCGATGGATCATGATAGCGCAGTGAGTTATTTATATGTGTTACTCTGGTGAACTCGGCTATTATTTTCATGATCAGTAGCTGTCGTTCTGAAGAACTTCAGGATGTTGATGAAGTGTACACAATTGACATTACCATTGCATCATCTAGCTCAATGCATGGCATTTTAAGCATCATGTGGCTCTTGTGCTACATTCATTTACCTGTGCAGTCATGTGCTGAAACTTTAGTCAAAGTAATTTTTCATAACCGGAATGTTCCTTTTTGGGCAGGCTAAAAGAATTACAAAGCCCACCTTTATCTTTTACTGTGTTACCGACAGCCCAGTCATTACCAGGCCGATAATTACAAACGCCCCGTTCCTTCTCAGTCACTGATACGTGGGCCCCACGCACCCTTCCCCTTCTCACCGGCCCCTCTCCTTCTTGGAGACCAAGAAGGCCGCCTCCCCGGTCCTCACCAACAAAATTAGAGCACACGGGAAGGGAACCCAAGCACCCAAACCCTACTCACACTTCGCATCGCGTAGCGTACTCCCGTACCTCGAGAGGGGAAAGAAGCTTCGAGAATGTTCCGGAACCAGTATGACACCGACGTGACGACGTGGAGCCCGGCGGGGCGGCTCTTCCAGGTCGAGTACGCCATGGAGGCTGTCAAGCAGGGCTCCGCCTGCGTCGGCCTCCGCTCCCGCACACACGCCGTCCTCGCCGCCGCCAACAAGGCCGCCTCCGAGCTCTCCTCCCACCAGCGCAAGGTCTTCCGCGTCGCCGACCACGCCGGGGTCGCGCTCGCCGGCCTCACCGCCGACGGCCGCGTCCTCTCGCGCTTCCTCCGCTCCGAGTGCATCAACCACGCCTTCGTCTACGACGCGCCGCTCCCGGTCTCCAGGCTCGCGCTCCGCCTGGCCGACAAGGCGCAGGTCTTTCCCGATATCCATCTATCCACCCTCCCCCCCCCTCCCTTCGCGATCTCCGCTGTACGGCTGTTTCTGCTGCTGCTGGATTGCTCGATCTGCTTCTGTGCCTAGGGTTCGAGGTGGAGGGATCAGATCTGATGCGGGAGCAGGGGTTTCGTGCTTAGGGAGGTTATCTCGGTTAGGATTTTGGTTGGTGATAAGGGTTTTCATGGGCTGGGAGCCCGTACCAAGGGCCCAAATTAGGATTTTCATGCTTTGGCTAGTGGTACGGATCAGGATCCGGACTCCAATTTTGGGCTTATGTGCTACAATTTAGGCATGTAGAATTCTTGAAAATTAGATTTTTGATGGTTTTAGTGGTGGGTTACTTCTGTTGGGATGTATAATTTTCAGTGTTCCCCTAGGTGCTAGACGCTAGTCGGACAGCGACTGGCGCCTAGGCGCCATCTAGGTGCCGCCTAGGCGGCCGACTCAGGCAAATGCTTGGGGGAGCAGAGCAGGAGCGAGGGGGGAGCGATGGGGAAGAAGGTGGTGAGGGGAAAGAGGAGGCGGCGACGTGGGGGAGATGGAGGCGAGGAGGAAGGAGGTGGTCGCGTGACGCTTCATCTTGGGCTCTCGGCCGTCCGATCGAAATTACTCTCACGTAATCTGAGCCGTTCGATCGAGACCCCACCCCCTCCATATTGCAACACGTGTCCCCCAAACCCTACAAGACAACCTCCTCCCCGATGGATAAGTCTCGTGTTGGCTTTTGCCGCTTCAGGGACAAAAGATCCTTGGTGGCGGTTAGCATCTCTTTTGGACAGAGCATCTTGGACTAGCTTTAGGACTAGCTTTAGAGGACAGAGCATCTAGGACAGAGCATCTAGGACAGAGCATCTTAGACTAGCATATGCTTGGCATATGCTTGGTCGGGTAGCCCTATAAATATGTATCCCCAACCTCAGTTGGCATGGCATTGTGGAAGAGAAATATACAAGAAAAATTGCCCCATCTCCAAGTGTCATCCTCTCCATGAGAGTAAGGATCTTGCTATCACCAATAGTAAGAGTCCAAATGACTCAACAAGTGGTATCGAGCTTGTGTATCCGTAGCTGAGCATCTCCTCGCTTCATCTCCTCCCGCCGCAGCAGCTTCACCGGTAGCAAAGAAGAGACTCGGCCGCCCACGCCACTTTCTCCGAGAGCGGCAGCGGCTCGAAGCGACTCTCTCCACGCAACACCCCTAGTAGCGCCATGTCCGCAGAGCGCTCTCGGCGTTCCGTCGCCTCGCGCACGGCGTCACGACGGCCGAGCTTCGCTGGCGCAGCAAAGCATATGGAAGGGCGGCAGAGATTACGCGTGGCGCAGCGGCGCCGAGGCTGGTACATGCGAGCGGGCAAAGCACAGCATGGGCGAAGCGGAATGGCGCAGATGCAGCCGCGCCGCGGCGTCAGCGGTCAGAGGTCTGGTCGCATGGCGGCAGCAGCTGCCCATTCGCTGATGACGCGCCGACGACGACTTGAGCCGACGGAGAGGAAGCGTCGAAGCGGAAGCGCGATGGCGCCGCGCGACGCCCACGAAGCTTGGCGGCATCTCGACAGCGCGGTCGCGGCGGTGGCGCTCGAGAGCGCGCGCACGGCGGCGCGCTCCTGGAGGAGGCGCTCGGCGCGTGCGCGCCTGGAGAGAGGCTCGGCGCTGGCGCCCTGGAAGAGGCGCCGCGACAACGGCGGCAGACGGCCGATGAGAGCGCGGCCTTCACTGTGCGGCGTGCTCTCTCCTCGACCGCATGCCGTGGTTACCACGGGTTCGGTCGTTGTCGTGGACGCCACGGCGCGTGGGTGGCCTACTCACCAAGGCCAACTCACGCCGAGCGGCCGCGGTGATGAAGGCGCAGGCTCTGTGCACGGCACACGTGGGAGGCATCCGGACGGCGACGCCGACCACGACCAGATCGACGGCGCCGATGCCTCATCGCCGCAGCCCCGCCCGAGATGCGATTCGCTCTCCAACAAGCGATCGCTACGAGGCTTGGGACGCCATCGCCGCAACGCGACGGCAGCCGACCGCGCCGCAAGTCCACACCGCGAGCACTTCGCGACGGAGTGGAGAGACCGCCTTGCCAAAGCGGTGAGGGCGTTGATGACTTTGCTCTCGCCTCAACACTCTGCTGCGGAGGTTGGTAAAGTTCGGCGACGACACCTACACCGAGGCGGAGAGAGGCGAGAAGCTTTTTCAGCTGCGCCCCGAGAAGTACAAGCGGATGGCTTAGTCGATCCGGGTCTGCTGGACCTCCACGATGTCGTCGAGGAGGCGATAGGTCGCCTCAAGGTCGTCAACGATGATGAGCCCGCCTTCTCGTGACCCGCCACCATTGGCGGAAGCTCCTCACTCGGGAGGAGCGGTCGCCGGCAAGGTGACGAGGAAGAAGGAGCCTCTTCCACGATGCGTACGAGCGCGTGATAAGCGCGGCAAGCGCGCAAAGACGCCAGGGCATGGGCGCGAGGACGCGCTGAGGTGATGACCGTGTAGGCGCCAGCAGCGGGCGCTGGCGGCAAACAAGAGCCGACGAGGCGACTTTGCTACAATCGCGCAAGCCCGTCACTGGGCCAAGGATTGTCGACAACCACGACGCGGGCCAGCCCACGCCGCAGCGAGAGGAGAGAGCATCCGGCTCTGTTCATTGCTCAGCGAGCATCGAACTACCTCCACGCGACCGCGCGGCAGCTCCCTCCACCTTGACGAGCTAAAAGCACACGCCTCTTGGCGAAAAGTTCCGAAACAGAAGAAGACCGGCGGGCGGTGCTCGACACCGCGACACCCACCACATGACCGGCGGCGGGAGTTCTTCTCCGAGCGTGACTCAGGCGCTCGAGGCTCTGTCTGTTTGGGGACCCTCCGCGTTGAAATCAAGGACGAC
Source organism: Ampelocalamus luodianensis (assembly GCA_036346255.1). Taxonomy (NCBI): domain Eukaryota; kingdom Viridiplantae; phylum Streptophyta; class Magnoliopsida; order Poales; family Poaceae; genus Ampelocalamus; species Ampelocalamus luodianensis. The sequence continues at coordinate 40,517,730 of CM070634.1, read as the reverse complement.
GCCGCTCTAGGATCGGATGGCTCAGATTCTCTCAGGAGACACACAAGACTTAGGGAGATTGATGGATAAGTCTCTGTGTTGGCTTTGCCGCTCCTTCAAGGACAAAGATCCTTGGATGGCGGTTAGCATCTCTTTGGACGAGCACCTTGACTAGCTTTAGGACTAGCTTTAGAGGACAGAGCATCTAGGACAGAGCATCTTAGACTAGCATATGCTTGGTCAAGTTAGCCCTATAAATATGTATCCCCAACCCTCAAAGTTGGCATGGCATTGTGAAGAGAAATATACAAGAAAAATTGCCCCATCTCCAAGTGTCATCCTCTCCATGAGAGTAAGGATCTTGCTATCACCAATAGTAAGAGTCCAGCGACTAACACTCCCGAGTCCCAACCCTTCCCACGCATGCTGCCACCACCTCCTTCTTCCCCTTGCGCCCTCCACGCCTCGCTCCTCCTCGCCTCTCCGAGTCGGCCTCCTCGCGTCTCCCGCGCGCCTCCGCGCTCGCCGCGCCTCGAGCTCGCTCCCGGAGCCTCGCCCACCACCACGGCGGAGGTTGAATCGAGCGACGAGAGGCCAAATCGAAGCGGCGGAAGGTCGATTCGGTGTCGGCGAGGTCAGCCCGTGTCGGTGGGAGGTCGATTCGCACCGTTGAGCCGGACCACCCCTCTCTTTCTATTCCATCCCGCCTCCCGCCTGCAACGCCTAGCCGCCACCGCCTGCCCCTCGGCCCCGCCTTGCCCCCTCGGCCCCGCCTTGGGCCGGCGTTGATCGCCTAGGCTGGCCGAGCGCCTAGGGAGCCCGATTGGAGGCCGCGCGCGGTTTCCTGCGCCAGCCGCCAGGCGGCCGCCAGGGGAACACCGATAATTTTGCACCAATATGGAACTGTAGCAGTATCAGAGACTCAGAGTTTCCCTCTGACGAGTCCTCACCTTTTCTGAAAGGGCTAGAGCGTCTTGTCCGCGGCCAAGCCCCACCTAGAACTCTAGGCCGCCGCCTGGAGCCCCGCTAGACCCTCTCACCTTCGAGGTGATTGGATTATTGCTATTTGTTGCTCAAGGCTATGGTTGCTTGTGAATTTCTACAGATGTGACCTCCAACCAATCTCCGATGGATCATGATAGCGCAGTGAGTTATTTATATGTGTTACTCTGGTGAACTCGGCTATTATTTTCATGATCAGTAGCTGTCGTTCTGAAGAACTTCAGGATGTTGATGAAGTGTACACAATTGACATTACCATTGCATCATCTAGCTCAATGCATGGCATTTTAAGCATCATGTGGCTCTTGTGCTACATTCATTTACCTGTGCAGTCATGTGCTGAAACTTTAGTCAAAGTAATTTTTCATAACCGGAATGTTCCTTTTTGGGCAGGCTAAAAGAATTACAAAGCCCACCTTTATCTTTTACTGTGTTACCGACAGCCCAGTCATTACCAGGCCGACAATTACAAACGCCCCGTTCCTTCTCAGTCACTGATACGTGGGCCCCACGCACCCTTCCCCTTCTCACCGGCCCCTCTCCTTCTTGGAGACCAAGAAGGCCGCCTCCCCGGTCCTCACCAACAGAATTAGAGCACACGGGAAGGGAACCCAAGCACCCAAACCCTACTCACACTTCGCATCGCGTAGCGTACTCCCGTACCTCGAGAGGGGAAAGAAGCTTCGAGAATGTTCCGGAACCAGTATGACACCGACGTGACGACGTGGAGCCCGGCGGGGCGGCTCTTCCAGGTCGAGTACGCCATGGAGGCCGTCAAGCAGGGCTCCGCCTGCGTCGGCCTCCGCTCCCGCACACACGCCGTCCTCGCCGCCGCCAACAAGGCCGCCTCCGAGCTCTCCTCCCACCAGCGCAAGGTCTTCCGCGTCGCCGACCACGCCGGGGTCGCGCTCGCCGGCCTCACCGCCGACGGCCGCGTCCTCTCGCGCTTCCTCCGCTCCGAGTGCATCAACCACGCCTTCGTCTACGACGCGCCGCTCCCGGTCTCAGGCTCGCGCTCCGCCTGGCCGACAAGGCGCAGGTCTTTCCCGATATCCATCTACCCACCCCCTCCCTTCGCGATCTCCGCTGTACGGCTGTTTCTGCTGCTGCTGGATTGCTCGATCTGCTTCTGTGCCTAGGGTTCGAGGTGGAGGGATCAGATCTGATGCGGGAGCAGGGTTTCGTGCTTAGGGAGGTTATCTCGGTTAGGATTTTGGTTGGTGATAAGGGTTTTCATGGGCTGGGAGCCCGTACCAAGGGCCCAAATTAGGATTTTCATGCTTTGGCTAGTGGTACGGATCAGGATCCGGACTCCAATTTTGGGCTTATGTGCTACAATTTAGGCATGTAGAATTCTTGAAAATTAGATTTTTGATGGTTTTAGTGGTGGGTTACTTCTGTTGGGATGTATAATTTTCAGTGTTCCCCTAGGTGCTAGACGCTAGTCGGACAGCGACTGGCGCCTAGGCGCCCGAGTCCCAACCCTTCCCACGCATGCTGCCACCACCTCCTTCTTCCCCTTGCCCCCTCCACGCCTCGCTCCCCCCTCGCCTCCGCCTGAGTCGGCCTCCTCCCTCGTCTCCCCGCCGCGCCCCCTCCGCGCCTCGCTCCCCCCTCGCCTCCGAGCCTCGCTCCCTCGGAGCCTCGCTTCCACCACCGGCAGCGGAGGTTGAATCGAGCGACGGAGAGGCCAAATCGAGCGGCGGGAAGGTCGATTCGGTGTCGGCGAGGTCAATTCGGTGTCGGTGGGAGGTCGATTCGGCACCGTTGAGTCGGACCACCCCCTCCTCTCTTTCTATTCCATCCCGCCTCCCCCGCCTCGCAACGCCTAGCCGCCACCTCGCCTTGCCCCCCTCGGCCCCGCCTTGGGCCGGCGTTGATCGCCTAGGCTGGCCGAGCGCCTAGGGGCCCGATTGAGGCCGAGGCGCGGCGGTTTCCCTGCGCCCAGCGCCTAGGCGGCCGCCTAGGGGAACACTGATAATTTTGCACCAATATGGAACTGTAGCAGTATCAGAGACTCAGAGTTTCCCTCTGACGAGTCCTCACCTTTTTCTGAAAGGCACATTCTAGGTTTGGAGTTTTCCCCCATCTTTGCCTGATGCTTAACATGCTGCTGTGAATTTCACTTGCGGAAGTTATTTAAATACGGACTTTTGTGTATTCAGGTTTAATGAGTTCTTTTATCTATCTGTAGGCATCAACTATAGTTTTTAAGTGTATAGTGTTAGACTTTGCAACTGAGATTTATTGAATTTGCTTCATTGCATTGGAGTTACTGGTCCACTTGTGAATAGGGATCATGTAGGTAGGCTGAGAAGAAATTTGATATGCGTGTTCTGATAAGATATTATTGAATACCAACTGGACTAAATTTCTCTTGGCTACCTTTTGTGTTATTCTTTCTGATTATGCTATGCTGATCCAGTGTAGTCTGGAGTCAGCAAAGTTGAGTTCACATAAACACAAAAGTTGAGTTATCTTGCAGCAGACATACATAGTTTCATAATTCAATAAAGAAAAATCACAAAATAAACTAGATATGGTTACCGAAAGATGATTCGGAAAGTAAGAATGTATTGTTTAGACCTTGTGCCCTTTAGAGCTCATCTGGTAGGTTGTTGAGTGGGTTATTTCTGGTTGACATTTTTTTGTCTTGTGGTTGTGTTCTCCATTGTCGCTACTTAGCTAGAAGCTTGTCTGGTAAATTGAAAAGTCGGATTTTGTTGAGGTTATTATTTACAATTTGAGTTATGTATTTCATGCTGCTCGTCATTCCTAAATCCTTAATTATGTGTGGCATGGCTTAACAAAAGGTTTTGCTGTACTACATATGTGATATATGTGTAATGATGCCATCAATGTCTTTGCCATAGCATTTTTTAGGAACAAACCCTGATTTTTATCTCATAATTGGCTATTTGGTATCCATGTATCACCATGTTTCATTTTATTTTTCATATGTCCGCTTGCCTTTTCTTTTAGTGTCCCATAGTGACCGTATGTACAAATAATAAGCTACACTGATTTTTATGACAAGTTTATCTTGCTTATATTTCCCTGTTGCATATGGCCACGCTTATAGTTCATTGTCCATCAGTACAAAACAATGTGTGGTTGTGTCATGTATGGTTTTTAATACAAAAATCAAGCCATATTGAGGGAACTGCTTATTAGATTTAGTATCATCTGTGACTAGGAAATCTGCATTCCATAATGATCTCATTGCTTTTTAAGAAATTGTTTCAGCTTATAAACAATCTCCAAAGGGATTTCGACTTGTTAGAGACTAAAGTTTTGCCAGAACCTAGCTGTGAAGGGTGATTTCTTGCCTGGTTTTTGCTACCTGGAATCTAGACGAGCAACTAGCAATTTCATTCTTGTGTTTTCTTTGAAGAAATACTTCTGCTTTCATGTTCCTATTGCTTCCGTACGATGTTGAATTAACACTAATGCTTAGTACATCAACATAGCATTGATGTGGAGTTGGGTACTAGTGCTTAAGACATCTCTTTTTGACTGCTGGAAGGTAAAGTTGTCCCCAGTAACATATCCACACTTCGTAACAAACTATTAATGTCAATCCATTAATTGAGCTATTGCTTGTGCCTTGTGCTATTCTGCGTCCTCCATCTTGATTGTGATCGTACTTTAGACACATTTTGATTTTGAGAGCATGGTGTTTGCGTATCTATTGCTGGTGCTATTGTGCATCCTCCACTTCATTCATAGTTGAGCAGACATATCTTGGTTTCCAGAGCATGGTGTGTGCTTCTGTTTTGGGGAGCAGCTCATCAGATGAGCTGCAACTGTTTTTCTCAGCGTCATGCCTCTGCAGTTAATTTGGTTTTTTATTCTACTATTGTAGGCGTACTAAAATAGTTACTTTCAACCTAGCATCTTGGTTACTTTATAGTTGAACTTGCTAATTCAACTTGTATGGAAGGACATTGTTCTCTAAAGATCCATGTGTTTTCATACACTATGTTTCCTCCATTTTGAGGTGGTTTGTATTTACTCTCTTTTTTTTCATTAAATGTTGTTGCAGGTTTGCACACAGCGTTCATGGAAGAGGCCTTATGGTGTTGGCCTCCTTGTTGCTGGTCTGGATGAGTCTGGAGCTCATCTCTACTATAACTGCCCTAGTGGGAACTACTTTGAGTACCAGGCATTTGCTATAGGCTCTCGCTCTCAAGCTGCAAAGACCTTCCTTGAGCGCAGATTTGAGGGCTACAATGACTACACCCCAGACCAGCTGATCAAAGATGCCCTCTCCGCCATAAAGGAAACTCTGCAAGGTGAGAAACTGACCAGCTCCAACTGCACCGTTGCTATTGTTGGCAGAAAGGACGATGGCACTGTCGAGCCATTCGAGATGATTGACGCGAAGAGAATCCAAGAAATAATCGACTCCATGGAAGCCGCCGAAGAGGCGCCAGCGGAGTCGAGCTCGATGCAGGAGGACAAGGGCACGGACGCCGCGCCGATGGACATCTAGGCCTCGAATACATGTTATCTCCCCCCTTACACTGCATTCTGAGTTTCCAAAAGACTAAATACTGTTTTAGAAAGCTGTGACTCGTGTGTACTCTTGCATCTGTGCTACTACAACTTTCCAACATTGCTTGTGTTTGGACCGATTATTATTTATCATGCGATGCAAACAGAATCTTTTGGTTCCGGGGACTAGGTTACGTTTGCATGAGACCCCTCGTTTTTTTTTTCAGAATTCGACTGAGGTCCCGTTGGTGAGAGCCGTTCAATCTTGTTAAGTTGATGCACAATGCGACTCTAGCTCAAAAGTTTTGCGGAAGGACAGAGCATCCTAGCTTGATTGGAACCAAGCATCGACCACACCTTGCGAAGTACTAGTAAGCGTTACAAAGCTGGACAGAACAGAGGAGAAACACCCCAAAATTAGCCTGCAAAGTAAAAAAAAATGTAACGCCGACCTGACGTCGAAGGCATAGATGAACCTCAGCTGGCCTGGAGAGTGAGTTTGTCTTTGCAACGACCTGTCTACCTTAATTTCTTGGAAATTCGGTCAGATAAATCGATTCAGTCGCCACTAGATCTCTCTTTGCCTTCTCCGCGGGTTGTATATAACCGCGCGAGATCAAGCTGCGTACGTATCTACCAAACGAACCACGAACTTTTTATTGTCAATCGGCAATGTCGACTACACTGCCCACTCTTCTCCCCACCCACTTAGTCGCAAGGATCTCTTCCGTTCTTTGTGAGCGCAGGCTTCACGTTCTTCGTGGCCATACCACCCGATCGGCCGATCCCAGCCCAGCGGCACCCGCACCTATCGACGGCGACAGCCGTGCCTACGCCCACCGGCCGTGCACGCGCCCTCCACCCGAGCAACAACTTCTAGCGCACAGCAAAGATATTCCATCCCTTCCGCCTACCAACACCACGGATTCTCAAAGGTTCGTCAACATCTATGAAATCTTTTTTTTTTCTTTTTTTTTTTTGCAGGTTGCATCTGCTTCACCTTTTTTTTATGCTTCCTCTATTAGTCGCTGGACTCTTACTATTGGTAATAGCAAGATCCTTACTCTCATGGAGAGGATAACACTTGGAGATGGGGCAATTTTTCTTGTATATTTCTCTTCACAATGCCATGCCAACCATAGGGTTGGGGATACATATTTATAGGGCTAACCAGCCAAGCATATGTCAAGCATATGCTAGTCTAAGATGCTTTCTGTCTAGATCGCTGTGTCCAGATGCTCTGTCCTAGATGCTCTGTCTCTAAAAGCTAGTTCTAAAGCTAGTCCAAGATGCTCGTCAAAAGAGATTCTAACCGCCGACCAAGGATGTTGTCCTTGAAGGGCGGCAAAAGCCAACACGAGACTTATCCATCAATCTCCCCTAAGTCTTGTGTGTCTCCTGGAAGAATCGAACCATCCCGATCCTAGAGCGGGCGTCGTCTGATTTCAACGCCGAGGCGCCCCAAACTTGATGAGCCTCGAACGCTCGAGTCACGCTCGGAGAAGAACTCCGCCGCCGGTCATGTGGTGGGTGTTGCCGTGTCGAGGCACCACCCGTCGGTCTTGCCGTTGCGGAACTTTCGCCGAAGAGGCGTGTGCTTTTGGCTCGTCAAGGTGGAGGAGAGCCGCCGCGTCGGGTGCCGAGGTAGTTCGATGCTCGCTGAGCAATGAGCGAGCCGATGCTCCTCCTCCTCCGCTGCGCGGCGTGGGCTGGCCGTCGTGGTCGCCGACAATCCTTGGCCCGGTGACTGTGCTTGCCGCAGCTTGTAGCAAGAGTCGTCTCGCGCGGCTCTTGTTTGCCGCCGCGCCGCTCGGGCGCCCACGTCATCACCTCAAGACGCCCTCGCGCCCATGCACGGCGTCTTTGCGCTGCTTGCCGCGCTTATCACGCATGCGGTGCACCGCCGTGGAAGAAGGTTCCCTTCTTCCTGTCACCTGGCCGGCACCTCCTCCCGAGTGAGGAGGAGCTTCCGCCAATGGTGACAGTCCCGAGAGAGGCGTGGCTCATCATCATTGACGACCTTGAGGCGACCTATCGCCTCGATCGGACATCGTGGAGGTCAGCAGACCGGATCGACCGAGCCATCTGTTTGTACTTCTCGGGACGCAGGCGAAAGAGCTTCTCGGCGCTCTCTCTCCTCGTAGGTGTTGTCGCCGAACTTTACCAACCCGCAGCAGAGTGTTGAGACGGAGAGCAAAGTCATCAACGTCCTCACACCGCTTGAAGGCGAGTCTCCCACTGCGCGCGGCGCTGCGGTGTGGACTTGCGGGCGCGCGCCGCCTGCGCGCGCCGCGGCGATGGCGTCCCAAGCCTCCTTGGCGATCTGCTGGAGAGCGCGAAGCGCATCTCGGGCGGATCGGCGATGAGGCATCCAGCGCCGTCGATCCTCGTCGTAGTCGACGCCGCCGCACGGACGCGCCCCACATGTCGCGCACGAGCCTCACCTTCATCACGCGCCCACTCGACGTAGTTGGCCTTGGTGAGGGTAGGCCACCCACCACCGGGCCGGCCCCCGACAACACCGAACCCGTGGTAACCACGATGCCGTCCGGAGAGAGCCACGCTCGTGAAGGCCGCGCTCTCTATCGACCGTCTCGCCGTTGTCGCGCGCGCTTCTTCGGGCGCCACCGCCAGCGCGCCTCCTCCAGAGCGCCACCGCCGCGCGCCTCCCAGAGCGCCACGCCGCCGCGCCTCCTCGAGAGCGCCATCGCGACCGCCGTTCGATTGCCGCTTCGTGGCGTGGCGCAGCTGCCCATCGCGCGCTCGCCGCGCCGCCTCCTCTCCGGCTCAAGGTCCGCGTCGCTCATCGCCGCGAGAGATGGAGCCGCTGCTTGCCGCCGCAGACCTTGACCTGCTGCGCGGCGCCGCGACCGCCGCTGCCGCCGCTCCACTCTCCGCTCGCCCACCCCGCTGCCGGCCGCCTTTGCGCCGGCCTCAGCGTCTTGCGCCGCTGCGCGGCTCGCGCCTTCGTTGCCGCATTGTGCATCCTCCACTTCATTCATAGTTGAGCAGACATATCTTGGTTTCCAGAGCATGGTGTGTGCTTCTGTTTTGGGGAGCAGCTCATCAGATGAGCTGCAACTGTTTTCTCAGCGTCATGCCTCTGCAGTTAATTTGGTTTTTTATTCTACTATTGTAGGCGTACTAAAATAGTTACTTTCAACCTAGCATCTTTGTTACTTTATAGTTGAACTTGCTAATTCAACTTGTATGGAAGGACATTGTTCTCTAAAGATCCATGTGTTTTCATACACATGTTTCCTCCATTTTGAGGTGGTTTGTATTTACTCTCTTTTTTTTCATTAAATGTTGTTGCAGGTTTGCACACAGCGTTCATGGAAGAGGCCTTATGGTGTTGGCCTCCTTGTTGCTGGTCTGGATGAGTCTGGAGCTCATCTCTACTATAACTGCCCTAGTGGGAACTACTTTGAGTACCAGGCATTTGCTATAGGCTCTCGCTCTCAAGCTGCAAAGACCTTCCTTGAGCGCAGATTTGAGGGCTACAATGACTACACCCCAGACCAGCTGATCAAAGATGCCCTCTCCGCCATAAAGGAAACTCTGCAAGGTGAGAAACTGACCAGCTCCAACTGCACCGTTGCTATTGTTGGCAGAAAGGACGATGGCACTGTCGAGCCATTCGAGATGATTGACGCGAAGAGAATCCAAGAAATAATCGACTCCATGGAAGCCGCCGAAGAGGCGCCAGCGGAGTCGAGCTCGATGCAGGAGGACAAGGGCACGGACGCCGCGCCGATGGACATCTAGGCCTCGAATACATGTTATCTCCCCCCCTTACACTGCATTCTGAGTTTCCAAAAGACTAAATACTGTTTTAGAAAGCTGTGACTCGTGTGTACTCTTGCATCTGTGCTACTACAACTTTCCAACATTGCTTGTGTTTGGACCGATTATTATTTATCATGCGATGCAAACAGAATCTTTTGGTTCCGGGGACTAGGTTACGTTTGCATGAGACCCCTCGTTTTTTTTCAGAATTCGACTGAGGTCCCGTTGGTGAGAGCCGTTCAATATTGTTAAGTTGATGCACAATGCGACTCTAGCTCAAAAGTTTTGCGGAAGGACAGAGCATCCTAGCTTGATTGGAACCAAGCATCGACCACACCTTGCGAAGTACTAGTAAGCGTTACAAAGCTGGACAGAACAGAGGAGAAACACCCCAAAATTAGCCTGCAAAGTAAAAAAAATGTAACGCCGACCTGACGTCGAAGGCATAGATGAACTCCAGCTGGCCTGGAGAGTGAGTTTGTCTTTGCAACGACCTGTCTACCTTAATTTCTTGGAAATTCGGTCAGATAAATCGATTCAGTCGCCACTAGATCTCTCTTTGCCTTCTCCGCGGGTTGTATATAACCGCGCGAGATCAAGCTGCGTACGTATCTACCAAACGAACCACGAACTTTTTATTGTCAATCGGCAATGTCGACTACACTGCCCACTCTTCTCCCCACCCACTTAGTCGCAAGGATCTCTTCCGTTCTTTGTGAGCGCAGGCTTCACGTTCTTCGTGGCCATACCACCCGATCGGCCGATCCCAGCCGAGCGGCACCCGCACCTATCGACGGCGACAGCCGTGCCTACGCCCACCGGCCGTGCACGCGCCCTCCACCCGAGCAACAACTTCTAGCGCACAGCAAAGATATTCCAATGGAGAGGATGACACTGGAGATGGGGCAATTTCCCTTCCGCCTACCATGCCACCAACGGATACATCTTTATAGGCTAACCGTCAACATATGCTAGTCTGAAGATGCTTCCTAGATTCTGTCCTAGATCTTGTGTCCTAGATGCTTTCCTAGATGCTAAAGCTAGTTCTAAAGCTAGTCAAGATGCTCTGTCAAAGAGATGCTTTTTTCCTTGAATGCTTCCTCTCGAGACTTATCCATCACGGTAATGACAGTCCAATTATTCAGAACTCCATAGGATGGAATACCAGGTGTACTTTTCTTCTTCCTCTACTTCTTCTTTTATGAGAAAACTAAGTTGCAATTTGCCCAAAATGACTTATGAATCTTGTGAATACATATCTTTAATTCTCATTTGCTTCATTTGATATCTTTAGAGAGAAATTGTCAATATTATGCAAGTTTAGCTTTTTGAAAGAGCCTCTTTAGTCAAAAAGTCAAATCTTGTTTAAAATGTTAAAATTTGTGAAAAACTATATAAAAGTACTTCAATGTGTATTTTAAATATTTTTCAATGTTTTTGAAGTAAAAATTCATATTTTAAAAACAAAATAGCAAATTTGGCCTCAAAAGAATCTTGCATGATTTTGTTTTTCAATTAAATGACATATTTTCATAAATCAAAATTTATTGAGTTTTTGAAAAGGTTGTCTATACCAAACTCGAAGGGTTGGTCATTTCAAATATTTCTCTAATTCAAAGTTTTTACAAAAGACCAATCGTTGAAAAGTTATATTCATTTGAAGTTCATCGAAAAACTAGTTTTAACTTAAAATAGTCTATTCTTCCATATAGTGAGTTTCTCTATTTGAGTTGGATTTCTTTGTGTATCTTGGCTTAAAATAGTATTTCTAACTCATACAAAGCCAAAAAAGTGAAATCTGAAAGAAATTCAAATTGGTTTGTATTTTGAACCTTTAATGCAAAATCATTCTCTTTTCTTGCCTACAAAGCGCTTTTTGTTATATCTTTTGAAAGAAAAATCCTTTTCAAAAAATATTTTTGGAAAACATTTGAAATAGTCCAAAGTTAAACTATAAAAATTTTCAAAGTATTTGGACTTCATTTGAAAAGGTTTTGCCTTTTTCTTCTCTTTAACAAAAATCTTACCTACAAAGCTCATTTTGACATATCTTTTGAATGGAGGCTCCTTTTTTAACATTCTTATTGGAAAAGTTTCCTAGGAGTCCAAAGATTGTTTATACAAAATTTGAAAGTATTCCGACTTGATTTGAAAAGGTTTTGACTTTTTCTCACTTTAATCAACATGCTGAAAATTAAAACTTTTGAATTATTTTGAGCTGATTTGTGATTTTTGTATCTCCCAATGGGTTCATAATTTGAGGATGTTATACTGATGAATTTTTATCCTTTATAGTTGATCTTCTATGACAAATTTTGCTAGATTTAATGGAGCTCTTTTAACTAGTCTTTCAGCTGTCTTTTGAAGCTTAAATGGAATGTCAAAACCTGAAAATCCTGAAATTTTCAGTTTTCTGAAACTTTATGATTTTTATATCTTCAAAATGGTTGACATTTGGTTGAGCCTCCTAAAATGAAACTTGAGTTTATTTGGAAGGACTAGCTCCATGATTTATTTCATATTTTTCTGAGCTTGTTTCCACATATTTTAAGTTTTGGCTATATCTTTTGTGCTCTTTTTGCAAATTGAAAAAATACTTTGAGGAGATTTCAAGAGTGAGCTTCTTTGAATGTGTTTCAAATGTTATTTTATTTGGTTAAATCAAAATATGATCTTATTTCAAGTTGTTTTGCTCTTTTTGGCCATAAAGGGGGAGTTTGTGACTTTTATTGTTTCCTTCAAAAATTTTGAAACCAAATGCCCAAAATTGGTCATATGTATCTATTTCATACTCTTTATGACCAAAATAAAATGAATTATATTGCCAATCTCATGGTTTTACAAAGACTCTCTTTTGGCTTAGATTTATTTTGAATTTTTGGTGATTAATGACAAAAGGGGGAGAATTTGTGTGAGCTACATTTGGATATTTGATATATTCTCTTATGAGTGATTTCACATTTTCATGCATGTCTCATTCATATGCTTAAGAATACATTATGTGCATAAGTCTTAAATTGGTTAATAACATGCATGGATACAGTTAAATAGCTTAAATTCTTATCTTATGTTGATTTATATCCAAATGTTGCTATTGATAAAGAATTTGTCATCAATCACCAAAAACGGGGAGATTGAAGAATCTAGACCCGCCATTATGAGTTAGTGGAGTATTTTGGTGATTAATGACAAATCTATATGTGAGACTAATACCTTTATTGATATACATATTGTGTAGTCATATTTGGATAAAAAGGTAAAAATCAAAGAGGTATGCATTCGACATCATATTCCTATAACTTATTGCATTCCTCGGATTCAAAATATAGGATGAACTCCACCAAAAGTACAACTTGAATATATGCATATGTTCTTCTTACACATTCGTGTATGCATCCATTTAGGGGGAGTTCACTCTACATTTTTGTAGTTTTATTAGTATTGATTCATATTTCTTTATCCACACATATTAAGGATCTTTACTTTAAAACATATCTTTTTAAGTATATACAACTTGTGTAGTTTTTATATACTAATACAAATATATATTCAATTATCTGCAAATTGAGGTGGTTATCATCAATTACCAAAGAGGGAAAGATTGAAGTATCTTGACCCACCATTATAAGTTAATGGTATGTTATGGTAATTAATGACAATCACATTATGAAACTAACATTTTCATGAGTTAGATGAATATGTTATGTTCTATGAAGTTAGAGACTTTGGATGGCATCATGAGTTGATCATCATCATGTCAAGGTTCAAGAAGAGGATGCATCATGTGTTAATGCATATCAAGATCTCGAAGAGGAGATGATCATGAGTTGATCATCAAGTCAAAAGAAGACACATCATGTGTTGATGCACATCAAGATCCCGAAGAGAAGATGATCATGAGTTGATCATCAAATCAAGAAAAGATACATCATGTGTTGATGGAGGTCAAGTGAAGGATGTATCATGGGTTGATGCATATCAAAACAATGATTCGGACTTGAAGTAAAGATGTGCGTCATCAAGCTTCAAGATGCTCAAGGCAAAGATATGACTAGCTAGTACTAAGGATGTATTCCTAATCTTTTACCGGTCTTGGTGTTTGGTTGGAAGACAGGATTTCTAGTATAGGTTACCGTACTATTAAGAGGGGTCTTGTCTAGTAGCTTGAGTCTCATCATACGTTAATAACTCAATCTTGCTTGCTCTAGCTCACCGTGGCATGATGCTATTATTTGCGAATGTGTTTTGCAAATAGTTGAGGCTCATGCGTCGAATACTTGTAGCATGTGACTATACTTTACAAATATGTTTTACAAATGGTTGAAGTCCATGTACCTACTCCTTGTGGTATGATCTGAGTTTGCAAATATGTTTTGCAAATTGTTGGGATTCATGCATGTTACCTTGATATGGTCTAAAATTGCTTGTTGCTATTTCCTTGGACTTAGATCATGGTTGTGATTCTCTGAAGTTCTTGTGCTTTTTGCATTGATCTAATGTGTTTGAGATCATGGTGGGTTGTGTAGCCCTCTGAATAAGCTTTCAATAGAGTACAAGATCACTCAATTCCGACATTGGAGTCAAAGTTATGACCGTTTTTCCGAGTGTCGCCTCTGCTGAAATCTAGGGCCAGACTAACCGCAATTGAAATCCTGGACTAACCACCCATATGCCTGCGGACTGACCGCCCTTATAAGGCCTGTCAACTTTTTCCAGATGGTGTGTTTTTTTTTGTTTTTCTTCCACCCGGAAGGCCCGGACTGATCGGGGGTCCGGTCAGACCGGACCCTGTGAGGGCGGACTAACCGTGAATTGTGTGTAATGGCTATTTTTATAGCTGTTGCATCAGAGTTCTGACCGACCGGACTGTTCTCGCGACCGTGGGTTCCCGATTTTCGAGATTCTCCTCCAACGGCTAGTTTTTGTGTGTAGGCTATAAATACTCACCTTGGCCGGTTGGAGGGCAACTCTTGGCATCCTATTTCATTCTCTTAAGCTAGTATGAGCTTCTCCTCTCAATTGTGCATGTGTTGCACCTTGTGAGCAAAGGGAGAGAGTCTAGTTGCATGTGTTGCAACTAGAATTGAATTTAGCGTCCAATTGTGCATGTGTTGCACATGGTGAGAGTCAAGCGAGAGGCTTCGACTTATTATTCTTGGTGTTTGTCGACATTTAGACGACGTGGAGGTGTCGTGATCCAGTGATCTTCTCAAGAAGCTTGTGAGAAGGCCCGGCGTGTTGTGAGTGGTTTGGTGCTCGCCATCTCCGGCGTAAAGGAAGAGCAACCCCGAGTGGATCGAGGTGTTGGTTCGATTTATGAACCGGTCCAAGTGGTTGGACTTACCTCGGATGTGTTGGCTCAAGTTGTGGAGCCGATCCAACGTGGTTGGGCTTACCTCGATGTGGATTAGAGGAGACGGACAAGTCTCCGAACACCATGGTAAAACATCATTGTGTCATTGTGGTTTGCTTTCTTGTGCTTTACTCTATTGCAATTTACATTCCTAGAATTAAATTGTTTACCTATCTTTGTATGATTGCTATCATTATCAATAGTCTTGTTGGTGCACTTAGTAAAGACTAATTGATTTAGGTTTTAATTGTGCAAAACTATATTGTTTTACGCTTCTGCATCAGAAATCGGTTTTAGCCAAAGAAGTTTTTAAAACCACCTATTCACCCCCCCAGTCGGCCTCCTCGATCTTACAGTACTATCCAGTGCATTATATTGTCTCCAGACGTTCATGCCACTGTCTAAATAGTTCAGGGTCTTTAACCTGGATGCTCATTGCAACGAATTCTTCATCGTGTTTAATAAATGTGTAGGACAATCTGGAGGAGAACGTAGGGAGTTTCTCTACTACTTCTTTCCGATATCCCTCTTTCTTAGTGATGAGAATGTACTCGAAACCATTCTCTTCCTCTGTTTCCACGTGGAACCATTATTTTGGATATCTTTGAAACATAGTAGAGTTCTAATTGAGTCCGAAACAATAATGCATTCTCAATTATTATTTTTGTTCTCATTGGTAAGACTATCGTGGCCCTTCTATTGCCCGCAATATTACCATAATTGTTAGCTATGATCGTAATATTGTTAGTCTTAGAATAGAAGGTCTTGAAATACTTCATACCTCTTAGGATTGAATTTGTGGTAAGGAGATAAATAATTTGCATGAATTAAAAACATTGCATACACACATGCACACATAAGATACACAAATGAATTGAAAATGCTTTATTTATTTCATGAACTAAAGATTACAAGAAGTTATTTTAATTCCTAATAATAATATTGCTGACTAATTTAGGATTGACAAAATTTGGTGTTCAATTTAGTAACACCATCCTAAACACACCATAAATTGACTTCTAAATTTAAGGAGATAATGGAGATTTAGGGTTCTCCTCATCCTTCTGTGGCAATGGCTCATTTGCCTTAGCTCCCAACTTGGGTAGCCTTCTTATGACTCTCTCTGATTCCTACTATCGCTAGCTTCACTTGTTGAGGTGTCATCTGGAGAACGTCTGACGATCCTCATACTATCCCAGTTGTTACCACTTCTTCCCCTCCTCTTGAACCTCTATATGTTGGTCCCACCAAATCCCCCAGAGCTAGAATCGGGTCTAGAGGGTGTTCTAAGACGTAGTGCACCAATGCGCTCTATATCCCATAGAGCATTAATCAGTTGGTAATGATCTTTGAAGTTCCATTTTCTCAGAACCATTCTTAGGGAAACACTCTCCGGCTGGAAATTTAGGAGAGTGTGTTCAATCAGTTCATCCTCAGTCATGTTCCTCCTTAATAGTCTTAGGGTGCTCACAACATGAGTGAGGTCCGCATTGTATGCGGTCATGGATTCATAATCTTGAATCCTCGTCGTTATCCACTTGTTATAGTTCTCATTGGTGAAAGACTACCTTTGAATAATTTTGATCCTCTTAGTTAGGTGATCCCAGAGTTCACTGGGGTCTTGGATTGCAATAAGCTCTTAATTGAGGTTCGTACACAAGTGGCTCTTAGGTATACCAAAGCCCATGCCCTAGCTGAAATGGTAGCATGCCCATTTGGCACAAGTGCATGATGGAGGTCTAAACGGTGGTTGCCAGCGGTGCATGCGTGAAGGCGCACGGCCGAACTCTGTTGGCGGCGATTGGCGAAGGTACGCGGAGGACTCAAAAGTCAGAAGTTAGGAGAAAAAGATAGTAGGAGGGTTATTTAGCAAATATGAGATGTCTTAGGGTATTTTGTGAATATATGACATAGGTTTTAAGGCATTTCCTTGACAACGCCTTCTATGTTTCGAAGGACCTTTTGCAGAATGCCCCGTTTTCCTGATATGATTATGAATACAAAGCTCTTTTGAGGCCTTTTTGGCAAGTCGCCCTATAAGGATGGAGTTTTTGGATAAAATGGCACCGTTGGCATGCGCAATAACAAAACTAGCCCCCCCCCCTCAAAGGAAAATTTGACACCTTGTCCGTATCCTAGAGGACCGAATTTGCCGTGCGGGTGACACATGGCCAAGTCCGGCCCCCAGGGGCACGTATTCCCCTTGTCCGGCCCCTAGGGGTGCGAAAATGCCTCGTCCGGCCCCTAGGGGCATGAAACTACCTCGTCCGGGCCCCAGGGGCGTGGACCCCCCAAGAAAAGGTTGATAGTTGTAGAAATTTATAAATATAGCAAATAAACTCCAAAAATTATGAAAATATTTTACAGGCTCTTGACACAGTGTACTTGCTTGTGTAATTTTTCCATAATTTTATCCGTTCTGAATTTTTCTCGAAAATTCCTTCAACATTAGTGTTTGTATGCAAATGAAATAATCGATTTGAGAAAAATTTCAAAAACATACTCAAAATACTTTCCACATTTATTCTCAGCATATTTATCCCAAGTTTAACATTTTTGGATATTACAAGTCGAGTGATCAAATCAAACAAAACCAAAAATCGTAGATAGTAAAAGTAATAGTATGATTAGTACTACTCAGAGCGTAGATAGCAACATTCTGATACGGTTTTATCTTCTTTACAGAGGTAAAAAAAGTAAATATTATCACATGTACCAAAAACTTCAGTATGCAAATTTTTTCACGTGGCCGACCACCTGTCCCTCGCCCCTACTGGTTAGATCAAACATTCGTTGTTGGGGGAGGGGGTATTATGACATGTGATGAAACCATATTAAACAATATTTTCAGATAAAATCGCCTAATTTTATTCCAAAATGTATTATCAGTTGTACCAAATAGTTGTAATTACTTAGCCTTATTTAATTAGTCGCGTTTTACTTTGCAAGTTAGTGAGTTGTATTTAATGAAGTCGTAATTTATTAGTCGGTTGTAATTAATCAGTCCTTACTAATTAATCAATCATAATTAATTAGTCCTAAGTAATCAGGGTTAATTAAATTTATTATTATTAAATCAGTCCTAATTAGTCTTAGTTAGTTAGTCGTAATTTTCCACTCGTAGTTAGTTAGTCGTAATTAATTACTTATAGTTTGTTAGTCATAATTAATTAACATAATAATTTAATCATAATTAATTAGGTTTCATTAAATATTATTAATTAATTAGTCAGCTTAATTAGAAAGTCGTTGTTAGTTAGTGTTAACTAAAATTTTCATAATTAATCAACCGTAATGAATTAGTCCTAATTAATTAGAGTTCATTAAATACAACTATTTTAGTTAATCCTAACTATGTAATGGTAGTTAATTGGTTGTAATAAGCTAGTTGCAATTTATTTGTCCTAAATTTTTAACTAAAATTAATTAGAAGTAATTAATTAGGCTACATTAAGTACTATTAATTATTTAGTTATAATTAACTAGGTTTAATTAAGAAGTCGTAGTTAGTTATCTTAATTAAAATAGTTGTAATTAATAAACCATAACTAATTAGTTGTAATTAGTTACTAACTAACCCTATTTGTTCTAAACTGATTCACCCTTTTTTATGAGCTACAACAAAACATTCTATCTTCCAGCCCGTCGCTCAAAACTGGGCTCCGCGGTGCCATTTTTGGCTTTAATGCGCAGGGGCTAGATTTGTTATTTTACAAGCCAACCATGCTATTTTAGCCAAAAACTCACTCTGTGCCCTTATGGCCCGGTCTTCCCCTCTTCTTCTTTTTTTACCTCACACTTGGACGTGGGTAGTAAAAGTCCACAAATCGAGTGATCAGATCAGACAAAACCAAAAATCGCAGATAGTAAAAGTAGCAGTACGATTAGTACTACTCGGAGCACGAAGAAAAATAGTATTGGTACCCGAAGTCGACCGGGATGGAGAGGAAATCGTACTCCGACTTCATGATAATATTCTGATGCGGTTTTTATCTTCTTTATGGAGGTAAAAAGAAGAAGTAAATATTATCACATGTATGAAAAAATTCATTTCGCAAAAAAAAAATCACATGGTAGGCCGCCTCGCCCACCCCTACTGATCGGATCAAACTTTCATTAGCGGGGGAGGGGGTATTATAACATGTGACGAAATCATATCAAACAATATTTTTCAGATTTTAGCGAGAATCTGGGGACGCCAAACGCAAGATTTTAGTTTTTTTTTTAAAAAAAAGAAAGGGTGGGGCTACCACAACCCTAGGATAATTATACTGAGAATAAATGTGGAAAGTATTTTGAGCATGTTTTTGAATTTTTTTCTCAAATCGATTATTTCATTTGTATACAAACAATAGCATTAAAGGAATTTTCAAGAAAAAAAGATAATAGATAAAATTCTAGAAAACTTACACAAGCAAGTACAATGTGTCAAAAGCCTTCACAAAAATATTCATAATTTTTTAAGCTGATTTACTATATTTAGAAATTCTTACAACTCTCAGCCTTTTCTGGGGGGAATATGCGCTCTTCGGGACCGGACGAGGCCATGTGTTGCTCGCACGATAAATCCAAATCCTGTCCTCTGGGGTACGGACAAGGTGCCATTTTTACCTTTGATGCACGGGGGAGGGGGGCTATTGCGCATGTTAGAATAGGACTCTTTTGTTTTCCTTATCTGTATATGGTGTACTCCCTATATACATTGCCCATTGGGCCCTCTTGAATGTACACACAATATTTATAACATGGTATCAGAGCATAGGGATCTAACCTAGCTTGTTCCCTTCTGCTGCCATCCCCGGACGCCGCCGCCGTTCTTTCCGAGCGCCGCCACGAGTCGTTGCTCCTGATGAGCTACGCCGCAGCCGCGCCTGAAGAGCCGCACCGCCGGCCGTCCGACGTGTGAGGACCCGGAATATTTAACTAGTAACACTTAACCCCCAAATGGTTCTAGCATTACTAATTAAACATTCTAAGCCTCGATGGACATATGCTTCCCAGAATTGCAGCATATGCACATCATCACAAAATTACACATCATTTCCATATCACATACATTAACAAGTCTAGTAAAGGACATAGATAAAGTAAGTTATTACAAAAGAGAGCCGACCGGCCAAATAGAACAATATACTGTGAATAACAATAAAGCAAAGGTGCCATAAGATGGCTAGAACAAAAGTCGACAGGTTAGCCACACAACCCACAA
This sequence comes from Ampelocalamus luodianensis, assembly GCA_036346255.1. Classification (NCBI taxonomy): domain Eukaryota; kingdom Viridiplantae; phylum Streptophyta; class Magnoliopsida; order Poales; family Poaceae; genus Ampelocalamus; species Ampelocalamus luodianensis. The sequence continues at coordinate 40,497,901 of CM070634.1, read as the reverse complement.
GGCAACCGACCAGGGCCGCTAAGCTAGACGCCTCTCAGCTACCACAAGACAACTCACGTAAGTGAGGCCCTCAAGCTCACCTTCTTCCTCCGCAACAAATACATTTAAGCAAGATAATCGAGTACACAAAGGTACTCGCAAGACTGACGTATGGAATAGCAGACCTATTCATAAACTACATGCAAGCTTATTTAGGTGGAGGTTGTATGTCTCATTTTGCACAAAGCCATCTTTATTTACAATAATGTAATACACTTAAAAGCAAGTGTGCAAATCTGTTTTAATGTCAAAATAACAGCGAAATAAAGATACATACAAGTAACCACCTGGAAGTGACTATCCCAATAGCCACCACAACATAGCACGAATCCCCGATTCGTACCACCCATCAAGTTTTAATTAAAAGGTTGTAGTCTAACTCTTGAAAGCTTACCCAAGCGTGTCCATAACCTAGGACGAGGCTATTCGAATAGTTTTAACCCTGCAGGGGTGTACCAATGTACCCACACTTCAGACCATCTTTAAGCCACAAAGCACACTTCCGAAGGTATGCCGGCACGGCTAAGTCCTACGAGACGCTTTTCAATATTGTGCATTGACTACGAGCCGCTTGTATGGATAGAAACCCATACGCTTACATTGCAAGCCGAAAGACAACAAATCCCATCACGGGTGAAGTCTTTTGGACACTACAATGCTCCCAACACCATCCCTCCTGCGATTCCCTGCGATCTGAAGCCAATACACGCCAAAGTACTAAGTCAAGAGAGGTCTCATACCCTCTAGTGTGGTTAGCACACACAAATGCTTGGTTTAGTGTAACAAGATGTTCGGTCCTTGTTGACCTGGGCACCATTCCAGTCACACCCATAATCACACCAATTATACCATTGTGCCCAAGTCTAAATCATTTTGTTTTTAGTTTTAGTTTTCATAAGTAGACATGACACAAGGTGGAAATCATAATCATAATAAGTTTTATGTGATCAGGGTTATCGACAAGTCGATAACCGCCCATTTCTACCGGAATCTAAGCATGGCTAAGCAATTAATTCGCAAACTACTAAGCGACAAGAGCTCATCCACGAACTCTAATCACATCAATAACCTAGGCTCACGGTAGTAGAGTATAAACATTTGCCTAAGGAAATGCATCTACTAGGTCAACTAACGATAGTAGTTTAACACAAATAGCAATGCATACATAGAATTTGCAAACAACATAAATACTTAAAATACTGGGATTATCATGATCAAACTGCTTGCCTTGCTGGGATTGGTCTTGCTGCAGAGGGGAGTGCTTAGGTTCAACAAATTCTTCGGAACCTAACGCGAAAAGGCGATAAAAACCGATAAGAACGAAGAACACCAAAAGGAACCCAACAGCAAAGAACATCCAAATCTCATGAAATTTCTACAGCAGCTAGAGGTTGATTTTAAATAATTTTAGAAACAAGAATCACTTCAATTGGACTTAGCATGAAAAAGTTATGGCTAAACTAAGTTCTCTGAGCCTGAAAAATCCTAATTAAATTAATTACGGTTACTGTTTATGGCGAAAATTTCTAGAATGATCTGGAACTTGAAATTTTTATGGTAGGTAGATATGGTTATCTTAATAACAGCAAAACTGAGTTTGCACAATTTGGAGTTGAATTGAATTAATTATGATTTTTCTAAGTTCTAAAACTAGTAGATCACTAATTTCAGTGGCAAGGATCACATGAAGACCTATTCTACATTACAGTACATTCCTAGTGGGTTTTAACAAAACTTAGTTTGCTCAGTTTGGAATAACAGAGAATAAGTTATGCATTTTACAAATTCTCAATGAATTTCTAAACAACCTTTTTCACTAAACAAGATCATGCAGTTAAAGTCATTTTCTACTATATAACAACGCCTAAATTCATTCTCAGATTAAAGTTCATACTCTAACAGAGCTACAGCAACTGGAATCATTCAAAAAGAAGCTAAAATGACAAGGTTATGCACTTTTGAAATTTGATACAATAAAAGACTTAGAAAATTCAAGCTCTCAGGAGGTCCAATTGAACTGAAAGACAAAGGAGAGGTCGTGGGCCGTCGATCCTTCATCGCACGCCCACGGACCTCAAAGCACAGCGCACAAAAGACCTCCTCCCACACTGGGGAGGTCTGGACCGTTGAGATCTGATCCAACGGCCACGACCAGTGCATGCACAGCGCACGCAAAGGAGGTCCTCGCGCCTAACAGAGGTCGTGGACCGCCGATCAAGATCCGCGGTCCCGAGCACTAGGGGAGGTCCTAAGGTTAAACCTACGGAGGGAGGTCTGGACGGCTAAGATCTCACGGAGGAGGTCTTCAACGGTCTAGATCTCCAGAGGGAGGTCTATAACGATCACGATCAAGTGAGGGAGGTCCAGCCCGTTAGATCTAAATCTAACGGTTGAGACCTGAGGAGGAGGTCCTAAAGCTACGGATCTAAAGGAGGAGGTCCTAGACGGTCAAGATCTCCAGGGGGAGGTCTTGATCGGTCGATTTACGCGAGGAGGTCTTGGATGACCAAGATCTACTCGGGAGGTCCTATGCATGTGGTTCTAATCGGAGGAGATCGGACGGCTCGATTAGGCCTAGGAAGGTCCGAACGGTTCGGATCGACGCGAGGAGGTCCCGAGACTAAGGATTTTACAAAGGAGATCTAACGCTCGATCTAAACCGGGAGGTCGTGAACGGCTAGGATTGCGCCTAAGAGGTCTTGAGCGGGTTTTCTTTGTAACGACTCAGGTGGCTTTTACAAAGAGGACTCAGAGGTGGTCTTGCAAAATGACCATGGCAAAGGTGACCATGGAGAGGTCCAGATTTAAGATTTAACCAGGTGGCTTTGGACGGCTAGGATCAAAACAAAAGGGAGGTCCTGGCGCTAGGTTTTAACAGAGAGGATCCTACGACCAAGAGCTAATCGAGGAGGTCTTCAACGGTACGAGATTAACCCTAGGAGGTCATAAGACTTAGAGTTTTCACGAAAACGCTCTACTACACAGCATCTAATCTTAGGGTGATCTTTAACGCTACGATTCCTCCAAGGAGGTCGGGGCTTAGAGGGCACGCGCACACTGCCGGCAAGACAGCAATAAAGGACAACCTCGGACAGCCATTAATGCCAATCATAAGCTCACGGATCCTGTCTGAGTACGACACGACAAAAATGTCCGAGCCAAAGGAGAGCTCACCGCCGGCGACGTGGACCACGCCGGCGGGAACCAAGGGCACCACTACGCTCATAAAAGCACCGCGGACCTACTGGGCTAGCTCCCGACGGCGGCGATGGCTCAGAACGCCGACGAGCCGAAGAGGGTGGTAATTAGGGTTTTGGCAAAACCGAAAACAACGACAAAGCTATGCTACGCTCTAACTAAGCTAATCCTCGAGCTCTAGGAGGCTAGGATGAACTCACCAGGGCCAAGATGAGGTCCAGAGGAGCTCGGAGGAGAGGTTGATGCCGAAAGAGGTGCTCCGGTGACCAAGCTTGCCGGAGACGAAGAAGAAAGCAGGGACGGCCTTGAAGAACAGGTCACCACAATACCTTCCCCTGAAACCAACCGATTTGGTTAAGAAAAGATGCCCGAGGTGGAATAATTGAACAAGTTGGAAACCAAGTTGGCAATTAAACCGCAGGAGCTCGGGTGATCTTGAAGAACTTCAAAAACCGACAATGGTGTGTTCTTGAAGTTTGGTGGAGGGAGAGAAAGACTAAAGGAGACAGGGAGGAGCTCGGTGGTCTTATGTAGACAAAGAGCAAAGCCATGGGCGAGCAAGCTTCGAGTGCACACACCTGCCATGGACTTGCTAGATGTGACAGAGCTCGTAGGGGTGACTTCTTTTAGGGCAAAAGGTCGACACATTAAATGTGTGGCGAAAGAGACGTTGGGAAGGACCAAAAGTGACATGCCATCGCTCCCAACCGCTCGACATCGACACCGCATAGGGGCTCAAACCCATGATGACCAAACCTCGGGAGGTCGTGGAGAAGAAAACAGGTGAGGAGGTCCTAGACGCCCACGATGCACTTGGAGAGGTCTGGACGTCCTTGATCTCCCGGGCGCAGGAGGTCTTAGCGAGAGGAGGACCGGGAGGTCCTAGACTGCAGGATCAACATCACTACGGTGGGTGCTCCAATGCTTAGTAGAGCGGCGGGAGGTCGGGAGCATTGGATGAGAATCCAACGGCCGACCACCCACCACCGACGCCGAGTGGCGCGAGCCCAAGGAGGTCTAAGCGGTGGATCGATCGAGACCAAAGCCGGGTCGGACTCGGTCCGACTCGAGCCCAGTCCGACTCACCCTAATTTTGGGTTTCAAACCGAGTTGAAGTTTGGGGATTTGCTTGAGGTAGCAAACTCACTCCAAAAATTATGAAATTTTTACAGGAGCTTGCTACCTGAGTTATTGACCTTGTATAAAATTTTTAGAAGTTTTTGTGCTATACATTTTCCTCCAAAAATTCCACAAGGTGCTGGTCCCCGGTTTGACCAGAATTTGAGTAGGTTTGACTGACCTCCAAAAGTATTCAAACAATTTCTAAAAATTGTGAAATTTTTCAGAGGGGTCACATACCAACCCAAGAATTTAGGAAAAATATTTCCAGGACTTTATCACAAGATGGAACAAGAATGTTTTTGAAGGATCAAGATTTGGATCAAAGACTTGTGACTATGTATTTCCATAACTCTTGTACAATAATTGTTTAGTACATACAGGAAATACATGATGTAAGAAAAAGTTTAAATTTCTACTCATTTTCTTACATTTGAAACACAAGCCCAAAATTGGGATGTTACACGACGCTTCAGCGATCGGAAGCCTGAGGCGAGGACGACGTCGCTCGAGCCGCTTTCCACCCCCGCCGCCCGATTCAAGCCACCGCCGCAGTGGTTGTGCCCGCCGCCGCCACATCGATCTCTGGAGCTCGACCGACGCTACCAACGCCATCGGTGGTCACTCCCCTTAACGCCACCATCGGTGCGCCGTGTGCTCGAGCTCATCGCCACCGAGGAGGACGCCGCCGCCTCTCTGTTGCCGCCACTGAAGAGGACGTTGCCCCCATCACTAGCCGCCCATCACCAGATTGCTATTGTCGCCGCCGCCGAGGTCGATTCCTTAGACGCCGCCGCCAAGGACTCAGGGGAACTAGGGTTCCCCCGCGTGTGTGCGCTTAACCGCGGGCCAGGTCGGGTTGCTTGTAACCTGTTTTAGTCGGCCTAAAGAAAAAAGAAATAAAAAACTGAACATAGCTCCAACCGCCACGCCGTCCAGCGTCGCCTGTTAGACTTCATTGTTTTGGTCGCCGCACCGTCCAACGCCACCTACCAATGGCTTATGTTCCATCATGCTATCCCATTCTTGGGAATGAAGCTTAATGGGACGAACTACATGTTGTGGTCTTCCCTCATAGAGATTACACTCGATGGTCTCCGCCTCTGGGACATGCTACTGGTGCTCGACCTTATCCCCCATCGCCGGTTTAGCCTTCTCCTAGCCGGCCTACCTCTACACCTCCTGCAGAAGATGGGGCCACCAAGAAGGAGGCAAAGGCCACTATTGCTACCGCTGACGCTGCTGATTAGGCCTTTCAGTATGCCATAGACGCTTTTGAGCACTAGTGTGCTGATGAGGCCCGTGTTCGAGCCATCCTGGTGGTCAGTGTCGACAACTCCATCCAGCCAGATATTGTTGGTCTACGTGCCACTCGTCAGATCTGGGAGTACTTGTGCGAGCGATACCAACAGAGTAGTGATGCTTAGTTCTTTTTGCTTCAGCGTGAGTTGGAGACGCTTCGCCAGGAGGACTCCTCGTCGATGATTTCTTCCGAGCCCTGACCAGTCTCTGGTGCCAGCTGGATGAGCTGGCTTCTCCACTCTACCAAGAGTGTCATAAAGTGCATAAGGCGGATTGTGATCGCCTTCGCATTTATGACTTCGTCTGCCGTCTTCGCTCAGAGTTTGAGCCTATCAGGGCTCAACTACTGAGCCGCTCACCACGATTGATAGTCACCGAGGTTCTTTCAATGCTTCGTGCTGAGGAGCTTCGCCGCGGGTTAGCAGCACAGTTTGTCTCGACTGTGCTTGCTACCCCTTCTTCTTCGATTACACCGACAGTTTCTGCTTCGACTACCGGACCTTCTCCGTTGTCTGTTTCTGCTCCTGTTTTTGCACAAACTAGGGGTTCAGTGCAATTATTGCAAGAACTTCGGGCACGACTATCAGCGTTGTGCGGTGCGCAAAAAGCAGAATAAGGCGCATGGACGATCCAAGGGAGGCAGGGAGGCCCTTCCTCAACGGGAGGACAGACCAGCACGTTAGGACATTCTCAGTGAGGTGACTCTGTTCAGTAGTTCTGCCAAGCTCTACTTCAGCAGCACTCTCATAGCTCAGCAGGTTCTGCCAGTCTAGCTCAAACGTCTCCTCCAAATACTTCTTGGGTTCTGTATTCTGGTGCTTCTTTCCACATGACACCAAACTCCACATATATCAGTTCCATAGGACCCCCTATTTTTCCTATCTCTATCCAGACAGCTGACATCACTCCTCTGTCTGTCAGCTGTCAGGACACTCTTTTGTCCACTAACTTTTATGTTCCAGCTGTTTCCCATGTTCCCCAGCTTAATTACCATGCAGCTTCTCTCGGTGGGTCAGCTCACTGATCTTGGCTGTAGGGATGGTTTTGACTCTCACACATGTTTCATCTAGGATCGATAAACAGGGAAGGTACTTGGGACTGGCCAGCGCCGTAGGGATCGTTATGGTCTCTACATTCTTGATTGCCTCCACCTTCCATCCACTTCAGTTGCTCCTATCACCTCTACGTCTACTTCCACCACCACTGCTACTACCACCTCTGGAGCTTTTGCGCAGTGGCATCATCGTCTAGGTCATTTGTGTGGGTCTCGTCTTTCTTCTTTAATTCGTTAGGGTGTTCTTGGACGTGCTATTGTTGACACGTCTATGTTTTGTCAGGGTTGTAAGTTGGGCAAACAACTACAACTTCCTTATCATTCTAGTGAGTTCTTATCTTCTCGTCCTTTTGATTTAGTTCATTCAGATGTATGGGGACCTGCGCCTATTATCTCTAAAGAAGGGCATAAATCTTATGTGATCTTCATTTATGATTATTCTCATTTTATATGGATTTTTCTATATCTAATCATGGTCAGTTTCTTGCGATCTATCTTAGCTTTGCGACGATGGTTCGTACTTAGTTTGATTCTCTAATCTGTACTTTCCGTTGTGATTCTGCTGGCAAGTACTGTTCTAGCGCTTTTTGACAGTTTCTTTCTGAGTAGGGTACTCTTTACCAGTCTTCTTGTCCTGGTGCCCATGCTCAGAATGGGGTTATTGAACACAAATATTGTCATCTGATTGAGACTGCTCGCACTCTTGTCCTTGCCTCTTATGTTCCACCACAGTTCTGGGTCGAGGCTGTTTCTACGGCTGCATATCTCATCAATATACAGCATTCCACTGCTCTTAAGGGTGTCAGTCCTATAGAGCGTCTCTACTCTCGAGCCCCCTAGTATACTCACCTTTGTGTTTTTTGTTGTACTTGTTTTGTTCTGCTGCAGCCTCGTAAGCACACTAAACTATTAGCCCAGTCAGTTGAGTGTGTATTTCTTGATTATAGTTTTGAGTATAAGGGTTATCGCTGCTGGGATCCTTCTGCTTGGTGGATCAGGATTTCACGAGACATTGTATTTGACAAATCTCGACCTTTCTTCTATCGAGATTCGGCTCCTTCTCCTGTTTCCACTGTTGAGTTGATTTCATGGTTGTCTCTTCCTGACTCTTTACCCATTTCTCCACTATCACAGTCTTCCCCTGGTCTGTCTCCAGTAGTTCCTTCTGTACCTCTGCCTCCGGTGCTACCTCCTGCAGCACCGCCTCTTGTTCCTGCAACACCACTATCTCTTTTCTCTAGTATTCACTACTCTAAGCGTCCTTATCCTTCACTAGTCTCCTCTCCTGGTATTTTGCCGACACCCACATCTGATCCTCCTGATGATGCTCCTCGTTACGTCCTTCGTGACCGGGCATCCCTTCGACCTCCTGATCGTCTTGGATTTGCTCCGATAGCTCATGCTCTCTCTGTCATTGAGTCTAGTTCTTATCGTGAGGCTGCCCCTCATTTTGAGTGGTAGCTCGCTATGGTGGAGGAGCTTGATGCTCTTCGATGTACGAAGAGTTGGGATGTTGTACCGACACCTGTGTATGCTCGTCCGATCACGTGCAAGTGGGTGTACAAGATTAAGACCCGTCTGATGGTACTATCGAGCGCTACAAGGCTCGTCTTGTGACTCGCAGCTTTCAGCAGGAGTACGGCTGTGACTACGATGAGACTTTTGCCCCTGTTACCTATATGACCATTGTTCGTACTCTTGTTGTGGTTGCTTTTGTTTGCCAGTGGTCTATCTCTCAGCTGGATGTTAAGAATGCCTTTTTTAATGGTGTTTTGCATGAGGAGGTCTACATGTAGCCACCACCTAGGTATTCTATTCTTGATGGGCACATCTGTCGTCTTCGTCGTGTTCTTTATGGCCTCAAACAGGCTCCTCGTGCCTGGTTTGCGAGTTTTACCTCAGTGATTACTGTTGTCGGTTTCACTGTCAGTTCCCATGATCCTGCTCTTTTTGTCCATGTCTCATCTCGGGGTAGGACATTGTTTCTTCTGTATGTTGATGATATGCTCATTACTGGTGATGATTCCTCATTCATCATGTATGTGAAAAAACATCTCAGTGAGCAGTTTTTTATGATTGATCTTGGTTCTCTTACGTACTTTCTTGGGATTGAGGTCTCTTCCATGCCTGAGGGCTACTACCTCTCCCAACAGAAGTATGTCCAAGATCTTCTTGATCGGTCTGGTCTGACTGACACTCGCACTACTGAGACTCTCATGGAGCTATCCCTGCAGCTTCGTGCCACTGATGGTGATCTTCTTGAGGATTCTACTCGATATCACCATCTTGTTGGGAGTTTGGTGTATCTTGTGAGCACTCATCCTAATATTGTTTATGGTGTTCATATCTTGAGTCAGTTCATGGCTCGTCCCACCCATCTTCACTACAGTCACCTTCTTCGTGTTCTTCGCTACTTGCGTTGGACTATCTCTCGTCATTTATTTTTCCCTAGCTCTACCTCACTACAGCTTCAGGCATACTCCAATGCGACCTGGGCTAGTGATCCTTCTGACCGTCATTCTCTTTCTGCTTACTGTGTTTTTCTTGGCTCCTCTCTGATTGCCTGGAAGACTAAGAAGTAGACTGCAATTTCCATTCGAGTACAGAGGCTGAGTTGAGAGCTATGGCAGCAGTGATAGCAAAGGTTACTTGGTTGAGGTGGCTACTTGCAGATTTTAGAGTGCCTGTGATGGGACCTACAACTCTTTTCTCTGACAGTACAGGTGCTATAAGTATTGCCTAGGACCTAGTGAAGCATGAGCTCACCAAGCACATTAGTGTGGATGCTTCATACACTAGCTCACAGGTGCAGGAGGGAGTACTTGCCTTACAGTTAGTGCCCTCAGAGTTACAGGTTGCTGACTTCTTCACGAAGCCATAGACTAGAGTACAACATTTGTATTTTCTCTCCAAACTCAGTGTGTGTGATCCACCATGAGTTTGAAGGGGGTGTTAGAATAGGACTCTTTTGTTTTCCTTATCTGTATATGGTGGGGGGTGTTAGAATAGGACTCTTTTGTTTTCCTTATCTGTATATGGTGTACTCCCTATATATATTGCCCATTGGGCCCTCTGAAATATACACACAATATTCATAACAACGCACACCAATGGTGCCATTTTAGCCAAAAACACTATAGGGATGTAGTAATATTTCAAGTGTTTCTCTAAAATGCCTTAAAAGCATAAATACTATAGAACACTATAGGGTTGCAACGGTATAGGTCCTAATTATTTGATCCACCCTCACAAATCATAAGGTTGTGTCTCATTCACACCCCTCTCTCGTTTATCTTTGTCTCTCTCTCGTTCCCTCCCTCCTCGACCTCTCTCTCTCTCTCTCTCTCTCCCTCGTCCAGCTGAGTGCAGCCGACGAGACGACGGAGACAAGCGCCCCCATCCCCCCTCCTTCTTCACTTCCATATACTGTCCCTCCACCTCCTCCTTCAACTCCAGCTTCACCTCTAGCTCCGGATCTGTCGACGGGCAGTGGCAGCGCGGCTCGAGACGGTTGGATCTGGTGGCGACGTGGTACGGAGCTCGAGCCAGAGCTGGGGAAGAGAGAGAGGTGGATGCTCGGCACAGAGCTTGAGCACAGATTCCGCAGTGATAGTGTCGTGGCGATAGCGGTAGTTGGGGCCAGAGCAAGAGAAGAGGGTGCATCGGTGGCAGACGGTGTCGAGCGGCTCTATGACGGCACAGCAGTGCCATCGTAGCCAGATAAGTTGGACGAAACTAGCCGAAACTTGTTGAAACTCTGGTTGAAACTCATGGAAACCTATTGAAACTTTTGAAACTTTTGTTTTGAAACTTGTAAACCTTGTTGAAATTCTTCGGCTGAAGTTTGTGTTCCAAAATCTGAAACTCGTTGAAACTTTGTTTGAAATTTTTCTTGAAATCTTCTAGAAAGTTCTAGAAACGTGCGAAACTCGCAGAAACCTAAAATATTTAAAATATTTTCACGGAACTTCTTGAAACATCATGAAACATATTGCTATACCGTTACAACAATATAGCGTCCCTAGTCGCCTGCCAGTAGAAGAAGGCATCGATCCAAGGCGTTTCCTTAGAACGCATCTAAGAAAATGCCTTTCACTCGCTGTTGTGTTGTTTTTTAGTATACACAATTACACATTTACGCACATTTGCATGTGCCAGAGCGAAAGCGCAAGCAAGAAGATGGTGTTGCGGAGGGTACGTGGACTGCTGGCAGGCGGCAGCCTCCTGGCGATGGCGCTGCTGCCAGGTGTCCGTCCGCCTCGCCTGAGTGAACCGCCCTAAACATTAACAAGACTACTTCAGAGACTAGCAGGAGTCCAGGACGTTGCCAGCTACAAGTATGCACATAGTATTTTTCTTGTAGCAAGCATGTGCTTATCAGAAATCCAATTTCATACGCCCATATCCATGCGGCGCAAGCATGCAGAATGAGTCGATTTTGTGTTGCATGCACATCCATAACGGACGAATTGATCAACCGCGGGTACATGCTTGCGTCGGGCATCATGGCGCTGGCCGACACCCTGCTGCAGCTACCCGCCGCCATCTACCTGCTGTGCAAGAGCAAGAGGACGACGCGCGGCCACGGCCAGCTCGCTGCTGCTGGACATCAGCATGTACGCCGACGCGGTGATCTGCCTGGTGCTGGCCAGCGGGGCGGGCGCCGGGTTCGGCTCGTCCAACGACCCGAAGCGGTACGTGGGCCTGACCTACTGGCCGGAGTCGTTCGAGGAGCCGGACCTGCGGGGTTTCTTCTACCGGGGCGCCGTCGCCGCCACCTTCCTTCTCGCCCGGCTGGCGCTGTCGGCGTGCGCCGCGGTCGCGTCCACGAAGCTTCGGATCAGGGCGCCGAATGATGCAGGCGCGTGACGTTAGCTAGGGGCGCAAGCAGGGTTCGTGCCGTGCGTCCCTGATTCGATCTCGCAGGCTCGCAGCTTCGTGCAAACTGTAACAATCGAACCTGGGATAAACGAGGCTGTCCCTGTAATGATGCATGAGCATAAATCGGCCGTGACTTGCGAAATACCATCGTGGACGTCACGTGCTGTTAAATACCATCACGAACGTTTGAAATTCTTCGAAATACCCCTGTCGCGAGGATTCCGTCACTGGTTGCCATTTGGGATGCGATTGGGTGAGAAAAGTTAACAGAAATTCCAAAGTTGCACCTGCCCGCATCCCTCGCGTGGAATGAGAGATGAAGACCCGTGCGACGGCAAGCTCGACGTGGATAGAGGAGGTCCGGGAATACATCGTGACGCGGTTGGTTTCACGACAAACTCACCGGGGATGGAGATTGAACGGCGGCTAGAGCCGGGAAGATGGCGATGGCTCGGCGTTCCTACGAAATAGAGGCGGAGGATGACTCAGTGGTGAATCCAGAACGAAAAATGAGGGTGGACTGAAAGAGTTGAAGCCTCGAATGACTAAACTAATTTGTAACAAACGTAGTTTTATATTCTTGTTAATCAAATCCGTAGTTTCATACATAAATAAAAGCAAAATAAAAAAGAGAGAAATACAATGGAGATACATTGCTAATGGAAAGTGCATCCCCAAAACATGTAAATATGGTTCCAGTATGTAATAATCTGTACATCAAAATTAGAAAAATTAGTGATATAATAGCAAATTGTACTTAAATGATCACGAACATTCAAAATAAAAAATCATACCACTAAAACGTTAGCTTGAATCACGACTTTCGCGAGGCAAATTCATTCTACGATTTTTCATGCCTTGAAAGGATTTTATGATTGCATCATCATCAATAGATCTAAATATGTCTCGCTCGGTGTAACACACCATCAAATCATTCAGCCACTCATTCGATACCTTGTTGCGCAAATCTGTTTTGATAATATTCATTGCCGAAAATATTCTCTCAACATATTTATTGAAAGCATCTATAGCCGTCCTCCAACAAGAAAACCCAACTTTTATAAATACATCATTACCAAATGTGTTGGGTTGTGACTGTTTCTTGAAAAGAAAACAATAGAAACAAAAAGCGGCGTCCTTTTCCACACTATATTCTAACCAATCAAACTTATTAAACCATGATTCTTAAAAAGATCTCCACACTTTGCCATCCAATGTCTTTGGAAAGGCATGCCCAATAGCTCGAGTTGGACCATTCAACAAATATGTCCTCCTCACTTCATCTCTGATTTCATTGGCAAAATCTTCTATTGGTATACGATGCGCCGGATCGGCAATAATTTCATCCGGATTAAATTCTAATCGAAGCTTGTTTGGTTGAGTTGCGCTCTCATCGGTTGGGAGAGTACTACTTGAATTACTTGTGAAATAATTATGTAAATTTCGTTTCTCCATTATTGCAAACCTACGAATTAATGGCTAATTGAGTATATACTATATACCACACTATATCAAACATACTAACAAATGAGAAATTGAACAACTTACTAACAAATTAGAAATTAAACAACGAGTATATACCAACAAGCAATGCAGTGCAGCACTAGTCACTTGACTCCTCCTCACAGCACTTAACTCTCAGCACTTCAGCAGAGCAGGCAGGCGAGCAGCTCAGTCCCCTTCCCCCTCCCCCACCCGGCCTCCTCGGCTCCTCCCAAGTCCCAATCTCCCCAAATCACATCCGGCTCCCCTTCAAAGCAGAGCAGCGATCGAGGCGAGCAGAGCTTCGGGTCCCCCCCGCCTCCCCACCCGCACCCGGCAGCTCCTCCCAAGTCCCAATCCCCCCAAATCACCTCCGGCTCGGCGGCCCTCCCCCACCCGGTCTCCTCCCAATCCCCAAATCACCTCCGGCTCCCCCCTCCCCCACTCGGCCACCCACCGCCCCGCTGCCACCTGCCGGCCTGCGGCCCGACCGCTCAGATCCGCCTCCGCCTCCGGATACCCCTACCCCTGTCCTCGCCCGGCCGCCAGCTCCCTGCCTCGGCGTTGGCCCGGCCACCCAGATCTGCCTCCGGCTCCGCCCCAGGGGCGAATCCCCTTCAACCACTGGCTGTCAACCAGTCCCGACGCCCCGACAGCCTCCCTCCTCGGCCTCCTCCGGGCTCCGGCAGTCCAGCTACCGGCGGCAACGCGCGGACCGCGGTGGCTCGCCCCAGCTCCCTCCGGCTTTGGCTGTCCTCATGTCGTCACTCAGGTGCGCCTCGCTCGATTGAGTGTTGATTTGCTGATTGAATGGGGGAATTGAACGGGGATTGGGGAATTTTGGAAACGGAGGGGTTCCGCCCGGAGGTGGGGAGTGTGGACCGTGGATGTGAGATTGTGAGTTGGGCAAAGGTGCGTTAACCTTTTGCTCCTTGGGCCGAGCGCAATGGCAAGGCCGCACATGACCACCCGGAGTTGGCGATGGGCAAAGCCCACTTTCGATTGTTCTGACTTGGTGTTGTGCTTGAGGTGCGGTGAAGTTGGTCTTCTCCTCGCAGTTTCCCAGGCGCTCCTCGGGCCCGTGACCAGCCAGGTGGTGGGAGAAAGGCGAGGCGGGAATGGGGAGGCGAGGGGTGGGGCGCGTGGGCGGGCGGGTGGGACGGGATTGGGGAGGCGGCAGCGTGGACAGAGAGGCGCCATGGGCGAGGCTCTGCTGCCGAGCCCCTCGGGAAGGGGAAGGCGGAAGGAGGCGAGGAGGAGGCGGAGCGGACCGCGGGGGAGGGGGAGGCGAGGCGGGCGCACCGTCGGCACGAAGGAAATGGGAAGAGAATGGAGGAGAATTTGGTCGACGAGCTTTGCTTGCCTATTTGTCTTCGTTGTTTGTGGAGGAGTGGGGCTTTAGCTAACATGAGGGTACTCTATCTGCACCAAATGGGTCCATGTGGATTCGCCACTGGGATGACTCACATGTGTGGCATGCATAGAAGAGACAGGGCGAGCATTATGCTTCTTGAATAGTTATGGAAGAAGCAGAGATAGGGTGTGGCCATGGCAGGATTGAGGTGACTATTTTGGCTCTAGTTTGATCGTGCAGTAACACGAAAAGAAACAGAAGGATGAGAAGGGGTGTGGTGTCGTCGACCATTTTCACGAGGGCAATATGGTCAAATCACACCCTAAACAGCCTATCTCAGTGACATTTGGCAACACGTGGCATTCACAATGAGAAGGGCATTCTGATTAATTTCGAGTGTTCGCAGTAACATTTGGCAACACGTGGCATTCACAATGGTACTGCAATGATACGGATCAAATTTACTCGTTTTCTTTTCCCGTCTCGCATCCCGACCACATCCACTTCTCACTGGTCCCTTGTTCTCTACTATCCCCGAGGTGAGGAGGTGGACAGCTCGTATTCGTCGTCCCAGGCAAAGTGGGTGGCCAACGGAGCAGACAAAACCATCGCGTGCCACTGCCCCCGACGCCCACGTATCACGAAGCTCTAATTATTGATTCCTGAAATAGACTAAAGATTGATCACGATCCATCTATCGGGATCCGCTTGATTAACGGCTGCAGGTCAGGGCAGGTCAGGCCAGGGCATGGCTGTCACTCTGTCAGCAAGTGGGAGCACATGCATTCAGATGAGATGACCATCTCGTCCCAGAGAAACAGAAGTCCTACACGCCTGACACCTCTACTCTGATTCCAGGTACAAGTAACCTGCCTGGCACAAGGTACACTCATGCCTACTGTCACAGCAAGCAAGCCAAGTTTTTCTTTCGCCTGTCAAGAAAATATCTTCGTTCGCCACTGTTAATGTAGGGCAAATCCTGATATCAATTATTGTTTTGTTAACATATGAGCTCACATGTCAATAACACAACTAGGAATTTCACAAAATTTCAATAGCATATAAACTATTAATCCATTAATATAGCTCGCTCTAAGAAAATCCGAGAGATTACCAATCTCGAAAGCGACATCCACCATCTAAGGGCAGATCTAGGTCTCAAGATGAGTATGCTATATTTCAAAATCTGAAAATCTTACAATGTTTAAAGTCTATAAATTTTTTAAAAAAGATCACCATACATTGGTTCAAGAATAACTGGTCCAGCTAGCTAGAGCCGTAGCGAGCTCTGCCCTGGCACCATCATGCATATTTAGACGAGGTCCCAGCCATGATCTGCACTGTACAGCACAGCACACACCTCGCTCTCCCTGTCTACGACCGGGCCCACGCGCAGGCAGACTGAGCCACCTCCCCTCAACTCCCGAAAATAATTTTATAAGACCTGGTCCACAACTCCATTGATGTGGACCAACTCCACTGCATAACACGTGTCCTTTCGTGAATCTCAAAGCGTGATGTAATAATAGCCTTCAGTATTCAATTCGTGAAAATTCGCATCAGTGATTTATAAAACTGTGCGCTTTGAGATTCGTAAAAATACACTTATCACATGATATAATTGATCCACATCAATTAAGTTATGGACCAAGTACTATAAGATTATTTCCCACACACACCCTACCTCCTGTCCTCCCGCTCCCTACAGGCCTACACGGAAGGCCAGCCAAGAAGCCAACCCGAGAACGCGCACCATGGCGGACACGTCGTCGGCGTCGGCGCCGCTGCTGCCGCGAAAGGCGGAGGCGCAGTACAAGCGGTGCGCGTCGCACGCGGGGGACGAACTCCGCAGCTTCCGGGCCTGCCTCCGCTGGATGTGCGTCGACCACTCCGACGCGCCGCGCTCGGCGGGGTCGTGGGCCGTCTTCCTCCTCCTCGCTGTCGCGGCGCCCTTGGGGGTCCTCCTCGCGACCCCGGACTCCGCGCTGCGGCCCTTCGACAGGCAGGTCCAGGTCTCCCTCACCCTGGCCGCCTCCCTCGCCTACCTCTCCCTCTGCGCTCTCCTCCGCGGCGGGCTCCGCCGCCTCCTCTACATCGACCACCTCCGCCACGACTCCGAGGACGTGCGCGCGGGCTATGGCGTTCAGCTCGCCCGCTCCTTCGGCCTCCTCGCCTGCTTCGTCGTGCCCTGCTCCCTCGCCGACTCCGCCTACAAGATCTACTGGTACTGCGCCGCCGCGCCCTTCCGCTCGCCCTGGTGGTCCGCCGTCGCGTGCGTGGTCGAGGTCACCTCCTGGGTGTACCGCACCGCTGTCTTCTTCATGGTCTGCGTGCTGTTCCGGATCATCTGCTACCTGCAGATACTGCGGATGGTGGGGTTCGCGCTCGAGTTCGGCAGGTGCGCCGACGTCGCCGCCGTGCTCGAGCACCACCGCCGGATCAGGGGCCAACTCCGGCGGATCAGCCACAGGTACCGCCGGTTCATACTCTGCTGCCTCGTGCTCGTCACCGCCAGCCAGTTCGCCGCGCTGCTCGCCACCACCAGACCACACGCGCAGATAAATCTCGCCACAGCCGGCGAGCTCGCGGTGAGTCCTCTGTTTCTTGAAGTTAATTGTAGGGTTTTTTTAACCAGAGATTAAGTATACTTAAATTTATGATAAAGGCGATTCGTTTGTGTATTAAGATATCAAGAATTCAAGGTGGACAACAATGCAATTATTCAAGGTTTGACGCATCATGAGTGATCGAGTGGTAGAAATGTATTGCTCAAAGATGTGATTTTTCTGTGTTCTCAAAGAAAAAAAAAGATGTGATTTTTCTGGATGGTGTATATAAAATTGCGAGGAAAGCGCTACCAAAAGTGTCACATGATGAGTATTGGGAGCGGAGGCGAAAGGGAAGAATCAATTCAAGAAGATGAGAATTGCGTCGGAATGCCGTGGTGGACGGCGGCCGGCGGCCAGGAGGAACCCTAGCTGCCAGCAGCGAACAGCGAGGAAAGACGGCGTGAATGAACAGTGCACACAAACAGGGGATGGTGCAAAGGGGATTGGGTAACTCCTGATCATTTGCTGGTTTTTCTATTACTGCATATGCTCCTTATATAGGAGTACAATCTGAAATAGAAGGTTAATCCTTCTCTGGACTAGGACTCTTATCTGAAATAGAAGGTTAATCCTTCCTTAGACTAGGACTTTTAACTCTTACTCTTCTTAATACAAACTTCTCTAATTGAAACTTTCCTAATGCAAACTTCCCTAATGAGACTTTCATATAGTAAACTTACCTAATTGTAACTTCCTAATTTGAGGATTCCTAAACTGCCGTTAGGGCCGGTTGCGCCTTCTCTTAAACTGCTGCACATGACATCTATCCTTCCATTGACAAACAGCTCGTCCTCGAGCTGAAAAGAGGGATAAGACGCCCGAAACGCGATAACGTCTTCCCATGACGCATCAGCAGCGTGAAGTCCTTCCCATTGAACTAGAATTTGCCACTTATCTCGAGACAGACGGGCACGGAGCACCGTGGCCGGCGTGGGAATAACTCGGCCATGAAGGAGGGGCGGCAATGGTGGTGGCTCGTCAGGAGGAAGGCCTTCGTACGTCTGAAGGAGATTCACATGAAAGACATCATGTAAACGTGCAAACGTGGGCAAGTCCAATTGGTACGCAACCTCATTGATTTTGGAGAGAACGCGATACGGGCCATAGTCGACGCAAAAACACCAAGATGTGTCCTTCTTCTTAACCATGAGCACAGGCGCCGAAAAGGCCGAGCGGCTGCGTTGAATGATGCCCTACTCCAACATTGCGCTGCATGGCGGTTGAAAAGGTTGGGAGCTCGCCGTCTTGGAGATTGGCGGGGATGCCATCAGCTTCTGGGGTAGCGAGGCTAGATGTTCGTAGGCCCTGGCGAGGTCCATGGCGACCTCCTAGTTGGTCAGCCACTGGAGCTCGACGTTCGTTCGCAGGGGCTCACCAAGCCCAACCGTGAAGAGCATCACCTGCTGTTCCTTGTCCAAGTGGCCGCAACGAGCGAGGAGGGTTAGAAAATTTTCAGTAAAGTCGGCCACCGATGATGTACGCTGGAGGCTCGTCAATGCGCCTAGCAGATTGTGGCTTGTGGGCATGCCGAACCGACGGTGGACAAGGTCGATAAAGTGCCGCCAGTTAGGCATACCATCCATGCGCTCCACTCGCATGTACCACAGATGTGCCATGCCGATCATGTGGTATGTAGCGAGCCGCACCCTATCTTCCATGAGTGTTTGCTGTGCGCAAAAAAATTGCTCGCAGCGATTGATCTAGGGTAGTGGATCCTCCTTACCATCGAAGGATGGAAAATTGAGTTTGATATAGCGTGGCGGATTTCGGGGCCTCGCTCACAAATCACCCGGGTGAAATGGTATGGTCGGCGTAAATCCCAAGCCCGCCCCGACGCGCGTGCATGACCGCGACATTAGTGGCCGTGGCGGTGGCAGTCGCCCGAGCTGTTGCATTAGTAGCAGCGGTGGCAGCAGAGGCTGCGACGTCGCGTTCGTCTTGATCGACGGCGCCTTCTTCACTACCGGGCTTGCCCTCCATGCGTGCCAACCGTTGGTCATGGCGCTGCAGACGGCTCCCGATTGCTGCAAGCTGGCCAGCGTGATTGTCAAGCCGATCCAAAACTTCGGGTAGCAGCTTGAGTTGGTTGCGGGTGTTCTCCATAAATTTCATCATCATCTCCTTGAAGTCATCGTGAAAACCGTCGCCGTGAGCCATGGAAGAAGGAACGACAGTTGGCTTTGATACCAAGATGTCATGTAATGAGTTTTGGGAGTGGAGGCGAAAGGGAAGAATCAATTCAGGAGGATGAGGATTGCGTCGAAACACCTTCGTGAACGGCGGCCAAGAGAAACCCTAGCTACCGCAGCGAACAGGGAGGATAGACGATGTGGATGAACAGTCATGATGAACAGTGCACACACAGGGTATGGCGCAAAGGGGATTGGGTAACTCCCAATCCTTTACTGGTTTTTCTATTACTGCATATGCTCCTTATATAGGTGTACAATTTGAAATAGAAGGTTAATCCTTCTCTGGACTAGGACTCTAACTCTTATATGAAATAGAAGGTTAATCCTTGCCTAGATTAGGACAACTCTTACTCTTTCTAATACAAACTTTCTTAATTGAAACCTTCCTAATGCAAACTTCCCTAATAAGACTTTTCTATAGTAAATTTGCCTAATTGCAACTTCCTAATTTGAGAATTCCTAAACTGCCGCTAGGGCCGGCTGTGCCTTCTCCTAAACTGCCGCACATGACAAAAAGAAATGCCTCAATTGAAAAGGTCATAGTACCCTAATTATATTGTATCCAGTACTAAGCTATAAACTCTGCAATTTCTGTGGTACATAGTGAAAATGCCAAATCTGGTTAGGCGAGGACAAGTTATTCTGTAGATGTGCCAGTTCTAGAAAAATTAGGGATACCCTAAATGGAAAAACAAATGTTCAGATAAGTATGAAAGAAATAGTGAATCAACCACTACATCTTCTCCAAGACCACATGGTCCACACCACAGCAGACAACTTGGTTCCCATCGGCATCTCTAGTTGTCTGTCATAAGGCTATACAGCTAGATTTGTTCTGAAATGCTTAAAGCTTCTGATAAGGATAGATTAATTGTTGAACAAATACAGTTTCTTAAGTGAAATGTATTTTTTTTGTGAGGATTCTGAAGTGAAATGTTGACTTTTCAGTTTTCACTTCTAAAAACGGTAAATTGGTAAGTAGAATGTTGGAATATCTATTTGATTAGAGTTTCATTTCTAGTAACTGAGTGAGCCTTTTTTTCGCGGTTGTCATCTGTTCCTTTGAATATATCATGAGGGCACATTTTTGGGGTTGTCACTTGTCAACAATAGGCAGCTTAGAATTTGATAGCTTCCAATCAGCTTAAGAATGTATTCAATATGTTTGCCTCAATAGTTAATCCAACAGCAAATCCTTGCATTCACCATGAAATTTCATTTTATTACTGCACTAACCTCGAGTCCATGACATCCGTTTCTGCAGCTCTGCTCGATCAGCCTTGTCGCCGGGCTGCTGGTCTGCCTCCACAGCGCGGCCAAGATCACGCACAAGACGCAGGCGATCACGAGCGTCGCGGCGGCCTGGCACGCCGACGCCACCATCCACGCCTTCGACAATGACAAGGAGAACCCCAACCCCGAGCTGCCGGCCACCGGCTACCTGGCGCCCGCGAACGCCTACCGGGTGGCCTCCGGCGAGGAATCGGACTACGACGATGCCCGGAGCGAGGACTCCCTCGACGACTCCAAGTTCATACCGTTCCAGGCCAACATCTGCTTCCAGAAGAGGCAGGCACTGGGTAAGCACAGCAACACAGCAGCACAGTCCATTGCTCGCATGGACACTCCTTGCTGGTCCTGATGGCTCATGGCTGGTGTTTTTGCAGTGACGTACCTGGAGAACAACCGGGCCGGCATCACGGTGTATGGCTTCGTCGTCGACCGGACCTGGCTCCACGCGCTGTTCATGATCGAGTTCTCGCTCGTGATGTGGCTGCTGGGGAAGACGGTTGGTATATCCTGAAGGGTTGTCTGCCTGTCCAGGATTCCAGCTCTCTGAATCTGATGCAGAGCTTCACTTCCCAGATGTACAAATTGAGTACAGATAGTTCAGCACTTCACCCCCACATGAAACATTGTAACCGTTCTGAAGAAGTGCTAGTTTTTTTAAAATCTTTTATTCTTCTTTTTTGAGAGAGGTTCTGATGGAGCATTATTAGTTGTGCAGGTTGTTTTGATTAAAAAAATGAGAATATTAGCTATCCTGGTCGATTCGATGGGAAATAATGAGTAGCACCTCCTGTGCAGGTTGATCTAATAATGAAATGATGAGGGAGTATTAGCCGTTTCAGATTGATCTGATGAAGTACTACCGAGTTTTGCTGAATGGAAATCTTGAACTGAACAGCCCTGTGTCTTGCAAAGCGCATGATAACGACATTTTAAATAATCAAACCATCCGGGTGCAGAAAACATCTCTTTTATCAAAGCAGAGTAAAGCAACTTAACAAACCAATTACATAGTAACTTCGTATAAAGCCTGTAGCAGCTTGATACAAGAGAACCACAAGGTCGCTCATGGCTAATAAGCAAAAACTTAAACAAATCAGATCAACCATGTGATCCACAACACCACATCGATACAAAATGACATAAATACCAAACATGTATTCCGGATTTTGTTTTGATGAAACTGATGTCTAAACTTTGGAACAGCAATCGCTGTCAAAACAATAACCCGTTCACAGTTTACTTTGATCAACAAGGAAGGAAAAGAAAGCTCAGGTAAGGGCATCCACAAAATCCATGCAAGGCAGCACCGGAAAAACAGCACTGCTTTGGCCCTAAATTGTATGCAGAGCATATCATATAAGCATGAGCATCGCTGAACAGAGATATCCATACAACCTGTATCCTCTGTTGCTGTCTCAGCAATGAAACAAAAACAAAAGGAAAAATCTGATGAACCTTTGAAAACAAGGCATCAGCTGCCACAGCATGTTATTTTGCCTCCCTCGCACATGGATAGAATGAAGAAACCCCACAGTGATTTCAAATCTCAGTTGCCGCGTGTTGACCTTGCATGAGCCACCATAGGATGGTGCCTCCGCGGAGTTCTCCCAATGGCCCGAGCAGCACCAATTCGCTGTCCCCTTCCAGTGTTACTTGAATCATTCTGAATATCAGAAGCACCAACCGAGCTAGTTGAGTAATTACGCCTAGGCCTCTCCCTGTGCCTTCTATTAACCCTGCTGTATGAATCTCCACTTGTGATTCTCCTGCCACGGCCAAACAAGGATGCCAAGAAGTCAATGTTCTCATCCAAACTACCATCAGATGACTCATAGAAACCAATTCTCTCATTCAGAGTGCGATCTAAGGATGTGAAGAAGTTGAGCCTCTCCTCCAAGTCAAAGCCATCTCCATCAGAGAACAAATTGTTGTTGCTGCCACCATTCAACTCAAGGACATAATCCCCCATAATCACAGATCCTGGGTTCATGGCCCTGATAGTGCTGATTGCATCCTGCCGCTCTGTTTCACATTCAAACTTTTTCCACTCATCTGCAAGTGCAGGATCAACTTCACGAGGTTTTGCTGAAGGGTGCTTGGAGTTCACATGCTTGCAAAGTTCTTTATATGAACCAATGAATGAGCAGCCATCATGCATGCAGGCTCTCTTCTTGCGGTTGAGATACTGACGAGCTGGTTCAACCACAGTCCATCCTTTAACCTCCCCACGGCACAGAGGGCATGCAAGTTCCATTGCACATGGCTGCTTGCTAGCTGGCTGTGTGTTTGTGGATAATGAAAGGCTAGGCACAGACTCAGTCGAAACACCAAGGGCCAATTTCTCCTTCGCATAAGCTTCTTTAAAGTGTTCAAGGCAGTTAGAGTGATGGTAGTTGGTACCACACATATATGTTCGGCAACCCTGTGGTGAGAAGTACAAAGGAGGAGGACGGCATCATGTGGATGCTCCAAGCAAACTGGGCAAGTGGCACCTTTCCATTCTTTTTTCTCAGAGGCCAATGACAAATCATTATGTTTGCCTGTTCTTTTTGTCTTCCAGCAGCAGGAAGGTACATCACAAGAAGATGACCTATGTCGACGAGCTGGGAGGTTTCGGGCTCTTGGAGATCTCGCCATCTCTTGAAAAAAATTGGAACTGCAAGAATGGCAAGACAAATAAACTATAAGTTAGGAAACAAAGTTTAATTGCAACTTTCGCACACTATTGTAATGTTATGGATGCATGCTTGGGCTATACAATTACAGCCAGCATTTAAGTAGAAACTTTAGATATTCTATTAGTACCACATTAAATAGTTAGGAAATTTACACATTTTCTTAGCAACAGATTCAGTTAGGGATATGATAGTATATTCAGAGATTGTTAGGACAAGTTAAATTATTTTTAGGCTCCTATACATAGGAGAGTTGGAGATTTGTTTCAATAAGCAAGAAACAAAGTAATATCTCACCAAATCCCCTTCCCTTCACATTCCCACATCCTCGGATATGATTGATGCATGGAAGCTAAGGAATTGGGTCATTCTTCAGCCCAAGATGCAGTCATTTGGACTCCATCCAAATACGGCAATTGAACCCTTACAATAGGTTTGCCTCTGGTAAATGAGCTTATCATTTTTTTTTTTGGGGTGCGAAATTAAAGAAGGGCATTGTGTTTCCAAGCAGAACTCGAATGTGCTGCTAGCATATTTGTTGGGGATAGCAAGTTAACATCATGGGTAGGCTTGCCTTTCACTCGCTCTAGCACATTTTGGCGGAACGTCAACATTATATATAGTCGAATTCTAGAGGTAAGTTAATGTTTTCATCCAAATGGGTAAAAAAAGATTGCCAAAATATGCAGATTAGAAGCTAGTATTCCATCTGGCCAACTTGACCAACGTGGCAGGACAAGGAGCATACAGTTCGAAGGGCAGCTACCCAGTTAGCTCTCACCACTACAATCGCTGCTTATCTTTTATAGCACATATCACGTAACCTCAAAATCACTTTAAAAAATTGCACAAATTGGTAAAAAAATTTGCAATCAGTGAATAAGAAATGAAGTTAAACCTAAAAGCGATTTGATTTGATGTGATCTAAAGTTACAAAAGGTAGACTTTTTAAAATAACTGTTTATGTTGATTTGTTTATCAAACCAAAAAGGTTTTCAAGTTTTCAGCAAAATGATTGTTTTCACTAGATATGTCCCCGAAAGTATATATTAGCAAAACAACATGTTTTGTGGTCTTTGTAGTTTACCAGCCTTTTCGATAAAACTTGCTAAACATACCTTGAAGTGCAGACAATATGATATGATCAACGAATTTTAATTTCGCCCTCTAGTGAACTTCAATACTTCACATTTCACACTTACATATCATCAAGCACTTGAGATGTTCAAACATATTCAGATTTGAATTACCAAATGAACAATAAAAGATGGGAATAAGGTGCAAACAAAACAGCCACATAAAATTAATTATCACAGCCATGTACATGGAAAAATAGGTATATGTTTGCAGTCCTGTAATATATGTATGAAGCACCACTAGAAGGGTGAAAAAATTAGAATAACAGGGACATGTTCACATACATCAAACAGAGACTAACACATAACGTATTTTTTCAGTAGTACAACATTGTAACACCAGAGAGGTACAAAAGGTGGTTGGTTTCATCAAATTAAAGTATTAAACCATAAAGGGAATAAACTGCATACAACATTCACCATACTAGCAGTCGAAACAATCAATAGCTAATCCACAATTCACTCTCATTTCATAATCTTTTGACAAAGAAAATGGGAAAAAACAAATCATTGTCCAAGTGGATCCAACCCCCGAGACTCAGCAACAAGGTACCCAAAAAAAGGCTACATTTCACTATTAGTCGTAGTGAGTTTCTTGAGCATGACATCCAACCCTGACTGTAATGCTCAAGGTTACTAATAATGATCCTAAAAACCGAATATGACACTTTAACTTCAAGAGTAAAAAGCATTTTCCCCTGGAGGTATACAAGTATATGGCACAGAGTGTGAAAAAAAAAGACCACGTATTGTTTGACAGATAACACTGGTTGTTCCACTCGTTCCATATTACTCCTTGATAAATGATTCGGTCTTTCAGGCTAGGTTGCAACAGTTTACAAGACGTTTAGGCAACCCTCTACCAATCACAGTAAAGTCCTACATAAATTGCTAGTACATTATAACAGTGCGAACAACTATATAAAATAGCGCTCCCTCCCCCAGAATAGATCAACACTCATCCTCCCATTTCTAGCGGGCGGACCGTGGATTCACCCTGTGCCCCATGGCGTCAGAGCACAGGAGCGCACTGAGATCTTGCGCGCCCTGAAGAACAAGAACCGAATCATATGGATGGACGGATTACGCAGTAGAGTACCATCAATTCAAACGAATCCGCAGCTGGAGTGAGTATTCCGATAAAAAAATGGGCGCATTTGCACTAACCGGATGGAGTAAACCCAGAAAGATTTGGACTTTGATTGCTCGCAGCGAAGACCAGAACAAACTAGATCGAAGGAGATGAATCCAAGCAAGTTAGGACCAGCTTACCAACAGAAGAAATCAATCCAGGTGGATCTCCTCTCCACCCCCACGCCAATCCAGTAGGGGGAGAGGGGTAGAAGGAGGAGAGTCCGAGGTGGCGGGCTTCGGTGGAAGGAGGAGGCGTGCTCGGCGGCGCTGGCGAAGAAGGTGGAGGGTTCGGCGGGCGGAGAAAGGAGATGCGGCGGCGTGGGAGCCGGTACGGGAGGAGAGGCGGCGGCCGGCGGGTGGCCTTGGTTAGGGTTGGCGATTGGGGAGGCGGTGCGGTGCGGGTGCGGGCGCGCGACTGCAGCTAGGGTTACTTGGGGCTGGGACTTGCGATTGGGACGGGGGAGGGGAGCGGGGAATGGAATTCGCTAGGGGGAGGGCCTCAACCGTGAGGCCCTCGCGTTAGATTCGGGGGTTGGTGTACGGAGGGTAAGGAGGGCTCAGCCGAGGCTCTCCCCTCTAAATTTATTTCCGGGGAGGGAGGTGTGGGAGTTTTTGTTAAAATAACATGTTTTTAAAATGAAATACTAAAAACGAATAAAATAATAAAAATAACACATATATCGAGCAAAAACACCGCGACAGGCCCCCTGTCGCGCCTCCCATGTGCAGTCCTGAAATTAGCCTAAAAAAATAGTGCACTATTGCTCAGTGCACGGCACTATTTAACACCGCGTCTGCCGTGTCGCACTGTTGCTGCAGTATACCGATTTTTTTCTACCGTGCACGGGAAGCACAACAGGTGGTCTGTCGCGGCGTTTTCACGTGGTAGGGATGTCATTTTTGCTATTTCATTCGCGAGGAGGCTAGATTTGTTATTCTGTTCCAAAAAGATGCCAAATGAGCTCAAAACTCGTGTGGTGCGGTCGTGCGGGTGTGGGCGCAGGAGCACGGCTAGGGTTAATGGTGTCCAAATGGGCGGCCCGGTCCGACACGGTATGCCCCGTTTGTCCCATTACTTAGACGAATTTTTTTAAATAATATTATTTTAAAAAATTACAAAAATAAATAGTAATTTTTTTTTTATAAAATTAGGCTATTGTCGCCATTTCAAATAGCAACATAGCCTAGGAAGTGGCAACGAGGGCTTGAACAGTATATAGAGGTCTCTGTCACTAGTTGAAATGACGGTATGGATCTGTCGCCACTCCAAATGGCGACAGAGCACTGTCATAATTTCAACTGGCGATAGGAACCTCTATACTGCTTTTTTACTAACTATTTACGAGCACATATGTCGGACCCCAAGCGTGGAATACCAGAAACCCTCCTCAGCTGCGAGCAGTTAAATAGATAAAAGATAACAAGTAAGTAATTGAATAAATAACAACTTGCAAACCTCGGTTGCGAACCGCGTCTTATTTTTAGCTATAGACATGGCACCCAACTCAAATATAAACCAACAAACCATTTCCACATTTTTTAACAAAACTGTTTTTATGAAAACCAAGACTATACTCATTAAGACTGCACTAAGCATGCTCATGACCGCGAGCACGGCTATTTAAATAGATTTACACTCTACAGTGGTGTACAACTTTACCCACATTACATGAATTCTCTAGTTTTTTCGGCATCCGTCGATACCACCGCTCACTACCTTTTGTAAGCAGTCTAGAGCATATATCAAAGACTTTACATCACCTAGTCCTAACCTTGCACTAGCCCGGCGATTGAACACTCTCACTTCACGCGGGTATACCCCCATCTCAGTGAGGCATTTACTATTGTGTCGGCAAACTTTGTGTCCGACACTGTGGTGAAGAGAGCCCTTTCGAACATGCCTACAATGATCATGCTTGCACTACCACGGGCTACCAATGTGGAATGCTAGTTTTCGATGACTTAATTAGCTAATATTGTCTCATACCAGCACATGTGGTTGTACGCTTAGGCTTAGATAGGACATACTAGTGTTTGGTCCTTAATTGATCCAGGCGAGGATCGCCCCCTATCTACTTGTGAGATACATTTCTCACACTTCTTAGAATATAATATAACTCGCCCGCGTCACAAACTAAGTTTTTATTTTTATACAAAATAACAAAAGTAAACCCCTCTGGACCATCATTTCAAAACTCCCAATTTCATGTTCATCATGTCATCCTTTTAGCAAATTTTAGTAAAGACTATAGCTTGACTAAGCAATTGTGCGATACCTGCACTCAAAATTCCCAAATTGACATCATCTATTGTCTATACTATAACCTAATGGCTACAAAGTAAGAATATCAATATTTCAAGGAGGTTCATGCATTGAATAGGATTACAACTACCGTTATCCCCGAATATAACAATTTTAATCAAACCTACACACATGCATAATAAATTTTGCAAAAAGAAGTACAATAGTTAAAATAGTAGGATCAACATGGGCAAAGGGTGTGCTTACCTTGCTCTGGTTTCTCTGAATAAGAGGATGTAGGATCGTTGTAAAATTCGCTTGAACAATAGACGTCTATTTAAAAGAGTCGAAAGCAAATTAAATATAGCCAAATAATTTCAATAGCAACAAAATATTTTTTTACTTATTCAGATAGCGCATGATTTTAGATGAATTTAGATAAAAATATTCATTCGATTTGGAGTTTGTATGCAAAAGTTATTAAGGTTTTAATTTGCTTCGATTTGAAAATTCTAAAAAATAGAAAAAGGCTGACGTCGAAAGTGTATTTGCTAAGGTTTACACTTTTCAACAGAGAAAGCATATTTTCCTCAGAGTTCTACTACGAATTATGCTTTCTAGTAGAGAAAGCGCATTCTCTTCTAATTGAAAGTGGCTTTTCTAAACTTTCTGATTTTTATTAACTTACCAATGGGGCCTACTTGTTAGTTACTTAAGATTTTCTTTTCTGGATTTTTCATTTCTAAAATAGAGGCGGTCCCATATGTCATAGACTCATTTACTAATAACGTTTAAAATTGTATTCTGTTTAACCTTTTTTATTGGTCCCACTAGTTATACTCTGGTTACATTTAACCCCTCTTACTTAGCGTTAATTACCCTTTTAAACATGCGGGCCTACTAGCAGAGAGAGAGAGAGAGAGCGAAGCTGCGCTCATGGCCGAGCACCATGGAGAGCTTGTGGCTGGCGATTGGAGCGATGACGAAGCTCGGAGATGGCCAAAATGAGTTCCTCTTTCGATGGTGATGCCAGCTGTGAGGACCCCGATTTATTTGGCTTGTAATGCTTAGTCTTCCCTTGACTCTAGCATCCTAAATCAAATAAACCAAGCCCCGAGACATGTATACTTCCCAGAAATGCAGTATACACACCCCGTTACAAAATCACGCATCAATTCCATACATCACATAACATTAATCCTAACAAAAGACATACATAATAGAGTTATTACACAAGAAGGCCGACCGGCCAAACAACATCAAAGTAACGTTAACAGCGGAAGCAAAAGTGCCATAAGATGGCTATAAACAAAATCCAACCGGTTAGCCATAACCCACAAGGCAACCGACCGGGCCGCCAAACTAGTCGTCCATACTGCAGCAATTCTCACAAAGGTCGAACCCTTGGGGATCAACTTCTTCCTCTGCAACAAATAAGCAAAGCAAATGAGTACAAAAATGTACTCGCAAGACTGACGTGTGGAATAGCAGACCTATCAATATGCTACATGCGTGCTTTTAAGTGGAGGTTATATGTCTCATTTTGCACAAAGCCAACTTTATTTGTAATAACGTAGTACATTTCAAAAGCAAGTTTGCAATCAGTTTTTATTGAATGAAATAACACGAGATACAATAAGTACAAGAGTAACCACCTATTGGTGACTAACCCAATAGCCACCACACATAGTACGAATCCCAGATTCGTACCACCCATCAAGTTTTAATTAAAATGTTGTAGTCTAACTCTTGAAAAGCTTACCCAAGCGTGTCCATAACCTAGAACGAGGCTATTCGAATAGTTTTAACCCCGCAGGTGTACCAATGTACCCACACTTCGATCGCTTTTTGCCAAGCTATTAAGCACACTTCCTTTGGTATGTCAAGCACGGCTAAGTCCTACGAGACGCTTCCAATGGAATGCGTTAATTAAGAGCCGCACGTATGGGGTTAACTCTTAGTGACCACCGACTAAATGGGCCACTAGGACCACACGTTGTGGTGGAGTCAAGCAAAGCCGGAGTCATTAGCCATTTAGGTAACGCTAGCCGGACATTTGCAAGACCCGGTCGGGTGGAGGACCTAGAAAGGAACCACCTCGGCCACGCCTCGTGATCCTTTTTCTATAAACTACAAACACGACTCATTAATTAATGCCTCCCAAAGTACTAATTCAAGAGAGGTCCCATACCCTCTAGTGTGGTTAGCACGCACAAAATGCCCGGATAATGTGTACTCACAAGAAGTTCGGTCCTTAATTGACTTGGGCACCATTCCAGCCACACCCAAAAGCACACCAACATACCATTGTGCCCAAGTCTAAATCATTTTGTTTCAGCTTTTGGTTTTCACAAGTAAACATGGCGTAAGGTGAAATCATAAGTAATAATAAGTTTTATGTGATCAAGGTTATCGACAAGTCGATAACCGCCCATTTCTAGGAAGCTAAGCATGGCTAAGCTATAATTCGCAACTACTAAGTGACAAGAGTTCATCCAACGAACTCTCAATCACAGCAATAACCTAGGCTCATGGTAGTAAAGGATAATCATTTGTCTAAGGAAATGCATCTACTAGGCCAATTATCGACAATAGTTTAACACAAACTAGCAATGCATACATAGAATTTGTAAACAACATAAATACTTAAAAATACTGGGATTAACATGATCAAACTGCTTGCCTTGCTGTAGATCACTTTCTTGCTGCAGAGGATTCACTCACGTATTCAATAATTCCTTCGGAACCTAACGCGAAAATGCGATAACCAAATAAGAACAAGAACTCCAAATAAAACTCCACATCAAAAGTTATCCAAATACCATGAAATTTATACAGCAACAAGATTAAGATTTTAGACAAATTTAGGAACAAGAATCAAGTCATTTGGATTAGGTATGAAAAAGTTATGACTAAACTAAGTTCTCTCAGCCTATTAATTCAATTAAATTAATTATTGGTACTGTTCATGGCGAAATTTTCTAGAATGATCTAAGGTATGAAATTTTTATAGAGGGTAGGTAATAGTATCCTAACAACAGCAAAACCGAGTTTGCACCATTTGGAGTTGAAATGAATTAGTTATGATTTTTCTAAGTTCTAAAACTAGCAGATCAATGATTTCAGTGGCAAGAAACATGAGAAGACATATTCTATATTACAGTACATTCCTAGTGGGTTTTAACAAAACTTAGTTTGCTCAGTTTGGAATTACAGGGAAAGAGTTATGCATTTTATAAATTTTTAATGAATTTCTAGACATCATTTTTCCCTAACAAGATCATGTAATTAAAAACATTTTCTGCTACATAACAGCGCCTAAATTCATTTTCAGATTAAAGTTCATACTATAACAGATCTACAACAACTGGAATTATTCAAAAAGGAGTTAAAATGACAAAGTTAAGCACTTTTGAAATTTGAAACATTAAAAGACTTAGAAAGTTTGAGCTCTCGGGAGGTCCAAAGGAACTTGAAGGAAAAAGGAGAGGTCGTGGGCCGTTAGATCAAGATCCGACGGCCACGGCCTCGGCACAGCCGCACACAAGACCTCTTCCCGCGCTGGGGAGGTCTGGGCCGTTGAGATTAGATCCAACGGCCACGACCAGTGCAAGCCCAGCGCACGCAAGGAGGTCCTGGCGCCTAACGGAGGTCGTGACCATCAGATCAGGATCTGGCGGTCCCGAGCACTAGGGGAGGTCTAAAGGTCAACGATTGAACAGGCGAGATCTTAACGGCTCAGATCTCCCTTAGGAGGTCCTGAACGGTTGAGATCTACCCGGGGAGGTCGTGAATGGCCAAGATCTACTCGGGGAGGTCCTAAGCGACAGGGTTTCAACAGGAGGAGATCTGGACGGTTCAGATCAGGCCTAGGGAGGTCCTGAACGGTCCAGATCGATGCGGAGGGAGGTCCGAAGGCTAAGGGTTTTTCCAAAGGAGATCTAACGTTCAGATCTAAACCGGGGAGGTCGTGAACGGCTAGGATTGAGCCTCAGAGGTCCTGAGCGGGGGTTGTCTTTGTAAAAGACCAGGGGTGGCTTTTTACAAAGAGGACACCGAGGGTGGTCTATGCAAAATGACCAAGGGAGGTCTTTTGCGCACGGGGAAAGATCTAAACGGCTAGGATTTAACCGGGGTGGTCCTAGGCGGTTAGGATCAACTCTAGGGGAGGTCCTGGCACTAAAGGGTTGTACGGGAAAGATTTAAGGGTCCAGATCTAGTCCTAGGGAGGTCCTCAACGGTGGAGATGCAACCGAGGAGGTCTGGGGACTAAAGATTTTTCAGAAACAGCTCCAACGGTCAGATCTAGACTTGGGAGGTCTTTTACGGTTAGGATTGATCCAAGAGGTCCAACGACTTAGCGATTTAGTCGGAAACGGCTCTACGGCTCAGATCTAGCCTGGGTGGTCATAGATGGCCACGATTAAAGCGGGAGGGAGGTCCTGAGGACGAGCTAATCTGGCGAGGAGGTCCTGAAGGGTCTAGATCTAGGCGGAGGAGGTTCTAACGGTCGGGATACGCCAAGGAGGTCCGGAGGGTTGACGGGGACTTAGCGTGCGCGACACACAGGAGTTCTTCCGACAGCAATAATGGCTAATGATTGCTACAGGAGCTGTCCAAAATGACACGACAAAGCCCGAGCATCCGAGTAAGCTCACCGCCGGCGATGCGGAGCTCACCGGCGAGAACCAAGGGCATGACTGAGTTCCAAATAACCTCAAGAACCTAGAGGACGTGCTCTCGACGGTGGCAACGGCTTGGAACACCAGCGAGCCGGAGAGAGAGAAGAAAGTCTAATACGGCAAAACTACGAAACTAAACAAGCTCTAGAAGGACAGTAACAAAGCTAGAGAATGGGCACCTGAGGGCAGAGAGGGGACCAAGGTGGTCGGAGAAGCTTGGAGAAAGTCGTCGAAGTACGGCGATGAAGAAGAAAGCCTTCCTGACCCCGGAAAGCAAACTCTCGACTTGTTCACTTCTGCAATGGTGAACCAAGATAAGTTAGAGCAAGCTCGAGGCGATCAAGATGACAACGAAGAGGGCAAGAATGTTGATGGGACCACTGGAGCTCGAATGGCCTTCAAAGAGCTCCAAAACCGACAATGGTGGTAGAGAGGGTGGTGTTCTTAGGTGCTTGGGTTTGAGGACCAGCTCACACGGAGGGGGCTTAAGCACAACAACGAACGGAGAAAGAAAATGAGAAGGAGGTCTCAGCTATTCATAGCACTGGGGCTTGTAATGGTGTGGGCGAAAGTCTATTGTGACCAAGAACCAAGCCTAAGGACCTACTAGATTTGACAAGGCAGGGAGGTAGGGGATGACTTCCTTTAGGGCTAGGCTCAGACACATTTAATGCATGGCAGAAAGAGACGTTGGGAAGGACTAAAGTGACAAAGACCGCTCCCAACTGCTCTGACACTGACACACGCGCGGGCGCGGAAAATCATGACGACTAGACCTCCAGGAGGTCGTGAGGAAGAGAAACAGAGCCGAGGGGGAGGTCCTGGACGATCCCGATTTGCATGGGGTGGTCCTGGACGTCCCAGATCAGCCGAGGTGGGGGGGTCTTTGCAGGTGAGGAGGTCCTGGGGAGGTCGTGGGCCTCACGATTAGAAGTGAACGGCCGGGATCAACAGGGGACCTTCGGAGGTGGGAAGAGGTAGGGGAGGTCGTGGTCGTTGGATTGAAATCCAACGGCCCCCACGCACGCGCATTGAAAGTCGCAGCGGGCGGCACCGAGTTGGCTGGGTCGGGCCGAGAAAGAGAACGGGCTCGAGTCTGACTTGAGCCCGAGGAACAGTGCAAGTCAATTAGGGTTTTGATTTTAAGGCTGAAACTTTGGAGGCTTAAATGAGGTATCAATTCAACTCCAAAATTATGAAATTTTAATCTGGAGCTTCTCGAGTTTAGGATTAACCTCATAAAAATTTCAGAGACTTTGGTGCACTAGAATTTTCTCAAGAAATTCCGAAGGTTATTTCAGAGGTTAGACCGAGGTTTGACTCGCCTCTAAAATGTTCAAACAATTTCTACAAATTGTGAAAGTTTTAGAGGGTCACCCAAGAAACTATTTCCAGTGGATGATCACTAGATTAGACAAGGGTTTTTGGAAGACAAGGTTTTCGATCAGAGTGACTGGTGACTTGTAATTCCATAATTCTTTTGCAAGAATTCTTTAGAACAAACAAGAAT
This sequence comes from Ampelocalamus luodianensis, assembly GCA_036346255.1. NCBI lineage: Eukaryota > Viridiplantae > Streptophyta > Magnoliopsida > Poales > Poaceae > Ampelocalamus > Ampelocalamus luodianensis. The sequence continues at coordinate 40,463,999 of CM070634.1, read as the reverse complement.
TGCAAGATGCAAGAAAAAGTTTTAATTTCTACTCATTTTCTTACATTTGAAACGCGAGCCAAAACTTGGGATGTTACAACTCTCCCCCCTTACAAAAATCTCGTCCCGAGATTTGACTCTTCAGACGAAAGAGGGGTAGTTCAGATGTCGACGGTCTTTCTGTTTCCAAGTAGCTTCATCCTTGGAACAATTCGACCACTGAACTTCAAGGAATTGAATGGTACGATTCCCCGAGACAAGGAGCTAAAGCAAGGGACCGGCACAATTCTCGGTTTTGACCTAGTAGAAAATGTGCCACTTTAGTTGACACGGGGAAACTTATTAGGCCCAGATATAGCAAGGATTGACAGACTGAGAGATCTTCCTCGATTTTAGAGGGCGATGGCGCAAGATCGTTGTTGGCTGGTGGAGCGATTTGTCTGGTCAATTCCGCCAACAACGGGATCTCAGCCTGCTAACTAGCTATGCAGAGTCATCCCTCCGCGGCTAGCTTCTTAGAGGAACCAAGGTCATACTCAGTTGGTGGAGCAATTTGTCTGGTTACCCCACTAACAAACGAGACCTCAGATTGACAACTAGCTACATAGAGTCATCCCTCCGTAGCCAGTTGATTAGAGGGGCTATGGACATTTAGGCCACAGAAATTTGAGGCAATACCAAGTAGGTGATGCCCATGGATGTATAGGGACAGAAGGGTGTCACTCAAGTCAAAAGACCGATGACAAACCGGATGATAGCCTTCTTCTTGGGGAAAACGGGGTAGGCTAGCAAGGCTTGATGAAACCGAGGTGGTGCTAGGCATCAATGATGGAGCAGGATGAAGATCACCATCAACAGTAAAGATAGGGATATAAAGGAACGAGATGCCTCTGAATCGAATAATACCGTATCAGGGTAAGAGTAAACAAGAAGCGTACCCAACATGACGTCAGGCGCCTCCCGAACTTCTTCAGCGGAGATGGAGTTGACTTGATCACGAACAGCCTTTCGCTTCTGATGCTTCACGGGGAAACTGTTGGCGTAATGCCCCTTCTTGTGGCAATAGAAGCACGTGACCACGGCCAGATCGCAGGGGCCACCTAGCGGCTGGACCGCAGGTGCACGAGACTGAAACACGACCCGCGGAGGGCGAGGGGTTGTTACACTCTTCTTAGGGCAACTATGCGCATAGTGACCCCTGTTGTTACAGAAGAAACAAGTGGCATCCGCCATTTGTTGACGCTTGGGACGATCCTTTAGCTTCTTCTTACTGGCCCCAGCAACTACGGGATTCTCGACCGTGCAATAATCGAAAGTCGGGAAGGTAACTCAGATCGTAATTTGTCCTGCGGCTCCACGGACAAATCATCCAAGAACTTCTCGATAGTCGAAGCATTGGCGATTGCGATACTTGTAGATGACCAGAAGAAGCATTATTGAAGTTTTAATGATCCGCGATCACCGGGTTCATGCTACACTCTTTGGGATAGTGAGTGGTTCCTCGCGAGAGAAAACAAGTGACTTTGGCGGTCGGACGGTTTAGGGTAGGTGGTCTTCATCGCAGTTGGGCGGTGTAGTACACTCGTTGTCGAAGTGTCCTTCCTCTCCACAATGTCAGCGGACCTGACCTTCCTGTGGTTGCAACCTTGGCGACATGGCTCTTTTACCATGGTCACAACAAAAAGGGGACCAAAATCCATCACAATCGCCAGAGGGGAGGCGCTTGCAATCCTTGTTTGGGTAGTTGGGGCCAGGGAGACCTTCATCCCGGCCGACTTTGTCGACCTAGTCCGCTGTCCGCGGACATCCTGCTACGAAGAGATGGGTTAGCACGAACCCGACGACTCGAAGCTGAGGGACGTGGAAGAAAAACCAAGGACTAGGGGTCCTGCTGAACGTTAGGGTGGGAATAGATACTAAGATGGACAAGGATCAAACCCGAAAGCTTAAGGCAAGGAAACAATAAACCACTAAGAGATGAACTCAAAAAGCTCCAAAAACAACCACAAAATCAGCACAAGGTCTCAAGTCACAAAACCAACTTCCTGTTGTGACTAACCCGTATGGAGGGAACGAGCAATCGGTTTAGGAAGGTAAATTTCAGCATGCAACTCAAATTCAAGTAGGACCAAATAGTAGGGTAGAACCACTAACAATAACGTTAGATACTTAGCCAACTAATATCACTCCTTACCCTTTTATTTCCACAAGTTTTAGTTAAGTTATCTTCTCATTATCTACCTTATTTAGGACCTTTGAGCTTGCTGTCCGGAAATTGACGCTTGCTGTCCAGATTTTGCATCCAAGCTCCTAGTTGAAATTCACCATTCCAGAAGCTTCAAAACCTTGTAGAAGGGCAGACAACACTTCAATTTGCCAAACTCATTGGTTCCCAAAACCCAACTTAAACGATAACAACTATCTTTTGAAAGGAGGAGAGAAAAACAACTTTTAAAACTTAAGTTAGAGCGAGATGAGAGAAGAAAGCTAAGATAGGTAAGGAGTAAAATCTGAGAACTTACTTAAGCTTTCATAAATCATTTGATATTTTGAAATTAAGTTTTCCAAAATATCCAAAAGACGACCAAGCTTAGGGTTTCTACGGTCAGTATGGCTCTGATACCAACTTTGTGAGGACCCCGATTTATTTGGCTTGTAATGCTTAGTCTTCCCTTGACTCTAGCATCCCAAATCAAATAAACCAAGCCCCGAGACATGTATACTTCCCAGAAATGCAGTATACACACACCGTTACAAAATCACGCATCAATTCTATACATCACATAACATTAATCCTAACAAAAGACATACATAATAGAGTTATTACACAAGAAGGCCGACCGGCCAAACAACATCAAAGTAACGTTAATAAATGGAAGCAAAAGTGCCATAAGATGGCTATAAACAAAATCCAACCGGTTAGCCATAACCCACAAGGCAACCGACCAGCCGCCAAGCTAGTCGTCCATACTGCAGCAATTCTCACAAAGGTCGATCCCTTGGGGATCAACTTCTTCCTCTGCAACAAATAAGCAAAGCAAATGAGTACAAAAATGTACTCGCAAGACTGACGTGTGGAATAGCAGACCTATCAATATGCTACATGCAGGCTTTTTAAGTAGAGGTTATATGTCTCATTTTGCACAAAGCCAACTTTATTTGTAATAACGTAGTACATTTCAAAAGCAAGTTTACAATCAGTTTTTATTGAATGAAATAACACGAGATACAATAAGTACAAGAGTAACCACCTATTGGTGACTAACCCAATAGCCACCACACATAGCACGAATCCCAGATTCGTACCACCCATCAAGTTTTAATTAAAATGTTGTAGTCTAACTCTTGAAAAGCTTACCCAAGCGTGTCCATAACCTAGGACGAGGCTATTCGAATAGTTTTAACCCGCAGGTGTACCAATGTACCCACACTTGCACCGCCTTTTGCCAAGCTATTAAGCACACTTCCTTTGGTATGCAAGACGGCTAAGTCCTACGAGACGTTTCCAATGGAATGCGTTAATTAAGAGCCGCACGTATGGGGTTAACCCTTAGTGACCACCGACGAAATGGGCCACTAGGACCACACGTTGTGGTGGAGTCAAGCAAAGCCGGAGTCATTAGCCATTTAGGGTAACGCTCCTGGGACATTTGCAAGACCACGGTCGGGTGGAGGACCTAGAAAGGAACCACCCTGGTCACGCCTCGTGATCCCTTTTCTCTATAAACTACACCAAAGAACTCATTAATTAATGCCTCCCAAAGTACTAATTCAAGAGAGGTCCCATACCCTCTAGTGTGGTTAGCACGCACAAAATGCTGGATAATGTGTACTCACAAGAAGTTCGGTCCTTAATTGACTTGGGCACCATTCCGCCACACCCAAAAGCACACCAACATACCATTGTGCCCAAGTCTAAATCATTTTGTTTCAGTTTTGGTTTTCACAAATAAACATGGCACAAGGCTGAAATCATAAGTAATAATAAGTTTTATAGATCAAGGTTATCGACAAGTCGATAACCGCCCATTTCTGGAAGCTAAGCATGGCTAAGCTATAATTCGCAACTACTAAGTGACAAGAGTTCATCCAACGAACTCTCAATCACAAAGAATAACCTAGACTCATGGTAGTAAAGGATAATCATTTGTCTAAGGAAATGCATCTACTAGGCCAATTATCGACAATAGTTTAACACAAACTAGCAATGCATACATAGAATTTGTAAACAACATAAATACTTAAAAATACTGGGATTAACATGATCAAACTGCTTGCCTTGCTGTAGATCACTTTCTTGCTGCAGAGGATTCACTCACGTATTCAATAATTCCTTCGGAACCTAACGCGAAAATGCGATAACCAAATAAGAACAAGAACTCCAAATAAAACTCCACATCAAAAGTTATCCAAATACCATGAAATTTATACAGCAACAAGATTAAGATTTTAGACAAAATTAGGAACAAGAATCAAGTCATTTGGATTAGGTATGAAAAAGTTATGACTAAACTAAGTTCTCTCAGCCTATTAATTCAATTAAATTAATTATTGGTACTGTTCATGGCGAAATTTTCTAGAATGATCTAAGGTATGAAATTTTTATAGAGGGTAGGTAATAGTATCCTAACAACAGCAAAACCGAGTTTGCACCATTTGGAGTTGAAATGAATTAGTTATGATTTTTCTAAGTTCTAAAACTAGCAGATCAATGATTTCAAAGTGGCAAGAAACATGAGAAGACATATTCTATATTACAAGACATTCCTAGTGGGTTTTAACAAAACTTAGTTTGCTCAGTTTGGAATTACAGGGAAAGAGTTATGCATTTTATAAATTTTTAATGAATTTCTAGACATCATTTTTCCCTAACAAGATCATGTAATTAAAAACATTTTCTGCTACATAACAGCGCCTAAATTCATTTTCAGATTAAAGTTCATACTATAACAGATCTACAACAACTGGAATTATTCAAAAAGGAGTTAAAATGACAAAGTTAAGCACTTTTGAAATTTGAAACATTAAAAGACTTAGAAAGTTTGAGCTCTCGGGAGGTCCAAAGGAACTTGAAGGAAAAAGGAGAGGTCGTGGGCCGTTAGATCAAGATCTGACGGCTACGGGCCTCGAAGCACAGCGCACACAAGACCTCTTCCCGCGCTGGGGAGGTCTGGGCCGTTGAGATTAGATCCAACGGCCACGACCAGTGCAAGCCCAGCGCACGCAAGGAGGTCCTGGCGCCTAATGGAGGTCATGACCGTCAGATCAGGATCTGGCGGTCCCGAGCACTAGGGGAGGTCTAAAGGTCAACGATTGAACAGGCGAGATCTTAACGGCTCAGATCTCCCTTAGGAGGTCCTGAACGGTTGAGATCTACCCGGGGAGGTCGTGAATGACCAAGATCTACTCGGGGAGGTCCTAAGCGACAGGGTTTCAACAGGAGGAGATCTGGACGGTTCAGATCAGGCCTAGTGTGAGGACCCCGGTTTATTCGGCTTGTACTGTTTAACCATCCACTTGGTCCTAACAGTACAAATCAAATAAACCAAGCCTCGAGATATGTATACTTCCTGCACTGCAGATACACACCTGTTACAAAATCATGCATCAATTCCATTCATTCACATAGAGCCAAGCAAAGCAACAACTTAAAGACATAGATAATATAAAGAGAGTTATTACAAAAGAGAGGCCGACTGCCAAAAGTCATACAAATAAGTAAATACACAATGAAGCAAAATGGCCATAAGATGGCGATAAACAAAAGCCAATCGGTGTGCCTTTACCCACAAGGCAACCAACCGGACCGCCAAGCTAATCGTCCCAAAAAGCAAGAACATGACCACAAAAGTGAGGCCCTTGGGGCTCACCTTCTTCCTCTGCAACAATTAATATTAAACAAAGCGGATGAGTACAAAACTTGTTTTTGTACTCGCAAGACCGACGTGTGAGATAACGAACTATAATTAACTACATGCAAGCTTTATTTAAGTGGATGAGGCTCGACTTATTTTCAAAGATAAAGCAAGTTTTCATTTGCAATAAGGTAATAGATTCAAAGCAAGTTTGCAATTAACTTTTATTGTTCAAATAAAAGAGAGACAATTATAACAATAGATAGATGACAACACCAACCTAGAAGTGACTAACCCATAGTCACCACAATAATAGCATGAAGTGCCCCTTCATACCACCCATGTCAAGTTTAAGTTTTTAAAAGGTTGTAGTCTAGTTCTTGCACGACCTTACCAAGCATGTCCATAACCTAGGACGAGGCTATTCGAATAGTTTTAACCCTGCAGGGGTGTACCAATGTACCCACACGATAGACCGCCTTTCCACCAGCCACGGTTAGCACACTTCCTTTGGTATGCAGGCATGGCTAAGTCTAACAAGACGCTTTCCAATGGACGATGCTAATTAAGAGCCGCAACCCACGGGAGAAAGACACATTAGACAGCCTAACCGGTCTGCTAATGCTCCCCTCCAACACACACACAAGAACACACCCACCAACCAGCTCATAATTAACACCTTCCAAAGTACTTAGTCAAGAGAGGTTCCATATCCCCCTCGTGTGGTTAGCACGCAATAAGCGCTTGACTTAGTGACACAAGTAACTCGGTCCTTGGGGACTTAGGCACCATTCCACACACCCAACAGATCACATCAGCATACCATTGTGCCCAAGTCAAGATATAATTTTTGTTTTCAGTTTTTGATTTGCAAATTGGTAAAACACAAGGGTTGGACATAATGGAATAATAATAGCATTTGTGTGATCAAGATCACCGACTAAGTCGATGATCGCCCAATACTACCGATACTAGGCATGGCTAAGCAATATTTATCCGAAATCTACTAAGTGACAAGAGCTCATCCAACGAACTCTAATCACAAAGAAATAACCTAGGCTCTGTAGTAGAGGATAATCATTTACCTACTGATTATGCAACTAGAGGATTAACTAATCAATTTAACAACAAATTAGCAATGCATACATAGAAGTTAAACAAAATATTAGACTTTAAAAGTAATGGGATCAATGGGAAATGATCAAACCGCTTGCTCGCTTGTCGTTGCTCAAATTGTTGCGGAGGGTCGTTCTCGGGTTACCGCAAATGTGAAGCCTAAGCGAAAGAGCGAAAACAACCAATAAGACGAGCAACACTTAAACGAAAGAGCAATAAAAATTATCCAATTGCATTTAAATTTATACACAAGGTAAAATACTAATATACCTAGACATAGAAACAGGAAAAACCTAATTTGGATTTGTGGTGCAAAAGATATTCTCTAAAAACCTATTTTCTACCATAATTAGTAATGTAGCAAAACATTTTCTAGAAAGATTTTGAAGCTGAAATTTTTATGGTAGCTACCTACTGGTATAGTGGTAACCCATATAAAATTTCAGGTCATTTGGCGTTAAAATGATTTAGTTATGACTTTTCTAAGTTATAAATCTAAGACATGATTAATTTCAAGATGAAAGACTCTTGCAAAACCTATACTAAGCTAAAGTATTTTAACAGATGCATTTATAGAACTTTAGTTTGTTAAATTTTGAGCTACAGAGAAAAAGATATGCAATTTTGAAGTTTAAAACAATTAATATGTGCAAATAAAAGCTCTGGAACTAAACTGGAAAACCAATAAAAGCGGGAGGTCGTGGGCGATGATCAAGGATCGCACGACTCACGAGCTCTGATGATAAAACCTGCACAAGCACCTTGGCGCAAAGACCTTGCCGCGCCTAGGAGAGGTCTTAGCCATTGATATTGAACCCAACGGCTACGACCAGTGCACGCACAGCGCACACGGATGAGGTCCTCGCGCTAGGGAGGTCGTGGCCGTCCGACGGATCTCGCGGCCCCGAGCTCCACGAGGAGGTCCTACGACTATCTCGCTAAGGGGAGGTCCGACGGTTAAGATCGGAAGGAGGGAGGTCTTTGACGGCTAAGATCTCCTGAGGAGGTCTTAACTGCCAATGACTCCACCGATGGATTTAGATCCAATGGCCCAAGTGAGATGGGATGTTCGGGCCATCCGAGCGCCTCAACGAATCTGGGCCTTGGATCTTGAGGTGGACGGCCTAGATCAAGATTGCATCCGGAGGGGTCCGAATGTTCTCCAGATCCGAGCCGTAGATCTAAAGACGAACGACAAAGAGAGAATCAAAACGATAGAGTTGCAAATAGACTGAAGAGGTCTAGCCCGTTAGATCTAAATCTAACGGTCCAGAGCTGGCAGGGAGGTCCTAGACGGTCACGATCTCCAGGGGGAGGTCGTGAACGGCTAAGATGAAAACGAGGGAGGTCCTATGAGACAGGTGTTTAATAGAGAGAGGTCTGGACGGTTCAGATCTTCCGTGGGGAGGTCCTGAACGGCCCAGATTTAGGCGGGGAGGTCTTGCGGTCTTCTTCACAAAGGACCAGAGGTGGTCTTTTGCAAAGAGGACCTCAAGGAGTAGTTTTGAAGGTTTTCTTTACAAAAGACCAGGGGTGGTCTTTTGCAAAGAGGACCTCAAGGAGGTCTTTAGGGGTGGCTTTTTACAAAAGACCACAGGGAGGTGTTTTGCAAAGAGGACCTCGGGGAAGGTCTTTTGCGGAAACACAAGGTGGTCTTATACGGCTAAGATTTAACAGGGGTGGTCCTGGACGGCTAGGATCACCACCAAGGGGAGGTCCAGAGACTTAGGATTTTGCGGAAAAGATCCTAAGGCCCAGATCTAAACTTGGAGAGGTCGGGGACGGCTAAGATTAGCCCGAGGAGGTCCTGGGGTGGTTTTAATGGCGCAGGACCTCCAGACAGCGGCGGCTAAGACAATTTAATGCATCTAATGATTGACAATAAATGAATCTAACAGGAACACTTAATGACTTCTGGACTTTAATACTAAGGCCCTGGCCCACACGTTAGTGACTCCACGGCACAAATTAGGACACAATTAATGCACCAATGATAAGCAATGATTTGAGCATTAAAGTGGTCCTAAAAGATGATTTAAAACGGAAGGTTTTGAATCGGCAAAACCGAAGGCGTGCTCGTGCTTGCCGCGGCGACGTGGATCTCATCGGCGAAACCAAAGGCACGGATGAGTCCCAAATAGGGAGGAGGACCTAAAGGTGCCAGCAGCTAGGGCTAAAGCGCACCCTACCGGCGGCTAGCCGGAGGTGATCGCCGGAGGCAAAACGTGACAAAAACGAAGAACTAACGCGGTCTAACAGAACAAGGTTTTCAGCACTAGGTACCAACACGGAAGTGAAGGAGGTCCGTGGATGGCGAAAGAGCTCGGTGATGGGGTGCTCACGGAGACGAAGGAGACGACCACCCTGGCCACAAACAGCAAGCTCTCAATTTGTCAACCTCTGTGAAGGTTTAAGCGAAACAAGTTAGGAGGCTTGAGGTGACCAAAAGAACAAAAGGATAACCAAAATTGCAATATTGAACCACTTTGGAGCTCAAGGGTTGCCTGAGAGCTCCAAGGTCTAGCAATGGTGGCAGAGGCTTTCGGAGACTTGAGCACAAGAGCAAAGAAAGAACTAGGGGTGCAAGAATGGATCCAAAGAAGCTTAAGGAGAAGCTAGGAATCCATATATAGCCGAGCGCCAAAATGAACCAGGCCAAGCTTATGGGTGCACTGAGCTATAGTACACATGAAGTGATGGGAGTAGGTTGTCGTGAGACTTTTGAGCAAAAGGGTGCGGACATTTAATGTTGGCAAACACATAGCCGTTTGTCACCCTAAAGTTGACAAGGCATCGCTCTCTCTTGCCATGCACAAAATTGATAATGCCAGTGCCCACCCGACAGTGAGAGGACCAGGTCAAAGAGCTCAACGGCTAAAATCCGCACCGAGCTCCACTAGGGAGGTCGTGAGGTGTTGGATTGAAATCCAAGGGCTTAGATTTTGGGCTAAGTATTAGAGGTCCTAACACTCATGGGAGGTCTGAGCCACAGATCTGAAGATGGGCGGCTCATGATCACCCAAGTGCTAGGGGTGGTCGTGGAGGTCCGAGGAGGTCGCCCAGGGTGGTCTTTGCAAAAGGTGCAAAGGAGGTCCTGGGGGAGGTCCTCGAGGGTTGTATTTGTAAAAGAACAGGAGGAGGTCGTGGGGTGGGAGGTCCTTTACAAAGACCCGAGGAGGTCTTTGAGCGTCGGATTTAAAATCCAACGGCCCAGACCACCTGTGCCCAAATGCCCGAGCCCGACACGGCTCAAGCGGCTCGGTGCGACCAAGACCTGGAGGTCTGAGTCCAAGTCTGACTCGGACTAGGGCTTAGGGTTTGACTACAAGCCAAGCAAGTTTGACTGGCCCATAAAACCATTCAAACAATTTCTGAAAATTGTGAAATTTTTGGAGGGTCACATATCAACCCAAGAACTTAGGAAAAATATTTCCCAGGAGATGATCAACAGACTTGTGACTTTGTATTTCCATACTCTGGTGCAATAATTGTTTAGTACACACAGGAAATACATGACGTAAGAAAAAGTTTTAATTTCTACTCATTTTCTTACATTTGAAACACAAGTACAGAATTTGGGATGTTACAAAACCTCCCCCCCTTACAAAAATCTCGTCCCGAGATTTGTCTTACTCGGAAAAGAAAGAGGGATAGTCTGCACGGAGACGATCTTCTCGCTCCCAAGTAGCCTCATCCTCGGAATGGTTCGACCACTGAACTTTAAGGAACTTGATGGTCTTGTTCCTTGTTCTTCGCTCAGCCTCCTCGAGTATGCGAACAGGACGCTCGCGGTAGGTCAAATCTTCCTGGACATCAAGAGTTTCCAACGGAGCTTCCTCTGTTGGAACACGGAGGCACTTCTTTAGCTGGGACACATGGAACACATCATGTACCCCCGCAAGTGCGGCAGGCAACTCCAACTTGTAGGCAACGGCTCCCTTCTTCTCGATGACGCGGTAGGGACCGACATATCGAGGAGCTAACTTGCCCTTGACACCAAAACGCCGTGACCTTTGGCGGAGAAACCTTGAGGTAGACGAAGTCATTGGGCTCAAAGCTCAATTCACGACGACGACGATCCGCATAGCTCTTTTGCTCGGATCGAGCCGTGCGCAAACGATCACGAACAAGCCGGACTTGACTCGGCTTCATTGATCGAGTCCGCCAAAGAAAGGTCTCTCACCGGTCTCGCACCGGTTCAACGGGTTCTACACTTTCTCCCGTATAAGGCTTGAATGGTGCCATGCCAAGGCGGCTTGAAATCGTTGTTGTAGGAAAACTCGCGAATGGCAAGCGATTAAAGCACAGGTGGTCATAGACGCCACGATTAAAGCGGAGGAGGTCCCGAGGACGAGCTAATCGGCGAGGAGGTCCAAGGGTCTAGATCTAGGCGGAGGAGGTTCTAACGGTCGGGATACGCCAAGGAGGTCCGGAGGGTTGACGGGGACTTAGCGTGCGCGACACACAGGAGTTCTTCCGACAACAATAATGGCTAATGATTGCTATAGGAGCTGTCCGAAAATCACACGACAAAAGCCCGAGCATCTGAATAAGGTCACCGCCGGCGATGCGGAGCTCACCGGCGAGAACCAAGGGCCTGACTGAGTTCCAAATAACCTCAAGAACCTAGAGGACGTGCTCTCGACGGCGACGACGGCTTGGAACACCAGCGAGCCGGAGAGAGAGAAGAAAGTCTAATACGGCAAAACTACGAAACTAAACAAGCTCTAGAAGGACAGTAACAAAGCTAGAGAATGGGCACCTGAGGGCAGAGAGGGGACCAAGGTGGTCGGAGAAGCTTGGAGAAAGTCGTCGAAGTACGACGATGAAGAAGAAAGCCTTCCTGACCCCGAAAAGCAAACTCTCGACTTGTTCACTTCTGCAATGGTGAACCAAGATAAGTTAGAGCAAGCTCGAGGCGATCAAGATGACAACGAAGAGGGCAAGAATGTTGATGGGACCACTGGAGCTCGAATGGCCTTCAAAGAGCTCGAATGGCCTTCAAAGAGCTAAGCACAAAACCGATAATGGTGGCAGATGGTGGTGTTCTTGGGTGCTTGGGTTTGAGGACCAGTAAATATCGATCCACACAAGCACGGAGGGTTTTGACCTTATGGGCTTAAGCACAACAGAAATAAAGCGGAGAAAGAAAATGAGAAGGGAGGTCTCGACTCTATTCATAGCAACAAGCGTGAGGGCTTGGTAATGGTGTGTGGCGAAAGTCTATAATGTGACCAAATAGAACACAAGCCTAAGGACATAGCCTAGATTTGACAATGTCCATGACCGAGGAGGTAGTTTGGCAGATGACTTTACCCACAAGATACAACTTGTAGGGCTAGGCTCGATGTGCTTACAAACACATTTAATGCAACTGCATGGCGACAAAGAAGAGGCAAGCGTTGGGAAGGCAACTTACATGAGATGATGACTGTAGCATGGCTAACTAAAAGGCCAAGGTGTGATAATAACTATGCCCAAAGCATTTAAATAAATAATTAAACTATCATGCAATAATTTAACACAAAGTAGTTTGAAAACTGGGTTCAAGATGATCAAAGGTATGACTTGCCTTGAAAAGGTCTATGTACTGATCTTGATCACCGACGCGTCACTGCAAAACGAGACACAAACAAACAAAACAAATAAATAACAGAGGCAAAACAAACTCCAAAAATTAAATAAAAATCTCACATAAATAGATCTTGAATTTAGCAGATTTAGGAATTTCCCGAATTTCCGAATTACTTTTCTATTGAAAAATCGGATTATTGCGCAATGTCGACGTCATCCGAACGTTCGGACGGATGAAAATCGGTCTCGCTCACGGTACGTCGGGGTGATTGACGGAGGTGGCCGCGGCGAGGTTCAAGCGGCGAAGTGCTTGGTTGTTGTCGGACGCGGTTCCGCAAAGTGGATGGCACGAGATTGCTTATGCTGGCGTGCGTCTGGTGGTGCGATTAGCTCGACTACGGGCGGCGGCGGCGGAAGAGCTCACCGGAGTTCTCGCGGTGAAAACCCTAGAATCGGCGGGGACGCGGCGCAAGGCTCTCGGGTTACGGGGTTTGGGGAGAGGGAAATCATGATGGCGACGTGTGGGCCCACAAAGAGACGTGGAGATGGGAAGGACTAGACCTCCATGGCGAAAGAGACGTTGGGAAGGACTAAAAGTAGCTCCCAATCGCTCGATCATCTGACACGCGGCCAGAAAATCATGACGACTAGTCCGTGAGGAAGAGAAAGCAGAGCCGAGGGGAGGTCTGGACGATCCCGATTTGCATAGGGTTGTCCTGGACGTCCCAGATCAGCCGAGGTGGGGGGGTCTTTGCAGGTGAGGAGGTCCTGGGGAGGTCGTGGGCCTCACGATTTTAAGTGAACGGTCGGGATCAACAGGGGACCTTCGGAGGTGGGAAGAGGTAGGGGAGGTCGTGGTCGTTGGATTGTGTAACAGCCCAAATTTTGAAGAAATTAAAATTTATGTATTTTTGGATTTTCTGGAATTTTTAGAAGTTTTTCCTTAACCAATTAAGGCTAATCAAATTTATGTGCAAAATATATTACCACAAAATAGCTGGAAATATTTTATTTAAGTCCTAATTGCTCTAGAGAATTTCTGTGAATTTTCTCAGAATTTTTGGACTTAAATTGCTATATTCTAAAGCCAAATTGAATTATTAGTATTTAATTAAATCAAAAATCAAAAGAAATTACAAAAAAGCGATTATGCGGGCGAAAGCCACTCGGCCGCACCACTTCGCAGCGCACGCCCGCCCACCGCGCCTCTCTCTCTCGATCGCCGCGGGACCCACTGTCCGTCTCTCCATCTCTCCCACTCTCGCGCGCCGGTGCGTTGTCGGTAGTTGGATCTAAATCCAACGGCGTAACTCAATGAAGCATTCGGACGGCTCGAACATCCCAACCACCGGTGACCATTAGATCTGGATTGAACGGCTCCCATAAGACCTGATACTTAAACACACCCCGCAATCCATTTCAACCGTTGGATCAAAATCCAACGGCTGCGTCCAAACTTAACTTACCGATTCGCCCCGTCGTTGTCCACCGTTGGATTAAAATCGGACGCAGCTGGGTCATCGTCCTCCTTTCCTTTCTTCCTCCCTCACTTTCCTTCTTCTCCCCGCGATTCCGCCATGGGTGCCAACTCTGGACCTTCCAAAACCGAGCCAATCTAGCCGCATCTCTCCCGTTCATCGCGCGCATTTATGCCAGGATCTCCTCCGCCCCCGACACGGCCATCACTTTCCCATCCGGCGCCCTAAATCCCCAAAATCTCGCCGCCGTGACCGCGAGGACCTTCTTGAGCTCCACGGCAGCTCGGCCACACCCGTGCCCTATAAATAGGTGCGCCGGGATCGTCACACCTCCCACAACACACCGCCACCAACCACAACCCGCCTCCATCGTCGTAGCGCTCGGAATTCAAGTTTCGTCGCCGGCGACCGTAGGAGCTTCTTCCCCGTTTCCGGCGCCGCCAGGACTCCTTCGTCTCCGCCGTCGGCACCATCGTCATCGCCGCGTCCGTGCGAAGCCGCTGCCGCCACTCACTTCCACGGAGGATCATCGGAACCACCACTTCGTCGACAACCGCACGCCGCCGCCGCCAAACGTCGTCGCCGACGACCTTCCGGCCACACCGCCGCCGTTTTGGTAACCCCCGAGATCGCATCCCCTCTCCCTTTTGCGCACATCCACTCCTCGCGTGTGGCGTAACGCCGCGAGCTCGCCACCGAGCCACCTCCGTCGCGGCGGACGTGGCCATGCCACCTCATCGCCATCCGCGCCACTCACCGATAATGCTTACGTGGCGCCGCGTGTCACGGCGGTCGCCACGTGGCAAGTCCACCGCGCCGGCCCACACGTGGCTTGGTGGAATCAATCCACCATGAGCCGTGTCTATGACACGTGGGGCCCGCATGTCAGGAATTTTAATTAAATTCTTTTAATTCCGAAATCTGGTTCGCTGGCGTCAGCTTGCGCAATAAATAGAATTTCCTTTAGAAAAATAATTCAGAGAATTCAATTAAATTCCAGATTTTGTATTAAACTTCTAAAATTCATAACTTTTGCATATGAACTCCAAATTGGGTGGTTCAAATTGCAAAATTTGTCTAAAATCATAATCTAGCTAACTAAAGCAAAATATTTCAATTTGGAGTTATTTTGAGCTGAGTTTTTGATTTTATTTGAATTTGGAGTAATTTGTCGTATTTTCGCGTATAGACCTCGACGACTCCGGAGAGTTAGATCCTTCCGACGATTTAGAATTTCAAGACTTCAACGAAGGAAAGTTACACTATTGATCATATTGTTCCCAGTATTTTAAATTATTTAATTCCTGTTTTAAATTACTATTGCATGCATATGTTTATATAATTGTTTAAATGTCCTGTTTATATATAGTTACTCCAATCTCCATTGTATGGCCAATTTGATTACTGAATATGAATACCATGACACCCTTAGGCAAAGTTCTATTAAAATTTGTCATATGCTTAGCCATGCCTAGACCACATTTATTTGGGAAGGTTTAGCCAAATCCTTTACAATTTGATTTTAAGTTTGTTTCGGTGGTATTGTTTTACCACGGAAGGCTTTTTGTGAGTTTTCACTCTAAATAAAATAAAATGGGTTTGGACTTGGGCGTGATGGATGTATGGTGGGTGCAGGTTCATGCACGGGCCTAATCTGGTTAGGATTACGGCCCATGGGTTTATTTAAATGGAAAGTCGCCAAGTCGATTAAGGACCGGTCTTTGAGCGTATTTTGCTACGCCTTACCGTACCACCACATGTCCGAATGGGATGATTTGGCTAAATAATCTGTGGTGTCTTAGTGATATTTATGCTATGTTGTATGTGTGGGTGTTGGTTAGACATTAGTCCCACCGCGCGCAAGAGGGGCTTAGGAGGATGGTTAGTCCAATGGTAGCGAAACCTTAGCGGACATAAATACATTAAGATACTGCTTTGTAACGGCCTCATGATAATTGCTTAGTCACACGCCTTCGGAAGCGTGCTTTGGCCGACATTAAAAGCACATTATCTCGTGAGTAAAGTCGCACAAACTCGCGAGTAGAAACTATTCGAATAGCGCGTCATGGTCATGGACATGCTAGCAAAGCCACTCTAAGTTAGACTTGTTTTTGGTTTATAAAATGATTTCCACAGTTGTTTTTAGGATGGATAATCCTATGGTAAAATGGGGCGGTTAGCCAAGTGTTAGGAGGGTATCCTTCACTATTCATTTATTGGAGGTTATCCACTATTCATTGTCATCTTAATCACTGATTTCAATTATGTTATTAAAATTGGCCTTAGAAAACTATTAATGGTATTTAATCGAAAATCTTGTTTATGCAAAACAACCCCGCCATTATCCTGTGTTTACCCTATGCATGCATTAATCTTCAATATTGGGTGTAACTTGCAAGCACGGAAGTTGTGCTTACTCTTCTTTGAATAATCTCTATTCGTGAGAAGACCTCTATCAGACGGTGAGGACTGGCGAATAGGCTACGTCCCGCACGATTGCTCGTGGCAAGTCGTGTGGCCTACTACTACTTTTTCCATTGTGTTATTTCTTTTCATTTGGCCTCGAGCCCGGTTGTAATAAAACTCTGAGATAATATTAATAAAGAGCGTGATATGATTTTGCTATCACTTTTGATGACTGTGTACACTGGAAATCCTGGACTAGTGTATAAACACAGAGAATTCGGGATCCTTCGTTCCCGGGTTCGACAAAAGTGGTATCAGAGCCATATCGACTGTAGGTCGTGGCCCCACAAATGTCCTAAGGACTTATTTCCAAAAACTAAAACTATTTTGAGTCTATCCAGAGTCATCTCTCAACCCTTAGCTATGTGACCTCAATCATATGGCTATGTGAAATAATCTGTTTAGCTGTGTGTCTTTGTGGAAATAACTATTAAATTAATACTGTCTATTTGTTTTGAATTGTTGTTTTCAATCTATTATCCGTATTCAATTGCAAATGTTGCTTTTATGCAAAAGAACCACAGAAGCCTTTTCTTTGGAATAAGCCTGCATCTTTAAATTGCATTCTGTGGTATGATTTGCGAGTACAGTTGTGTACTCACGCTTGTTGTAAAACTTGCGCCCAAACCTACAGAAGAGGAGGAGTCTACACCTGCTTTTGAGGAGGAGTTCGCGAAGGTTGTTGATCGTTAAGTGTCGGATCCGATCGGTTGCCTGTGGTGAATTAGTGGGATCTACGCTAGAGTTATTTCCTTTTCGCTGCTGCTTTATTCTCTGTTAGCCTGCGTGGCTTAATAAGTGTAAACTCGACCATAAGGTCAAAACCCTTATTTGTTATTCAAACTAATCGTTTACTTTATTTATCGCTTGTGTGGATCGATATTTACCTATGTTAACCCTGTGTGCACTAGCGTGATCCTGGACTAGTGCAGTATACACAGAGGGTTCCAGAATTGTAATTCTGGGTCCCGACACAAGCTAACCAAAACATCGGGAACACGGAGGTCCAGAACGGGGTGTGCGCCGGAGGTGAAGAAGATGACGACTTATCCTTACTACGGGGTTCCCGGAGCTACATCAAGTATAGAAGAAGCATCAGCGAGGTAAGGGGCACATAGTGACGCGGCTGGCAAGGGCGAGGAAGCTCACCAGAGAAGATGTTGTTGTGAAGCTTGCTCACCGACGTCGAGAACGACGCTCTCGTTCTCAGTGATTCAAGGAGCTTGGAGCTCAGAGAAGGCACTAGATGGAATAAGGGGTGAGCTTGAGAGTTTGTGACACACTCAGAAGCTTAAGTAGTTGTCAGAATTGCGCAAGATGAGTGGCGAGAAGAGATGGCCGCGGCGAGAAACTCACGCTCCAGCTTCGGTGTCTCCGCCAGCATGGGGTTGGGTGCCATTAAGGGGATGGTTAGCATGGGCGGAGCCAGGCAGAAGTGATGGAAGTAGATGAGTGTCGAAAGTAGTGGGCGATGAAGGGAAAACAGCGGGCAGAGCAGTGCTAGTACTAGCGCGAGGGCGAAGGTGAGGTGGAAGAAAGGTCCCGACTAGTGGGGCCCACACATCAGCGAGAGGGTGAGCGCGCACTAGCATGGGCTGGAGTTGGCGATGGGTTTTGGGCCAGCTCAGATGTGGCCCAAGAGTCCGGTGGAAATTCAAAAATTGTTTTTGCATTTCCAAAACTGGCTAAGTCTTTGTTGAATTTTTGAACCTATCAAACAAGCTCTAAAATTTATGAAAATGTTTGTGAAGGCTTATGACACAATATAGTTTCTTATGTACATTTTTCAGTATTTTATATGTTCTGTGATTTTCTCAAAAATTCACACAAGGTGCTACTTACATACAATTCAATTGTTTGATTTATATAAAAAGTTTAAAATCATGCCAAGGTAGTTTTCCTTACATAATAGGTTCAAAATCATTTTCCTCTGATTTTTATCCTATTACCCCAACTTTGGGATTTTTGGGATATTACAACATACTTCGTGGATAAATGACAATGATGTTACAAAACATTCAGCACAATGTCATAACATATTTTGTTGACAAATTACAATGATATTACATAACATCATAACATCTTTTTTTTTTGACAAATCACAACCACAATGGTATTATATAACATTCAGCACAACGTTGTCACATATTTTGTAGACAAATCACACTGACATTACAAACTATTCACCACAACGGCATCACCTAGTTTTTTGACAAATCAAAGTGATATTACAAAGCATTTGGCACCACATATTTCAACAGGATGAACCTTTTCTGTGGCTGTGACCTCAATGTCCGCCATGTGGACCACCTCGAGTGGGGCGGTCGGATGAGGTCCCCACGGCGATGTTTGGACTGCTGATGTCGCCTTCGTCCTGTGAATTTCTCGTAGGGTATTTCTTGAAGGTTGTACCCAGACTCCCTGCAAATGGAGCACTTCTTCGTATAATGCCCGACTTCTGCTTCATCCATGTCGTTCCTGATACGCCATACCTATCACTGGTCAACCTTTCCCTTCAGCCTATCAATGTTCGCGGCCCAAATAAGCTGCTCCCAGGTCAGATGGCTAATGAAATGGCCAACCACGCCATAACCATACGTCTCTAAACTCTAGGTTTGCATCACCTCCTTCTTCTTGAAATAGTCAGAGAGGTACTGGTCGGGATGATACGCCACCGTCGAACATGCGATCATGACATAGAAGCAGGGCCTATGCAGAAGAAGAGGTTTGTTGTAAGTGCACTCGTGGATGATCCTCTCGTGGTTCGTCCCACGATGTCCTTTATCCTTTCACAGTATCTCGAAGTGAAGGTCCCTTGTTCTCATCTTGAATGTCTGGTGTATCTCACCATTCTTGCGCTTTTCCTCCATGTACTTGGTGATCATGGCAGAGTATAGTACTCTATTATTTGCCATGGCGAGTGACGCGTTATTGCTTCTGTCAACAAAATAATTTATGGTACCACAGAGAATTGCCTCCATAATACCAACCAAAGGGAGACGCCTTGCACCACGTATGACCCAATTGAATATCTCGGCTAGATTGGTTGTCATGATACCATATCGAGCATCACCCCTATGTAGTAGCGACCATTTCTCCTTAGGGTCGTGCTTAATCCAGTCTAAGAAGCATTTCCCCTACGCCCCCGTCTTCCTCACCACACTAGGACCATATGCATGTGGGTAGCTGTGGCAATGCTTCAGGGGCTTGGTCAGCACTTGTAGCAGCCTTTTTTGCTGCCTCCCTTCTGTGCGTCTGGGTCCGCTCATCTATAATCCTCCAGAGTGTTTCAAACTTTTGCTGCTAGTTCTAGTTGCATAGCCGCTTGAACAGGTTTATCAAGTCCTTATTATAGAATTGGTTATAGAAGTTTGCACTTAAGTGCCTCATGCACCACCTGCTCTGCAGATCCTCCCATGGAAGTGGTTTGTTCTCTCCTTGTTATAGCTAAATTATTGCAGGATGGCCCTGTACAATAGAAATCCTCAAATTCCTCAGGAACCACAACCATCTCTTTGTGTTCTCGCTTTCAACAAAAGCGAATGCCATATGAAGAACTTGATTATTTCTGTCGATCGCTATTGCGGTCAGTATCTGGCCCTTGTACTTTCCAGTCAGGAATGTGTCATCCATGCACAAGATTGGACGGTAGTACTAGAATGCATTGATGCATGGACTAAAGGCGAAGAATGCTCACTTCAAGACCCTCTTATTGCCCCACTTTGGATATGTGGAATGTTGAATGTTGACATGAGTGCTAAGATTCCTATCTTGTATGACTCAGAGTAGCCCGAGGAGGTTGTGGAAGGAGTACTCAAACGTATCAAACTTTGATTCCAATGCCTTCTGTTTTGCCCTCCACGTCTTGGCATAGCTGATTGTGTACTGGAACCTTGCCTCAATCGCCCGAATGGTGGATCATGGCTCAAAATCTAGATTATCTATGATATCACTGTACATGAGGTTCGCGATGAAGCTTGATGATAGTTTCCTGTGGGACTACACTAACTCAACGATGACACATGTGTGAGGAACCCCTATAGAGCATATCCTGTAAGTGTTCCACTTAGGATGAAATACGTGCACTCTCCAAGGGCACCCCTCTATGTCACACTTCGCGTTGTAGCATCTTGGATTAGACTTGACGACTGTGAATGTATACCGCATCGATAAGGCCTAGAATTTGACCGCCTCCTATATAGCCTCCTTGCATTTGTACATAGCTCCTTGCCTGACCTCGCTCTGGTTGTACTCCCACGGCACACGAGAGCCTTCGTTAATGATGAGGTTGTTGAACAGGTATGTGTTTCACTCGGATGGAACCGCCTGCTGGTGCACAACATTCTCGTCGTCGGATCCTTCATCATATAAATATTAAAAAATGAACGAGTCTAACGGGTCACGCCATTGGGTCATATTGTGCCTAGGCCAAGCCAACCATACCATTCCTTAGGCCAGGCCGATAGGCATGGCCCATTTGGCCACCTCTAGCTAGGGTTACTAGGGGTTGGGGTCTTATGGATAACGTTTGGGTCATGGGTTGGAATGTGGGATGGGCTCAGTGGACAGCCAATTCGAACTATTCGAGCTAGGCTCATCAAGGCTCGGGAGCATGGCGTCAGACTCGAGTTTGGCTCATTTAGAACGAGACAAGCTCAAATCGAGCCAAGAACGAGCCGAGCTCAAGTAGCTGGTCGAGTTCGAGTTTCTTGCTGCCCTAATTGAAGATATGGATTTTTTGATAAAAAAAACTACTTGCCCATTATTAGTAGTAATCACCTTTCAACTCAAAGAAGAGAAATTATTGGTTACACTCTTAATGATAATTAAAGGAATCAACCCTTCAATTAATATGCATGCATCGCATGCATATGGAAGATAATGCAATGCCAGTCGTGGAATACCAAGAATGTTAAATCCTTAGCTAATGGAGGTGGCTTAGGGCTAGGGATGGCAATTGTGCCTATTTACCCACGTACCCGCGGGTAAATACCCTAATGGAGCTGGGCATAGGGGCATTTCTTTGCCTACGGGCATGGAAATGGTGGGTAGTTCTCTGCCGATCAAGTAAACGGGCGCAGGTAAGGGTGAGCTCCACCTGTGTCTATCATGCCCATTTACTCGCCAACAACACTAATAGGTGGGCCCAAAGAGGAAACCCTAGAGTCCTAACATACCTAGCCACCTCTCCACTCGACCACCCATTTCGACCATTCCCCAACACCATCAGCCTCCGCCACCATCTCGTGTCTCATGCATCTCCCGCATTAGCTCTCGCTTTGCCGCTCCCCCAATCTACAGGTCACCACTGCCGGCTCACCGTCCCTGTTCTCCTGCTCGACCGCTCCCTCCTCGGATCTCCTTCCTCTCGTCCTCCTCGTCCTCCACAGCTCCACCTCTGTTCCCCCCAATCTAACCAGTTGCACGGGCAACGCCTGAAGAACTCACCACCGCCACCCCACCGCCAAAGAAGTCGTTTGCCCACCTGATCGCTTCCTCCTCCGGATCTCACTCCTTCCATCCTCCTCGTCTTCCACGGCCACCAACCACGAAAGAGGTTGTTTTTAATGCATTCCCTCTCCTAACTACCCCTTTCATTTTAATTGTTGAAGTGAATTGGTTGCATGAAGTGGTGGTGGGCACACGGGCATGCCCGCGGGCATCAGGTACCTGCGGGTGACAGGTAAGGGTGGAAAAAAGCTCGAAGCTCATGAGTCGGCTTGGCTCATTTATGGCCCGGCTCGACTCAGCTCAACCTCATGAAATTATCAAGCCGAGTTGAGCACCTCTTTTTGCTTGTTAAGCTAATGATCTAGATTCGAGCCAGCTCGCAAGTAGCTCATTTGGCTCGTTTGAATTAAAAAGCAGCCCAACAGCTACTAGTACTAAAGGCTAGCTCAATAACAACTAAAGGCCCACATAGCCCAACAAGAACCAATCTCACTGAGCCCAACAAGAACCAATCTCATAGAGCCCAACTAAAAGCCCTAACCTTAGTCTTGAGGAGTCGCACGCAAAACACCATCATAGGATCCTTGCGCACAGGGATAGCACCACCACCCATGCGGGATGCGCCGCGGCCGATGCACGTGACCCTCCGCCACCCTCTTCCATCCACCTTGGCCCTCTACCACATCTTGCCTCTGTCTGCCTCAGCCTTGACCCTCTTTCGCTGCTGCTCACCTCGGCCTCTCACCTCCACGTTCGGCTCTGAACTCCGCCCACCCCCTCTATCCTCAACCTCCATCTAGCTTCAGCCTCCGTCCGCCCCTTTCGTCGCCCGCATGCCTCGGCATCAGCCTCGACATTCCGTCACTACTGCCACTCGCCTCGGCTTCCCACCTGCACGTCCAGCTCCACCTCTACCTCCACCCCAGGCCTCACTCACCCCCTCTGGCCAACCTGCGGCTGCCTCGTCGCCTCCAATGAGTGTCATGATCTTGTGGTAGTAGTGTCTAGTTGATACTTTGGTAGTAATGATGGTGCTTGGCTTGCGAGTTTAACGAGCTAGCTCGAGCCCTTTGGTCGAGCCCAGCCGAGCACCATTTTCTGCTCGTTTGCTTAACGAGCCGAGCCGGTGTGTCAAACGAGTTTAACCGAGTCGAGTCGAGGTGACTCATTATCCACCCCTGGCGATGGTCATGGGCGAGGTTTTGGGTATGGGTATGGGCGACCACTACCCATGCCTGCTACGCCCGATTGCTATCCCTACTTAGGGCATCCATAATGTTGCAAAAAGTAGGCCATAAGGCTTATATGGTATCCTTAAGGTCAGCCTCAAGCATTATGGGGGTTGTCATTAGGAAGAAAAAGCTTAAGGGTGACCTCAAGCTTCCAATCCCACCATAAGGAATAAAAAATTGGAACAGGGCAGCTGCACCATTGGCCATTGCTGTTGTTGCCACCGCAAGGAGCTCGATTGAGATGACACTGGCAGCGACAGCCGAAGGACCGCGAGAGATCGGTGAAGACACCGCTGGATTTGGCCACCTGGAGCTCCGAGAGGCTTGTGAAGGCCCACCATCTTCTGATCCGATGGGTAGGAGACCAGATTTGGCTATAGGGACGACTTGGGCGGGGAGAGACAGGAGTGGTGCACGATAGAGAGAAGGCGGGGCGATGTGGTGGAGGGGGAAGGGGTGGCAGCGAGAGGGAGGCGAGAGAGGGGAAAGGGTTGGCGGTGAGAGGGAGTTTCGGTGTGAGGAGGGAGAGAGATGAAGGTGAGGGAAAGGGATGGTTGGGTTTTTGCTATTTTTTATTACTAGCTGAGTGCCCGTGCGTTGCTACGAATAAAAAAAATATCATATTACCTTAGCACATCGATCCACAATCTCAGCTTGGCCGTGGCACCCGGTCGAGCTCCGCCCCATCCCATGTTGTTTCTCTGTCGTTGTGCTCAGCCTACATGTGCCCTCGACTCCACCTCCGTGGCTAGCAAACTCTGCTGTAGTTGCAAGCATCTAGGCCCCTAAAAATGATTTTGGTAATTAATAACAACAATGTGTTAAGGGACTAACGTGTGTGCTAAGATGTTTTAAAGGTTTAGTCCCGAATGACAGATTATGGAAATGGCAATGCAAAGACGATAAAAGATTAACATGGCTCAAGACTAAGGTATTTTGTAGCCTAAAGACCCTTTTATAGTTTTTACTGTTCTCGATGTTTGGTGGAAAGACCAGATTTATAGACTAGACGTTGTACTATAAAGAGAGATCATGGCTAGTAGCTTAAAAACTTATGATATGCCACATTGATCAACTAAAAGTTATGCATTGCATTTAGAACATCTAGAAAAAGATCAGTAAAAATGGTATGACCGCACTTGAGAAGCGATACTACAGGAGTGCGATAGGACCGATTTCTAGTTGTTAGTACATTATTTCCAGAGAACATGTTTTTGTGGTTTTTTCCTCCACTGAAAATCGGTAGTTTCGATTAAGCCAAGTGGTACTACCGTCGTGTGGTAGTACTAGACCTTGTGAGTGTGGTAGTGCTGCACCAAACCGTAACGGCTTGTTCAAAAGCATTTAATGCACCCCTTATAACCGTTGAACAGTAGGTGCGGTAGTACGATCAATCAATGACGATAGTACTGTACTTACTAATTTTTTTAGGGGATTGCTTCAGACGGTCGAATTTGTGATTGGAGGCTATAAATACCCCCTCACCATCACCAAGCTCATATCCCCTAACCTCAATAAATACCCTTGAGCTATTAGTGCATTCTCTACTACTTATTTGCTCATATTTCTCCTGTGAGGTAGTTGAGAGCATTGAAGTGCATTTGCATCATTTGTTGATCTTTTGGCACTTGATAACCTTCAAGCAAGGTTGTGATTTATTACTCTTGGTGCTTGCCGACACCTAGATGGCTTGGAGGAAGATTGTGCGATGATCTCTTCAAGAAGGTTGTGAAGAGATCTAGTACCGTTTGTGAGTGGTTTGATGCTTGCCATCTCCAGAGTGGAGGAAGAGCAACTCTAGTGGAATTGAGGTTCATTAGGCTCAATTTGTGAAGCCGGTCTAATTCATTTGAGCTTACCTCAACGTGGACTAGTGAAGATCGGCAAGTCTTCGATACCATGGAAAAAACATTAATGTCTTCATCGTGGTTTTCTCTCTTGTCTTTACTATTTTCGTATTTACATTTCTAGCTACTTATTTGTGTAGAATTGCTTAGTTAGAATTGTATTTAGTATTAATATAGCCTTGGGGTATCTTAGTGAAAACTTGGAATATATCTCTTGATTTGTGCTAGAAATCTTTTGTTAGATCATACTTGTTAAAATTATTAATTAGAGCACAAGATTTTTAGAAACCTCCTATTCACCCCCTCTCTAGTCGGTCATCCTTGATCCTACAACAGTCCACGCCTTTGTCATCATGTGTCGGACCCCCAAATTTGTAACTTGGGACCCACTGTGTAAATGTATGCCATTCCCTGGATCAGTAGATAGCAAACACAATTACATCACTAGATATCAAACATATATCACAAAAATGTAAATCTATTGCATAATAATAAACAAAACGTAAATATAACTTATGACGTTTGACTTGCAGAATGGTCGGACAGGACAAATATCTTTTAAAGAACAGTAGCGAAAGCAGAATTGATATACAACACGTGGGGACCCTTACGATATACCCACAAACAATCGACTGGGGCTCATGACCTAATTCTTGGCCTTCTTGATCTTCAGTCTTGGCCAATACTCATAATTGTCTATGTAGCCTTCTTTTATGCTTACATATTAAAATAATATAAAGAGCGAGCATGAGTACACAACCGTATTCACAAGCCAACACATAATACAATTATTATATATGCAAGGCTAATCAAGGGAGGTTCATGGTTCTTTTATTTGATCAAAGCTAAGATTGAATTAGATTATGTAGTAGTAATTTTTAAGACTTAGCATTTTAACTAACACAAGTTTTCATAAACTGAGTTTTGTTGTAAAGTACTAGTGGGGGCTCCAACCTCTTATACCATCTCATATCCTTTCTCAGGTCACATCCTGTACTTATCACTGGTTCCCAACCAAGCCATCTCAACTCTCTGGCCCAATCCAATATTTCTAATCATTGGGCTCCAACCCATCCTCTCATCCCACCCATAAATTATTTTATAAAAATGAAAGCTACTTCAAGAAAGTTCTCGGCACCACTCATGACCGTGAGCACAGCTATCTTGATAGTTTTCTTACTTTGCAGAGTTTGTACACTTTACCCATAAGAGACAATCAACTTATAGTGTCTATCTTAACACACTTCCATAGGTGTGTGACTAAAATGATTGTCATAAGGCCTTTACAATGTTCCATCTCAATGCAACCCCCACGTCGCTAAGTATCACCTCCTTGGACCTCACCCTTGGGAGGTCTCCTATTTGCGTCATGTAGATCGATGACTCCCTTACCCTTAATTCACTCTACACACCCACCAATGATGAAGTTGCGAGGCAGCAGACAAATTAGTTAGCCAGGTCATACCTATTATAGACTTGTGGTTGCACTATTTTTACACGAGAGGTCATCACAAGACCTAGGTCCTTAATTGACTCGGGCAGTACATCCACATACCTACTCTGTTGTTCACTTGGCACCATCCACTCTTTCCAGCCACCCGAGTCTAAATCTGTTTTTGAGTTTTCACTTTTGTTTTATAAATACTTTTCTAGTCCAACATATCAGCCAGGATCCTACTTCGACTGCCCAATCTCATTTTCAAATGTTTTAATGATGTCGAGGCAAATCATTGTCCACATGAGAATGTATCTAAGCAAGGCTGTGCATGACATTTAGATACAGACTTATTAACTAGTGTGTAAACCATTAGTTCTAGGGTGACAAATAATAATGTCCAAGTTCAAGGATGGAAAAGTTATATTCACTAGTCATTAAGGTATTAACTATGAGCTAGACTAACATAGTTGTATAAATCCTAGCAATGCAATTTCATAATTTAAAACAATATAATTACAAAAAGTAGGTGCAACATAATCAAAGTATTGACTCGTCTTGCTCAATGTTCTGATAAGGCTTAATATTATGATAATCGCCTTGCACGATATTCTGATAATCCCCTTGCTCAATATTCTGATAACCTTCTTACTCAAGGTTTGGTAATCTTGGCCTCGTTCATGTTTTGTTAATCTTGATCCCAGCCTCATCCTTGTTGGGATTACTATTCCTGTCATGGCTTCAGCGTCTAACAACGCAGAATATGATCAATCCCAAGAATGTCTGAAAACATTCAAATGAAATAGAATAAATCCAGATACATTCAAACAAAAGAAAATACTTAAAATGAAAGTAAACAAATCTAGGTGTGTTTGAAGAAGGAAAACACTTCAAACAAAACTAAACATATCTATCTATCGGACCCCAGGCGTGGAATACCCGAAGGCCCTATGTGTATTCTATGCTAGTCCTTGAATCAGTAGTTAGAACAGACATTCACAACATTTGGTATTCACAACCATACATTTACATATACAAGGTAAAACAAAATGGTACTTAACTTAAGCGATTATAGTATTTACATTACAAAGGTCGATCGGCCAAATTAGACCTAAGTACCAGAAGTAACAGGGTAACAGAAATAGTAGTGGAAGTAAAAGTGATGAGAGTAAATATATTTCCAGTGGTGTGCTCAACCATACTCAAAGGCAAGTGACAAGAAACAAGTCCTAGATAGTCCCATCACCGAACCCTCCAATTCCGGGTGTGAAGAAAGCGTCATCTGGAGTCGAATCATCTTCAAACTCTAAACAGCAACATTAACAAGATTGAGTACTTGTGTACTCAGCAAGACTTGTAGTGTATAGCAAATGTTATACTAGATGCAAGGCTATCAAAGAGAAGGCTCTATTCTACAAGTTGTTTTACAATAAGAAGATTTTATTTGCAATATTCATAAGTAGTACTTTGCAACGGAATTTGAAATGAGCAGTTAAATAGGTACAGGACAGTAAATAAGTAATTGAATGATTCAATAATAATAACAACTATAGCTCACAATCTTCCTTGGTTGTGAGCGACACTTCACGTTCAGCCATAATATGACAATTATCTCAAATGAATCACAAACCATTTCCCATGCTTTCCCGATAAGATAATTTTTGTGAAAATCAATACTATACCCAACAATACTACACTTAGCACACTCATTACCACGAGTACGGCTATTATAATAGATTTACACTCTACAGAGGGGGTACAACTTTACCCACAATACACGAATTCTCTAGTTTGTTCGGCATATATCTATGTCACTGCTCACTACCTTAGGTAAGCAGTCTAGAGCATGTGTCGAAGCCTTTACATCATCTAGCCCTAACCTTGCACTTAGCCCGTCGAATATTGTTCCTCACTGAATCCAGACATACCCGTCTAGGTGCTACATTTTTCATACTTCGCCCAGGTATCCCTGTCCCAGCGAGGCATTCATCGTTGTGTCGGCATACCGCTCCTTGGGTATGCGGCATGTCTATTGCCTACCCCTCATGCAAGGCTAGTTCTCGATAACTTAATTGGCTAAGGCCATCACCATACTAGCACTATGGTTGTATACATACGCTTAGGTCGGATATGCCAACGTTTGGTCCTTAATTGACCCAGGCGAGAATTCTCCCTTTATCTAAGAGCGAGACTCCTTTCCCACCCTTTTCAGAATATAATATAACTCGCCCACATCCAACACTAGGTTTTACATTTTGTTTTCATACCAAAATAATAGAGGCACACCCCTCTGAACATTTTTCACAAATCTCACAAAATCACATCTTTCGTATTGTCCTTTTTACATCTCTTTCCAGAAAAATTGTCGTTCTTGTAAGCATTTGTGTGACAACTCACACTCAAAACTCCCAGATGATAGTATATATTGTCTAACCCATATCCTGTAGGCTACAACAGTAAGATATCAATTTTTCAAGGAGATATATGCAGCAAATAGGAATTACAACTACCGATTCCCTAGACATAACAATTTCATACAAGACATACACGCATGCATAATAAGATTTGCAAAAACAAAGTACAGTAATTAAAATACTAGGATCAATATGATCAAAGGGGGTGCTTTCCTTGCTTATATTGTTTAGAGAGTGAGGTCGCTTGATCGTCGATAACCTTGCTCGCGAATTCCAGCATCTATTCGAAAGAACTAGAAACAAAGCACAACTGGAGAAATAAATCCAACAGAAAGTAAATCCAAATATTATTGCATATTCTGGTAGAGTATGATTTTATATGAATTTAATAAAAAGATTCATTTAATTTCGAGTTCGTCTCGTATGTAAAAGTTATTAATGTTTTGATTTGTGGTTGACTTGATACCGGTTTATTGAGAGTTTCTTACCATCACTTGCATGGGAGGTCTAGCTCATATTAATAATTCCTTCTGTGGTTATTTCCTATTTATTATCATTATTAAGATTATACTAAGGTACATCTAGCATATTAGATTAACCTTTAACTATATTAAGTATTAAGGGCTATTTCTAGTTGAGTAGCTATTTACTTAGTTTATTTTATGGAGTCTAGGTGTTAATGACTACAATTTTTTACTTAGCATATATCCATCTTAGTTGATGGATTAACCATTCTCCTAGCAAAGGCCAATCAGTCTAATACTTAACTAATCTTCCATTATTAGTTGATTTACCAAAAGTCCTTCCTGAACATGAGTGCCCTTGTACCATACATAATGACTTGGTGATTATTTTTGACTAACCTCTAATTACTTATCTCAGTATTAATTAACTCAATTAGGGAGTAATTTGCTAAAGAAAAAGCTACAAGTCATTTGGACTGTAGACCCACTGTTCATTCAACCTACAAAGCAAAACCTTATGTACTGAGGTGCTGTTAGTTGGATAAGGGTTCATTGGCTAGTTGAGTCAAGGGAAATTTATAACTATTTGTTTTAGAATGCCACTAGCCTATTACCATCTCTAAGCATTCTTAGATTTTTCCTATCATATTAATCCCTTGCCTAATCAAGGCACTCTTTGATTAGTTAGTTCACTAAACCATTGGTTGCTCGCTGTTGGTTTGAAAAATCATCTTTCAATTCTAGTTCTTATTCTTTTAATCTAAATGCTACTGACTGAGCAAATGTCACAATCTTAAATATTTCCTTTGTATTTAACATGGCATTAGTTCACTGTTTTGTTTTTGTATAAACATAACAATAGCTGTTTTCAGATTGGGGTGCTGCTGCTAGGTAAATGTTCAATGGCTAGCATTAATAAGATTTCCAACTATTTTTATTAACCCAGGTCATTTGCCTACTGTCCTCTTTAGTTGTTCTTAGTTTGTTTGCTCTGTTCATATGCTTGCAAAAGGAATTCTTTCTGTATTGGAGTGCTGCCAGTTGAACTTCCTATAAATCTTAACTTCAAAGTTGTTAATTCATTTTAGTGACCTAAATGGCAACCACCACATTTGTTAGTAGTAGATGGTTTGGTTTTAGTTAGCCCCTAATTACCTAGGTTAATCATCTCATTTTATTTACTAATCACTTAATTATTTAGCTTACTAACTTGACTGTTATCTAGTTTAGTTTGCCTCTGATAGATTTAAGGTATAATGGCTAATTTGAATCAATTGCTCACTACTTGTTTTAGCAAAACCTACTGTCAAACTCTATTATTTTCAGATTTGGGTGTTCTCTTTATATCAATCCTTAAGTGCTAACTAAATCCACATAAACTCCATTTACTTGTATTGGAACTATCAGTAGCTTATTACCTTATTCAGTTGTCCTCCAACAACTTCTCTGTTAAGACATTCTACCATTGATATGAATTATGCCCTTTGAAGTATTTAACTGATCTTCAAAACTCAAACTCCAAATCTGTCAAATCCTTTGAGTGATCAATTAGCTAATCACAACACTTAGCTAAAGTACTAATTGAATCACTGACTTTCAAGTACCTATATTAGAAATGATGGTAGCTTACTATCATTTAGTTATCCTCAAACTTCTTTACTATTCATGTTCAGACATCCTAATCATTTGAGAAGAACTTGCTTACTAGGAGTATTATTTGACTAAACCTCTTACTAACTAAATTTCTTTCAAAGAACAAAAGGGCTAATTGAATCAATAAATTTTCTAACTATTGGTATTAGCAAGGTCATTAGTCCTACTGATAAATCCTAGTTATCCTTATATCACCTTTTCTGATCAAACATCAAACAACAGCCAGTCTCTCTGAACTGAAGAAGTACTATCTAAACTTCCTTCCAAATTTCTACTTTCAAATTTGCTAATCCATTTGAGGATCCTAATTGTCATTCACAAGTTTTGTTAATCAGTAGATAGCTTGGTTTATAGAGGGGGTCCCTGTTGGAACAGCTCAAAAAATAACACAAAAGAATCAAGAACTCACTTGAAAAATCACGAAGCTTTTGAAGGATTTGGTGCTGCACTATGCAGCTTTTTCTTTCTATTGCTCCGCCTCTCAACTTACATTGCTTGTTCACGTTCTGTTACAATGCTTACCTGCCCTTATAAAGGCTCAATTACTAACCAGTATACGGACTGATAATCTAACTCGGTTTCTACTTTGTTTGCTACTCAGATACGGCAAGAAAACAGAAACGGACTCAACTTTCTAAACAAAGATTATCTAACAATCACTCCCTAATCTTTGTATACTTATTTATATTTTGTGTGCTGCCAGTTGGACACAACTTCAACATGGCTCCCACTTACTTGTCCGAAGACGGTGGCACAACTAGAACACGTCTTGGACTCTTACTCATTGAGGCAGTCGGTCTCAACTACGACTTGCACCCCGGCCAACTCGTACTAAGACTTCAAGTTGGTCACAACTTCAACTTGAGTAACACACAGACTCGACTCAGGACGGCGACACATCTTCTCAACATCCCTCGCCTTCGCCTTTCAATGATCGGCACCAAGATGCATCATCGTCTTCAACGTCTTCCACACAGCTTTGGCCGTCTCCTTTTCGACCAGTAGGAAGAGCGTTTCCTCCGAGATGCCTCTATAGATAGCCGCCAATGCCACCTGATCCTTGCGCACATCGACGTTGCCTCGTCACCGGTGACACAACTTCCCAGAGAACGTGACATAATCTTGAGCACAAATCAAAAACTCAGTCTCCTCCTCGTCACGAAGCCGCATGCACCGTACAGTGCATCGGTCTCGCCGCCGCGCGTGCACTCCCGTCGTATATGCCACGCCGGGAGTCGAGATCACCCCTCCCGGGGCAGTAGCTAAGTTTTGAACCTGGAGCTCTGATACCAATTGTTGGAACAGCTCGAAAAATAACACACATAATCAAGAACTCACTTGAAAAATCACGAAGCTTTTGAAGGATTTGGTGCTGCACTATGCAGCTTTTTCTTTCTATTGCTCTACCTCTCAACTTACATTGCTTGTTCACGTTCTGTTACAATGCTTACCTGCCCTTATAAAGGCTCAATTACTAACCAGTATACGGACTGATAATCTAACTCGGTTTCTACTTTGTTTGCTATTCGGATACGGCAAGAAAACAGAAACGGACTAAACTTTCTAAACAAAGATTATCTAATAGTCCCAGTGTCAGAGACTAACACAGAGAGAGTACATAGGGCTAAAAGGGGACAGAACAAGGGAGAGGCTCGGGCGGCTCAGGGCGGCACAAGTTGCCGGTATTTGGGCGGCGGCGAGGCAGTGGATATGGCCAAAATGGAGTGCTAGGGGGTTAGTGAGGCTAGAGGAGGTCTTGGCGTGGTCGAGGATGCACTGTGGCGGCCGCGCGGTGGGGAGCGGCGGCCGGCCGTGGGGTAAAGTGGTGCGGCGGCGCAGGGATGGGAGAGGGGGAGAACCAGGAGGAGCATGGGCACTAGGGAAGCCTCGGGAACTTACCTGTGTGGTCAGAGGGAGCCGTGGTGGCCGGAGGCCGCCTAGCAACGTGAACTGATGGCGTCGCAGGGAGGTCTTCCGCAGTGGGGTCGCTTGGTTGAAGGGGAGCTCCACTCGGGTGTTGGTGACGGATGAGGGAGCTGAGGCGACAGTCCAGTTGCGAGGAATTGGCGCGATGTGCTTTGGTGTGACGATGGCGATAGCGACGATGCTTCGTGCCGGAAATGGAGAAGACGGAGCCGTTGGCGAGAGCCTGAAGAGGTAAAGCCAAATTGATTTAGGGGATTGAAGGCTATGGTCCCGGGACACGTTTTGACACGACTAGAAGTGTAGGAGGGTCACGGTGTTGGTCGGAATAGCAGATTGCCCATGACGACCGGCGTGGGCGCTGCTCTCGGCCTTCGTTTCTTGGAGCTCGAGGTTGAGGATTGGAGAAGAAAGGGAGGTAGGGGAAGCAAATTTTCTGGGGTCCGGCCTCCGTGAGGACCCTCGGATCCCATCGTCCATATGTACTGTAGCAAAACGAGGGAAGAAAATCCAACGATGCTAGGGCGTGAGGCCCTTCCCAGAAAATTTATTTCCGGAGGTAGGGGGAAGAGGCAACAAGGGCTAGGGTGGCTAGCGGAAGTGCCCATTTATAGACGGAAGGAGGATGGGCGGCAGAGAGGGCAAGGTGGCGATATGGAGTATGGACGATGCATAGGCGAGCGCGATGTGGAGTAGGGCATGGCGGTGGACATGACACGGGATGGGCATGCGACCGGCAGGGCATGGGCTAGCAAAACCGCTGCCGAGGGGAGGAAACTAGGGGCGGCCTTGATGCGCTGGCGCAAGGCAAGCAACTACATGGCTATAGTGGCAAGCTGCTCAGAGCAGCGCTAGCATGGGGCGCAAGGGCGCGTGGAAGAGGAACTCTGTGGGTGGGACCCACGGGTCAGTGAGGGGTGAAGGGAAATTGGATTTTCAGTTTTCCAGAAATACCTGAGAGGTTTTAGGGATTTATTTGATCGATATATATAAGTCTAAAAATTATGAAAAATTTAGGGAAGGTTATTGACATAGTCTAGTTCATACTTTACTTTTTGTAGAATTTTATTTTTGGAATATTTTTATCTAAAAAATCTTTTAAGTTTCTATTGTATGTACTTTTATTGTTTAACTTGAGTAAATTTTGTAAAGCATGTTTTAATAAATCTCCTATTTTATGTAGGCTAGGTTTGGATTTTTAATTATCCTATTTTGTTTCCATTACTTTGATCCTTATTTGGTTTGGTATTTCTAGACTCGATGCTTTAGGTTTTAAAATCAAATAAACCTCGAATGAAAATCTAGATAATTGAAACAACGATAAGATGCATCAAAAGTTTTAAAAAGTTCACATTTTTACCTGTCTGAGAATAATCCCAAATTTTGGGATGTTACACTATCGGCATCTTGAAAGTAGGGAGTAGTCCAGATGAGACCAAAACATACTCATCCGGAGTTGATAAAGGAAATATTTCAGACGAATTATATCCAAGGATATTTGGATTGAAGAAAATACTTCAGACGAAGTATAACCAAAGGAAATTGATGAAAGAAATCCTTCAGATGGAATGAAATACATCCCGTGATAGTTGGGATGAAGGAAATACTTCAAACCAAAGTAAATAAATCCAAACTCTATTCGTTTGGTCTAGTGGTAGGGTTTTGGTTGATAGTCGGACTTAGGGTTAGGTAATCATTTGATCTGGAGTGAGGATGAGAGGGAATCGAGCTCTCGAGAAGTCCGCTGGTGTAGAAAGTGATGAATCCAACAAAAAGGGAGAGAATGTCCTTAGGAATATTCCTTAATGGTCACCTAGATGAGCGAGATCACTTGGTTAGGTCGGACTCTCTGATCCTACCTTTGAGTTATGATTTATCCTACTACTGGGAATGGATAGCGGTGGATGATAGCTAGAGTTTATCTGATGTTGATTGATGGTAGCTACATTACTATCATCCACTTGGGAATGTGTCATCTCTATCCAAACATGGCTCCTAGTTGATCTAATAGTTTCTTTAGTTATTACTTCCTATTTACTGAGGAAGTTCCATGATAGTTAGGTGAGACCCGTGCATAAACGTGGGGTTCGCTCTGGGTAGACAAAAGTCTCACTGATACATGAGGCCTAATTTACTTAATGGTTTTCTTATTGATTCATATTTATTAAGGAAGTTCCATGAGCCTTAGCTGGAACTTCCAAGCATTGGCTAGCCATCAGCCTTAAACTAGATCAGGGCATCTACGGATTTGCTTTCATTTGTGGGGCGATCCTTACTAAGTCTCATTACTTACGTGGCTTGGCATGCACTAAAGTAACCTATCACACTAGGTTGATCCTTAGTTATAACACTTGCTATCGGCTACTCTTAGTTAGCTAAATGACTACTTCTAGTTTAATGATTGTGCATAACTTAATTACTAGCAAATTGTTTAACTAAACGCTTAGTCTTACTACTTATTGTCACTTACTATTGCTACTATCTACATAACCACTTAATATAGGCAACTATATGCCAACTATGCCGCCTACTGATTACTTTAATATTAATGACCTAATGGTAGTTCTTTTATCTAACATTTAATACTATTCCACTTTAACATAGACCCATCTACCTTTTTTTAATTCCAAATGTTAATTACCTATTCGCGTAAACTGTTATTAATATTGTTATAAAATGGTCGAGGGCCCACTGTCGTCGTGGCAATCTTATTTTGATACGAGTCCTACTCAAGGCTGCTCTTTTAATCAAATGTCAATTACACAATGATGATTTTAACTAACCTTTAATTGCTTACATTACAATGCCATTCATAATTAACCTCCAATTTGCCTAAATAATTTGCTTTAACTAGACCCTAATTGATATGGTCTATTCATCGTCATTTGGTATACAAGGCTGCACATATGTATATGTACATACTTCTAGCATTTTCTAATTAACCTTAATGATTCACACACTACCCTTGATCTAGCATTTACCATTACTTACCCTGGCCTAGGGCCTACTAGTCAGTTAATACTACTATCTGTCACCTAATTAGCATCTAACTACTTTGATTCACTCATCTAGTTGATCGAGGGGCGCTGATCAGAGGCACACACTCACAGAAAGAGACAAAGAAAGAGTAGAGCAGTAGAAACAGAGGAGCAGGGGAGGCAGCTCGGGCACCACTCAACACCGGTGAGGGGATCAACGGCGGTGGACGAAGGTGGCCAAAATGGAACCGGGAAGGGAAGAGGATTCCATGGGGGTGGCACGGTGGCACAGCCGACTGTGGACGGGAGCGACCGGGCGGCGGTAAGCGGCGATCGATCGTGGGGAAGGAAAGGGGCGGTGGCACTCCGGTGGGAGAGGGGTGTAACAGCCCTAACTTAGGGTTTGTATTTCAAATGTAAAATTTTGAGGAGAAATAAAAACTTTTGTTGTCTCTTCAAATCATTTGAAAGTTCCTACATTTTTCCCTAGCAATTTCCATTTTCTAGAATTAAATTCTTGTGAATGGAGATTGTTGTCAGCTAATTCTTAGCCTCCAAACTTTGATCATCCTCTGAAACTATTTTTCCTAGCATCTTGATCATCCTATCTACCTCCCTGAATTATTTCACAATTTTTAGATTTTGTTTGCTATTTTAAATGGCCAAGTCAAACTAGTTGAAAACCTGGTCAAACTCCCTGTACAACAGCTTGTGAATTTTCTCTAGAACAATGCAGTGCATAAAAAGTTCTGGAAAAATTATACAATGTTGTTCTCTGTCTCAAGTAGCTACCATAAAAATTTCGAAATTTTTGGAGCTCAGGAGCTACCTCTAAAAATTCCCCAAACCTTCTCTGTCTTTTAAATCAAATTCTAAAAACACTATTCCTCGGGCCCGAACCCAACTCAGGCTCGAGTCCGACTCGTACCACTTGACTCGGTCGCACCACCTAGTTGCACCGTGCGAGCCCGATGGCTGTCAGCCGTCCGATGGAGATCGAACGGTCCACGTTGCTTGTCTCGTCGACCTGTCCGAATGCATACATCAATCTCGACCGTCCATCTTAGATCCAACGGTCGAAACATTCTGGGTCGAGTCAAACCACCGGTTCGCACCGCACTTGACTCCGGTTCGCACCGCTTCGTCTGTCGCTGACATATGGGTCCCACTCGCCGAGTTCTTCCTCGCGACTCGCCGCTTACGGAGCTCGGCGGCGATCGCGCATGCGTGCCACGCAGCTCGTCGCTGCCACGCCGGGGACGCGTGTCTGCCTCCAGAGGATCGCCTGAAGTCCATCTACCTCATAGGGTCGTCCATTCCTTCTCGCAGCCATTCTTGCGCCCTCTCCGCCCATTTCTTAGCTTCGGCCGGAGAAAAACTCGAGCGTAGCGCCGCCGTTTCTGAGCCGCCCTTGAGCCAGCGACCGCACCATCGTGTTCCTCTTGCCTCGCCGCCTCCATTTTGCCTATTCCGGGTCCTTGGCGTCCAGTGGATCGCCAAGGGCGGTATCGTCGTCTCGCCTCCGCGATCTCGATCCGTGAGCTCGTTTGCGACCTGGTGAGTTTCCAGCTCCGCCACCTAGTCCCTTAGGATCGCATTGATGCACTGAGTCTAACGGTGGGCTTGTTTCTGCCTTTTGTGCATCGTTGCGGGCGTGCGACCAATTCTTCTCCAAGCTCGGTTTTCCGCCGCCGTGGAAATTCCGGTCACCTCGGGCTTTCTTCGTCGGCGTTATCGTGTGCTCCTTGCTCCTGGTGTTGAGGCGAAGCTTAAGCACACCTTCCGGAGTCTTCTAGAAGCCCGTATCGCCTTCTCCGCGTGGACCGTGCTTTCTTCTCCGCCTCCGGCCGTCGTGAGCTCATCTCCGTCGACCATCGGGCTCCGCGTCACCGTCATCGAAGTTCGCTAGGTCCTGCAAACCCGAAGGTACCACTCTTTCGCCCGAAACCTCTGGTTTGCTAGTTCGGTTCTTGTGCCGCGCCACCGCGTGCCGTCTTCGCCGGTGAACCGCCGGTGATGATTTGTTTGACTCTAATCATGTCTACCTTGAGTCTCTGTCTTGTGGGCCCTATTGGCTAATTCCGTTTAGAGAACCTCTAATCCACCCGTTATATTTCCCTCCGAGTTGTCATGTGGGTCCATGTTGTCGATTAGGTTTGTGTAGTTCGTTATGCGTGTTCTCTGTTGGGAAGCGTACTTCTTCGTGAGAGTGTTTTAGGTTTGCACCTTAGTAAGTCAAGACGTATTCTTTGAATACGCCTTCGACGTCACTTTAGGCGTGAGCTTATTTGTCTGGTCGGCAGTTCGCGCGGGCCCATTGTCCGTAGGTCAGCTTCTTGTGGCGGTAGAAAAAGTATTCATTGCTTTAGTATTTCTGGTTTATGTTTTCTGTTGAGCTGTTAATTCAATCAAACTTGTAAAATGTATAACTAATTCAATTTTTGTCCAAATTGCATGAAACCAGTGCTGTTAATTTTCATTTCAAATGTATTATTTACAAAAATTAGTTTCATCCATGTCTCTGTAGCAAAAAAATCTGTTAATTAATAAAATGATGTTTTATGTATCTTCTAGATTAGAAAATGCATATCTCTTTCAATATTTGTCCAAATCCAGTGAAACCAATTTTGTAATTTGTCATTTTTAATGTACTAATTATTAGGATAGGTTATATACACTGTTTCTGTTCATGAAAATTTGTTAAGTAATTAACTAGTGACTTGTTGTGTTTTTAGCTTAGAAAATTCATAGAAAATTATTAATAACTTAAAAT
This sequence comes from Ampelocalamus luodianensis, assembly GCA_036346255.1. Taxonomy (NCBI): domain Eukaryota; kingdom Viridiplantae; phylum Streptophyta; class Magnoliopsida; order Poales; family Poaceae; genus Ampelocalamus; species Ampelocalamus luodianensis. The sequence continues at coordinate 40,425,361 of CM070634.1, read as the reverse complement.
GATTTGTTCTCTGTTTCTAAAATTCTGTTATTTCATGCTTAGGCTCTTTGTGTGAGTTTTGGCTTGTTTGATGTTGTTGAATGTTTGAGTTTTGTCGGTGTTATTCGTTCTTATTTCTTTGTTATGTTCGATCGTTAGGCTTGATATTTGCGGCAACCCCGAGGACGATCCTCCGCAAACATATTGAGCAACAAAGAATGTGCAAGCGCTTTGATCATATTTATCCCAGTATTTTAAAGTCTAATATTTTGTTTCAATTTGTATGTATGCATCGCTTAATTTGTGTTAAATTGATTAGTTAAATCCAGTTGCATATCCTGTAGACAAAATATTGATCTCTACTACCGAGCCTAGGTTATTTGCTGTGATTAGAGATCATTGGATGATTTCTTGTCACTTAGTAGATACGATTTCATTTGCTTAGACATGCTTAGTATCGGAGAATCGGCGGTTATCGACTTTAGTCGGTAACCTTGATCACACAAAATTTACTACAACTTTATGATTCAGCATTCCTGCTATGTTTAATTGCAAAACTAAAAATGAAAACAAAACGATTTGGACGCGCACAATGGTAAGAATGGTGTGATCTTTTGGGTGTGGATCGAAAGGTGCCCGGTCAATTAAGGACCGAACATCTTGTGAGTGAATTTTTATCCAGGCATTTCGGCGTGCTAACCACACTAGAGTATATGGGACCTCTCTTGACCTAGTACTTTGGCGTGTATTGGCTCCGGGTCGCAGGAGGTCGCAGGAGGGATGGAGGTGGGAGCATGGTAGTTGTCCAAAAGCTTTATCTCGAGTGGGTAGTTGTCTTTCGGCTTTACCATGTAAGCGTATGGTGTTTCTACCCATACGAGCGGCTCGGGTTGATACACAATATTGGAAACAGACTCGTAGGACTTAGTGTGCAGGCATACCTTCTGAGTGTGCTTTGGCTTAAAGGCGATGCGAGGTGTGGGTACATGGTACACCTCGCAGGTTAAAACTATTCGAATAGCCTCGTCCTAGGTGATGGACACGCTTGGGTAAGCTTTTCAAGAGTTAGACTACAACATTTAAATTAAAACTTGATGGGTGGTACGAATCTGGGATTCGTGCTATTGTTGTGGTGACTATTGGGACAGTCACTTCTAGGTTGTTTTATCTTTGCTCTGTTGCTATTACTATCCTTACTGTTATTTCAATCTTAAAAATGAATTGCAAACTTGCCTTTAAAACTGTATTATATTATTGCAAATGAAAGTTGGCTTTATGCAAATGAAACATATGGCCTCCACCAAATAAGCTCGCATGTAGTCTATGAAGCAGTGCGCTAGTTCACACGTCGGTCTTGCGGGTACAAAGACAATCTTTGTACTGTGTGCTTTGCTTAATGTTTTTGTTGCAGAGGAAGAAGGTGAGCCTCAGGGGCCTCACTTCTGTGAGCTGTGCTGTCGCTTCGTGGGTGACGACTAGGCTTGGCGGTCCGGTCAGATGCCTTGTGGGTTGAAGGCACACTGATTGGCTTTGTTTATAGCCATCTTATGGCACTTTTGCTTCATTGTCTTTTTGTTGTTATTTGTGTATCTTTGGCCTGTCGGCCTATGTCTGTAATATTGTTACTATTTGTTTATCTTCCGTTTGTAGTGTAATGTTTGGACTCTATGTTTTGAATGGAGTTGATGTCTAATTTTGTAACGAGGTGCGTATCGCTTCGAAGTATACATATCTCGAGGATCAGTTTATTTGATTTGTGATGCTAGGACCAGGTGGTTGGTTAAGCATTACAAGCCAAATAAACTGGGGTCCTCACAAGGGGCAACTCTTTGGCACTCATGAGCATTAAAGCGATGAGGGGAAGTCACTAACGCAGTCGATGGCGGCGGGGAGAGGCCGGGGCATGCTGACGGTGGGAGTCGACGGCAGCGCGGCGGGCTAGATGTGGCGGTGACGCTGCGGGGAGGAAGAGAGGGTGTGAGCTATGGGGGATGGAAGAGGGAGGCCCAGAGGTGCTAGGGTAGGGTGGAATTGGAGAAGGACTCACCGGAGTGGTAATGGCGGTGACAGAGGTGGATTCGGCCAGAACCAGAAAAGAGGGTAATGCGGCATGGCCCTGTAGAAAAATCCCTCAATCGGTTCAGGGTTTTTGCTTGCGGAGTTGTGGAACACGGCGTGACGCTGTTGGCCAAGGACGAGGTTCACTGCGGTGGTTGGAACAGTGTGGGGAAGCTTCGGTGGCGCGGCATCCAAAACGGTACTCGCGCTTATCTTGGATTTGCGTTCGGAGGAGGAAGGGAAAGGGAGGAGATGGTTGGGCGAGAGGATAGGGGAGCTCACGATGGCCCTTATAGGTGAGAGGGGGAGGTTGGAGCCAACGACAATGTAATGCGGTAGCAGTGCTCTGGATGCAACGTAATTAGGCAGCATATTGGTGACAAGCATCGGCAAGATTGCGGATGACCCGGGCTGGTCACAGCACTGTGGCATCACAGAGTGTAACGACAGTGTAGGTGACAGTGCTTCGACAATAGTAATGACGCGTGGAAGGAAGGAAGGGGAAGAAGGTGGCTACACTGGTGGAAAGGAGGGAGAAGGTGGCTAGGTTGCTCGGGATGGTTGGGCTGCAACGGTTTGTGGCGCAAGCCGACTCGGCAAGAGGAACATGGGAGAAAAAGAAAAGAGAGAAAGGGGAGAAAATTCCATGGTTTGATTCTATTAAAGTGTGCTCTCACTTGAGAATTTGACTTTAGAATTGCTTAGATTATTTACTTGCATACGATACTACCATTAGCTCTGCTTTTAAAATATCAATTTTTAGGGTTTTGGCTTTTCTAGGCCTACTAGATAAAGAATGCGCCAATAAATCTTCGAAAAGGCATGCAACTAAGGCAACAATAGACAACGCACAATTTTTTTTTAAAATCCCGTATTTTTACTCCTAGGACTTCTTACAAAAATTTTGGGCTGTTACATCATGCTTGGCCTTCCCTTGCTCTGTGCTCCCACAACAAATGGTTAAATCTTTTGTACCTCACACAACAAATGATTAAAACAAGTCATGAATTGTTTCTTGAGAGGTGCATCTGATTTGGCTCAGACATACACATCCAACTCTAACCGAAATTCTTGATTTAACACAAGAAAAAAAATAATCGAGAAGGCAGAAGTATGTTGCACAAATCAAACAGCCCAGTGCAACCAAATTAGCAGTTACACATTTTTCTCTAGAAAAGAAAATGGTAAGAGAATTTCTTATCAAAGAGATTTCAAGATGAATCTTGTTCTGTATAATTACTAATTAGTACAATGCAGAATAATAATAAAATATTGTAGAGCAACTGACAATATATATGGTTGGTGTTGCGCAATGACAACAATAGTAATATCTAAATGAACTACTAATCAGCATGTATTGCACAATGAATGATAACACAAGTGATGCAATAATAGAGATAACCCATTTTGGTCGTAATATATACATATATGTAATGAGAAACTCTATACATATCATGTAGTGATAAATACAATGTCATATCAATTCACATGCTTCAAAGCAAAGCCTGCATTTAAATAGCGATATCTCGGGTAAGATCTTAGTTTTTAAGTACCAAAGGAAAACTAACCATTAATGACTTACCAAGTAATTATCATTTTGAATGGACAACTAGTTTATCCTCTCTTTCAACAATTCAACAACTGATTTTGTTGTTGAAACAATGTAGAGGAATCATTACACAACAATATGTCTGCTACGAAAGAGGAGAGTGGAGAAGTACATAGGTAGGAATTGACCTCACAACATCATATATTGCAAAAGCTTCAGTCTCATAACCCAATTTCACGCCATTCTAAGTAAGAGGGAAGAAAAATATATCAGAACAATCTAAAGATTTGAAAATAGAACGATAATTCTAACAGGGGAAAACATTGGAGATTGTAATTGTTAGAGATAATGCTACAAGAAAAGTAAGAAAACTTGACATATCAATTTTCATTTTCTAGCCCAATAGAACTTCCGACATATGGCGGGTGATAGGCATAAACGAAGCTTCATTTTCTAGCTCAATAAAATATTCGACCTCTCTCTCTCTAACCATTTTTAGCGCAACAAGGATGCATAAACTACATGCTGTCTGAATCATCCAAGAAAGTAAAACAAGTTGAATAGACTAAAATATTATGCTAACTAAGGATCAAAGACCTGCATAATCCACAAGTTACCCTAAATTGAGGTGCATTCCGAGTCACTAATTAATCAATCCTCAAGAAGGTCTTGAAGCCGCACATCCATACTCATTCTCTACCAACAATCATGTAACCATAGGAGGAGCATAAGCACCAACCTTGGTCATGCCAGTGGAGTTGATGTATAGGTAGATGGGCTTCTCCGCGTCCTCATACTGGAGGTAGAGGAACTCGACGAGCAACAGTTCTGTCACCGACGACATGAGGCACATCCCCAAGTACACGATCCGGTTTATGTCCACTGGTCGTGTCATTGTGAAGATGATCCTCCTCGAAATTCTAGCATTATCAGCGACAACAACTATTCCATGCTGCATTTGTGGATGCTCCACCACACGCCCTCAACCTCCGGACGGAGCTAGAACATGATGTGCACCCCATCCACCTCGACCATCTTCACCTGATCTTTGTCTATGCTCGCCAAGAAGTCACTGTACGGGAGGCAGACATACGTCGTCTACGGGTGGAGCTCTGAGCCAGGTAGCATGATCTCTGGTTGTAGCATGCGGAGCGCGAATATGGCGAAACCAAGCTAGAGCAGGAGGGACCCTATCAGGCCTATACTGGAAGCATGTGCAGCATGAGCTGCTGTACAGGGCCCCAAAAAATTAGGGGCCCATTTTTATATCCATTCTTCAGTGACTACTTGCTAATCTTTGTTCTAGTAATAGTAAAAACTAATAAACCATCAGCTCTTTTATTCACTTCTTACCGAAAACTACCACTAGTTCACATCCACTTTCCCCCGCCTCCCCCATCTTTGTGTTTCTTTAGCTAAATATTTACTCTAAAAGTTCATTCCTAAGCTAAACATGGGTCCTATCGATATTTTAAAGTTTAATTATGAGATAGCTAAATTATTTTTGTAATGCAATGGTTGCATATAGAATTTTGTTTACTATTTCAGCGAATATTGCATCCGTAAAAAAACTTTTATAAATTGAAGTTGTTAAAGTTATACTTGCATTCTATAATAACTCAGGAAAGACTTAACCATAGCACTTGCTTGCAAAAACTAAGTATGCATGCTTCTTGTGTCAAAGTTAATTTTTGTCGAATAGAGGTAGTTAATCCTAATGCATAGTTTCCCTGAAATGGTTCACCCCTACCACAAACCTAGGGTATTATCCTCACTGGTGAATTAGAGCCCGGTGAATGATTTATGATCTTTTATTGTCTTTACGATATGATGCTTAGCAATGCTTAGTTACCGGTAGAATTGGGTGGTTATCGACTTAGTTGATGACATTGATCACACAAAACTTATTATTGCTTATGTTCAGCATCTTGGGCACAATGGTAAGATGGTGTGCTTTTGGGTGTGACTGGAATGGTGCCCGAGTCAACAAGGACCGAACATCTTGTTACACTAAACCAAGCATTTTTGTGTATTAACCACACTAGAGGGAAATAGGACATCTCTTGACTTAGTACTTTGGGGGGTGTTAATTAATGAGCCACGTGGTGGGTTGTATATTTCTATATGCAACATGGGTCACGTGAAAGAGGGGAGCACCCGCAACGGCTTGAGCTAGGCCGGTGCATCATACTCTACGTGTGGGTCCTTAGTGGGGACCATGATGGTGGTCCACTAGGTGATAACCCCCATACGTGCGGCTCTTAATTAGCATTTTCCATTGAAAATGTTTCGTAGGACTTAGCCGTGCCGGCATACCAAAGGAAGTGTGCTTAATAGCTTGGCCAAAAGGCGGTCTGAAGTGTGGATACATTGGTACACCCCTGCAGGGTTTCAAACTATTCGAATAGCCTCGTCCTAGGTTATGGACACGCTTGGGGAGGTCTTTCAAGAGTTAGACTACAACCTTTTTAATTAAAACTTGATGAGGGTGGTACGAATCGGTAATTCGTACTATTGTTGTGATGGCTACTGGGTTAGTCATCTTCAGGATGTCTTTATAATTATTACTTATTATCTCGCTGTTATTTATGCAAGTAAAATTTAGATTGTTAAAACTGCCTTCAACATATTATCTATTGCAAATAAAATCTGCTTTATGCTGAAAATGAACCTTGAGCCTTATCCTTTGATTAAAGCCTGCATGTAGTAGTATCTAGGTTTGTTACTCATAAGTCTTGCGAGTACATTTTTGTACTCATTTGCATTGCTTATTTGTTGCAGAGGAGGTTGATCCCCAAGGGATCGACTTTTGTGAGTTTTGCTGCGGTGTGGACGATTAGCTTGGCGTCCGGTCGGATTGCCTTGTGGGCTTGAGGCAAACAGGTTGGCTCTTGTTTATAGCCATCTTATGGCATTTTACTTCCGCTATCATTTCTAACTCTAGCTTGTTTTGTGACCGGATGGTCCCTTTTGTAATAACTATATTGTATGTCTTTTGCTTGTAAAGTTTAAGCTTTGGTTCTGTGTGTTGTATGGAATTGATGCAATGTTTTGTAAAAGGGTGTGTATACTGCAATTCTGGGAAGTATACATTTTCCCGAGGCATGGTATATTTTGTTTGTGATGCTAGAGTCAATGGAAGACTAAGCATTACAAGCTAAATAAACCGGGGTCTCACATCCATAACCTAGGGCGAGGCTATCCTAATAGATTTAACCCTGCAGGGGTGTACCAATATACCCACATGTCAGACCACCTTTTTACCAAGCTATTTAGCACACTTCCTTTGGTGTGCCAGCACAACTAAGTCCTACGAGACGCTTTCCAATATTGTGTATTAACCACGAGTCGCCCGCATGAATAGAAATCCATACGTTGCATCGGAGTCATTGTAAAGCCGGGAGTCAACTACCCTTATAGGGTAAAGCAACTGGACAACTACAATACCCCCTCGGTGTGGAGAACCTAGAAAGGATTCCACTACCGTGCACCCAACACATAAACACAATCCTCTTTTTACCACAACACAACACACACCCACATCCTCCTGCGACTCGGAGCCAACACACAGCAAAGCACTAAGTCAAGAGAGGTCCCATATCTCTCTCATGTGGTTAGCACGCAAAAGTGCTTGGATCATTTACACAAGTAATTCGGTCCTTGTTGACTCGGGCACCAACCATTTACACCCAAAAGCACACCATCTTACCATTGTGCCCAAGTCTAAAATATTTTATTTTCAGTTTTAGTTTTCTCAAAGTAACATAGTGCGGAGTGCTGGACATAAAGTCATAGTAAGATTTGTGTGATCAAGGTTACCAACTAAGTCGATAACCGCCCAATTCTACCGTTCTAAGTATTTCTAAGCAACAACAACCCGTAGACTACAAGCTAAGTGACAAGGGCTCATCCAACGAACCCTAAATCACAGAGGACATAATCCTAGGCTCAGTAGTAGAGGATGAACATTTGCCTACAGATTATGCATCTAGAGGATCAACTAATCAAACAATGTTTAACAGCAAAATAGAGCATGCATACATAGACTTTGCAAACAAGATATTAAATTTTGAAAATAATAGGAGCAATATGATCAAATAAATTATAATATCTGCTTGCCTTGCTGGAGATCACTATCTTGCTGCAGAGGATCACTCTCATACTCAATAAATTCGTCAGAACCTATCGCAAAAACGAGAAAATCTAATAAGAACGAATGACACCGAAAAAGACTCAAAAACCAAAGTCAACCAAAACCCATGAAACTTACACAACAGGTAGAGCATGATTTTAGATGAATTTAGCAATAAGAATCAATTGGTTTGGATTAAGCATGCAAAAGTTATAGCCTAAATAATTTTGATCGGGTTGAAATTCCAATTAATTAGCTTTTTATTACTATTCATTGCATAAATTTCTAGATGGTTGGTGAACATGAAAATTTTATGGTAGATAGAGCATGACATTCTAAGAACAAAAAAAATTGGTTCACTTTATTTGGAGTTAAAATGAATTTCTTATGATTTTTCCAAGTTATGAAAGTAGTGCATAATTAATTTGCAGAACAAGATTTTCAGAGATAAGGACATATTTAAAACCTATTCTACACTAAAGCATAGCAACAGAGGAACCTAACAATTTTTTATTTACTCAATTTGGAGTTACAGAGAATTACTTATGTATTTTACAAGTTTAATGAATTTCTAGAGCAACAATTTATGCTAAAACAAGATAATACAACTAACACAATTTTTCTGGTATAGAACAAGCTTCAAACACATTTTAGATTAAATTTCAGCCAAACAGGGAATTAACAAAATTTGAATCAACCAAAAAGGAGTTAAAACGAAATACTTAAGCACTTTCGAAGTTTAAAGCAATTTACAATTCACAAATAAACGACTGTTGGATTTTCTCATTAACCCTTAACGTGGAAAACTCTCGGCCGTTGAGATTGAATCGGACGGCTCAACGAACGGGGCGAATGGCCACACGAACGGCCCAAACGCTCCTAGTGTTAGATCAACATCGGATGGTCCACAAGGAAAAGACATTCGGAAGGTCCGAACATCCCACGAGATCTGAGACGTAGATCTCAAAATGGACGGTCCAAGATCACTATGCGCTACACACGCACCAGGGTTTAAGTGCGCGAGCCCACATGACAGTGGTCGTAACCAAGGGGGGTGGTCTTTGCAAAAGGCCAAGAGGGTGGTCATTGCAAAAAGGCTGAGAGAGTGGTCTTGGCTTACGACAATAGAATTTGAGCTCAAAGCTGGGCTCACTACCTGTAACAGCCCTAACTTAGGGTTTGTATTTCAAATGTAAAATTTTGAGGAGAAATAAAAACTTTTGTTGTCTCTTCAAATCATTTGAAAGTTTCTAAAGTTTTCCCTAGCAATTTCCAATTTTTAGAATTTAATTCTTGTGATTGGAAATTGTTGTTGTCAGTTCTTAGCTTTCAAACTTATGGTCATCCTATGAAATTATTTTTCCTATCATATTGATCATCCTATCTACCTCCCTGAATTATTTCACAATTTTTAGATTTTGTTTGCTATTTTTAATGGCCAAGTCAAACTAGTTGAAAACCTGGTCAAACTCCCTGTACAGCAGCTTGTGAATTTTCTCTAGAACAATGCAGTGCATAAAAAGTTCTGGAAAAATTATACAAGGTTGTCCTCTGTCTCTAGTAGCTACCATAAAAATTTCGAAATTTTTAGAGCTCAGGAGCTACCTCTAAAAATTCCCCAAAACCTTCTCTGTCTTTTAAATCAAATTCCAAAGGTACTGTTCCTCGGGCCCGAACCCAACTCAGGCTCGAGTCCGACTCGCACCACTTGGCTCGGTCGCGTCAACTAAACGTACCGCCCGAGTCCAATCAATCGTGACCGTCCGATGAAGATCGAACGATCCACGTCGCGTGCGCAACCGACCTGTCCGAATGCATACACCAATCCCAGCCGTCCATTTCAGATCCAACGGTCGGTGCGTCGCTGATCAAATCAAACCACCGGTTCGCACCACTTCGACTGTCGCTGACATATGGGTCCCACCTGTCAGGTTCTTCCTCGCCGACTCCGCTGCCTACCGGAGCTCGCTGGCGATCGCGCATGCGTGCCACGCAGCTCGTCGCTGCCACGCCGGGGACGCGTGTCTGCCTCCAGAGGATCGCCTGAAGTCCATCTACCTCATAGGGTCGTCCATTCCTTCTCGCAGCCATTCTTGCGCCCTCTCCGCCCATTTCTTAGCTTCGGCCGGAGAAAAACTCGAGCGTAGCGCCGCCGTTCGAGCCGCCTTGAGCCACCGATCGCACTATCGTGTTCCTCTTGCCTCGCCGCCCATTTTGCCTATTCCGTGTCCTTGGCGCCCGAAGGATCACCAAGAGCGGTATTGTCGCTCTCGCCTCGGCGATCTCGATCCCGTGAGCTCGTTTGCGACTGGTGAGTTTCAGCCGCTACTTAGTCCCTTAGGATCGCATTGATGCAATCGAGTCTAACGGTGGGCTTGAGCCGCTTTTGTGCATCGTTGCGGGCGTGCGACCAATTCTTCTCCAAGCTCGGTTTCCGCCGTGGAAATTCCGGTCACCTCGGGCTTTCTTCGTCGGCGTTATCGTGTGCTTCTTGCTCTCGGTGTTGAGGCTAAGCTTAAGCACACCTTCCGAGTCTTCTAGAAGTCCGACGCCTTCTCGCGTGGGCCGTGCTTTCTCTCGCCTCCGGTCGTCGTGAGCTCAACTCCGGTGACCATCGGACCGCGTCGCCACCACCGGGTTCGCCGAGTCTCTGTGAACCCGAAGGTATCACTCGCCGCTGAAACCCACTAGTTCGCGAGATCCATCTACGGCCGCGCGCCGCTCCCCGCGCGCGCGAGCGAGCCGCCGGTGGCGTTCGCTAGCACTAATATTTGTTTAGTTATGTCACCGATTTGTGGGCCCTCTCGTAATCGTGTTTAGTAAACTCTAATCCAACCGCTATATTTCCTCTCGAGTCACCGCCATGTGGGCCCATGATGTCGATAGTGGGTGTGTAACCCTTGGCGATATGTTTTCTCTGCTTGAAAGCGTATTTCGTGAGTATGTGTTAGAAGTACACTTTGATATGTCAAAGACGTATTCTTAGAATACGCCTTCGACGTCACTTTCGTGGCGAGGTTGTTCGTCAAGACTTTCGCGGGCCCGCCGATCGTTGTCTGGGGTTAGTTGGTGTGGGTAGAAAAAGGATTAAATGCTTTAGTAAATCAGAATGCTTTTACATGTAATCGTTAATTCAATTAAACTTGTAAAATGCATAACTAATTCAATTTTTATCCAAATTGCATGAATCCAAAGGTTGTTTATTTTCATTTCAAATGTATTGTTTACTAAAATTAGCTTCACCCATGTCTCTCAGAGCAAAAATCTGTTAGCTAATAAAATGATGTCTTATGTATCTTCTAAATTAGAAAATGCATATCTCTTCCAATAATTGTCCAAATTAAATGAACCCAATTCAGAAATTTCATTTTCAATTATACTAACTATTAGGATAGGTTTTACACACTGTTTCTGTTCATGAAAATTTGTTAAGTAATTAACTAGTGGCTTGTTGTGTTTTTAGCTTAGAAAATTCATAGAAAATTGCTAATAACTTAAAATAATTTGTTCTCTGTTTCTAAAATTTTGTTATATCTTGCTTAGGTTTGTGTGTGAGTTTTAGCTTATTTTGGTGTTGTTGTATGTTTGAGTTTTGTCGGTGTTATTCGTTCTTATTTCTTTGTTATGTTCGATCGTTAGGCTTCGATATTTGCGGCAACCCCGAGGACGATCCTCCGCACCATATTGAGCAATGAAATGTGCAAGCGGTTTGATCATATTTATCCCAAGTATTTTAAAGTCTAATATTTTGTTTCAAATTGTATGTATGCATCGCTTAATTTGTGTTAAATTGATTAGTTAAACTGTGTTTGCATATCCTGTAGACAAAATATTGATCTCTACTACCGAGCCTAGGTTATTTGCTGTGATTAGAGATCATTGGATGATTTCTTGTCACTTAGTAGATACGATTTCAGCTGCTTAGACATGCTTAGTATCGGTAGAACTGGGCGGTTATCGACTTTAGTCGGTAACCTTGATCACACAAAATTTACTACAACTTTATGTTTCAGCATTCCTGCTATGTTTAATTGCAAAACTAAAAATGAAAACAAAAATGATTTGGACGCGGGCACAATGGTAAGATTGGTGTGATCTTTTGGGTGTGATCGAAAGGTGCCCGGGTCAATTAAGGACCGAACATCTTGTGAGTGAATTTTTATCCAGGCATTTCGGCGTGCTAACCACACTAGAGTATATGGGACCTCTCTTGACCTAGTACTTTGGCGTGTATTGGCTCCGGGTCGCAGGAGGTCGCAGGAGGGATGGAGGTGGGAGCATGGTAGTTGTCCGAAAAGCTTTATCCTGAGTGGGTAGTTGTCTTTTCGGCTTTACCATGTAAGCGTATGGGTTTCTATCCATACGAGCGGCTCGGGGTTGATACACAATATTGGAAACAGTCTCGTAGGACTTAGCTGTGCCGGCATACCTTCGGAAGTGTGCTTTGGCTTAAAGGCGGTCTGAGGTGTGGGTACAGTGGTACACCCCTGCAGGGTTAAAAACTATTCGAATAGCCTCGTCCTAGGTGATGGACACGCTTGGGTAAGCTTTTCAAGAGTTAGACTACAACATTTAAATTAAAACTTGATGAGTGGTACGAATGGATTAATGCTATTGTTGTGGTGACTATTGGGATAGTCACTTCTAGGTTGTTTTATCTTTGCTCTGTTGCTATTATTATCCTTCATCGCTATTTCAATCTTAAAATGAATTGCAAACTTGCCTTTAAATCAGTATTATATTATTGCAAACGAAAGTTGGCTTTATGCAAATGAAACATATGGCCTCCACCAAATAAGCTCGCATGTAGCATATGAACAGTCCGCTAGTTCACACGTCTGTCTTGCGGGTACAAAGACAATCTTTGTACTCGGGTGCTTTGCTTAATGTTTTGTTGCGAGAGGAAGAAGGTGAGCCTCGTGGTCCTCACTTACGTGAGTCGTGTTGCCGCTTCTTGGACGACTAGTCTTGGCGGTCGTGTCGAGATGCCTTGTGGGTTGAAGGCACACCGATTGGCTTTGTTTATAGCCATCTTATGGCACTTTTGCTTCATTGTCGTTCTTGTTATTTGTGTATCTTTGGCACAGTGGCCTATGTCCGTAATATTGTTACTATTTGTTTATCTTCCGCTTGTAGTGTAATGTTTGGACTCTATGTTGAATGGAGTTGATGTCTAATTTTGTAACGAGGTGCGTATCGCTCGGGAAGTATACATATCTCGAGGATCAGCTTTATTTGATTTGTGATGCTAGGACCGGTGGTTGGTTAAGCATTACAAGCCAAATAAACTGGGTCCTCACAAAGTTGGTATCGAGCCATTCGACCGTAGTAACAAGCATAGTCGTCCTTAGGATATTTTGAAAGTCTTATTTTCAAATCATAAAAGGTTTATGAAAACCTAGGCGATTCTCGATTTTATTCCTTACCTATCTTAGCTTTCTACTCTCATCTTACTCTAATTTAAGTTTTGAAACTTGGTTTCTCTCTTCACCTATCAAAAGATAGTTAATACCGGTAGAATCAGTCTTTGGGAGAACCATAGGGAATTAGTTTAATTAAAAATTTTGTGGGGACATAAGGGTAAGATATGTATGAGTTTGCTAAGTGTCTGATCTTTGTCAGTTGGTTTTTGTAACTTAAAAGTCTTGTGCTTGTTTTGTGCTGTTAGTAAGTTAATTGCAGTGGGTATTGACTTCGTGTTTTCCGGCTATTGTTAACTTGTCTTAGTGAACCAGGATGGCCGGGAGAACGCGTGGCAGTCAGCAGGCTGGTCATGATGAGGAGCTTCCCCCTCCTCCGACCATGGCTGAGGTTCTCGCTCAGATTGAGCGAAACCGCATGGACCAGACGCGCATCTTGGAGGTTATTGCTAGGAATACCTCCACTCCTGCCGGTGGTGGCGGCCACCAGACTCGCGGGGGACTTGCAGAGTTCCTCCGTACACAGCCGCCGACTTTCTCCCGCTCTGAGGACCCTCTCGATGCGGATGATTGGCTGCGCATGGTTGAGCGGAAGCTCAACATAGCTCAGTGCCAGACGCAGGACAAGGCACTCTTCGCGTCCCACCAGCTTGAGGGCGCGGCACTCTCATGGTGGGAGAACTATCTCGCCATGCAGCCCGCGGGCCATGTGGTCGCGTGGGAGGAGTTCCGGTCAGCTTTTCGTCGGGCCCATATCCCAGATGGCCTGATGAAGCTGAAGAAAAAGGAGTTTCTCGCGCTCAAACAAGGGCGCAAGTCTGTGACGGAGTATCTATACGAGTTTAATCACTTGGCTCGTTATGCTCCGGGTGAGGTGGCCTCAGATGAGGCTAAGCAGGAGAAGTTTATGGATGGCTTGTCCGAGGAGCTGCAGGACAAGCTATCTATTGTGGACTTCTCAGACTTTCAGGCCTTGGTAGATAAGGCCATCGTTGCAGAGCATAAGGCGGCTGGCGAGTCCCGCAGCGCAAATGGGAGCGCGATCGTCTACTCACACCAGCCTCGTTCGTCCTCGGGCTGGGCCAGCACCAGTGGCCCGTTCTTTTGCTCCACCGGCGCCGAGACCATCTGCACCAGCTCCTCGCCCACCGCAGGCCGTGTTTCAGCCACGTGCGCCTGCGATCCAGCAGCAGAGCGGCCTCCGCAATCCGGCGGCCGAGGTTACTTGTTTTCGCTGCCACAACAAGGGCCATTATGCGAATGCCTGCCCTCAGAGTGTTGCAGCAGCCCCTCGTCCTAATGGAGGACGCGGGCCAGGGAGTGGTCACCCACCTGACCAGAAGATGATCCAGAAGCCCCAGGGTGCGAGCAGCGGTCGAGTCAACCACCTTTCACCGAGGAGGCTCGGAGGCGCGGATGTCGTGATGGGTACACTTCTTGTTAATTCGCCTGCTGCGGTATATTTGATTCGAGCATCGCATTCTTTATTTCAAGATCATTTGCTGCTGCTAGTAGTCTTCACTGTGTACCTTTGGGGTTCTTTGCTCATCCGCTCTCGGGCGGAAATGAGAGCCGATTTGATGTCGGGATGTTCCTATCGTAGTCGAAGGATTGGTATTTTTGCAAACCTTATTTTGCTCGATTCGTGAGTCCGATGTGATTCTTGGCATGGATTGGTTGTCCCAACACTTGGGGCATATCGATTGTGCCGGGAAGATTGTCTATCTCACCAGCCTCTTCAAAGAGCGGTCGGGTTTTCGCGCACTACAGGGGCCACATCTATGTGCATTAGAAGCAAAGCCGGCCTTGCAAATTCCGGATGTCCCCATAGTATCGACTTTGTGGATGTCTTTCCCAAGATTTGCCAGGATGCCTCCGTTCGAGATCCGAGTTTGCCATCGAAGTTGTTGCCCTGCATCGCCCGATTTGGCGCCAGATCGGATGCCTCCCAATGAGCTAGAAGAATTGAAGAAGCAGCTTGGTGAGCTCCAAGCAAAGGGTTTCATCCGTCGATTTCATCTCCTTGGGGTTGTCCGGTGATCTTTGTGAAGAAGAAGGACAAGACTTTGCGTATGTGTGTTGACTACCGTCCTCTCAATGAAGTGACGGTGAAGAATAAATATCCTCTGCCCCGCATTGATGATCTTTTTGACCAGTTGTCTGGAGCTCAGGTGTTCTCCAAGATTGATCTGAGATCGGGCTATCATCAAGTCCGGATCAGGGCTGAGGATATTCCGAAGACGGCTTTCACTACTCGTTATGGCCTGTACGAGTACACCGTCATGTCCTTTGGCTTAACCAATGCTCCAGCTTTGTTCATGAACCTTATGAATTCAGTATTCATGGAATATTTGGATAAATTTGTGGTGGTCTTTATTGATGACATTCTTATCTATTCCAAAACTGAAGCAGAGCATGCTGAGCATCTGAAGATTGTTTTGGGCAGATTATGGAACATCAACTATATGCAAAGTTCAAACAAATGTGAGTTCGTTGAAGGAAGTGGCATTCTTGGGCCATGTTCTTTCAATGGAGGCATAGCTGTGGATCCCAGCAAGGTCAGCGATGTTCTATCTTGGGGGCAGCCCAAGTCAGCCACTGATGTGTGGAGTTTTCTCGGCTTAGCGGGCTATTACCGCGCTTTATCGAGAACTTCTCCAAAATCGCAAAGCCGATGACCGAATTGCTCAAGAAGGATAAGAAGTTTGTGTGGTCCTCGCCATGATGAGAGCTTTCAGAGCTCAGCGGCGATTAACTCACCCGGTTCTTACTCTTCCCGATATCCACAAGAGCTTCGATATTTATTGCGATGCCTCTCGCGTCGGGACTCTGATGTGTTCTTATGCAGAAGGCAAGGCGGTTGCCTATGCATCCAGCAATTGAGGCCTCATGAGCTCAACTATCCCACCCATGATTTAGAGCTTGTGCGCAGAGTTCATGCACTCAAGATTTGGCGGCATTATTTGATCGAAACCGCGTGAGGTGTATTCCGATCATAAGAGTTTGAAATACTTATTTACTCGGCCAGATTTGAACCTCGTGCAGAGGAGATGGTTGGAATTAATCAAAGATTATGACATGGGTATTCAAGATCACACTGCAAGGCCAATGTGGTTCTTGATGCACTTAGTCGAAAGGTGTATTGCAATACTTTGATGATCCAAGAGCAAAGAACTCGCGCTTCTTGCAGAATTCAAATGCCTCAACTTGGGTTTAGTTGAGCATGGTTTCCTTGTCGCCTTGGTTGTGCAACCAACCTTGGTGGATCGATCAAGCGCACAAAGAATCGATGATGGTGTGGGTAAAATCAAGCGTAATATCAAGGATGGATCACCAAGTGTTTCACGTAAGATGAGCACGGTGTTGTGTGGTTTGGGCAAGGCCTTGTGGTCCCAAAGGTCCCGAGTTGCGGATTTGATTCTTCAGAGGCCCACGGTTCGCCTTTGTCCATCCATCCGGGGCCACTAAAATGTACCAAGATCTGCGCTGAGATTCTCGTGGACTCGCATGAAACGCGAGATTGCGTGTTCGTGGCCGATGTGACATATGTTGTCGCGTCAAGGCCGAGCATCGGCGTCGGCAGAGTCTCCTCCATCCCTTGCCTATACCGAGTGGAAGTGGGATTCAGAGGCATGGATTTTATCACCGGTCCGCCTGTGCTTCTTGAGGAAGGATGCTATCCGGGTTGTTATCGATCGATTGACGGTTGTAGCGCACTTCCCGCCAAGATTTACCACTCGGTGTCGATCGATTGGCGTGATCTCTATATCTCCCGCATTGTGAGCTTGCATGGTGTGCCACGAACGATTGTGTCGATCGTGGCTCTCTTTCACTTCTCGGCTATGGCACGCTTTACGTGAAGCCATGGGGACTCGTCTTTCTTTCACTCGGCCTATCATCCTCGGATCGATGGTCGACGAGCGGTCAACCAAGTTCTTGAAGATATGTCTGTGCTTGTGTTCTTTCCTATGGGAAGAATTGGGAGAAGTGTCTACCGCTTGCCGAAGTTCTCCTACAACAACAGCTTCGAGCTAGTCTCGGATGGCACCGCTTGAGGCTTTGTATGGGAGGCGCTGCTAGAACCCGTTGAACCGGTCGAAATCGTGAAAGGCGGTTCTTGGCCCGATTCAATCAATGAG
Source organism: Ampelocalamus luodianensis (assembly GCA_036346255.1). Taxonomy (NCBI): domain Eukaryota; kingdom Viridiplantae; phylum Streptophyta; class Magnoliopsida; order Poales; family Poaceae; genus Ampelocalamus; species Ampelocalamus luodianensis. The sequence goes on along the minus strand of CM070634.1, from coordinate 40,408,084 downwards.
GCCAAAGTCAAGTGCGCTTGATTCGTGAGCACTTGCGCGTAGCTCGGTCCAGCGTAAGAGCTATGCGCATCGACGCCGCCGTGAGTTGAGTTTCACCAATGACTTTGTGTATCTCAAAGTCTCACCAAGGGACATCGCCGCTTTGTCAAGGGCAAACTGGCTCCTCGATATGTCGGGCCGTATCGCATCATCAAGAGAGTGGGAGCTGTTGCATACAAGTTAGAGTTGCCAGCTACACTTGAGGGGGTGCATGATGTTTTCCATGTGTCGCAATTGAAGAAGTGCCTTCGTGTTCCTGTGGAGGAAACGCCATTGGAAAATATCGATGTGCAGAAGATCGCCTTATCATGAGCATCCCTTTCGTATCCTCGAAGAAGCTGAACGCAGAACAAGGAACCGTGTGATCAAGTTCCTTAAAGTTCAGTGGTCAAACCACTCCGAGGATGAAGCCACTTGGGAGCGGGAAGATCGTCTCCGAGCAGATTACCCATCCTTCTTCTCCCGCTGATCGTAATCTGGGCGAGATTCCTGTAGGGGGAGATTTGTAACAGCCCTAACTTAGGGTTTGTATTTCAAATGTAAAATTTTGAGGAGAAATAAAAACTTTTGTTGTCTCTTCAAATCATTTGAAAGTTTCTAAAGTTTTCCCTAGCAATTTCAATTTTTAGAATTTAATTCTTGTGATTGGAAATTGTTGTTGTCGTTCTTAGCTTTCAAACTTATGGTCATCCTCTGAAATTATTTTTCCTATCATATTGATCATCCTATCTACCTCCTGAATTATTTCACAATTTTTAGATTTTGTTTGCTATTTTTAATGGCCAAGTCAAACTAGTTGAAAACTGGTCAAACTCTCAGTACAAGCAGCTTGTGAATTTTCTAGAACAATGCAGTGCATAAAAGTTCTGGAAAAATTATACAAGGTTGTCCTCTGTCTCTAGTAGCTACCATAAAATTTCGAAATTTTAGAGCTCAGGAGCTACCTCTAAAAATTCCCAAAACCTTCTCTGTCTTTTAAATCAAATTCCAAAGGTATCGTCCTCTGCCCAACCCAACTCGTGCTCGAGTCCGACTCGCACCACTTGGCTCGGCGCGTCAACTAAACGCATCGCCGAGTCCAATCAATCGTGACCGTCCGATGAAGATCGAACGATCCACGCCGCGGCGCAACCGACCGTCCGAATGCATACACCAATCCCACCGGCCCATTTCAGATCCAACGGCCGGCGTGGCCGATCAAATCAAACCACCGGTTCGCACCACATTCGATCGCCGCCGACATATGGGTCCCACCGTCGTTCTTCCTCGCCGACTCGCGCCTACCGGAGCTCATTGGCGATCGCAAGATGCGTACACGCAGCTTCAAATCGCCGCCACGCCGGGACGCGTGGTTCGCCTCCAGAGGATCGCTCAAGTCCATCTACCTCATAGGGTCGCCCATTCCTTCTCGCAGCCATTCTTGCGCCTCTCCGCCATTTCTTAGCTTCGCCGAGAAAACTCGAGCGTAGCGCCGCCGTTCGAGCCGCCTGAGCCGATCGCACTATCGTGTTCTCTTGCCTCGCCGCCCATTTTGCCTATTCCGTGTCCTGGCGCCCAAAGGATCACCAAGAGCGGTATTGTCGTCTCGCCTCCGGCGATCTCGATCCGTGAGCTCGCTTGCGACCCGTGAGTTTCGGCCCGCCACTTAGTCCCTTAGGATCGCATTGATGCATCGAGTCTAACGGTGGGCTTGAGCCGCTTTGTGCATCGCTGCGCGCGCGACCAATTCTTCTCCAAGCTCGGCTTCGCCGCGTGGAAATTCCGGCCACCTCGGGCTTTCTTCCGGCGTTATCGTGTGCTTCTTGCTCCGGTGTTGAGGCGGCTTAAGCACACCTTCCGAGTCTTCTAGAAGTCCGACGCCTTCTCGCGGGCGTGCTTTCTCCGCCTCCGGCCGCCGTGAGCTCAACTCCGGTGACCATCGACCGCTGCCGCCACCACCGGGTTCGCCGAGTCTCGTGGAACCCGAAGGTATCACTCGCCGCTTTGAAACCCACTAGTTCGCGAGATCCACCGCGCGCCGCCGCCGCCCCCGGGCGCCGCCGAAAGCGCCGGTGGCGTTCGATTAGCACTAATATTTGTTTAGTTATGTCACCGATTTGTGGGCCCTCTCGTAATCGTGTTTAGTAAACTCTAATCCAACCGTTATATTTCCTCTCGAGTCACCGCCATGTGGGCCCATGATGTCGATAGTGGGTGTGTAACCCTTGGCGATATGTTTTCTCCGCTTGAAAGCGTATTTCTCGTGAGTATGTGTTAGAAGTACACTTTGATATGTCAAAGACGATTCTTAGAATACGCTTCGACGCCACTTTCGTGCGCACGGTCGTTTCGTCAAGACTTTCGCGCGCCCGCCGGCCGTTGTCACGGGGTTAGTTGGTGTGGGTAGAAAAAGGATTAAATGCTTTAGTAAATCTGTAATGCTTTTCACTGTAATCGTTAATTCAATTAAACTTGTAAAATGCATAACTAATTCAATTTTTATCCAAATTGCATGAATCCAAAGGTCGTTTATTTTCATTTCAAATGTATTGTTTACTAAAATTAGCTTCACCCATGTCTCTGTAGCAAAAATCTGTTAGCTAATAAAATGATGTCTTATGTATCTTCTAAATTAGAAAATGCATATCTCTTCCAATAATTGTCCAAATTAAATGAACCCATTCAGAAAATTTCATTTTCAGATACTAACTATTAGGATAGGTTTTACACATCGCTTCTGTTCATGAAAATTTGTTAAGTAATTAACTAGTGGCTTGTTGTGTTTTTAGCTTAGAAAATTCATAGAAAATTGCTAATAACTTAAAATAATTTGTTCTCTGCTTCTAAAATTTTGTTATATCTTGCTTAGGTTCTTTGTGTGAGTTTTAGCTTATTTTGGTGTTGTTGTATGTTTGAGTTTTGTCGGTGTTATTCGCTCTATTTGTCGTTATGTTCGATCGTTAGGCTTCGATATTTGCGGCAACCCCGAGGACGATCCTCCGCACCATATTGAGCAACAAAGCCGTGCAAGCGCTTGATCATATTTATCCCAAAGATTTTAAAGTCTAATATTTTGTTTCAAATTGTATGTATGCATCGCTAATTTGTGTTAAATTGATTAGTTAAATCCGTAGTCGCATATCCTGTGAGACAAAATATTGATCTCTACTACCGAGCCTAGGTTATTTGTCGTGATTAGAGATCATTGGATGATTTCTTGTCACTTAGTAGATACGATTTCACTGCTAGACATGCTTAGTATCGGTAGAATCAAGTTATCGACTTTAGTCAGTAACCTTGATCACACAAAATTTACTACAACTTTATGTTTCAGATTCTCGCTATGTTTAATTGCAAAACTAAAAATGAAAACAAAATGATTTGGACGCGCACAATGGTAAGATTGGTGTGATCTTTTGGGTGATCGAAAGGTGCCCGGCCAATTAAGGACCGAACATCTTGTGAGTGAATTTTTATCCAGCATTTCGGCGTGCTAACCACACTAGAGTATATGGGACCTCTCTTGACCTAGTACTTTGGCGTGTATTGGTCCCGGGTCGCAGGAGGTCGCAGGAGGGATGGAGGTGGGAGCATGGTAGTTGTCCAAAAGCTTTATCCTGAGTGGGTAGTTGTCTTTTCGGCTTTACCATGTAAGCGTATGGGTTTCATCCATACGAGCTGCTCGGTTGATACACAATATTGGAAAATACCTCAGAGGACTTAGTCAGCCAGCATACCTTCGAAGTGTGCTTTGGCTTAAAGGCGGTCTGAGGTGTGGGTACAGTGGTACACCCCTGCAGGGTTAAAAACTATTCGAATAGCCTCGTCCTAGGTGATGGACACGCTTGGGTAAGCTTTTCAAGAGTTAGACTACAACATTTAAATTAAAACTTGATGAGTGGTACTAACTGGATTCGTGTTATTGTTGTGGTGACTATTGGGATAGTCACTTCTAGGTTGTTTTATCTTTGCTCTGTTTATTATTATCCTTTCTTCGCTATTTCAATCTTAAAAATGAATTGCAAACTTGCCTTTAAATCAGATATATTATTGCAAACGAAAGTTGGCTTTATGCAAATGAAACATATGGCCTCCACCAAATAAGCCCGCATGTAGCATATGAACAGTCGCTAGTTCACACGTCAGTCTTGCGGGTACAAAGACAATCTTTGTACTGTGTGCTTTGCTTAATGTTTTTGTTGCAGCAGGAAGAAGGTGAGCCTCGTGGTCCTCACTCGTGAGTCGTGTTGCCGCTTCTTGGACGACTAGTCTTGGCGGTCCGGCCGATGCCTTGTGGGTTGAAGGCACACGATTGGCTTTGTTTATAGCCATCTTATGGCACTTTTGCTTCACTGCGTTCTTGTTATTTGTGTATCTTTCATTCGCATCGCCTATGTCTGTAATATTGTTACTATTTGTTTATCTTCCGTTTGTAGTGTAATGTTTGGACTCTATGTTGAATGGAGTTGATGTCTAATTTTGTAACGAGGTGCGATATCGCTTCGGGAAGTATACATATCTCGAGGATCAGTTTATTTGATTTGTGATGCTAGGACCAGGTGGTTGGTTAAGCATTACAAGCCAAATAAACTGGGGTCCTCACACTACCGGTGACTCCGATCATGGCAGTGCGAACTAAGGGCAGAAATGGGTTCGCAATAGCATTGCGCAACTCACAGAGGTGACCTCGATAGATGAGCTGGCGTAGAACGGTGGCGAGCTGGAGAGAAAATCCGGCGACAAGCACGACCAAAACGCAAATAGCTAAAGAAGCTTCGCAGCGTCCAAGTAAGCGAGTGCATGAGCATTAGGGATGTCAAGCAAAGCTACCTGAAGCTTCGAAAGAGGTCGCGAAGATCGGAGGAGCTCCGGCGACGAAGACCAGCACTGGTGCTGAGGAAGACAACGTGGGGACGATGGGCTGAGCAAAACGAAAAGGACCGGGTGGTAAGGTTAGGTTCAATAGGCCTCATAGATGGTCCATAAGCAATTAATTGAAGAGCAGAGGTCCTTACCGGAGTTGGGGACGAAGGGGTAAACTTCACCGCAAAGGATCAAACCCAAAATTAGATGATTCTTGTAAATGCAATCCAAAATTGAGTTAGGGAAAAGCTTAAGGTGAAGAGAGGCGCAAAAGGACGCAGAAGAAATGGTGAGGGAACCACTAGAGCACCGGCGACGAAGAAAAGCTTGCCAACCGACAAAGGTGATTTTGAGGATTCTTAGGGCTTTGAGCTCAAACAAGTAGAGCAAAAGCTAGAGAACCCGAGTTGGTGCTGGAATGCTGGAAAGAAATAGAGGGAGAGCTCAAGGGCTATTTATAGCTAGAGAGCAACGGTGGAGCAAGGACCGAGCCTTAATGGCGAACACAGCCTAAAGCTCTGCCAAGGGCGAGCTTGAGATGATGGGAGCAGTTGAGAACGCGACTTTGAGTGGGAAAACACAGGCGGTGAAGAAAACCAAGGACTAGGAGCCGTTGAAGGTGACGCACGAGAGTTGACGAGGCAGCTCTCTCCCATGCCCTGCTCTGTACCACACGCGCGAGCCAGAGGAAGAAGATGACCAGGTTCAGCGAGGGCCCACACGTCAGCGAAAGAACAAAGTGGCTCGGGTCAAAAGATAACGAGTGGGTTGGGTTGAGTTAAGAGATCGAGTCAAAAGGTTTTGATGGTTGGATAAAAAATGGACGGCTTAGATTGAAAGTAACTCTCGGAAGTCCAAAACATTCAAAGCAATCTTAGGGGTCCGATGGGAATTGAACGGCTCAGATTGAGATGGACTCTCGGGCGGTCCAAACACCCACTTAGATCTGGACGGTTGAAAGGAAATCCAATGGTCCAAAAGAAAAGCGCCAACTTGAACAGGCCCGAGTGCAGTTAAGTTGGTTGGGCTCAACCAAGAGTGTGAGTCCAACTCAGACCCAAACAACCACCTTTGACTAGGGTTTGAAATTAACGCTGAGATTTTGAGGAATTTCTAAATGGAGCTACAAAACTCCAAAAATTCTGAAATTTTTACAGGAGGTGCCTAACTCCAGAATTGACCTTTTATAAAAATTTTAGAGGTTTTTATACAAAGCATTTTCCCTAAAAATTTCTCAAGGTACTGATCTAAGGTTTGACCAAGAGTCAAACTGGTTTGACTGGTCTCTTAAAATATTCAATTAATTTCCAAAATTATGAAATTTTTCAGAGGAGTCACACAGAAGCTCTAGAACCAAGGAAAAATATTTTCAGAGGATGATCACAATATTATCCAAAAAAGTTTCAAAGGGTCAAGACTTAGGTTAAAAAAATCTTGTGGTTTTGAATTCACATAATTCCTTTACAAGAATCTTCAAAACATTCAAATAACAACAAGATGTAAGAAAAGTTTTAATTTCTTCGTGTTTTCTTACATTTGAAACAAAAGCCAAGATTTGGGATGTTACAGACTACGAGCGTAACTTGTGAAGCGTACAAAGCCCTCCAGCAAGAACTGGCGAACCTCTGCTGAGATGTTGGGTCTTCAACAGCCGAGAGAGGTGGCCCTCGCGGCCCCACTCCAACTCGTGCAAACCGTCGAAGCAGGGGAGGCGGTCCCTCCGGCACCATCAACCGTGCCTCCGGCTCCGCTGCTTTGGGGGGACCCCAACTCCCCGCTAAGCGCGGGCTAGAGATGGCCCGCTGGCCCTAGGGATTCAAAATGCCAGAGGTCAGTCCCTTCGAAGTGTGCACAGACCCCTCGAAGTTCCTCCGGGTGTACGAGATCGCCATCGAGGAGGCCGGGGGGATGACACAACGAAGGCAAAAAGCATCACCCTTGCCCTCAAGGGGGTAGCGCTGACATGGTTCTTCACCATCCCCGGTCTATATATGCGTGGGAGTATTTGCGGGACCTCGTACACAACAACTTTAAAGGAAATTACACAGAGCCAAAGGACACGGGGCACCTGTTCGCAATAAAGTAAGCCCCGGGTGGGTCCCTCCGCAGTTTTTTCAAAAAAAAAATAGTGGAGGTGAAATGCTAGGTAAAGGGGGTCAACAAAACTACCATCATCAATGCACCAACATGCGAGCTCCAGAGGGGCCCCTTGTCGGAAAGACTGGCTCACAAACCCATCCGCATGGTGATGGAGCTCTTCGACAAAATAGAAGAGTACACCCGGGAGGAGGAAGATAGCACCCGGAGGGTGGAGGCCCGGACCTCCGCTGCCTCGGCTTCGACCCCAAGCGGGTCGGTCGGCAAGGAAGGATCCGTAGCCGCTGCGGTAGGGGCACCCACCAAGCTACGGGCCAACGACTACTGCTAGAAGGGGCAGAACATCTACCACGTAGACAGGGGGCAGCCCACCGAAGGGGAGAAGCGAGGAGGCCACGCCAGGGTCTAGGGCCACAAACGCATTGGTGGAAGGTGACCAAACACCCAAGCCAGTGCCGAAGGCCCCGCACCATTTTGCGACCTCCATGGCAAAGGGTCACACACAACCAACGAAAGCCGCACCATCGAGGCCATGCAGGATTACATGAACTGCGCCCAACAGCCGGTCGAGTGCAAAGATAAGAGGGGAGTAGGCAGCCAGTTGCCCGCTCCACCACAAAGGTCCCGCATAGAGGGAGGCCACGGGGAACACCGTCAGAGGATCACAAACATGATCACAAGAGGATTCTCGCTGACATGATGTCAAAAAGGCAACGACGCACATACGCCTGACAAATCCACCAAGTCGCTGCATACCCTGCCTCCAGCCCACCGTGCTATGCCAAGATACCAATCACCTTTGGCCCTGAGGATGCCCGGGGTCTGTACTTCCCACATCAAGACCACCTCGTCATCTATGCCAACATCGTGGATTTTGAGGTCAGGTGCGTCCTCATGGACGAAGGAAGTTATGTGGTCCTACTATTCATGGACGCTTTCGACAAGATGATGATCCCCCTGAGATCGCCTATCACCCCGAGGCATACCCCGGTAGGCTTCGGGGGAAGGCCCGTGAAGGCCCTAGGGCAGATTGACGTGTCCGTCACGTTCAGCGATGATTTCACATCTCGGACCGAGGTCGTTACGTTCGACATCGTCCAAATTCCCTACCAGTACAACGCCATCCTCGGCTGGGCCACGTCGAATGCCTTCGGCACAGTAGCACACCACAATTACCTATGTATGAAGATCCCCGCACCAGAGGGCATAATTACGGTGTGAGGCGACCAGGACCTAGCAAGGTAAGCAGAGCTGGAGGTGCTTTCACCAGCTCATCACATCCACACAGTCCAAGCAGACACCAGTGCCCAAGCTGACACCGCCTCGGCTAGATGGGCGCCGAAGGCCAATCTAGAAGGATAACTTCGAAGGATTCCCCTAAGTGAAGCCTCCCTAGAGAGGACAACGGCCCTCGGAGTGGAACTCCCAGTGGAAGCACACAACACCATTCTCAAGGTACTATGCACCAATGCGGACGTCTTCGCCTAGGGCCCGGAAGATATCCCCAAGGTTGCACGGGGAACCATCGAGCATCACCTCTCCATCTGAAGCGACGCGCCCCCCCCAAGAAGCAGAAAAGAAAGAAATTATCAAACTGCTAAAAGCTGGGGTCATTCACGAGATTAAACACTATGAGTGGCTGGCCAACCCTGTCATGGTACAAAAGAGCACTGGCAAATGGCGCATGTGCGTCGACTTCACCGACCTCAACAAGGCATCCCCGAAGGACGATTTCCCTTTACCTCACATCGACCAACTGGTGGACGCTACTTTAGGCTGCGAGCGGATGAGCTTCTTGGAAGCCTACTCTGGGTATCACCCGATATTCATGTCCAAGGAAGACAAGCCAAAAACTGCCTTCATCACCCCCATAGGCACATATTGCTTCACCCGCATGCCCTTCGGCTTGAAGAACGCGAGCACAACCTTCACTTAGCTCATCACGAAGGTACTGGCCAGCCAGCTCGGCCGCAATGTTGAGGCATACGTCGACGACATAGTAATTAAGAGCAAGCTCGCAGCTTCATACACGGAGGATCTACAAGAAACATTCGTTAGCCTCTGGGCGGAGGGGATCAAGCTCAACCCTAAGAAGTGTGCCTTCGACGTCAAAGCAGGCAAGCTCCTATTCGTATCCGGACGAGGCATTGAGTCCAACCCTAAAAAAATAAGAGCGATCCAAGAAATGGAGCCCCCTGTAGCGCCTGGGAGGTACAAAGGCTGACGGGGTGCCTCGCAGCCCTCAGTCGATTTCTGTCCCACTCTACGGAGTAAGCCCTACCATTTTTCAAGACACTTCGGGAGCGGAGCCGTTCCGATGGACGAAGGATTGCCAAAAAGCATTCCAGGAGCTCAAACAATACCTTGCCCAGTTGCCAAGCCTCACCAGCCTAAGGCCCAACATGAAGCTCTTACTGTACCTCACTGCCTCTTCGGTGGCGATGAGCACAATCCTCGTCGAAGAAACCAGCGGATAACGTCCTGTGTACTACATCTCAAAGGCCCTTCAAGGGGGCCAAGGCCCGATACACAGAGCTAGAAAAGTTGGTATACGCCCTGCTCATGGCTTCGCGCAAGCTCCGGCACTACTTCCTAGCGCACGCCATCACGGTCTCGATGTCCTACTAGCTAGCCCTGTTGCTGCAAAACAAGGATGCCTCGGGCCGAATAGGAACGTGGGCGGCCGAGCTGGCGCCCTTCGACATCACCTTCGCGACACGAACCACCATCAAGTTGTAGGCCCTAGTAGACTTCATTGCCGAGTGGACCCTGCAGAGTGAAGAGCATCCACAAAGCCAGATCGAGGTGCCATGGACAATGTACATAGACATATCATGGTACGCCGCAGGGGCTAGTGCAACAGCCATCTTGACCACCCTAGATGAACGAAGCATCTCCCACGCTGCCCGCCTCTACTTCTTGACAACAAATAACGCCTCGGAGTATGAAGCACTGTTGTTGGGCCTCCGTAAAGCTAAAGCATTGGTCCCAAAGCGCATAATCATCAAAAGTGATTCTCACCTCATGGTGGGGCAATTCGACAAGTCATTCACAGCTAGGGACCTCGAAATGGCCAAATATCAAGTGGCGGTGCGGGCCGCAGTGAAGCACCTCCTGGGCATCACCGTCCAAGCCATCCCAAGAGGCAATAATGTGGCAGCAGACAAGCTCGCAAAGATGGCTAGCTCTGACGAGCGCCTCCGCTTAAGTATTTTACAAAATACTGAAGGCCTTGTCAGCTGCGCCTGGAGCACAAGGGGTCGTGCTCGAAGCACACGGACAGAGCGCTGGGTGTTCCTCATTGACAAGACCAATTGGAGAAATGTCATCACCAAATACCTCACAGGCGAAGAACCCAAAGACACTACCGAAGCAAACCGCCTCGCATCGAGCTAGAAACTACCACATGATCGGCGGCCAGCTGTACAACGGGGGTGTATGCACTTTACTCCTCTGATGCGTATCTTGGAAGGAGGGCCAGTCCCTCCTAATGGAAATTCACGAGGGGCTATGCAGCGCACACCAAGCACCTCGCGGCCTCGTGGCAAAGACCTTCCACCAAGGTTTCTATTGGCCAACAGTGCTCCGAGACGTGCAAGACCTAGTCCAATGCTTCCAGGGCTGCCAATGGGCCAGTCCCAACCCGAAGGCACCAGCAATACCACTACAACCCCTGCCTTGGTCTGGCCCTTCGTGCGTTGGGGCCTCGACATCATAGGACCATTCCCGATGGCCAAGGGCAACCTCCGCTTCGCCTTCGTCGCCATCAAATATTTCTCCAGATGGGTGGAGACCAAGCCAGTCGCCAAGATCACGACCGTGGTAGCACAACAGTTTGCATGGAAAAACATCATTTGCTGCTACGGGGTGCCACGCGACATCATCATCGATAATGGCACCCAGTTCGACTCGGCACCATTTCATACATTCTGCCAAGGCATAGGCACAACAATATGCTTCGCATCCATTGAACACCCTCAGTCCAATGGAGCAGTAGAGTGAGCCAATGGCAATCTACTGGTAGGGCTGACGAAGTGCCTACTAGGTTTGCCAAAGGGGCTCTGGCCTGAAGAGCCCCAGAAGACACTATGGGCACTCCTGACAACACCAACAAGGGCCACGGGTTTCTCCCCATTCAAACTCCTATTTGGTGATGAAGCCATGACCCCCGAGGAATTCACGGTGAAGTCCCTCCGAGCAACGGAGGAGGGCAGCCCTGCGAGCTAGGAGGTTTCCCTCGACCTCCTTGAGGAACACCGCGTACAAGCCATATCAACCATGGCAAAGTACACCGCAGGGTCACGAAAGCATACAACAGAAAAAGTCAAGATCCGAGCTCTGGCACCGGGTGACATGGTCCTCAAGCGAGATGCAAATCCTACAACCTTGAGCAAGCTGGAGTCCAAGTGGGAAGGGCCATACATCATCACCCGCGGCATAAGGGTCAGCTCTTACTACCTCGCAATGCGAGAGGGATAACACCTGGGTCACACATGAAATGCTAAAAGTCTCCGGAAGTTCTATCCATAGAGACATGTAAAAATCTGACTATGCCCGGACAATCGCCACCTGCCAACCTTAAACGGCAGGTGCATGTACAAAAGCAACTATATGACTTTTGGGCATTTTGGTCCCCATCCAATAAAGCATGCAACAGGGGTCACAATAACTAGCTCCAAGGAGTGTGAAGTGTATAAATGCAAACACCATGCATGGCTCATAAACCCCGGTGCACACCGATGCCCCCACAGGCACGAGTGTATAAATGTAGACACCGCGCATGGCTCAAAAGCCCCGGTGCACACCGATGCCCCCCGCAGGCATGAGTGTATAAACAAAGACACCGCGCATGGCTCATAAGCCTTGGTGCACATTGATACCCCCCCACAGGCACGAGTGTATAAACACAGACACCGCGCATGGCTCAAAAGCCTCGGTGCACATCGATGCCCCCCGCAGGCATGAGTGTATAACCGAAGACACCGCACATGGCTCATAAGCCCCGACGCACACCGATGCCCCCCTGCAGGCACAAGTGCATAGGCAAAGACGCCATGCATGGCTCATAAGCCCCGGTGCACATCGATGCCCCGCAGGCACAAGTGCATAGGTGAAGACGCTGCGCATGGCTCAGTCCCCGACGCACAGCACCTGCCACAAGGTCCAGAGCACACCAGGGGGCACGACGACGATCTTCGTCGCCATCTCGTTAACAATAAAATAGATTAGGGCTCCCCTAGAGCCATATCTAAAAAAGTATGGGGGATGATGCGAGGCTTCGACTCCCCCTTCACAAAAAAATATAGATTAGGGCTCCCCTAAAGCTCTATCTAAAAAAGTATGGGGACGGCGCGAGGCTTCGCCGCATCCTCTTCGTAAAAAAATATAGATTAGGGCTCCCCAGAGCCCTATCTAAAAAAGTATGGGGACGACAAGACGCTTCGCCTCCCTCTTCACAAAAAAATATATATTAGGGCTCCCTCGGAGCCCTATCCAAAAAAAAATATAGGGGACGACGCGAGGCTTTGCCTTTCCCTTCACAAAAATATAGATTAGGGCTCCCCAGAGCCCCATCTAAAAAAGTATGGGGGACAGCGCGAGGCTTCGCCCCTTGTAAAAATATAGATTAGATCTAAAAAGTATGGGGACGGCCGAGGCACGCCCTATCAAAAATATATTAGGGCCCCAAGCCCTATCTCAAAAGTATGGGGATTGCAGGCTTCGCGCCTTCGCAAAAAAATATAGATTAGGGCTCCCCTGGAGCCATATCTAAAAAAGTATGGGGGACGACGTGAGGCTTCGCCTCCCCCTTCACAAAAATATAAATTAGGGCTCCTCCGGAGCCCTATCTAAAAAATTATAGGGGGGGGGTGGCGTGAGGCTTAACCTCCCCCTTTGCAAAAAAATATAGATTAGGGATCCTACAGAGTCCTATCTAAAAAATTATGGGGGACGGCGTGAGGCTTCATGTTCCCTTTCGCAAAAATATATAGATTAGGGCCCCCCCAGAGCCCTATCTAAAAAATTATGGGGGACGGCGCTAGGCTTTGCCTCCTCCTTCGCAAAAAATATAGATTAGGGCTCCCCTAGAGCCCTATCTAAAAAAGTATGGGGGCGGCGCGAGGTTTTGCATCCCCATTTGCAAAAATATATAGATTAGGGCTCCCCTCGGAACCCTATCTAAAAACATTATGGGGGAAGGCGCGATGCTTCGCCTCCCCCTTCGCAAAAAAATATAGATTAGGGCTCCCCCGGAGCCTTATCTAAAAAAGTATGGGGGATGACGCGAGGCTTCACCTCCCCCTTTGCAAAAAATATAGATTAGGGCTCCCCAGTGCCCTATCTAAAAAATTATGGGGGACGACATGAGGCTTCACCTTCCCTCTCAAAAACCTAGGGCTCCCCCAGAGCCCTATCAAAAAGAAAAAAAACTAGGGCTCACCTGAAGCCCTATCTAAAAAGTGAGGGACGAAGCGAGGCTTCGCCTCCCCTCAACAAAAAAGAACCATCACAAGTCACAAATTCACACTTTATTTATCACGGGCCCCACGTACATGAGGTACATACAACAGAGGGCCCAACCCAAACAAAAAAACACAAGAGATAAATAACACACAATCTCCACCACACTACGCAATCGCAATTGTACAACGTACATAGTACAACACGGCCATGACAAAGCTATAGGACGAAATCCCACTCCTCCGTGTGTAGCACCCACTCCAGCAACTTTTCGTCGGATGGCTCGGTAGCCATAAACTCTAAGTATTCTCTCTCCGCGCTCCATTCAAGCAACGATGCAGAGGACCCTACGCAGTAGCCCTTCGCCGGCGGGGCCACCAATTCGGCAGACGAGGCCAAAAGGTCCTCATCTGTGGCTGTAGGGCGTCGGCTGTTGGAAATATGCCCTAGAGGCAATCATAGAGATGATTGTATTTCAGTATGTTCATAACATTTGATAATATGTTATCTTGTTCCTTGAATGAATCATGAGTTATATAGATCAATGAGTATGTGACTTGTAGGTGAAACCCTTTATCTTATATGATATCGTTCTAAAAAGTATCCCTGGTCGAATGTCACTGGTCGGAACACCAGTGACTCTACGACTAGTACATGTATTGATTGATGACCATGTTTCACCGGTCATGGATATAGAGATATCGAATCAATAATGTGGACACATGTTAGAGAACATAGTGTTGGATAAGACCCACCTTGAGACACTATTGAGATTGTTATGATTTTATGTGTCGTTAGTTGGTCTCAAGCAATGATGATGTATAATACTCAAACACGAGATCGGCATGGTTTCCTACATGTGTAATAGCACTCTTAGGGGTTGCCAAACGCTACTCGTGAATCGGGTAGTTATAAAGGTAGCTTTGGGCATGCTATGAAACATGCGGAGGAATGTGACTGGTCGGATATGGATTTGCCCTCCTAACATAACGGAGAGATGTCTCGGCCTCGTTGTGGTCGAATAAAGAAAGTGCATGGCCATGCCACTAGTGGTCGAAGTGTCGACCACATGAAGTTATTCGACACTTGATCGAAAGTATTGAAGTCCATGGATGACATATTATCTCACCGAGTTCAACCGGATGTCGTGAGGCAAAGGGAGAATACACAAGCGTGTCATTCATTGCCGAGGTCGTAAATCGTCGAAGTCGTATGGAGATGCGACCTAGTCAAGACTACTCGAACATAATCACCAATCGGTCGTAAGGAGTTGCAAACGGTCGTAGTTAGATACTAACGGTCGTAAGGAGTTACGAATCGATTATAACTAATTATGAACTGGTCGTGACTAAGTACGAGCTGGTCGTAGTGATAAGGACTCGTCGTAGATCATATTGCGTTAAGGTTCGTCCGATATATTCTGTGTGTGTTCGGAAATCGTTATCTGCTGCTAGGTACCGCTGACGACTCGTGATCGGGAAAGTGTTTCCGAGTCACAACCGATTACACACGAACCTATAGGGTCACACACTTAAAGGGCTAGGATTTGATTTGGATGGTGATCCGAATTCTTATAGGCCTCGAGTTCCTAACGGGCCTTCTGGTCGGGACCCATTATGGATGCCTATATATAGAGGGGCGGTGGCATGGGGTGATGATTTGATCAATCTTTCTGGAAGAAATCCCGAAACCCTAATAGCCATGCTCTCCTCAACCACGCCGCGCGCTAGCACTCCTGCGCGTGGTGTCCCGCCCCGCACGTGTGGATACCTTGGAGGTCTTTGTTGCGGCAGCGAAGACTAGGGCGATCCGCGACTCACGACGCTCATCGGAGCCGAGGAGAACTTGCGACATTCGTCGGAGTAGGAGGAGAAGACGCGCAGCAAATACGACTCACGATCGCATCAACTCGCTACATCGACTTACTCCGCCACGAGTGGCGCGTCTAGTGGTAATCTCGTGATCTATGACTTGCGGTGGTTCCTTGGTTGCGCGATAAATTTTTTTGTTTGTGCTATCGTAGCCTTGCCGCGATCCTTCATCGGCACCCCCAGAAAACCCGTATCTCGTCACGTGCCCTTGCCACCTTGCGCTCACGGAAGCACCCAAATTCTTCCATAAAGCCACCCGGTTTGCCAACATCCAGCGTTGCCACTTAGCGCCACGATACACAACGCCTCGGTAGCATAGTTGAAGTGGCCAGATAGACAGAAGGTTGCGCTCATCCTTCAACCCCCGCGAAGGAGCTGTAGACTTAGTCATTCGCACCTCGGAGGGGTGAGGTCCCCGCCGAGCGGTCCCTCGAAATTGGCGTGGTTCACCCTGTGTGCATCACAAAGCTAAAGCTTCAACTACTAAAGACAGAACCAGAGAAGCGCATACAGCCAAGTTTGCAAATCTATTTTTATTGCAAATGAGAGGTCATTACACAAAAGGAGGTCAGCCTCCCCTAAAGCCACTGCAAAGCATACAAGACAAAAGCAGAGCGGACAACTACAAAAAGGGAAAGACTAAATCTAAGCATTCTAAAAGGATGCTCCAAGCGAGCGGAGGGTCACACCGTGTCTCTGTTTGCCCCCCCCCGCTCGCTGATCCTCGGACCCTCCACCGGAGTCTTCCCCTTCACCTTCTGGGCCTGAACCGCCCAGAGGGACTCCACCGCGACATCGTGGCTGTGTGGCCCCCAAAAGTCATGAAGAAGGACATTGTTAGCTTTCTGCATCCAGCGGTACACAACGATAGCCTCATTAGCAATCGCCACCACCACGGATCGGGTGGCAAGCACGTTCAGGTGGCCACAACTAGCCTTGTCGAGAGACGCAAGTGTGGTAATCCAGGACACCTTCACGCAGTGGTCCCCATACGCACGGGCCGTGGGAAGACACACTGCCCCAGCATGCAGAAGGCATCCAAGGGTGATGTCCATCTCTGCTGAGCTATAATGTCACGAGGTAGGCAGAGCACCGAGGTCCGCCATGGCCCCCTCAAGGGCTTCCATCACCTCCTAGGTAGTAAGCGCAGCGGAGCTTGATAGCTCCCACTCCACCTGGACCTCCTCCTTAAGCACAGCCTGGACGCTGTGCAATGCGCACACGTCGCCCTGAAGGCCAGTGCGCTCCGCCTCGAACTCCGCCACCGGGCCTCTAGGGTTTTTACCCTAACAACCAAGGCGTCACACTCGACGCTCAGGGCCTTGCTCCGACCACGCTCGTGTCAACACGCTTTTGCATGTCACCGAAGCTTTATGAAACATTGGTGACAAGCGCTCATGATAGCATCAGGGTCTGCATGAGCGACGAGGCATAAAAAAGAGAGGAGCATCAATAGGCATAAACGAAGGAGGAACACAAACCTTCATGGTGTTCACCTCGACAAATCGGGGCATCTCCTCAAGGGACATCCTCCGGAAGAGTTCCCTCATGTCAGGAGGGGCGACAAACTAGGCGACCTGCTCGTAGATCCCCGTAGCACTAGCACTGACCTTGAAGTCAGCAGGGCAAAGTGGGCCCACATTTGCAGTACCCACGGCAGCAGGAGTAGCCATGTGCGAGGAAGCCACCTCAGAACCCACCAAAGAGGATCCACCTTTGTTGGAACCACCTACCCCGTCGCTTGTAGCTCCATCACAAACACGTAGATTATCCAACACGTTGCCTTCAAACACCGCAAAGTACGATACATACCAGGGGCGCCCGTGGGGTAGGGGGCCTCACCAGCATCATCACCATCCTCGGCATAAACGCGCGAAGGGGTGCTATCGCCCGAGGACCCTTCACTGGGCAAGCTCGCTATGACGAAAGAGCCCGCTGCGTCACTAGCCCCCGTAGGGGCACACTCCTTCTCCTTAGACGTCCCGCCCTCAGTAGACGCCATGCCAGCCCCCCTCCCCGACGAGGGGCTACACTCCACTTGCTTCGGGGTGCCTCGCATTGCTCTCTTGGCCGGTCTTTCGGCCACCTTTTCCCTGCCGCAGGAAAGGCCACCGGCGCCACAACTGCCAATGGCGCATAAAGGCGTCGCCGCGATAGGCCCGGTACCGTCACCCTCTAGCACACGGGCGTGCTTGTTCTTCCCCTCATCCGGATCTGCACGCTCCGCAAGGTGGATTGATGTGGCGGCACACACCCAGTTGACGCTTTACATGCTCCTCGCCCATGTAGGGGCCCAAGAGCTACTTCACGACCCACGCAGCTTCGGCGAGAGGCACAACTACCAGGGGTCAAGCAAACTTCGTTAGTAGGCTATCAAGAGGAAGGCGAGCAGGGAAGGTGTACAACAAGATCCAACAAAACCAAAAAATTTTGTACCTTCGCATACTGTGCCATCGCGGCCAAGTACGGTGAGTGTAGGGAGTCCGAACTTGGCGGCCCAGAACTCCACCTGCCACCCTCTTGCCAGGGGCCAGATATGGAAGGCACAGAACTCCTCCACAAGGTCACGGGTAGAGAGCCGCTTGGTCACATCCAATAGTACGTGGAGAAGGGCCTCCTCCTTAGAGGTCAGAGTGATCTCCAGGGTACCCGTCAGCTGTATCAGCCCACCCCTCGAGTGAAGGAGGTCATCCACTGGGGAAGAGTGGTAGAACCATCTGTGCACCCAATCCGTCTCCCAACGGTTGCACGCAACCGGGGTAGGTACGTACACTTGCAGGCGTGCCTTCAGTTGGAAGTTGATGCTGCCAAAATTCAACGTCTTGTCCATGCACTTTTTCTTCTTCGGTTGGCAATGCCCATCATGAAGGTACGCGAAGAGGCGCCCCTCACTACTGGCCCCCACAGATCGAAGAATCCACTCAAAACCCCCAACTTCATGAGGGAATTTGGCGTTAGTTGCGCTAGCTACACCCTGTAAAGCTGCAGCACCTCGGAGACTAGTCCAGCGCAGGGCAGTCACAACCGTTGTCGAAGAATTCAACAAAGACCACCACCTCGTCCCAACATGATGTCAGCACTGTCTCTGCCCTGGGAGCCCGAACCTTCATCAAGCTCTCTAGCTTCCCCTCATCCACAAGGGTTTGCAGAACCAGATCCGTCACAATGGATCTCCCAAGCTTTCTTGTGTAAAGTATTTCTCCCCCGCCATCCTTGCTCCACTTTGTCATAGCCAGAGCACCCTATCAAACACCCTGAAACAAGGCAAGCGCCGCAAAACCAGGAATGATGGGAGTAGTTTCTAGATGAACAACTAAAGCATGGGATGGCCACCAAGGTGTAACCCCTATTTATACTTATCAGGGCAAGCACCAAACACAGCTGGGGAACCGAAGGCCATGACCCCACTCATCACATGACACGTGTCACCGGGAACAAGACCCTCACCACACACCATCATGGCGCATGGTTCTCAATCAGCACACGCGCCATTCGAGGGGCCACCATCAAAGCAAACTAGCGCCACCAAGCCGCACAGGGCCCAACTACGGCGCACGATAGCCCAAGAGGCACCATCATAACTGTAACATCCCAAATCTGGGTTTGTGTTTCAAATTTAAGAAAATGAGAAGAAATTAAAACTTTTATTGCATCTTGTTGTTTTTGAACTTTTCTGTAATTCTTGTAAAGGAATTGTGAAATTCAAAAACTACAATCCCCAATTGACTAAAGTCATGACCCTCTTTTTCAATCTTTGCCAATCTTGAGTTCAACCTCTGGAAATATTTTTCCTTGGTTCTAGGGCTTGTGTGTGACTCCTCTGAAAAATTTCATAATTTTTGAAAATTATTTGATAATATTAAGAGGCCAGTCAAATCTGTTGACCCTTAGTCAAACCCTAGAGCAAAACTTGAGGAATTTCTGGAGAAAAATGCTCAACATAAAAACCTCTAGAAATTTTTCACAAGGTTTATACTAGAGCTAGGAACCTCCGGTCAAAATTTCAAAATTTTTGGAGTTAGTTTGCTACCTCTAAAAATTCTTCCAAGTTTTCAGCTTATTTCAAACCCTAAGTTAAAGTCCTATTTGGGTTTGAGTCAGACTCGAGCCCAAACCCCCTTTCTGGTTCAACCCAACCACCTCCCACGGCTGGGTCTACCCGTTTAAGCACGCGTGGCATCTCAGCTGTTGGATCTCCTTCGGAAGGTCTTCGTTCGTGTGAACTTTCGGACCTCCGATCATCCCAATCAATCTCAGCCGTTCAATTCTGATCGGACCACCCTCATTGATTTGAACGTTCGAACCACTGAACTTCACTTTCAATCTGAACCGTCCATTTCTAATCTCAACGTGGGAGTGAATTGACTCAAGTCATGTGACTAGGCTCAACCCATTCGTTTGGGGTTGGACCCGAGCCACTTTGAGCTGGTGTCTCTGACTGGTGGGCCCTTCGCCGTTGTTGGTCATCTACTTCGCCGCGCGCGTGCGCCATGGAAGAGAGGAGGCAGAGCCTTGTCACCTCCTTGGAGTCCTTCAAACGACTCTTTGCCGCTAAGCATTAAATGCTCGTTAGTGCTTTTCGCCCCAAAGTCCTGCTCTTAGCTACCCCGTCACCTCAGGTTGTCAATGGCAGAGCCATGAACCAAGCTCATCCGTGAGCTTTGCCCTCACTTGATCTCTGCTCTTCCGGCTATAAAAAGCCCTTGAACCCCTCCTTGGTTTCTTTTCTAGTGTTACCCTAGTTTCCTCTCGACTTGTTTGAGCTCAAGCACCCGAGAGCCCAAATCGCCATTGTCGGTCGCTCAAGCTCTTTGTCGCCGCCAGTGCTCCAGTGGTTCTTCATCCAATCTTTTCGTGTCGCCTTGTGCCCCTCATCACCGTGGTCATTTCCACTAACTCAATTTTGGGTTGCTTTCATAGGAGCTGTCGAATTTGGGTTTTGGATCTCTTCGGACGAAATCACCCCCTTCGTCCTCAACTCTGGTAAGAACCTCCTCACCTCAATTACTTGCTCATGGGCCATCTATGGGCCCTATTGAAGCTATCTTGATCACCCGGTCTTTGTCTTGTTGCTCAGGCCATCTTCTCCGCGTTGTCTTTCTTAGCGCTGGCACTGATCTTCGTCGTCGGAGCTACTCCGGCCATCTCCTTGCCTCTTCAGCTTAAGGTAGCCCCCTTGGTTGTCCCAAGATGTTGTGGCAATCGCTATCTTGGACCGCTGTAGAGCTCTTTTGCTGTTTTCATTTTTGGCCGCGTTGTACACCGCCGCCTTTCTCCGATCGCCACCATTCTAGGCCGGTGCCGCCGTTGAAAGTACCCTCTGTAGGTGCATGTTGCTATTGTGAACCCGGCGTACCTTTGGATTACGCCACCATGACCGGAGTCGCCGGCGGTGAGCTCGGAAATGAACTTAGTTCATTTTCGTACGTGGGCGTCACTGTAGCTTTGTCGTTAGGACATAGATTGTGTTCATTAATTGCTAATCGTTGTTAGTAATTAATGGCAGTCCTAAAAGGCTTTTGTGTCACTTACATGTGGGTCGTGTTTTCCGTTGTCATGAGCCAAGACCTCCCTCTTGGCCATTTTTGCAAAGACCACCTCGTTGGTCTTTTGCAAAGACGACCCTCAAGACCACCCCTTTGGCGTTTTTTCAACGACCACCCCCTTTTTGTTTTTGCAAAAACCACCCTCAGGGTCCTCTGTGCAAAAGACCACCCCCTTAGACTTTTATGAAGAGAACCTTTAGGACCTTTTTCTGAAGAGAACCTTTAGGACCTCCTCTCTTTTAGATCTTATCGTCCATAACCTCCTCTAGGTAGATCTTGACCGTTCAGGACCTCCCCATGGAGATCTGAGCCGCCCAGGACCTCCCCTCTTTTAGATCTTATCGTCCAGGACCTCCTTTGGGTAGATCTTGACCATTCAGGACCTTCCCATGGAGATCTGAACCATCTAGGACCTCTTCTTGTAGATCTTAAACTTTAGGACCTCCCCTTGTAGATCTGGACCGTTAGATCTAGATCCAATGGTCTAGACCTCCTCGGCGCGTTCAGAGTTCTAATGTTCCAATCCCTTTTTACCGTCCATTTTAGATCTACGGCTCAGATCTGTTGAAACGTTCGAACCTCCGGAACGCCCCTTGCGCTCTGAGCCGTCCATCTTTAGACCAACGCTTTAGATTTGTTTGGACGTTCGGACCATCCGAACGTCTCAGGCATTGTGGACCGTTGGATTTAATCCAAATGTCTGGATTCGTGGGCCGTTCGCGCGGCCGTTCTTCAGCGCGCTTGGGCTGTTGGATTCGATCTTAACGGCCCAAGTCTTTTCCACCGTGGGTTAAGTAACAAAATCTGGAAATCCTTTATTTGTAAACTGTTAATTGTTTTGAAACTTCAAAAATTCGTAACTAATTCGTTTTAGCTCTGTTTTGGCTGATTCAAATCTTGTTAGCTCTAGTTTTAACTAAACTTCAATCTAAAAATAGTTGAATCGTGATATTGTACCAGAAAATTTGTGTTAGCTTTATTAACTTGTTTAGCATAAATTGTTGTCTTAAAAATTCCTTTAACTTGTTAAATACATAAGTAATTCTCTATAACTCCAAATTAAGTAAACTAAAATGTGTTAGATTTCTATGTTGCCATGCTTTAGTGTAAAGTAGGTTTTAATTATGTTTTTGCCTCTGCGTTAATCATGCACTAGTTTCATAACTTAGAAACATCATAGGAAATTCATCTTAACTCCAAATTAGGTGAACTAATTTTTGTTGTTCTTAGAATGCTATGCTCTGTCCACCATAAAATTTTCATGTGCACCAACCTTCTAGAAATGTATGTAATGAACAATAATAGAAAGCTTTTAAATTGGTTTTTCCAACCGGTTAAACTTGATTAGGCTATAACTTTTGCATGCTTAGTCCAAATTAGTTGGTTCTTGTTGCTAAATTCATTTAAATTCATGCTCTTCTTGCTGTGCAAATTTCAGAGCTTTTTGTCGACTTTGGTTTTTTAGTCTTTTTCGGTATTCTTCGTTCTTATCGGTTCTTTTCGTTTCTTTCGCTAGGTTCCGATGAGTTCGTTGATTACGAAAGTGATCCTCTGCAGCAATCAAGTGATCTCCAACGAGGCAAGCAGATGTAGCATTCATTTGATCATATTGATCATATTACTTATAAAGTCTAATATCTTGTTTGCAAAGAATATATATGCATGCTTCTTTGTGTCAAAGTTAATTTTGGTCGATTAGAGGTAGCTAATCCTAATGCATTGTTTCCCTGAAATTATCCACCCCTGCCACAAACCTAAGTTAATATCCTCATTAGTGAATTAGAGCTCGGTGAATGATTTATGCTCTTTTATGGTCTTTACGATATGATGCTTAGCAATGCTTAGTTACCGGTAGAATTGGACGGTTGTCGACCTAGTCGATGACCTTGATCACACAAAATTTATTATTATTTATGTCCAGCACCTTGTGCTATGTTAATTTGTGAAAACTAAAACTGAAAATAAAATGTTTCAGACTTGGGCACATTGGTGTGATGGTGTGATCTTTTGGGTGTGAATGGAATAGTGGTCGAGTCAACAAGGACCAAACATATTGTTACACTAAACCAAGCATTGTTGCATGCTAACCACACTAGAGGGATATGGGACCTCTCTTGGCTTAATACTTTGGGAGGTATTAATTAATGAGTCGTGGTGGTAATTATAGAGAAAAATGTTCGTTGTTGGGATGAGAGGGATGGGTTCCTTTCTAGGTTCTCAATACCCAGGAGCACCCGCAGTTGCTTTGGCTGGGCCGGTGCCTCTGACTCAACGTGTGGGAGTGGGAGCCCTAGTGGGCGGTTCACTAAGGGTTAACCCCCATACGTGCGACTCTTAATTAATACAATCCATTGGAAATATCTCGTAGGACTTAGCCATGCCAGCACACCAAAGGAAGTGTGCTTAATAGCTTGGCAAAAAGGCGGTCTGAAGTGTGGGTACATTGGTACACCCCTACAGGGTATAATCTATTCGAATAGCCAAGTCCTTGGTTATGGACACACTTGGGGAAGTCTTTCGAGAGTTAGACTATAACCTTTTCATTAAAAGTTGATGTGGGTGGTACGAATGGGGAATCCGTGCTATGTTGTGGTGGCTATTGGGTTAGTCACCTCCAGGATGTCTTTATGTTACTACTTATTGTCTCGCTGTTATTTGAGAAAATAAAAATTAGATTGTTAAAACTACTTTCAATATATTACTTATTGCAAATAAAATCTAATTTATGCTGAAAATGAACCTTTAGCCTTCTCCTTTGATTAAGCTTGGATATAGTTATATCTAGGTTTGTTACTCGTAAGTCTTACGAGTACATTTTTGTACTCATTTGCATTGCTTAATTGTTGCAGAGGAGGTTGATCCCCAAGAGATCGACTTTTGTGAGTTGTGCTTCGCTGTGGACGACTAGCTTGGCGGCCCGGTCAGATTGCCTTGTGGGTTGTTGGCAAACCGGTTGGTTTTTGTTTCAGCCATATTATGGCTTGTTGCTTCTCATGTTATCCAGTTCTTTATCTTGTCTTGTGGCCAGTTGGTACCTTTTGTAATAACTATATTGTATATCTTTTGCTTGTAAAGCTTTAATTTGGTTGTATGGAGCTTGTATGGAATTGATGCAATATTTTTTAAAAGGGTGTGTATACTGCAGTTCTTTCAATACGAGTTCGTCATGCCGGGGAGTTGATCTTAAGTTTTGTGGTTTCTTGTGGTCTCTTGTGTTGGTTTATAAGCCTTTGGAGTTCGTTTCTTAGCTGTGTTATTTGTTTTCTTTTGCTTCCAGTTTTCAGGTTTTGGTTGCTAACCTTTTTCCTCGGAACAGGATGGCTGGAAGGACTCGAAGCGGTCAAAGTTAGTCGGCTGGCCAGGATGAGGAGCTCCCGCCTCCTCCGTCTATGGCCGATGTGCTTCTTCAGATCGAGCGCAACAGGATGGATCAGACAAGGATTTTGGAGGCTATTGTGCGCAATACATCTGCTCTTTTTGATGCCTCCGGATCAGGGGGAGGAGGTGGACATCAGCCATGGGGACTCTCGGAGTTCCTTCGCACTCAGCCGCCCACTTTCTCCGGGCAAAGGACCCACTGGATACAGACGACTGGTTGCGTCTGGTTGAGCGAAAGCTCGATGTTGCTCAGTGTCAGAATCACGAGAAGGCCCTCTTTGCCTCCCATCAGCTGGAAGGGGCAATGCTTTCTTAGTGGGAAAGCTTCTTGGCCATGCAGCCCGCGGGCCACATCATCTCTTGGGAGGAGTTTCGTATAGCTTTCCGTCGGGTTCACATTCCCGTCGGCTTGATGAAGCTCAAGAAGAAGGAGTTTCTTGCGCTCAAGCAAGGACGCAGATCGGTGACAAAGTATTTGTACGAGTTTAACCATTTGGCTCGTTATTGTGGGGACCCAAAAATACAATTCTGGACCCTCTGTGTATACTGCACTAGTCCAGGATCACGCTAGTGCACACAGTGGCAACATCGATGAAATATCATTTCCATATACAAAGGTGACTAATAAATAGGCAAATAACAATAAATATCAGAGTAAAGACCTTAAGGTCAAAGCTTACAATTAATGCCTCAGAAGGCGAATAGCTCAATGAAGCTGCGGAGCGAAGCGGAATAACCCGGTGAAGCCCATCCATATGCCCACAGGCAATCGGTACAAGTGCGCGACCTAGTTCTTCTCGATCCTTGAAGTAGACCTTGTTGACCGACGATTCCTTCACTCTGTAGGTTTGGGCGCAAGTTTTACAACAAGCGTGAGTACACAACCGTACTCGCAAGTCATACCACAGAATGCAATGTATAAATGCAGGCTTATTCCAAAGGAAATGGTTTCTGTGGTTATTTTGCAGAAATGCAATATTTGCAATTGAATACAAGTAATAGATTGAAAACATAATTCAAAACAAATAGACAATATTAATTTAGTAGTTGTTTTCACAAAGACACATAGCCTAATCAAATTCTTTCACACAGCCATATGACTTAAATCACACATTGTCCCTTCCCAAAGGTTTTATGAAAATCTACCCTCGTGTGAAATCCCGAGCATGTCCATGATCATGACGCGCTATTCTAATAGATTGTTTAACACTCGCAGAGGTTGTACACTTTACCCACAAGATGCAATCAAGCTGGATCGAGTGATCACAATAAAACCTTTCAGAAACTTCATCTCAACATTGACACTCACGATGTGCTTACAAACCGCTATGCCAACCCTAACGAAGTGCTTTGGCATAACACACATCGTTGGACGGGAAGCGACGAATCGTCTCGCGATGTGAGCCGCCATCGAGGTGAAACACACCTCCACCCGGCACATAGCCTAACCTACGACTGAGTAATCAATGTCAGAATCCATAACCTACTAAGTTAGGCCCGTCCCATACCAAGCATGTGGTCGCATGAGAAGGCTCGATTCAATGGCGCACAAAGTTAAGTCCTTAATTGACCAAGGCAAGACTTCCATTTTCTAACTATGCCACAAAGATTATCATTCCCATCACAAAGTCCACCATATCACCTGACTTTCACCACTTGCCTCGGTCAAATCCTTTCCCACCCAGTTGGTTTTAGTGCAACACATGCCATCACGAAGTAATAACACATAGCACACAGTTTTACACAAAGTTCCATAGTCACTTAGTCACATTTAATAATTGCAACTTACATGAGATGTGAGACTCGTAGCATGGCTAAGCAATTGTACTCGCATCTAACCAACCCACGTTGGTAATACCATAGCACCAAATAAATATGAACCAATCTAGGGTGACAAAAGATTATGACATACAATAGACAAAGTGGATATAACAAATTGGATTAATAGCTAAACCCAAAAGCATTTAAATACATAATTAAAGTAGAATGCAATACTTTGAAACAAAGTAATTTGAAAACTGGGTTCAAGATGATCAAAGGTATGACTTGCCTTGTTATAGCAATGATGATTTTATTTTATCTTCAATCTTCTACTTGCTTGATCTTCAGCTCCCTCGGACAAAACAAAACAAAATACAAATTAAATTCAAAAATACAAATAAAATAAACTCCAAATTGAGATTGAATGGTACTGGAAGGTAGATAATGAATTTAGAAACTTGAACAGGTTCAATCGGAATTCGGATGAAGAAGATATGGCTCTGGGAAGATTGGAATTCACATGAAATGATGAAAAAGCTCTACGGAATATTCTCAGAATATTCTATTCCGAAAATATTAGAAAAAGAATGAGTGTATGATAGGTGGGACCGACTGATATTTATGGATTTCTAGAATTAAAATAATTCCAGAAATAAGGTAGAGAGAGTGATATGTGGGACCAATAAGGTAAATGACTTTTCAAGAATTAAATTAATTCCCGAAAATAGTATTAGGGGTTGACATGTGGGCCACTGGTCTATGGACCAGGTCCACAGAGATATGCTAGTCCACGGTGGACCAAGCTCATGGATAGGGTTGACCAAGGTTTGACTGACAGGCGGGACCCGCATGTAAGAGAGAGAAATAATTATGGTGTTTAACTAGGACGATGACATGTGGGTCTACAAGTAAGAGGGAAGAGATATTTCTTTTCTTGCATGGCAAAGATTAGAGAAAAAGTAACAGAGAAGGATCAGTAGCTAAACAAACAAAGAAGGAACGGAGCCGAACCAGTAACTCCCGTATGCACACAGCCATGAATAGTGCACAGAGACATCTAGTGTTTCTTGCTCAAGGTGGTGACGACGAACGGAGGCGAACCAACGTTGGCGAAGGGGCAAAACGGAAAGGAAGCGACAAGCGGAGATGATGGCGCGGTCGGACATCAAGATTTTGCTCCATGCGGCGGCGACGCGAAGAACGCCAACGACGGCGGCCTCACGGGCGCATAACACTTCCGCGATGCTGCGAAAAGGGAGGTGAGCACGGCGTAGAACGCGCGACGCGAACTCAGCGGTGGTGGAGTTGAAGGCGGGGATCAACGGTTGCGGAGTAATTGGCGAGAAGGACGACGAACAAGAGGCGAGAAGCGTCCGATTCGGCGCGCGGTGGATGAAACTTGAATCTACAAGAGGGGAAAAATAGGTATTGATGAGGGCACAAGATGGCGGTCGGATTTTGGAAAAACTCACCGAGGAAGCGAGAGCGCGATGAACACGTTTGGCTTTAGGGCTTGACATGGCGACGGTGCTCGGTGATCTTGGGCGAAGAGGAAGGAACCATGGCGTAGAACGCGACGGCGCGAAGCCAACGCCGCATGACGGTTCGCCGGAGGTCGTCGGATGAAGGCGCGGTTCGCCGGAGAAGAACTTCGGTTGGAGCTCGGTTTTCTGGAGATTGTGACGAAACTAGATTGGTTTGGAGGAAACCAATTTAGGAGATTGGAAGAGGGGATCAACACGGACACGTGAGCGCAAACGGCTCGCTTTTATATGCACCGTAGAGGAAGATATAAAATTTGGAAAATTTATTTGGCTCACGTACAGAGAATGGACTCGATGCTGCGTTCGGTTGGAAACGATGATGAACAGTGTTTCACGATTACTGTAGCACATGGGCAGGAGAGAGAAAAGGCTGATTTTCCGAAATTAAAATAAAACACCAAAAATCAAGGAGATCAAATAAATAGCAAATAAATCCAAAAAAATCTCAAAAAATACCCAAAAATTCCTTGAAACACAAGGAAGCCAAATAACACAAGTTTTTATTTAATTCATGTTTATATTAGTCAAATTAAATATTTTTAATTTAGAAAATTCCCAATTAAGCTTTATTAATTCAAATAAAATTAGTGAAATTTTCCAGGGACCTAAACTACTCAAAAGATTTTTGAAAAGCCAAATTTTGGGACGTTACAATTATGCTCCAGGAGAGGTGTCCACAGATGAAGCCAAGAAGGAGAAATTCATGGATGGTTTGTCCGAGGAGCTGCAGGACAAGCTATCTATCGTGGACTTCCCCGACTTCCAGACCTTGGTCGACAAGGTCACTGTTGCTGAGCACAAGGCAAGAGCGCTGGGAGAGTCCCGCAAGCGCAAGTGGGAGGTCCAGAAGTCGGCAATGGCCAACCTTCCCCGTCCTCGCATCGGGCAAGCCTCGGTGTCTCGTCCTCAGGCCTCACCACCATCGAGGCCGTCAGCACCTGTACCTCGCCCTCCGTAGGTCGTGTTTCAACCACGTGCACCTACGAGCCAACCAGGTGGCCTCAGCAATCCAGCTGCCGAGGTCACTTGTTTCTTCTGCAACCTCAACGACCATTATGCGAATAATTGCCCTAAGAAGACCGGCGGCCCCTCGTCCTAACGAAGGACGCGGGCAAGGGAACGGACGTCCTCAAGTTCAGAAGGCTATCCAGAAGAACCAAAGCATGGGAATCGGCTACGTCAACCACATCTCAGCTGAGGAAGCACAGGAGGCGTCTAACGTAATGTTGGGTACGCTTCTTGTCAACTCTCATCCTGCTACTATTCTATTTGATTCAGGAGCTTCTCATTCCTTTGTATCTAATTATTTTGCTACTGTTGGTGATCTTCTTTTTGCTCCTCTGCTTGTCACTTTGCTCATTCATTCTCCGGGCTCGGAGTTGTGAGCTGAATTAGAGTGTCAAGATGTTCCTATTGAAATCGAGGGAGTGAGATTTTTGGCAAATCTTATCCTCCTCAATTCAGCAAGTTTGGATGTGATTCTTGGTATGGATTGGTTATCCCAGCATTTGGGACAAATTGATTGTGCCGAGAAGGCCATCTACCTCACAAGTTGGTTTTTCGCCGAAGCTGCAAGGACCGCATCTCTTCGCGCTTGAAGCAAAGCCAGCTTTGGAGATTCATGAAGTCCCAATGGTGTGTGACTTTGTCGATGTCTTCCCTGAAGATTTGCCTGGGATGCCATCAGTTCAAGACATCGAGTTCGTCATCGAGTTGTCGCCCGGTACCGCCCCGATTTCAAAGAGGCCTTATCGGATGCCTCCGAATGAGTTGGTGGAGTTGAAGAAGCATCTTGGTGAGCTTCAAGAGAAGGGTTTCATCTGCCCTAGCTCATCTCTGTGGGGCTGTCCAGCAATCTTTGTAAAGAAGAAAGACAATATTTTGCGCACGTGCGTTGATTACCGTCCGCTTAATGATGTAACGGTAAAGAACAAGTATCCTTTGCCCCGTATCGACGACCTCTTTGATCAATTGGCCGGAGCTCGAGTTTTCTCCAAGATTGATTTGAGAGTGGGATATCATCAAGTAAGGATCAGACCTGAAGATATTCCCAAGACGGCTTTCTCTACTCGTTATGGTTTGTACGAGTACACCGTCATATCTTTCGGTTTGACCAATGCTCCTGCCATGTTCATGAATCTTATGAATTCGGTGTTCATAGAGTATTTGGATAAGTTTATGGTGGTCTTCATCGGTGATATTCTTATCTACTCCAAGAATGATGAAGAACACACTGAGCACCTGAAGCTTGTGTTGGGAAAGCTACGTGAGCGCCAGCTGTATGCGAAGTTCAACAAGTGCAAGTTCTAGTTGAAGGAAGTGGCATTCTTGACCATGTTATTTCAGCAGGAGGTGTAGCTGTGGATTCTAGCAAGGTCAGCGATGTGCTCTCTTTTGATCAGCCCAAGTCGGTAACCGAAGTGCGGAGTTTTCTTGGTTTAGCGGGATACTATCGTCGCTTTATCGAGAACTTCTCCAAGATCGCGAAGCCGATGACTGAGTTGCTCAAGAAGGACAAGCAGTTTGTGTGGTCCATTGCTTGCGAGGAGAGTTTCCAAGAACTCAAGAAGCGTTTTACCACATCCCTGTCCACCAAAGTTTCGACATCTTTTGCGATGCTTTTCGTCGAGGACACGGGTGTGTTCTGATGCAAGAAGGTAAGGTAGTGGCCTATGCATCAAGACAATTGAGGCCTCATGAACTCAACTATCCAACCCATGACTTGGAACTAGCTGCTGTGGTCCATGCACTTAAGATTTGGCAACATTACCTAATCGGTAATCGTTGTGAAGTGTACTCGGATCAAAAAAGTTTGAAGTATTTGTTCACTCAATCGAATCTGAACCTTAGGCAGAGAAGGTGGTTGGAGTTGATCAAAGACTACGACATGGGTATTCACTACCATCCGGGCAAGGCTAATGTTGTTGCTGATGCACTTAGTCGAAAAGTGTATTGCAATAACTTGTTGCTCCAGGAGCAGCAGCCCGCCCACCTTGAAGAGTTTCAGTGTCTCAACTTGGGAGTGGTTGAGTAGAGTTCTCTTGCTACCTTGGTTTTGCAACCAACCTTGGTAGATCGGATCAAGGCTGCTCAGCAATCGGAGGTTGGAGTGAACTGAATCAAGCAGAATGTCAAGAACAGGACAGCCAAGTGCTTCTCAGAAGATGAACTTGGTGTTGTGTGGTTCGGGCAACGCCTTGTGGTTCCGAAGGTCATGGAATTGTGAGATTTGATTCTCCACGAAGCCCATGATTCTCCTTTGTCTATTCATCCCGGGGCCACAAAGATGTATCAAGATCTCTGATAGAGATTTTGGTGGACCCGAATAAAGCGTGAGATTGCAAAGTTCGTTGCCGAGTGCGACGTGTGCCATCGTGTAAAGGCCGAGCATCAGTGCCCAGCAGGTTTGCTTCAACCCTTGCTGGTGCCTGAGTGGAAGTGGGATTCCATCGGCATGGACTTTATCACTAGTCTACCCATAACCTCTAAGGGAAATGATGCCATTTGGGTTGTCATTGATCGGTTGCCTAAGGTGGAGTATTTCCTCCCTGTCAAGACTCAGCTTCACGTGGGTCCCTTAGCTGAGCTCTATGTTTACAGGATTGTGAGTTTACACGGAATACCAAAGACGATTATTTCTGATCGTGGTGCTCTGTTTACCTTCCGGTTTTGGCATAGTTTGCAAGAGGCTATGGAAACTCACCTTTCCTTCATCACAACGTTCCATCCCCAAACTGATGGCCAGACGGAACGAGTCAACTAAGTTTTGGAAGACATGCTCCGTGCTTGCGTTCTCTCCTATGGTAAGAATTGGGAGAAATGCTTGCCATTCACCGAGTTCTCGTACAACAATAGCTTTCAAGCCAGTATCAGCATGGCACCCTTTGAGGCCTTATACGGAAGAAAGTGTAGAACCCCGTTAAATTGGTCTGAGACCGGCAAAAGATCCTTCTTTGGCTCGGACTCGATCAATGAGGCCGAAAGCCAAGTTCAGTTGATCCGAGATCGATTGTGCATTTCTCAATCCAAGTAAAAGAGCTATGTGGATCATCGTCGTCGTGAGTTGAGCTTTGAGTCCAATGACTTCGTCTATCTCAAGGTTTCTCCGTTGAAGGGCCATCAATGTTTCGACATCAAGGGCAAGTTAGCTCCTCGATATGTTGGGCCTTACTGCATCATCGAGAAGAAGGGAGCTGTTACCTACAAGTTGGAATTGCCCACTACACTTGAGGGAGTACATGATGTGTTTCATGTGTCCCATTTGAGGAAGTGCCTTCGAGTTCCAACCGATGAAGCTCCGTTGGAAAATCTCGATGTTCAACAAGAATTGATCTACCGCGAGCACCCTGTTCGCATCCTTGAAGAAGTTGAATGCAGAACAAGGAACTGTGCCATCAAGTTCCTCAAAGTTCAGTAGTCAAATCATTCCAATGATGAAGCAACTTGGGAACGGGAAGATCGTCTGCGTGCGGACTACCCGTCTTTCTTTTCCGAGTGAGTGGAATCTCGGGACGAGATTTTTGTAAGGGGGGAGGGGAGATTTGTAACATCCCGAATCTGGGTTCGTGTTTCAAATGTAAGAAAATGAAAAAAAAATTAAAACTTTTCTTGCATCTTGTTGTTTTTGAACTTTTCTGTAATTCTTGTAAAGGAATTGTGGAATTCAAAAACTCCAATCCCCAATTGACTAAAGTCATGACCCTCTTTTTCAATCTTTGCCAATCTTGAGTTCAACCTCTAAAAATATTTTTCCTTGGTTCTAGGGCTTGTGTGTGACTCCTCTGAAAAATTTCATAATTTTTGGAAATTATTTGATAATATTAAGAGGCCAGTCAAACTTGTTGACCCTTGGTCAAGCCCTAGAGCAAACCTTAAGGAATTTCTGGAGAAAAATGCTTTGCATAAAAACCTCTGAAAAATTTTCACAAGGTTTATCCTGGAGCTAGGAACCTCCAGTCAAAATTTCAGAATTTTTGAAAGTTAGTTTGTTACCTCTAAAAATTCTTCCAAGTTTTCAGCTTATTTCAAACCCTAAGTCAAAGTCCTATTTGGGTTTGAGTCGGACTCGAGCCCAAACCCCCCTTTTTGGTTGAACCCAACCACCTCCCGCGGCTGGGTCTTCCCATTTAAGCGCGTGTGGCATCTCAGCCGTTGGATCTCCATCGGGCGGTCCTCGTTCGTGTGAACTTTCGGACCTCCGATCGTCCCAGTCAATCTCAGCCGTTCAATTCTAATCGGACTGCCCTCATTTATTTGAACGTTCGGACCACTGAACTTCACTTTCAATCTGAGCCGTCCATTTCTAATCTGACCATGGGAGTGAATTGACTCAAGTAATGTGACTAGGCTCAACCCATTCGTTTGGGGTTGGACCCGAGCCACTTTGAGTTGGTGTCTCTGATTGGTGGGCCCTTCGTCGTTGCTGGTCATCTTCTTCGCCACGCGCATGCGCCATGGCAGAGAGGAGGCATAGCCATGTCACCTCCTTGGAGTCCTTCAAACGACTCTTTGCCACTAAGCATTAAATGCTCGTTAGTGCTTTTCGCCCCAAAGTCCTGCTCTTAGCTGCCCCCGTCGCCTCAGCTTGTCAATGGCAGAGCCATGAACCAAGCTCATCCGTGAGCTTTGCCCTCACTTGATATCTGCTCTTCCGGCTATAAAAAGCCCTTGAACCCCTCCTTGGTTTCTTTCAGTGTTACCCTAGTAACCTCTCGGCTTGTTTGAGCTCAAGCACCCGAGAGCCCAAATCGCCATTGTCAGTCGCTCAAGCTCTTCGTCGCCGCCAGTGCTCCAGTGGTTCTTCATCCAATATTGTCACATCTGCAAATTAATAAAGAGGATTATTATGCATCTTATGAGCATGCATCATGTTTTCAAGTATTTATTTAATATATTGCATTTGGAAAATCTCAAACAAAGTTGAAACATACACTTCCATTTTTAACTCCAACTTTAAACAGCAACAAAAACTTGTGAATGTCTGCTGGAAATAATTTATTCAAATACTATATGAATTATTAAGAAAAAATATGATTTTTCCCAAATTTATGGGACTAGGTTCAACCTTCATAAAAATACAAACACAATTCAAGGGCATTCCATAAGTTGAAGATGGATTATACAAATTATATCATCAACAGTGGGTTTTAATAATTTTTATGGATACTAGACGTTCCTAGGAACCTCTGTGATTTATTTCACATTTTTCTGAAATTTATTTCTATTTCTAAGCTCTGGTCAAAGTGGACGAAGTTAAAATGTGTCAGTCAAACCCTAGACTCCTAACCGACCACCACTGTTCTTTGGGCTCGAGTCTGACTCAGTGAACCGGCTCAGCCCAACCCTCTAAAGTGCACCATCACATGCAGGCGTTGGATCTAAGTCCAACGGTCCTGACCTCCCCACCTTTTCGACAATCCGAACATCACTTGAGATCGTGAACCGTTCGATCAGAATCCAACGGCCCACGACCTCCCTTCGCCTAATAACACTCGTGACCGCCTTGGTGATCATGAGCCGTTTGATTGATATCCAACGGCCCACGACCTTCCCTCTTCCTTTTAACTCACGCGCACACGATTGAAACACTAACGCCGTGGGGCCGCGCTGTCAGCTTCATCTCTGACTTCGCGTAGGCGAGCTCAGGCACCCATTGCCATGTGGCCGGCGATTCCTTTTCCACGCCAGTGGACGCCGTCAATCCACCGCCCAAGTTGACCTATCTTGGAGCTCCCTCACTTGACGTCGTCTCCACTCTGTCCATTTCCAGGGTTTAAGACACCCCGCACCCCCTCTCATTCTCACATCTTTCCTCTCGGTGGCTGAGGAAAGAGAAGCTTGTGCTTGCTCTCTGTTTCGGTAAGTTTCAACCGAATGTTCCTCTTTTCCTTGTCATTGATGGCGCTCCATTTTTTGCTAAAGAGAGCTCCTATGCTTGTAGTATTTGGGTCATCTTTGAGCTCCCTTTGTTCTCCAAAGAGCACACCTGGGGACCTCCCCTTGTTCTTTTTCAACTCCGGTAAGTTGCCAATTGTTCTTGTGTGTTATCTTGTGCCTTTTTACACTAGATAGATTTCCCCCAACTCTATTTGGATAATGCACGACAGGATTGGGTGAAGTTAAAGCTTGGACCATTTTCGACCATTAAGCAACCTTTCACCTCCCACTTCGTTTTGGTAAGTCCTTGTCTAATTCTTCGCTCCTCTAGTTTATCTTTAAGATCCTTGAGCTATCCCAAGCACCCACGCTTTGTGTGGACTTCTTAGGACCTGTTCTCCTCGCGAAGCCGTGTCGTTGCCATCTTCTTCTCCAGCGTCGGCGGTGCTCCAGTCAACTCCAGCCTTCTTCGAGCACCCTCTGAACTCAGGTAGCACCCTGATAGTCCCTAGGAGCTCGGCCACGTGCTTAAGAGGACGCTGCGGAGCTTTAGCATGTTTTGCACTTTTGCCGTATTTATTAGTGTTTCCCAACTCCGGTTCGCCGCCAGTAAAGGCTGGCTCCGCCGTCGAGAATGCCACCCGGAGGTGCGCAATACTGTTGCGAAGCTATTGCGGCCCTTGGCCGCTCTGCCATGGCGCGTAACGGTGGCGAGCTGCCGGGCAAGCCTACTGTATGAGTGTTCGTTGTCGTACTTGGACAAGTACTGTAGTTGGAGATCTGAAGCTAAGCGGCAATCATTAGCATTTAAATGATGTCTTAACGGAAGTCAATAGGCAACTGACTTGTGGGCCCAAATCTTAAGCCCCCGCGTCCTGTAGTTGTCCAACAGAGGACCTCCCTCGGGGTCGTATTTGCACAGGATCACCCCGCATGACCTCCTTTTATTTTCATCTGGACCGTCCAGACCTCCTTAGGTTCATCCCGACCTTTAGGACCTCTTAAAACCTCCTCTAGACCGTCCAAGACCTCTTAGAGTTTATCTCAGCCATCTAGGACCTCCTAGGTCTTATCCCAACCGTTAGGACCTCCCTAAAGTACATCTCGGATGTCCAAGAACTTTTCTGTTCTGATCATAACCCGCAGGACCTCCCTGTGGTTTTTTTTGCGATAACAACCCTCAGGATCTCCTAGCGGCTTTTCTTTCCACGACTACCCCCAAGACCTCCTCGGTGATCTTTTACAAAGACCACCCCTGGATCGTTTTGCGCAGACCACCCTCTGCTCGTAGGTAACAAACCACCCCATAGACCTCTTTCGCAGTCATCTTACAAAAACAACCCTAAAAGACCTCCCTCTGGTCTAATTGTACACTAGAAACTGTATTAAAATTAATAAATGCATAGCTTGTTCATTCCAACTCCAAAGGCAATGAAACCAACTTTGATAATTTCCATTTTCAATGAACTTTATTTTAAGATAGGTTTCACACTGGTCTCTGTAACAGAGAAGCTAGTTTTAGAAAATCCTCCATTAACTGCATTATTTTTACAATAGGAAAAGTTGATAACTTTGAAAATACATAATTAATTCATAAAAACTCCAAATGAGATTAACCAAATTATTTTAAGCTTATATTGTTATCTTCTATTTATCTATGTAATCCTTGTAACCACCACTACTCTGCAAATTTTCACCAAATAATTAAAATCAGTGAATAGTGATGGATTGTAATTAAATTGGAATTTCCAGCAAACTGAAATTCAAACTGCCATGACTTTCACATACTAAATCCGAATGGAATAATTTTTCCACCTAAATTCATCTAAAATCATGGCTTAGCTACTGTAGAAAAATCATGCATTTTTTAGCATCTTGATTTTTGGAGTATTTCTCGGTGTTTATGTCGGTCTTTATTCTTTAGATTCCAAAGTTATTGATATTGACTCCTACACTATTGAAAGTGAACAACTGCTCTTCCAGCAAGGAAAGCATCATTTGAACTTTCTTCTTGCGTCATATTGATCCCAGTTTTATACATTAGTTTTTGAAATGCAATGATATTGCTTGCATGCTATTTTCGGTATATCATTATGTTATGAGTAGTTAGTTATGTCCTATACTTGCTGGTTATCCTTGATATCTTCCATACACATATGCCTAAGATAGATGCTTGTGATGATATGGTCGTTGCGTGTGAATGCTTAGCCATTGCGGGTCTAGATAATGCAATAGATCAATTGGCGGGAATAGCTCGTCAATTGTGGGAGACACACAACAACTCTTAATTTCTTTGTGTCCAAATCGTTATATCTGGTTGTTGGTCAAAATTTTTGTTATGTTAAAATAGTTTTAGGTCTGGACAAGTGGTAGTAAGTGTGGGTGATGTTATGCACAAGTTTGGGTATGTGGTGGTCTTGTCCGGACCCTTTAAGAACTGAGCCTTGAACTTTCAGTCCAAGTAACAAGCGTGCTTGTAACACCCCAGCTCAGCATTGAGCCTGGAATGCTACTAAAATTAAACTAAACTAAACTAAACTAAGACCAATTACAATTTTTTTGGCAAAACCTCCTTTGTATAGTCAACTATACTGAGGTTCCAACAATTAATCATGGCATTTATCAATATCTTCATAATCAAGTTTACACAAACATGCAAGATGATCGAATAAACATAATCCGGACTTGCTATTCTCATTAACACAATTAACATAATACTCAAAACCATCTATGAGTGATTCTCAAGCGGTTTACTTAATCTGAAATGAAACTAAATGGCAAGCGCCTTAAGGTCGTGAGGTAGTGAGTGCATCCAATATCTACTCCCTCCCATGCATGTCGTTCTGCGGTTGTACCTAAAACATATCAAAGCAAGAGTGAGCCCAAAGACTCGGCAAGTATCAACAAGGCTATCTGAGTTCAGATCATAGCATCAATAATCACAATAACATTACACTAATCATAGCTTTCATACTCATGGAATGCGATCAATGCAATGCACCTTTTGAACTTTATCTCTTTCGCATTTTACCGTGTCACGGGGTATACATCCGTCGATGTGTACCCTTGCACGTGCCCTCAGCACGAGGACCAAACCTATACACCACATGTATAGGGACTTTTGTCCATCATCTTAATGATGGGGACCTCTTTACTCATTGCCCACATTCCACGAATGTAGGGACCTCAACCGTCATCTACATAACGGGACCTCGAACATGCATAGTCACCACGTGACCAATCCTCCAATATGATTGCATGATGCACATGAATAAAACTTTAAACCATCCTACATATGGATGCACAACAATGACATGCATGAATAAACTTATTCATACTTCTAGCATTCCTCATCATTGACATTCATAGCATTCTAGCATCCATGAATAGCACATATATTCATAATACTAGCATACATGAACAATCCTTCATGAATAACAATTAATCATATCTCAAATATTTACCATCCTTAATCATACATATCACACTATCAACCTTGCATGGTTATTACGCATCAAAGTACTAGCATCCTCTATCAAACATCCATAGTTATTCTCTCAATCATAGTACTTACATTCACCAAGATAAATTGGAACTTATCACAATATCATCCATACATGGCTATTATGAGCCAAACACAAGCGATCCTGACATACCGGCATAATTATCGATAACGAATACTTGCCTTGACCGTGCGAGCGGTGGGCGCGAAGAGGCGCTGCCCTGGGATCACGCTCCCACCTGAACATAAAGATAACCCAATCTAAGACCAACATACTGGACCAAAAGCATAAATAACAACACAATTTAACTCGCTAAACTCCCAAACGTTTCCAATCTTCTAATTTCTGACGATCGATTTGGTGTTCACTGTAGACAGTCAACTTCTAAAATACATAACTTTCTGCTCAGGAGTCCAAATAAGATTTTCTTAGACTTTATTGAAAGGTAATTAAATTAACTAAATAAACTTAGTTGGGGAGCCCTTTTGATTCTGCCAATTACTGCCCCTACCAAGCCAAACTACAGAGCATCAATTATGACGTCGGGTTCTCTGGACAGTTCACTAAAACTACCATAACTTTTGCTACGAAAGTCTAAATCTTGCGTTCTTTATCTCTCTGAAAAGGTATGGAAATTACCTACATTTTTCGTTATATTGAGATCTTCTGATTTCGTCTTTAACTAATAGATTAACTCAGTTTTCTACAGACTGTCAGGATGTTGACAGATTAACCAGACAGCGGCACTAAACAATTCATAACTTTCTAACCGTTAATCGGATTTGGGCGTTCTTGGCGGCCATTGAAATCTAAGAACAAGAACTACAAAACTATAGGAGATCAAAACTCCTAATTCGGCTTCTAAACACACGAAACTGACCGCGCAATAATCTGGACAGAACGCAATCTATTAAACCGACGCAAATCAATCTACCAAACGACATCAACCGCAACTACTACGCATCAACCAATGAAGAACACACGATGTTACCCTTGTAGAATCGCAGCAAGATGATGAACTCTCCCCACGAAGTTAATCTCCTCTCCTTTCTTCACTTGATCGGCAGTAGTGAGCACCAACGGCGAGGAAGGGAGGCACCAATAGAGGGGAGCACCACCATGGAGGAGAGGGTGTGCTACAGTGATGGCGGCGGCACTGTAGCTACACTGCATCTAGGGTTTTCCCCTTCCTTTTATTGGTGGCCAACTCCTCATGGGCCTCCTGGGCCAAGGCCCGAGGCCTAAGTTGCCAAAAAACTGCAGAAACCCCCTTTTTTATGTCTAATTTCTCTTTTGAACGCTTTCTTTCGTAGAATAAATCGGAGTATTACATTAAAACCCCTCTTTCTCCTGTTCAATCGCTTTGCTAAAAGAAATATTCTCCCGATTTAATTATTCTCTCCCGATTTAATTTTTTTTGGGGTATTACAGTGCTACCACATGCGGTATATGGGTGCCGTCTGGTTAAGTAAGGGGAAGGTTTTATTGGGTTAGACCGCACGTGGTGCAACGACATAGGGACCGTGAAATCTCTATGTTCCTCGGGAACCCAGTGTGATATATACTGTGAATAATGACCACGATTACCTACGTTGCTCACAACAACATACTAACTACCTTACACTGGCCCCTCCCATGCAACGTGTGTGCCCGCTTAACATTTGCTATATGCTTATGTCTAAGTTGGGAGTTATCTCGTACGGGTGGTCTATCTCAATAGGGTCTTCTTACTGAAAATGACCGTATCTCGATTCGCTCCAGCCGGCATAGCAAAGGAAGTGTGTCATTAACCGGAGGCATCCGGGGGCTTACGGGCTAGTCGAGTCATGTGGGTAAAGTAGTACACCTCTGCAGAGTTTAATCTATTCGAATAGTCGTGTCCACGGTTATGGACAACACTTGGTTTTTGGATGAGTCATCACATAGACTTTAAATTAAAAGTTGACATGGTTATACCTTGGTTCGGCATGAATGGGATGTTCATGTACTTTAGTTTATCAAAGTGGGCAGCCACTTTGGTACTGCTTGATCTACATAACTATCTATGTCTTGTGAAATTCTTTTCTTAAACAATGGTTTACAAAATGGCTTTTGTAAACTAGATGGTCTAGAGATATAAGATGTTGCATTTTCTGCAAAACTAAGCCACTAATGTCATCCTTTGAATAACCTCTAAGCATAAATATTTTTAATTTGTGTAAGACTTGCGAGTACCTTGTACTCAGCCAGTTTGTCTACTGGCTTTCAGGTGAGGAAGACTTTGAGCCTGACGTGCTCGTTGGCGTCGATTTAGGCGTTGCTAACAAGTAATGCTATCATTTAACTCCCAGTCGGTTGCCGATGGGTTGTGGGCATACCTTTGCTGGACTTTTGGTTTATTTACTTGCTTCCGCTGCTACTTTATGGTTTCATTTGAATTTGGCCGGTCGGCCCCATGTAATAGTTGTAGACTTGACTATTATTGATGTATGTCTTTTGAACTATGAATGTATGAAGGTTGTATGGATGTGATCAATGTTGTATGTGAGTTTGGGTATGTTGGTCGCTGATCCTGGGAGCAAACATGACCTCATGCTCGTTGTTCATGAATTCCATTTTAACTCACTAAGTGTGGTCTTTGATTGTTTAGAGAACCAATCATCATGTAATACTTGTGGAGGAGCAGTATACATGATCAACGGGGCTCTAGTTTCAGTCAAGACTTCTCACTTAGATGGAGTTAACTTAGAATTCATTTACTTGAGGCCTAGAGTTATGTCTACAAGACTTTGCTTAGTCTCGGTCTTGCAGACTTAACCCGGGTGTCCTCACAAATATTTTTGCGTCGCCTTGCGCCCCTCATCACCATGGTCATTTCCCCTAACTTAATTTTGGGTTGCTTTCATAGGAGCTGCCTGAATTTGGGTTTTGGATCTCTTCGGCTGAAATCACCCCCTTCATCCTCAACTCGGTAAGAACCTCCTCACTTTAATTACTTGCTCATGGACCATCTATGGGCCCCTATTGAAGCTATCTTGATCACTCGGTCTTTGTCTTGTTGCTCAGGCCATCTTCTCCGCATTGTCTTCCTCAACGCCGGCACTGATCTTTGTCGCCGGAGCTACTCTGGCCATCTCATTGCCTCTTCAGCTTAAGGTAGCCCCCTTGGTAGTCCCAAGATGTTGTGGCAATAGCTATCTTGGACCGTTGCGGAGCTCTTTCGCTGTTTTCATTTTTGGCCGTGTTGTACACCGTCGTCTTTCTCCGGCTCGCCGCCGTTCTAGGCCGGCGCCGCCGTTGAAAGTACCCTCTGTAGGTGCGTGTTGCTATTGTGAACCCGGGCGTACCTTTGGTTTGCGCCGCCCTGACCGGAGTCGCCGGCGGTGAGCTCGGAAATGAACTCAGTTCATTTTCGTACGCGGGCGTCATTGTAGCTTTGTCGTTAGGACATAGATTGTGTTCATTAATTGCTAATCATTGTTAGTAATTAATGGCTATCCTAAAAGACTTTTGTGTCACTTACATGTGGGCTGTGTTTTCCATTGTCGTGAGCCAAGACCTCCCTCTCGGCCATTTTTGCAAAGACCACCCCGTTGGTCTTTTGCAAAGACAACCCTCAAGACCACCTCCTTTGGCATTTTGCAACTACCACCACCTTTTTGTTTTTACAAAAACCACCCTCGGGGTCCTTTGTGCAAAAGACCACCCCCTTGGACTTTTGTGAAGAGAACCTTTAGGACCTCCCCTCTTTTAGATCTTATCGTCTAGGACCTCCTCTGTGTAGATCTTGACCGTTCAGGACATCCCCATGGAGATCTGAGTCGTCCAGGACCTCCCCACTTTTAGATCTTACCGTCTAGGACCTCCTCTGGGTAGATCTTGACCGTTCAGGACCTCCCCATGGAGATCTGAGCCGTCCAGGACCTCCTCTTATAGATCTTAAACTTTAGGACCTCCCTTTGTAGATCTGAACCGTTAGATCTAGATCCAATGGTCTAGACGTCCTCAGCGCGTTCAGAGTT
Source organism: Ampelocalamus luodianensis (assembly GCA_036346255.1). Taxonomy (NCBI): domain Eukaryota; kingdom Viridiplantae; phylum Streptophyta; class Magnoliopsida; order Poales; family Poaceae; genus Ampelocalamus; species Ampelocalamus luodianensis. Next base: position 40,366,164 of record CM070634.1, on the reverse strand, counting down.
CTAACGTTCCAATACCTTTTTACCGTCTATTTTAGATCTGCGGCTCAGATCTGTTGAAACGTTCGGACCTCCGGAACGCCCCTTGCGCTCTGAGCTGTCCATCTTCAGATCAACGCTCTAGATTTGTTTGGACGTTCAGACCATCCGAACGTCTCAGGCATTGTGGACCGTTGGATTTAATCCAACCGTTTGGATTCGTGGGCCGTTCGCGCGGCCGTTCTCCAACGCGCTTGGGCCATTGGATTCGGTCTTAACGGCCCAAGTCTTTTCCACCGTGGGTTAAGTAATAAAATTTGGAAATCCTTTATTTGTAAACTGTTAATTGTTTTGAAACTTCAAAAATTCATAAATAATTCGTTTTAGCTCGTTTTTGGCTTATTCAAATCTTGTTAGCTCTGGTTTTAACTAAACTTTAATCTAAAAATAGTTGAACTGTGATTCTATACCATAAAATTTGTGTTAGCTTTCTTAACTTGTTTAGCATAAATTGTTGTCTTAAAAATTCCTTTAACTTGTTAAATACATAAGTAATTCTCTATAACTCCAAATTAAGTAAACTAAAATGTGTTAGATTTCTCTGTTGCCATGCTTTAGTGTAAAGTAGGTTTTAATTATGTCTTTGCCTCTGCGTTAATTATGCATTAGTATCATAACTTAGAAAAATAATAGGAAATTCATCTTAACTCCAAATTAGGTGAACTAATTTTTGTTGTTCTTAGAATGCTATGCTCTGTCCACCATAAAATTTTCATGTGCACCAACCTTCTAGAAATTTATGTAATGAACAATAATAGAAAGCTTTTAAATTGGTTTTTCTAGCAAGTTAAACTTGATTAGACTATAGCTTTTGCATGCTTAGTCCAAATTAGTTGGTTCTTGTTGCTAAATTCATTTAAATTCATGCTCTTCATGCTGTGCAAATTTTAGAGCTTTTTGTCGACTTTGGTTTTTGAGTCTTTTTCAGTATTCTTCGCTCTTATCGGTTCTTTTCGTTTCTTTCGCTAGGTTCCGACGAGTTCGTTGATTACGAAAGTGATCCTCTGTAGCAATCAAGTAATCTCCAGCAAGGCAAGCAAATGTAGCATTCATTTGATCATATTGATCACATTACTTTTAATGTCTAATATCTTGTTTGCAAAGAATATGTATGTGTGCTTCTTTGTGTCAAAGTTAATTTTGGTCGATTAGAGGTAGCTAATCCTAATGCATTGTTTTCCTGAAATTATCCACCCCTGCCACAAACCTAAGTTAATATCCTCACTGCTGAATTAGAGCTCGGTGAATGATTTATGCTCTTTTATGGTCTTTACGATATGATGCTTAGCAATGCTTAGTTACCGGTAGAATTGGGCGGTTGTCAACCTAGTCGATGACCTTGATCACACAAAATTTATTATTATTTATGTCCAGCACCTTGTGCTATGTTAATTTGTGAAAACTAAAACTGAAAATAAAATGTTTCAGACTTGGGCACATTGGTGTGATGGTGTGATCTTTTGGGTGTGAATGGAATGGTGCCCGAGTCAACAAGGACCGAACATCTTGTTACACTAAACCAAGCATTTTTGTGTGCTAACCACACTAGAGGGATATGAGACCTCTCTTGGCTTAGTACTTTGGGAGGTATTAATTAATGAGTCGCTGGTGGTAGTTATAGAGAAAAATGTTCGTTGTTGGGATGAGAAGGATGGGTTCCTTTCTAGGTTCTCCATACCCAAGAGCACCCGTTGTTGCTTCGGCTGGGTCAGTGTCTTTGACTCAATATGTGGGTCCTTAGTGGGAGCCCTGGTGGGCGGTTCACTAAGGGTTAACCCCCATACGTGCGACTCTTAATTAATACAATCCATTGAAAATGTCTCGTAGAACTTAGCCGTGCCGGCACACCAAAGGAAGTGTGCTTAATAGTTTAGAAAAAAGGCAGGGTATAATCTGAAGTGTGGGTACATTGGTACACCCTGCAGGGTATAATATATTCGAATAGCCAAGTCCTTGGTTATGGACACGCTTGAGGAAGTCTTTCGATAGTTAGACTATAACATTTTCATTAAAAGTTGATGTGGGTGGTACGAATAGGGAATTCGTGCTATGTTGTGGTGGCTATTGGATTAGTCACCTCCAGGATATCTTTATGTTACTACTTATTGTCTCGCTGTTATTTGAGCAAATAAAAATTAGATTGTTAAAACTGCTTTCAATCTATTACTTATTGCAAATAAAATCTACTTTATACTGAAAATGAACCTTTAGCCTTCTCCTTTGATTAGGCTTGCTTGTAGTTATATCTAGGTTTGTTACTCGTAAGTCTTGCGAGTACATTTTTGTACTTATTTGCATTGCTTAATTGTTGTAGAGGAGATTGATCCCCAAGGGATTGACTTTTGTGAGTTGTGTTTCGCTATGGACGACTAGCTTGGTGGTCCGGTCAGATTGCCTTGTGGATTATTGGCAAACCGGTTGGCTTTGGTTTTAGCCATCTTATGGCTTGTTGCTTCCGCTGTTATCCAGTTCTTTATCTTGTCTTGTAGCTAGTTGGTCCTTTTTGTAATAACTATACTCTATGTCTTTTGCTTGTAAAGCTTTAGTTTGGTTGTATGGAGCTTGTATGGAATTGATGCAATGTTTTGTAAAAGGGTGTGTATACTGCAGTTCTTGGAAGTATAGATTTTCCCGAGGCACGGGATTGTTTGTGATCCTAGAGTCATATGGAAGGCTAGGCATTACAAGCTAAATACCCCGGGGTCTCACAATAACTGCGGTGTAAACCCCCATGTCGGCGAAAAAACCTATTCAACGTACGTTTCGCCAGGCCAAAGGGGACGGTATGCCTATACCCTCTGGGAGAAGGGCACGGTTTCAACCATGATGAAGCATGACCTCGACCGTGAGGAGCTTGTCATAGGAGTAGCCCACTGGCACCCATGACTCGGCAAGCACCACAAGACCCCCCCTCCCGCTGAAGGGGGCCTGGAGGCAGCCAGAAGGCCAAAGATGCTCGCAATCACCTCAAAGGTAGTGAAGGATGCTCAGGGCCTCCTCGACCAATAGCCACCCCACAATGTGCGAAGGGAGGAAAACGGCAGATAAACCAGGAGTACCGGCTGAGTGGACCAAGACTAAGGAGGTCCACCATGAGCTGGAGGCTACGCATAGGGTAGGAAAAAGCCCCTACAGCCCCTATAAATGTAGGGTCTTTTTAGGGGTAGGTCTGTAATCGCATATACCCTGTCAGAAGGCTATAAATAGCCACATCCCCCATGTAATAACTTAGATATAGATTTTTGGGCAATTAATACACAATTCATTCCTTACATCTGCTCCTCTCTTCGAGGATCCTCCGGTCTCCCTCTTAGATACTCGGGGTCCCTTTTTCTACTGTCTAGCCTTTTTCTGCTACACCAGGGCTCTACCCTTCAGAATATAGGATTGCTCTCCACCCCTATGGCTGGCCAAGAGGCCCTACTCCTAGTCTAATTTGGAATTAGAGCTCCTACTCCAATTCGGACATAATCTATTATTAAAAGGAAACTCTAGTTTTACAACCATCACATTGTTTCGGACATATCTTCCGACACAGGTCGAATATGAGGCTGAGAGAGGATCCATTGCGTCAGGCTTGAAGTTATCTTTCCAACAAGCATAAGAACACCCAAATCGGACTTCTTTTCTGAAAGTTATGGCCTTTTTAATCCGGATCGAGTGCTGATTCCAAATATCGTGCTGATTCCGAATTGGATTTCCTTATCTTTTCCTTTATTCTGAATTAAATAGGTTATCTCTTGCCTTTTCTTGACTCCCCTCTCCTTTGGTTTATGTCCCCAAAATCGCATGCCATGCATTTGATCTTTCCAATCCGAATAGTAGTCGGTTTTCTCCTTTGTTCCTTCTTGAATTTCAGCTAAAAATAGGTTGACATGCCTCCTTTGTTCCCACTTGTCTCCTAAATGGTTGACATGTGTCCAAAAATGCAACATTGTTCTTCCTTTATCTTTCTACATGATTTCTTATCTTGTAGTCGAAAGGCTTTTCTTGTTTCTTGTTTGGTTTGCATGAAATCCTTTTGCAATTCGGATTGCAATCCTAATCCTATTAGGATTTGGAATCCTTATGAAATTCGGATTTTGGAAAATCTTGACATCTTCCTTTGGTTTGTATCCCCATATTGCATGGTGTGTGACTCCTTCTCGTCGGCCATATTTGCTCTTTCTAGTGTTTGGCCGAATTGGTTTATTCCTGGTGGTAGTAGTAGTGGCAGGAGTTGTAGTAGTGGTAGGGATGTACTCATCATCATCCCTTTCTTCAAGGAAAGCCATCATCGGCTTTTGATAGCCTGAAAATGTGCTAGACAAAAAAACAACGTATATGCATGGTATATGTATAAATCAATTATTGTATTCTCGTTGCTTTGCACAATGATAGCTCTAAATCATATTTAAAATTTCACAACTCACTCTTATTATCAAATTGCACCTTCCCAACATCAAAGTAATGTAAAGTGGGTGAAAACCAATTGAGAACTTTCCATGCTTCAATTATGCTAGTCTGATTAGTTATGCATGTAAGAGATAAATAAGTAGGCATCATGTTACGTTCTAAACAATAGTCACTCATATTTAAACACATCTCAAAGTGACCATGACTTGCTCAATAGATGATTTGCGCAAAACATGCAATTTTAGATCAGCAAAATTATCACAGGTAATGCATATTCCATAAACATAAAACTTGTTGTCTACACCAACATCTCCAATCAAATTGAATTTATATGTGTATATGTATCTATTAACTAGTGATCTTAAGCATGAAATTTCAGGAACCTTCTTACTAACACTAGATAGCTCTTTGGGTTTATCAAATATGATAGTTAACAAAGAATCATTAAGAGATATTCTAGTAAGAATTTCTTTATGAGTAATTAATTCCACATTATGAAAATTAAGCATATCACATTTAGAACGTGGAATCATTAAAGGAATAGTAGAGTTCTCAGTTTTACATACCTTTTCTTGATGAACTATCAATTCAGCACCAATAGTGTTGTTACCTTGATCGTCCTCCTTAGTTGATGTAGGTACTATGGGTATTGTATCTTCATGATGTAACCATGGGACAATGAGTGTTTCTTCTCCAACCATGGTTATCTCCTCATCTTCCTTCTCCAGTGGTGCGGATTGTGTAGCATTTAGCTCCTCATATCCTTGGTCAACCCACACATCGTGAGAAACAACACTAGAAATAGAAGGTAAGTCGTTAGTCCAAAAAATAATCTCACTTTTCCTAACCTCTACTCTCTCTTTTCTTTTGGTGTATCTCTCACACACTCAATTTGGATGCTCTCATCCTCATGTATGGTGGAATCACACAACTCACTCTTTTTATCACTCTCACTCAATTTGGCTATGTGGCTCTCATCCTTATATGGGTTTTGATATATCTCATCCTTGTAAGATTGTGGGCCAGCAATGATGCAATTGCCATCAACCACGACCTCCTCATGTATTGCAAGTAGTGACGGAGCAGTACTACTCATCACCTTGGCCAAAGGGACAATCCCATGCTCGTCCTTCTTCTGAAGTGACATAGTGTACAAATAAGAATTGAATCGTGTATGCCTGTCATTAAATCTTTTCTCCACCTCTAGAGTATACTACACAAGACCTTGCAGACTACCTAGATTTTTTCAACGAACAAGTGAAGCAATCTCAAAATTCAAATCATCCGTGAAATGCCAATTTGCTGCTACCCCCCCCCCCATCCAACAAGATATTGGCACGAAGGAAAGCATGCCTTAGCTCTTTCCAATAATCTTGGACAGATTTGGATCCTTGTGTAATATGCTTCAATTGGTGATATAGTTCTTGCTCATAAGTAAGTGATACAAACTCCTTCCTCATGACCCACTTTAGTTGTGACCATGTCTTCATAAATGGCTTCTCATGATGTTGTCTCCACCAATAGGAATCATATTCTCGAAATTCCATGGTTATTCGTATTATTTCCTTAGCTTTTGGCAATTTATGAGATTCAAGCTTCAACTATATGTCTTGTACTCACTCAAGGTACTCTTCTGGATTAGTACTACCATAGGAGGAAAGACAAGTATACTCACGACCTACCATTTGCTAGTAGCAACAAAACAGCAAATAATATGCATGTATGTGTATCTCTCAAACTCACTCTTCTTACCAAATCACATTCTTACCTTTCCGAAGTGAATTGAGGCGACAAACTCACACTTGATAGTATTGGTGAGAACAATGTGATAATTGAGAGAATTCAAGAGCAAGTCAAAGCCCTCAAAGCGTTAACAGCCGATATTTATGTGGAGCTTGGCATGGATGCATGAAGCCAACTACAATAATGTAATACATTTTGAAAAATTCTGTTTTGTTATAGGTATTTGCAAAGCTCCCAATAGTAAATATCCAACCCATCAAGTTTTAATTTAAAAGGTTGTAGTCTAACTCTTGAAAGACCTTGCAAGCGTGTCCATAACCTAGGGCGAGGCTATTCGAATAGTTTTAACCCTGCAGGTGTACCAATGTACCCACACTTGGACTGCCTTCAAGCCACAAAGCACACTCAGAAGGTATGCCGGCACGGCTAAGTCCTCTGAGACATTTCCAATCTTGTGTATTAACTACGAGCCGCTCATATGGATAGAAACCCATATGCTTACATTGCAAGCGAAAGACAACAAATCCCATCACGGGTGAAGTCTTTCGGACACTACAATGCTCCCAACACCATCCCTCCTGCGACTCCTGCGACTCTGAGCCAATACACGCCAAAGTACTAAGTCAAGAGAGGTCCCATACCCTCTAATGTGGTTAGCACGCTAAAATGCTTGGTTTAGTGTAACAAGATGTTCGGTCCTTGTTGACCGGGCACCATTCGATCACACCAAAATCACACCATCTTACCATTGTGCCCAAGTCTAAATCATTTTGTTTTCAGTTTTAGTTTTCATAAGTAGACATGGCACAAGGTGGAAATCATAAATCATAATAAGTTTTGTGTGATCAAGGTTATCGACAAGTCGATAACCGTCCATTTCTACTGAAGCTAAGCATGGCTAAGCAATTAATTAAGTAAACTACTAAGTGACAAGAGCTCATCCACGAACTCTAAATCACAGCAATGCCTAGGCTCATGGTAGTAGAGGATAATCATTTGCTAAGGAAATGCATCTACTAGGCCAACTAACGACAATAGTTAAAACAAGATAGCAATGCATACATAGAAGTTGTAACGAAGATATAAGTGAAAATCAAAGCAACTCACATAAAAAGATATTGGAACTTAATGCAATCAAGGAATGAGCTACGCAAGATATAAGTGAAGAACAAAATTGCTCGGATTGCACAAGTTATAAAAATACGCTAGCTAGTTGCAATTTAATGAAACTAGGGCACAAAATATAGGTATGCTTACAATTGAATCAAATATAAGCGAGGATTTTTGCTCAATTTTAGGGTTTGGCCTTGAACTTTTTTCCCTTTCCTTTTCTTTTTCTCTTCTCCTTTTCTCTTCTCTTTTTTTTATAACTATGGCCAAAATATTTATGTTCACAAATAAATGAGCAAACTTTCTTTCCCACTTTTTTATTTTTGAACAATTGTAAGCACACAAATATTTCTATGCAGCCCTAAGCAATGGATTAGCTAGTCTTAATAGGTTCAATGTTTCCACAAAGGAAAGGATATAAATGATGTTCCACTTATTTTTGTTGTATTTTTTTTGCTACGAACACTAATAGAAAACCTAAACCCAGATCAAACCTGGCTCAAATAAAAAGCAACACAAAAGAATTCGAGATCAGCAAACTAAACTTGATTCTAATGAATAAAAACTTAACAAAACTCACTAAAAATTCAGATTAAATACTATGGCTAAAATAAATATTTTTTTGGTTTTATGTGTATAGGAAAAAAAAATGTACTACTAAGGGTAAAGATCCTACCAAGTCAACGAAGCTCAGATACCAAGATGATACGGGGTCGATCTTCTCGACGTAGGATTGTATATAACTTGCACACTTGACTTGACCAATCGCAGTTGCTCACCTGATGTCAATGCATGAACTTGCAACTCTTTAATTCGCCCAATTTCACGTGTACTCCACCCGACCACCTGTAATATCATGTTTAATTTAAAAAGTAATTAAGAAAATAGAAGAAGTAAATAAGAGTTATTTTCAGAAATTTAGCAAGTGGGGGGAAAGGAAGTGGGCCGCAAGGCCCAAGGCCTAAGGGGGCAGCCACCCCTTAAATAAAAGAGGGGAGGGGGACCGAAGCCCTACCGCCTCTACCCCTGCGTCCCTTGCTTGCCCTCTACCCTACCCAGCCTCCTAACACCCACCGCGGCTGCCCTCCTGCATGGGACGGCTGCATGCACGCCTCTACATGGCCCTTGCGCTAGCTGCCCCAAGCTCTCCTTGCAAGGTGCAAGGTGCATGCTGTGTTGCATGTGCATGCCTGCGCCAATAGCTTGCACACTACTTTGCTAGCAGTAGCAAAAGAAAAATAGAGAGAGAAGGAAAAAGGAAGTTGCATGCGTGCATGTGGTTTCAGGCTATGATTTTATGTGTTGCTGCTGCAAGGAAGACACCAGGAAGGAGAAGGCAAGGAGAGGAAGGAAGAGGAAAGAGGAGGGAAGGAGGAGAAGAAGAAGGACGAGGGAGAAATCAAGGGTTTCGTGATCGTTGATGTTTTTCTTGGGGTAATGTCCGATAATCTCTAGATTTATCATAGATTAATAGCTATTCAATTTGTAGATCGATTGGTCCATGAGAAGTGTAGTTTTCTGTAAGCCTCAGTTCGTCGAGTTTCGATGTAGAATCTTGCAGGGACATTATAGGTATTTAGGCTTGGATTCAGAGGTCGGTCCAATTAGAGAAAAGTTAGATAATCTCGTTAGATTTCCAGGAAGGTCTGTGTCGACGATCAAGACGTCGATCTTACGAAAATAAAAAGGAGAAAGTGACGTGGGAAATCTCCGGGAATAATGGGGCTGCTCTTTATTAATATGAACTGGAATTTACAAGGTATGTACTAAGAACTCTGCTTGCTCTCTTGTTAACTCAGAACTATTACACAAATCTATGGCTTGTGCTTTTTTCCTCTTCTTTCTTCTTTTCTCCTTTGATCCGTCCAGGTTCCATCTTTAAATAGCCCTCGAAGAGGTGGCAGTTACTTCCGGAGAAGACGTCTGATGCGAAGCGTTGCGTCTGGTCGGAGTCAAGTGATGGTTGATACGGAATCAACCGTTCGGCGGTTATATGTCTATGAAACATATAACCGTATGGAAGTTGTTCACTGGTGTGTCTTGGATAAGATACGTCGTATGGTATGGAATATGCACGTGCTCCATTCATCATACGGTAGAGAATATACCTTGGGATTTATTCCGAATATCAGTTCATACCTACTACGAGCAGTTCTCCTGGTCGGAAGCTTGGCTTAGGCCGTCGTCCGACCAGGGTACCCATTAAGTAACCTCTGGAATCTCTACGACCAGTGAGGTCGTGTACCTCAGGGTTACGACCATGAAGATGTATGGTCTTTTTTATATATTAAAGATAATATATAGAGGTTTTAATCCTCGTCAGCTAGCCCCCGAACTTTAAATGAACAGGTCGTGTGAACACGTTCCTTCCGATGAAATCGTATCGGGCCGACGCTCATTTAAATGCAAGGGCATTTGAAGCAATTTGTATTCACTTTAAAGTTGAGAACTTTGCCTTGGGACTTGAAGAGTTTTTGTGTCCGTTGGACTTTTTTGGGTAACTCCTTATTACAGTTAGAAATTCTGAAGCTTATAAAACCCCTTTGTAGACTTTGGGTTTTTTCACTTCCTCCTTTCCTTCTTCATCTTCCGAGTAAAAACTTCTTCCGACCTCCCTTGCTTTCCCCACCCGAAAGAAACCCAACCATGTCGGACCAAATCACCAACTGGTCGGTTTCCGACTTGAGTGAGAAGAAGTTGGAGAACCTGGAGAAGATCGGGATGCTTCCCAAAAAAGACCTGATTTCTTGGAGATCTGTTTACGGTTGGGGAACATTCCCCGAGTAGTGAAGATGGAGAAATTCCTGTTTTTCTTGCATCTATAGAATGCGGATTTAGGCTACCGATTCACTCCTTCCTTCCTAAAATCCACATTGAGTATTACGGGATTTAGGCTACCGATTCACTCCTTCCTTCCTAAAATCCTTCCATCCTAAAATCCTTGGGATTTAGGCTATAGAATCTGGATCATTAGAATCAGAGTAGCGAGTGAAAAGTTATGGGCTCGCGAAGGTCACTGTCCAAATTTTGGACGTAGCTGGCAAACGTCGTGAAGAAGGATCGATTTCATATAGTAGATGGTAAAATTAAATTATGGTGATAACTTGAATAATGTAGAATTTTTTTGTAGTTTTCAGAACTAGTGTAGTTCATATATTTTCAAGTTTTAGAATTAAAGATATAAAATTGTGAAATGAACTGTTCTAACAGATTTTGGAACGGTCTTCAGATAAAGAAACAGGGTAGAAAACAATAGAATCAGAGGTTCGTCTTAACTAGGAAATTTTAAGTTTTTTGTGGGAATTCCAGAAAGTCTTGGATGGTTGAATTTGAAGTTCAGATGAATACGTTATAGCCGTTTTAACTACTGAGACAACGGGTAGTGTGTTAAGTAGTTTCGGGTTAAAAAGGTCAGTTTGGCATAGGCGTGCGATGACGATTAGAGTAAAGTGTTGGTGCTATAATGTGAAGGTTTTGATATGTGTTTTGAATTTGTTGTCCAGGGAGTGGGGTCTCGTGTGCATTGCCACCGTTTCACTCTCTAGCGTCACAAGGATAAGAAGCAAGTGCATGGTAGACGACAGTGTTCATTGGTTGAACACTGTATGCTTTACCATTTATTACCATTATATTGCTATGCTTTTGCTCTATTTAATTGCAAGTAATGTGAATGGTCATGAGTTATTTAGTATTGATGGACATGAGATAGTTGGATGATGATTAATAATAATGAATCTATGATTAATTGTGCATTCATAAACATCATTACATATGAGAAGGTGATCATGTTCATCACAACTCCACGGGAGTGGAGGAGGTCCCCGAACACTCATGCTATATCGGTATATGCAAAAGAAGTACATGTGGACATGCAGTGTAGAGATGCATGGAATGAAAGGTAGTTGGTGATTGTGTATGTGAATAAAGAAAGAGAATTGAATGATTGAGCATGAGAATAAAGAAAAGAGAACAATTAATATTGATGATGATATTATGTACTATTGTTTAAGCATTATTTATTATTTATTACTGTACTTGCTGAGTCGTGGACTCACCCTTACTCTATAGTTGTTTTTTGGTGATCGTTGACGACGCTTCACTTGGAAAGCGATAGCACTTGGAACACTGGATACACTCAATTACTTGATCACTTGTCATGAGAAAACTTTACCTTAGCGTGATGGTTTATTCCTTTAGGACATAATAGACATTAAATAATTTGATTTTTTTAAATAATCTATTTTTTATTCCAAAATACAGTAATATATCTACCTTTTTATTTTACAGAAATAATCCTCTATCGCTCAACCATTGGGCGACTTGTACACTTGTCACTCAACGGTTGGTCCAAGTGTACAGCTCGCTCAGCTAGCAGGGCATGCATTGTACACGGTTGGGCGACAAGTGTACAAGTCGCCCAGCGGTTGAGCGATAGATGATTTTTTCTGTAAAATAAAAAGGTAGATATATTACTGTATTTTGGAATAAAAAGTGGATTATTTTTTAAAAAAATCAAATAATTCTATATGATCGGTTAGAACTAGTTTATTTATTCAGTAGTCTTTATTTGATTGGTTTGCTTAATTCTTGAACTATTATTCTGCCTACTATCTAGAGTTTAAATTTCAGTGCTTGTCATGTCTTTATTGTTATGTTACTGTGACCTGTGGACGGGTTTTAATATTGAATTACATGCTGTAATTTTATTATTAATTGATGTAAATCTAATTGCTATGGTAGTTTAGTGGCATTCCAGGCTCAGTGTTGGGCTGAGGTGTTACACCACCGAGTGGAGTTTTACCAATCCCTTAATTCCCAGCGGAAAGACAAAACAATCTTTGGAAGAAAATGCCCTATTCCCCTTCAAGTTGTCAGTCTTCACCAAATTTCTTGAAGAATCAAGCGTTGAACGCTATTGATGCAAAAAGCAATCAAAATCTTTAATCGTGATCTAACATTTACAATGGGACTTGTAACATCCCAAGTTTTGGCTTGCGTTTCAAATGTAAGAAAATGAGTAGAAATTAAAACTTTTTTCTTACATCTTGCAATTCTTGTATGTTTTAAAGAATTCTTGCAAAAGAATTATGGGATTGCAAGTCACAAGTCACTCTGATCGAAAACCTTGTCTTCCAAAAACATTCTTGTCAAACCTTTTGATCATCTCTGGGAAATATTTTTCCTAAGTTCTTGGGATGGTATGTGACCCCTCTGAAAAATTTCACAATTTTTAGAAATTGTTTGAGTATTTTTGGAGGTCAGTCAAACCCAATTAAATTATGGTCAAACTGTGGACCAGCACCTTGTGGAATTTTTGGAGGAAAAAGTATAGCACAAAAACCTCTACAAAATTTACACAAGGTCAATGACTCAGCTAACAAGCCCCTGTAAAATTTTCAGAATTTTTGGAGTTAATTTGCTACCTCAAATAATTCCTCAAAAGTCTATGTACAAATTTGAAATCCAAACCTGGTTAGTACTGTTACTCGGGTTCGAGTCAGACTCGGGCTCGAGTCAATCGATTTGATCGAACCACCTAACAAAGACCGAGCCACTTTAAAACCCGCGCTCAATCTCGGCCTTTGATCTAAATCGCACGGTCCACGTTCGCAAGCACGCTCGGACCACCGCGAAGAGCCCACTCATTTGGATCGCCGATCAAAATCTAATGATGTTCTTTGCATGTGACATTCGGTCACCCAAGGGCACATCTAATCTCAGCGCCCATTTATGATCCGGCGATCGCGAGCTCCATTGTTGATTTTAAAACCCTCATAGGCGTGGCGCGATCTCAACCGTTAGTCTTCGATCCAAGGGCGCACGATCCTCTCTGTTGTTTTTGAAAAGCACCAGAACCCTAAGATCTCAGCCGTTCACGTTCAATCCAACGGTCCAAAATCACCCGAGCATTTCTCTCGTCATCTTCAACCTCGGAATCGTGCGTGAGCAGTAGCTTGAGTATGGAAGTGTCATTTCATGCTCCCTACGGCCGTCCTAGTGACATTAAGAGTTGTGGGAGACATGATTCGGCAGTGCCATGCCCTAACCTACCCTCTCCCACTTTTTTCACTTTCGGCAATGTCTTGACCCGCGCTCCTTTTGTCTCCCAAGGAGCTTCTTGTCGAACCCTATCACTTTCAAGCTTTTTAAGCACTCTCAATACCTCCTGGTCCTTCTTTAGACCACCCTCAAGCTTCATCTTCACTTTTGGAGCTCAATACTTCAAATCCGACAATGCACCATTGTTGACCCGAAAAGCTCCTTTGGTGTTCTTGGTGCTCCTGTGGTCCTCCCCCACAATTCTTTGCACCATTTCTACCTCCTCACCATCTTGAACATATCCCCTCACTTAATTTTGGATTCGATTCGCAGGATCTGTCCAATTTGGGGTTTGTTCAAATTCGGCTGAAATTGGTCATCTTCTTCCTCAGCTTAGGTGAGTGCTCCATTTTCAAATTAATTGCTCATGTAGCTTCTGTGGAACGTAATGAAGCTATATTGATGCTTTGGTGTCACCCATTTGGCTCAGGATACCATTTTCCACCTCTCTTCTCCAAGTCCGGCGAGCTCCTCCAAGGACCAGCTGCTCCGCCAACTTTCAAGGCTTCCCTCCATCCAGGTAGATTCTTATTAGTCCATAGATGTCTGGGAAGCCATTCCTTTAGACCACCCCAAAGCCTTCGGCCGTTTTCAAGTTGCAGTATCTAGACTTCTTTTCGTTTTTCCGGCTAGCCGGCGTTTAGAGCCACCGCCGCCGGCGAGGTTGCCACCACTAGGTTCCTATCGCTATTGCGAGTCCATTCCAGTCCTTTTTTGGCGCCGCCACGGCCAGGATAGCCGGCGGCAAGCCGTTGAAGTCACTCGGGTGTTGTCGGGAGGGAGCTCCCGTTTTCGTCAAAGTTTTAGGACACATTGATTGCGCTGTGAGTGTTAATCATTGGAGTGTTAATGAGGTCTTAAAGCCGCCCCCGTGAGCCTCTGTCGCGTGGGCCCAAATCTTTAAAACCCCGCGGCGCTCCCCGCGCTCAATTAATGTTAGGACCTGTATTTATTGGGTTTCCGCCGGTAGTGCTGTCGGAAAAGTCTTCTCCGTCATTGACACGTGGGCCTCAACCTACTGTTGTCGGAATCTAAGCCACCGCTCAGGCCACCCTCTCGACCTCCCAGTTTGATCTCCATCGTTTAGGACCTCCTTAGAGTTAATTAGGGCTGCAGGACCTCCCTCGGGGTCCTCTTTGCAAAAAGACCTCCCCTTGTCATTTTTGCCAAGACCACCTCAGGACCTCCTCCGAGGTCCTCTTTGCAAGAAGACCACCCCTAGTCTTTGTAAAGGGAATCTCAGACCACCCCGAGCAAATCCGGGCCGTTAAGACCTCCCCCTGGGAGATCTTAGCCATCGGGGTCCTCCTCCACTAAATCCTCACGCCCAAGACCTCCCTTTAAAATCCCAACCGCTAGGACCTCCTCGGGTTAATCGTGGCCGTTCATGACCACCCCAGGTTTAGATCCGAGCCTTGACTCCTTTCCGAAAAGCTTAAGCCTCTAGACCTCCCCCTAGTATAATCTCAGTCGTTAAGATCACCTCCAAGTCAGATCTGTAGCGTAGAGGGTTTTCCGTGTAAATTCTAAGTCCCAAGACCTCTTAGAGTAATCTCCGCCGTTAAAGACCTCCATGGTTTAGCTTTTAGCCGTTGGATCTAGCTCTGTGAAAAATCTTACGCGCTAGGACCTCCCCTAGAGTCGATCCTAGCCGTCTAGGACCACCTTGGTTAAATCCTAGCCGTTTATATCTTTCCCCGTGCGCAAAAGACCTCTCCTTGGTCATTTTGCAAAGACCACCCTCGGGGTCCTCTTTGTAAAAAGCCACCCCTGGTCTTTTACAAAGACAACCCTGCTCAGGACCTCTTAGGCTCAATCCTAGCCGTTCACGACCTCCCCGGATTTAGATCTGAGCATTAGATCTCCTTTGTAAAATCCTTAGTCTCAGGACCTCCCTCTGCGTCGATCTGGACCATTCAGGACCTCCCTAGGCCTAATCTGAGCCGTCCAGATCTCCTCCCGTTAAAACCCTGTCGCATAGGACCTCCTCCGTGAGATCTTAGCCGTCCAGACCTCCCTCCGTAGGTTTAACCTTAGAACCTCCCCTAGTGCTCGGGACCGCCGGATCTTGATCTGACGGTCACGACCTCCGTTAGGCGCGATGACCTCCTCTGCGTGCGCTGTGCATGCACTGGTCGTGGCCATTGGATCAGATCTCAATGGTCCAGACCTCCCAGAGCGGGAGGAGGTCTTTTGTGCGCTGTGCTTCGAGGTCCGTGGCCTTGCGATGCAAGATCAACGGCCCACGACCTCTCCTTATTTTTCCAGTTCATTTGGACCTCCCGAGAGCTCCAAATTTTCAAAGTGTTTAAACGTTCTAGTTTTCAAATGTGAATAACTATTTCGTTTTAACTCCTTTTTGATAATTTCAAACTGCATTAGCTCTGTGGTAAGATGAACTTTAAATTGAGTATGATTTTGAACTCTTTTCTGTAGCAGAAAATAGTATAAACTAGGGTAACTTGTTTCAACCTAAAATGTGGTCTAAAATTCATTGAAATTTGTAAAATGCATAACCTTTTCTCTGTAGTTCCAAACTGAGCAAACTAAACTTTGTTAAAATCCTCTAGTGCTGCACTTCAGTATAGAATAGGTTTTAATGTGATCTTTGCCACTGATATCAATGTTACCCTAGTTTTACAACTTAGAAAAATCATAACTAATTCATTTTAACTCCAAATTGTGCAAACTCAACTTTGTTGTTCTTAGGATGACCTTAGCTACCTACCATAAAAATTTCAAATTCCAGATCATTCTAGAAATTTTTGCCATGAACAGTAGCCGTAATTAATTTAATTATGATTTTTCAAGCTGAGAGAACTTAGTTTAGCCATAACATTTTCATACCTAATCCAAATGACTTGATTCTTGTTCCTAAATTTGTCTAAAATCTTAATCTTGCTGCTGTATAAATTTCATAGTATTTGGAGAACTTTTGTTGTGGAGTTTTATTTGGAGTTCTTGTTCTTATTTGGTTATCGCCTTTTCGCGTTAGGTTCCGAAGGGAATATTTGAGTACGTGAGTGAATCCTCTGCAGCAAGAGCAATTCCAGCAAGGCAAGCAGTTTGATCATGTTAATCCCTGTATTTTTAAGTAATTATGTTGTTTACAAATTCTATGTATGCATTGCTAGTTTGCGTTACTATTGTCGTTAGTTTACCTAGTAGATGCATTTCCTTAAGCAAATGATCATCCTTTACTACCATGAGCCTAGGTTATTGCTGTGATTAGAGCTCGTTGGATGAACTCTTGTCACTTAGTAGTTGCGCATTAATTGCTTAGCTATGCTTAGCTTCCGGTAGAAATGGGCGGTTATCGACTTGTCGATAACCTTGATCACATAAAACTTATTATCACCTATGATTTCAGCCTTGTGCCATGTTTACTCGTGAAAACTAAAAACTGAAACAAAATGATTTAGACTTGGGCACAATGGTATGATTGGTGTGCTTTTGGGTGTGACTGGAATGGTGCCCGAGTCAACAAGGACCGAACATCTTGTTACACTAAACCAAGCATTTTGTGCGTGCTAACCACACTAGAGGGTATGGGACCTCTCTTGAATTAGTACTTTGGGAGGCATTAATTAATGGGTCGCTGGCTATAGTTTATAGAGAAAAAGGATCACAAAGGCGTGACCGGGGTGGTTCCTTTCTAGGTCCTCCACCCCGACCGGGGTCTTGCAAATGTCCGGCTAGCGTTACCCTAAATGGCTAATGACTCCTGGCTTTGCTTGACTCCACCACAACGTGTGGTCCTAATGGCCCATTTCGCCGGCTGGTCACTAAGGGTTAACCCCATACGTGCGACTCTTAATTAACGCATTCCATTGGAAACGTCTCGTAGGACTTAGCCGTGCCGGCATACCAAAGGAAGTGTGCTTAATAGCTTGGCAAAAAGGCGGTCTGAAGTGTGGGTACATTGATACACCCCTGCAGGGTTAAAACTATTTGAATAGCCTCGTCCTAGGTTATGGACGCGCTTGGTAAGGTCTTTCGAGAGTTAGACTACAACATTTTAATTAAAACTTGATGGGTGGTATGAATCTGGGATTCGTGCTATGTGTGGTGGCTATTGGGTTAGTCACCAATAGGTGGTTACTCTTGTACTTATTGTATCTCGTGTAATTTCATTCAATAAAAACTGATTGCAAACTTGCTTTTGAAATGTACTACATTATTACAAATAAATTTGGCTTTGTGCAAAATAAGACATATAACCTCCACTTAAAAAGCCTGCATGTAGCATATTGATAGGTCCGCTATTCCACACGTCGATCTTGCAGTACATTTTTGTACTCATTTGCTTTGCTTATTTGTTGCAGAGGAAGAAGTTGATCCCAAGGATCGACTTTTGTGAGAATTGCTGCGGTATGGACGACTAGCTTGGCGGCCCAGTCGGTTGCCTTGTGGGTTATGGCTAACCGGTTGGATTTTGTTTATAGCCATCTTTTGGCACTTTTGCTTTTGCTGTTTAATTGTTATTTAATGTCATTTGGCCGGTTGGCCCTTGTTGTAATAAATCTCTATTATGTATGTCTTTTGTTAGACCTGTTGTATGGAATTGATGCGTGATTTTGTAACGGGGTGTGTATACTGCATTTCTAGGAAGTATACATGTCTTAGGGCTTGATTTATTTGATTTGTGATGCTAGAGTTAAGGGAAGACTAAGCGTTACAAGCCAAATAAATCGGGGTCCTCACAGGACTCTACCCCTCAATATATATGGTTGCTCTCCACCCCTACGGCTGGCCAAGAGGCCCTACTTCTAATCTAATTTAGACACCATCTAAAACAAAAAGCAAACTCTAATTTTACAACCGTCATATTGCTTTGGGCATATCTTCTGACAGGTTGAACATAACACCCTGGCTATCCGGAAGCCAAAATGTTACCAAAAGAATCTATATACAACCAGATTGCGGAAGAATTTAAACAATATCTCATCTAATGGCATAAGGTGGTCAACATATAATAGAACAAATGTAAGAATATAATCTGAATCCAACGACAGTTTGTTCAAGTCTACTGAATCCACTAAGATAGCTATATCAAAGAGGTAATCATGGAACACAAGCAATCATTTAATCAATCTTAACATAGAGAAAGATATCATCCATCACCTAACTCTACTTATTACAGTTCATCATTTAACGAATGAAAGACAGGAACAAAAAAAACATATTATCGAAACTTGAATATTGTGAAGTGAAGGAATTATATGTGTCTACTCCCTCCCATGAATGCCATCAATAGTGATCACCTAGAATAAACAAACAAAGACAATAATGAGTCCAAGACTCAGCAAGTACAAAGAATGATTGGAACTACTCTGAATATGAACAATACAATATCATTAAGAATATGAACGTAGAACTGAAAGAAACATATGAAATGAATGAAATGAATGGACTACACTTCTACTTATACCAGTATAGCTAGTGACACACCCGTCGGTGTTCACTTAGGCCCGCATTTAACCAAATGCGGGGATCTAAGGCTCATATGAAGAACGTTTCATACGGGGACTCAACTCTGCCTACATTGGAATGGTGGGTCTTACGTGCCCATACTAGAATTGATGGGTCTTTATTTTCCACTTCCGTGGAAGAAACATGCACAAATGAATGAATGGAATGAAACATGAATAATGAAAGACATCCTCTCTTTCAACATGGATTAACGGATATGAAAGGAACATGAAGTATTGAAAGTAATCATGAATCATAGAAATAACAGTATGAACACAAGCACTCAACAATTATCAACATTAAGAATTACAATGTACTTGTCTTCCGCTCTGCGAAGCGTTATGAGGCACTAGACAAATTAAATACTTGGATAAGGAACCATGCGAACAGGACATCACTTGAAACGCTTAATCACAGCATGCTAAACCCAAGGTTCACAAAGTCAAACTACTCTATTAAACCGACAAATCTAAGAGGACAACAATCTGGACAGCAGTACTAAATAAATCATAACTTTTGATCTGAGACTCGAAACAAGGTGAGCTCAGATCCTAAGAAAACATAACTGTTTCACATAAATACATAGCGGTGGAGAAATAGTCTGTAGGACCGAAGAGGCGACTAGAGGGGGGTGAATAGGAGCACGCTCAATTTTTTACCAACGATCGGATTCAACACGATGTTTAGTCAAATAGCTATGAAAGCTATGAAGATCAATCAACAAGGACAGTGGAAGACTTATATTGAATCCAATCAAAACCCCAAAGCAAAACAATCAAAAGCTCAAAACCAAAATACTTGGGCGGTCTGACCTCTCAAAAATCGGGTCAACTTTTTTGCCTAGCGGTCAGACCTCTCACATGGGCGGTCTGACCGATTTGCCTAGCAGTCTGGCCTCTCAGATGGGCGGTCTGACCTCTAGCACGATGAACAGGAAAATCAACCCGAAAACTAAAACTAAAATCGGTCTAACTTTTGATCTACACGGCCAAACTTGACCAAATTTGGAACACACCTTCCTAAGGATATTAGGAACCTATTCCAAGCAACGATTGAGTAGATCCATATCAAAGTTTTGACCTTTTTCTATTTTACCGAAGGAGGGTTGAAAACCGAGCAAAATACGAAAACAGTGATTGAGATGATTTCGTGGGAGGAATCAATCCAAGATGGCTAACGATGATCTCCCATACGTCTTAACACTCTCAATCATAAGAAGAATCAAGCCAAAAGCTCTCAAGAGCAAAACCCCCGAAAATCACCCTTTCTTTCACCAAACCGGCAAAATCAAAACTTAGATTCAAAAGCTTGCTCGTGGGTAGATGATGATCAAGATGACCTTAGATGGGTTACCACATATCCCAGCAAGCATGATCAAGAAGAAAAACCAAGTAAAAACTCCCAGATCAAAGAAAGCCCCAAAATCATCAAATAGAGAGGATGAACACAAAGAAATACAACTTGTGAAATCTTTCCTTGGATTGATTGGATAGATGGATGATTGATGTTTACTGTAACACCCCAGCCCGACATGAGTCTGGAATGCTACTAATCAAACCCTAATAATTCTAACCAAGGCAATTTTAGTAAATTTCGGTAGAACCTCCCTTGTAAAGTTAATTACACGGAGGTTCCAACATACAGATAATTCATAATTAACTAAGCCATCATCCAGAAACATCAATAAGTAATCATAACATGCTAAGTCACTAACAGTACCAAAGGAGAATAGAGTACCACTACTCATCACTATTACACTTAATCCACTACATGGGACAAAATAAAACTAGCAAAACCTTTGAGCAACTCGCCCAAATATTAAAACACGTTCTGAAGTTCATTCAACTTTGTTTGGTTCATGGTGGTGTGTGTGTGACTATCAATCTACTTCCCCCCATGCATGTTGTTCTTGGATCGGTTACCTAAAACAACAATAAAAGCAAGAGTGAGCCAACAGACTCAGCAAGTACAAAATAAAAGTTATAACATCAGCATCCATAGATAGAAACGCATCAAAGGACGGTTGAGCGAGTGGCCTTGGTGAGGTAGAACCTGTTAGCTGCCCAAAGCAGGCAGAAAAGTTATGCGGATGTGAGGAGAAGAGAATTGGAATTCGAAGTTGGGGATCAGGTGCTTTTGAGAGTATCTCCCACTAAGGGTGTGGTGAGGTTCGGTACCAAAGGGAAGCTTAGCCCGAGGTACGTTGGACATTTCACTATTTTGGCACGGATTGGGAAATTGGCGTACCGCTTGGATCTTCCAGAGTCGATGCGGGGGGTGCATAATGTATTTCACGTATCTATGTTGAGGAAGTACCTGTGAGACCTAGAGCATCATGTACCGCTAGAGCCTTTGACCATAGAGCAGGATTTAACCTTTGAGTCAAAGCCTATACGGATACTGGAGAGATCAGAAAGAGCTCCGAGGAATAAAACGTTGAAGTATGTTAAGGTGCTTTGGTCACAGCAGACTGAGAGAGAGGCCACCTGGGAGCTGGAGTCCCACATGCGCGAGCAACATCCGGAGTTATTCTCTTCAGGTGCGTACTTATGTTTGAAGTTTAGTTGTGATCTTACCTTGGCGTGGCATGTCTAGAATTCGAAGACGAATTCAATTTAAGGGGGGTAGAATGTAGTACTCCAGATTAGAATTTGGGAAAGAACCTAGTTAAATTAAAGAAAAGAGTATTAGGATTTTGGTTCCGGCAAAGGACTTATTGGAAATCAAAAGATTTAGCGGGAAGAGGAGGGGGGTTTCGGAAGATACCGGCAACTTGGGGCTGGGCTTTGGCCCATAGGGGCCCAAGTGTGGCCTGCCAAGGGGGGGAACACCCCTTTTCTCCCCCTCCCTAACCCTAGCCGCCCCCTTTTCTCCCCCTCCCCCTCCACCCGTGCGCCTCCCCCTCTCCCTCAGGCCACCACCCCTTCCCTCCCCAGTGCTCCACCCTGCCAAGGTCGCCCTGACTGCTGCCCTTCCCTCCCCCTTGCGCCTTCCTCGCTGCCGGCAACTCCGTCCGTTTGCGATCGCTGGAGGTGGCCGGTTGTTGGAGGAGGAAAAGTTGAAGGGAACAAGACCATCTTTGGGGGGAAGAGTTCTCTGGTGGGTGCACATCGTGCCCGGCAATCGGTTCGTCAAGGGTAACGTCGTTTTCCCCTCGTTTAGATGTGTTAGCGCTTAATTGTTCTTTGTTAGTAATTCTGTCGCCTCAGGGCAGATCGCGTTAGAGGGCCATTTTGATATAGTTAAGTGCGGATTCAGTCTCGGGCACATCCTAGGAAGTTGTAGAGGACGTCAATAGCTTTCAATGAAGTGCTAGATCGTATTTTTTGGACCTCTGTAGCAAAAGTTATAAATTTAATGGTGCGACTGTTCCACGAATCTGTCAGTATTTTGACAGGTTTTACTAATCTAACTTGTGAGATCGGTTAAAGGGAGAATTACAGGATCTCAGTATAACGAAAGTTGTATATAATTGTTGTAGCTTTCAGGGAAGAACAAGAACGCAAAATTTGGATAAACGAGCTGAAAGTTATGATAGTTTTAGTGCTCTGTCCAGAAAGTCTGATATGAAATCGATGCTTTGTTAATCAGCTTAAAAAGGATTTTAGATGGCCGAATCAGGGGGGCTCACCAACTAGGTTTAGCTGGGTAATTTGATAACCTTTCAATGAAGTCCAAGAACACCTAATGTGGACCCTTGTACGAAAAGATATGAATTTTTTAACATGATTGTTTACAGAGGACACAAATCAGCATTTAGAGAATTGGAGTCGGGATCGCGTTGCAAGCTACCGCTAGGTTGTGTTTGCTTTTATAATTCATGTGGTTCATTACTATGGTCTTAGTTTATGTTCTTAATGATTTAGGTGGGGGACTGGTACCGGAGGCAGCACCGTCTTCACGTCCTCTGTTCTCACGCGGTTGAGGCAAGTGCAATGGTTGTTACTTGGTTGTGATTGATTGGCCATGTTTGTGTGTTTTCGATATATGATAGTGTAGCAAGAATACTAGCATGATGATTGTTCTGAGATTGGTGGATGTTCCAAGTATGACTATGCTCAGTTATTGCATGATGTTGTTGTCTTTTGGTAAATTGATGATAAATAAAAGATGAGCATGTGCATATTGAAATCATGTTGAGGCTTGGTCCCATGGTGACCAAGTATGCTTTCCTTTGAGATCCCCGTCATGAATATGACAGGCCTGAGATCCCCACACTCGTGGAGTGTGGGCTTGAGGTCCCCATTACTTGCGGAGTAATGGGCAATTGGTCCATGTGCTTGCGAGCACAGGCATGGGTATGCAGCGACGGTTGCATACTTTGTATTACCGGTAAAATGCAAAAAGAGATAAAGAGAAAGGTTCCTTGAGCATTGCATTTGCATGTGAAATGTTTTATTGATGCGTTTCTATCTATGGATGCTGATGTTATAACTTTTATTTTGTACTTGCTGAGTTTGTGGGCTCACTCTTGCTTTTATTGTTGTTTTAGGTACCCGATCCAAGAACGACATGCATGGAGGGAGGTAGATTGATAGTCACACACACACCACCATGAACCAAACAAAGTTGAATGAACTTCAGAACGTGTTTTAATATTTGGGCGAGTTGCTCAAAGGATTTGCTAGTTTTATTTTGTCCCATGCAGAGGATTAAGTGTAATAGTGATGAGTAGTGGTACTCTATTCTCCTTTGGTACTGTTAGTGACTTAGCATGTTATGATTACTTATTGATGTCTCTGGATGATGGCTTAGTTAATTATGAATTATATGTATGTTGGAACCTCCGTGTAATTAACTTTACAAGGGAGGTTCTGCCGAAATTTACTAAAATTGCATTGGTTAGAATTATTAGGGTTTGATCAGTAACATTCCAGGCCCATGTCTATCCAAGAGTGGGTAAAACTCCTGTTACATTTACAAAGAGATACCATCTTTCCGCATGGAGGACAAAGCACATGGAGGACTCATCCAAGAGCACACACTCAATCCATCCCTAGAAACCCTAGCTCTCCTCTCTTCTCTCCAAAACCCTAAAACACAATAGGGCACTCAAAATGGCTAAGAGACTTGAAGTGCAACCAACAATTAGCTCTTATATAGTGGAGGCTAGATCCTATAGAATATTCCATTATGGCACCCATTAAACCCAAACACACAAATGGGTTAACACACGCACGTATTTTAAAGCGCCGTCTTCATCATCGATTGACCTAAACCGCTTCACCATGCGCCGACCCGCGCCGCGGTTTAGCTAAAAGTCACAAAGGCGGTATTTGGTGAAATTACCAAAATACCCCTATCTCGATCTTTCTCCAAAAGACCAAGTCCAATCCTAGTGAAGCAATCGCCTGCTTCGCCATGTGTAGGTTGATCAACGGCTCCATGTCGTCAAGTCTCTCCCGTCCGGATCCCACCCGCACCATTGAGCACTTGCAACGACTCCCGCGCCGCTTGATCCAACCAGTCGCACCGAACCGTCTGTTCGGTCATCCATGTCCATTCTGCGCCCCGCTTGAGTCCTCTGACCTCACCCGGCATCCACGATCGCTCTGGACCTCAGCTCTCCAAGCTTAGTCCCGATCCTCCTCGCCGTTGACCATCATAGACCTACAAGCCACCTGCACAACAATAGACAAGCAAACACGAATCCGAGAACAAGTTCTTCACAACTTGACCCACGTTAGCCAAAACATGCATCATCCAACACATATGCACTGATAAACATGAATTTGACCTAACAAACACACATCACCGCCACACGGGACGACGAACCAAGCCAAAACCGGTCAGACCGCCACCATGGCCGGTCTGACTGCTCCTCTTGCCGGTCAGACCGCCAGTCCAAGACTTAGCCAAATTCCAGCTTGGAAATCCGCAACCTCTCTGGAAATTTCAAACGAATAGAACTTTTGCCTGGAGGCTCCCAAAATTATGGTACCAAGAGCAGTAGAACCTCCTCTCTTGCTTACACCCTCTATTTTTGGCCCAGCTCAAAAATCCAAAGCCACTTTCATGGCGGTCGGCCCGCTGGCCATGAGCCTGGCCGACCGCCACACTAGTCGGCCGGACCACACCGGTCGGTCGAACCGCCACTCTCACAAGCAAAACAACCAAAGCACGCCACCGACCGCCACCAAGGCGGTCGCTCGATCCCTCATCTAACGAAGACAGAACTTCACCGAAAACGAGGGTTTCTCCCAACACCTCGACGCTATTGTCAATTGTTCAACACACTAAGATTAGGATCATATCCACATGATCTCCATAATCTCCCCCTTGATGACACATTGGCAATCTTCTCAAAAATGCAAAATGGAGGTTTTAAAAATGAAAATACCTGATGTTTTCGCGCAAAGGCATAACTTGGTCCATATGCAAGAGAAAGTAATAGAAATGACCAAGCTGGCCTCAAAATAGCATAGGCAAGTGAGATAAGGCAAAAGAAAGCATGAAAGCTTCAAATTCTAGAGAATCGACAAAAATCTCACTTAAGGTCTATATGAAAGAACAATTGTTCGATATGACCTTTGATCATCGTGAGTTTTCAAGAATTGCAATTCAAGTTCAGAAATGACACTAAGATAAAAACAATGCAATTTCAATACTCTCCCTCACTATGATCATCATTTTACAAGATAAATTTTCAGAATTTTTAATTTGACCCAAATTTTCCAAAAAGCTAAAAACTCCCCCTTTGACAATGAGAAGCTATTTCTTCTCCCCTTTATAAAACTTCTCCCCCAAAACATCCTGAACTTCTCCCCTTAACCTGAAAGCTCTTTTTCACATTTTTGCCAAAACTTCTCCCCCTTTGACAATGGATTCATCGAGGAATCATCCCTTCCTCTCATCCGGAGATAACAAGTGCAACAATACAGAAGAAGCAAAAGAAAGTGCATGCATGAAGTGCAATGGGGTGGCTTCATTTTTGTTTTGATTTTTCAATTTTTAGTAAAAAGAAGCTTTGGAGATTACTCAATTGAACAGGCTAGCATTTCTACCATTACTCAAGATACAATAAGCCTGACAAAGCTAGTAAGATCATATTAAGACATGTATAGCAAAGCTAAGCTAGTGAGCTCAAAATACCACATGTTGTTGGATTAAATTAAGCAATGCTTCAAAATCAGCAAGTTCAACAACAGGTATCCTAAAATGATAATGGCCATGTCAGAATGTCATTGTGAGATCCAAAAGCTAGCAAAGACCATCTTAGAGACAAAAGTCCTGAATTGAATCATTTTGCTCAAGTTTTTGTCAAAAGCCCAATTTTCAACTATTTTCCATTTGCAATGAATATTCAAGTTGATTAAAGGTCTATCTTAGTAAAGAAGATCCTGGACTAGGAGCCATCCACAATCTCTTCCTAAGCTTCAACCAATTTGACAAATTGCATTTTTAGCCATGTGCTAGATCTCAAGCCTTGCCGTGACCATCCCAAGCAACAAAAGCTTAAAAGAGTGGTCTAGGTCATCCAAAACTCCCCCTGAGTTCATGCCTAGTGCAGTGGCAAGCCGTCTCATGAGAAAGAATTGGTGAGATCAGTTTTTTCGCACAAAAGATATCATTTTTCATTTTGCACAAGGGCTGTTTTAGATTCTTTTAAAAGAACAAAAAGCTCAAAGATGATCAATTCTAGATTCCAAAGCTAACAAAACAATTTTGACAAGGCTAATGTCACAAAAGGATCACTAGTTGAGAAACTAGCTAAAAGATCCACAAATTGTAATTTTCAGTTCAAGTTATTTAAAAGTTCTAGCTCATTTAGCAAAGACATTGCTGCACATGTGAAAACATGATAATTCTAGCAAGTCAAAGAACTAAACACGCTCTTGAGCAAGAATTGAAATACAAAAGCTCAACTGGGTAATAAGCAAAGCTTCATCAATTTAAAAGACAGAAGCAGTAAAGCTTATATTACAATGTATCTTTTTGGATTTTTCATTTGTATGCAATATGATACAATGAGATGCACAAAAGATATTAAAGCCTAAAAAGACCAAAAAAGGATCCGAAGAAAATACCACTTGAAGAAGGTATCAGAAAATATCCACAAAAAGTTCACATGAACAAGGAAAATTCAGATGAACAAAGAAAGCTCAAATGAACAAAGAAAGTTCATATGAACAAAGAAGGTTCAGAAAAGAAGTAACTCCCCCTCAAACCAACCCATAGGGATAGATTATCCCTAACTTGCTTCTCAAGGTGGCAAACCTTGTTTGGTCAAAAAGCTTTGAGGGGATATCTGCCAAAAGTGCCTAAAACTCCACAAGATAGCACAAAGACTTCAAACACCACACGATTTCTAGGGAAAGCAACTCGAAAAGCTAGGGAGAGAAACACCAACACTAAAAAGCCCTACAGGCAGCTCAAAACCTGCTAAGACAAGAGATTGGGAGACAAGCTCGACCTAGGCTGTGAAAGAAGTGCATCCTAGCAAACCATGGGATAAGAAGAGTGCCTATAAAAGACACGTAATAGAACAGAGCCTCCTATCTACCCTGAACTCAACAAACCCAAAAGCTATGCAAGGTAGACTAGGGATACCATACATAAAAGTAAGGTATAGAAGCTCGAACCTGAGTCACACTGCTTGGCAGTGAGATGTAGTCATGATGAGTGAAGATACATTCCTTGAAGCTCTAGAAAGTAGTTGCGCTCACCCATCATCCTCATCTCAAATTCCTTCATCTCCTAGAAGTGATAGCCAGCATTGAATGCACAAATGAAGAAGAACCAACAGTTGGAGTCTTTGACCACTTTTTGGACTACATGTTCTTCTTCTCAACTGAAAAGGCTACACCAAAGAGACAGAAGAAGTCTATGCCTTGGTACTGGGTTAGTAAAACGTTATCTAGGGAAAATAGTACCAAGACACACGACTAACAAGGATAGCAGTAAATGATCCAAAACTCATAAAACCATATAATCAATAATTCAGAACATGAGCATGAAGATAAACAAATCAATTGCAGCACATGCTATCCAAGATATGACAAAGCTCAAACTATCCTTAATCTACAATAAGGCATAGGTGCTAGCAAACAAGCACATAGCATATCACACATCATATATACAATCAAAGGTAAAGCATGCTAGTGAAAGCTATGGCAAGACTCATGCATCCACAATTAACAGTAAAGCACAATAACCATGTAAGCATAATGCATGTTAAAGAACAAATCATGGATAAAGTATGCTAAACATGGATATCAAGCAAGCATGTGGATACATAAGACAAAAATCAACAAGAGCAAGATGATAAATGTATCAAAACACTACAAGCCCTTGATGACAAAACTGAGTTTACACACCCATGGAATTAATGAACAACAGTCCAATACATGGATACATAAGCAAGAATCAACATGAGCAAGATAATAAAGGTACAAGACAACACAAGCTCATACACCCATGAAAATAATGAACAACAGTCTAATACATGGATATATAAGCAAGAATCAACATGAGCAAGATAACAAGGATACAAGACAGCACAAGCTCATGATGACAAACTCAAGCTCATACACCCATGCAATATGATACATGGATATATAAGCAAGAGCTAGTAAAGGCATGATGAAATATATCAAAAGAGTAACACATGCCAATATGGTACAAGTGAGCACAAAAACAAGCACAACATGCCAATTATGAATAATCATGAAGATAAGGGCATGAAGGTATAGGATAGCTCACCAGACATGTGAAAGCACCAATCATGAAAGCATATGCCTCTTGGAGGCCATTGTTGAGGTGAAGAACCAACAAGTGTCCTGATCATGTGAAGAGGCAAAAAGACCAGAACCCCTTAAGTCCATGTTCTCCAACCCGTGTTCTCGGTACCTACACATGAGAAAAGCAAGGTGTCCAAACCTTGGATCCCGAAGGGTTAGAGAGCAAATGCTTGGGAACCCAAACCTTGGACACACCACCACTAGAGGCAGTCGAACCATTACGTGAGTTAGCAGGATGCAAATGATGGTCCATGCAAGAAGATCCAACACCATCCTTGGAGGCACGCTGTGAGTGGACAACTCGATGAGAAAAATGAGGTCCATCTCTATAAAAGCGGCAATGACCTTGCTTGAAAGCACTATGATGTGAACCAACAAAGACATCAAAAGAACTCACACATCCTCGCCGTGGGTGTGCACCTCGATGAACAAAACGAGGTCCACCTCTTGGAAAACGGCGAAAATCCTGTCTCGTGGCAGCTCGTGGGACAAAACCATAACTATGAAAACCAAGTCCACGATGTTGTCCAACACCACTAGAAAAGGTGTCAAAGAAGCCATCAACAAATCGAGTCTTCGTGCTAGGCTATTTAGTGTGCATGTCCTGAGAAAAACTATGCCCACTAGGAGACTTCAAACATGAGCTCGACGCAAATGTTTTGCATGTCGAAAACAGAAATCCACAAGATGTCCATTCTTCCCGCAAAAAAAGCAATGGTGTAAAGGTCTACTAGGAGACACGATCCGAGAGGACAAAACACCATTGTCGCTCAAAGAAGAAGTCCTTTGGGACAAGCTGGAAGAAGCAACATCATAACTCGCCCTCGTATCGGCACTAGGTGCACACATGCCATGAGAAAGACTATGTGTGTTCCTAGAGGTATGACGACGCACTCGATGCTCATATTTCAGACGGCGAAGGCAAAACTCAAAAGTGTGTCCATTCTTCTTACAAAAAGTGCAGTGATACTTCTCTTTTGAAGATGTAGTATCATTTGAAGAAGCACCCTTGTCTTTTGAAATTTGTTGGACAACACAAGAAGAGTTCGAAAAAGTCGAACCTCCCAAAGAAGAGCTATCTAAAGCGATGGCACAAAAACCAACATCAAGTAACTCACTTTTAGCACAAAAGGACTCCAACTCCAAATGCAAAGATGCAAGATAAATCTTAAAAACATCAATCTCGGAGTAAAGGCAAATACAAGAGTCACATGACTTGGCGCTCATATCATCGCACAAAGACTCAATCTCGCTCTTCAAAGAAATGCAAGATGTGCAAGAAATTAATGATGCATTTGTATTAAGCATGTTGTTCAAAGCATCAATTTCAGTTTCTAAACAAGCACAGTTCTTGCAAGAGACTAAACCATCATTAAGCAATTTTTCATATTCAAAGCACATGCTACAAGGCCTAGCTTTAATATCAATAATTTCTGCCCTAGCATTCTCTAATTGCTCAAGGTGAAAGGTATTAGTCAATTTCAGTTTCTCAAAATCAGCAAGCATGCCTACACAAGAATCACAATCATTTCTAGCCATAGATCTAAGATTGCATATTTTTAACTTAGCATTATCAAGCTCATGATATAAGGCAATACAAGAATCACATGGCATAGAAGCATTTGATTTCAATAATTCATTTTCAGCTTTTAGGCATGCAATAGAATTATTCAAGTTCTCCATGTCTACAAGTAATGAGTCATAAGCATTCATGGAGGTTTTCAATTTGGAGAGCTCATGAGATATATAACCATTTTCTCTTTTTAGCAATTTTATTTTCTTCCTAAGAGCATGTAGTTTGTACTCATATGAAATCAAGCCATCAATGAGCTTTTCTTTGCTCACCTTGCTTAGCTTGAGTAGGGAATCGTCCTCGGAAGAGTCATCACTATCATCCTCGAAAAGCTCTTCATCATGTTCATCCTCAATCGCTATTGTGCATTTGCCAATGGGCTCCTTCTCCTTGGGCTCCAAGTGTATCTCATCTCTGAAACTGGAACAATCAAAATAAAAGGGGTAGCCACAAATATCGCAAGTGAATTGCTTCTCAATTGACCACATAAATATCATATGTTCAAGCCTCTTGTCACGACGGACATTAACAGCATAATAACCACGACAAGATGTAAAGAAGCGCTCACAAGTCGGAACACTAGTCGCCATGCTCAAAGATCGGTGAAGATCACAAAAGAGCAAACTTGGCTCTGATACCACTTGTAGGACCGAAGAGGCGACTAGAGGGGGGTGAATAGGAGCACGCTCAACTTTTTCACCAACGATCGGATTCAACACGATGTTTACTCCAATAGCTATGAAAGCTATGAAGATTAATCAACAAGCACAATGGAAAACTTGTATTGAATCCAATCAAAACCCCAAAGCAAAACAATCAAAAGCTCAAAACCAAAATACTTGGGCGGTCTGACCTCTCAGAAATCGGGTCAACTTTTTTGCCTAGCGGTTAGACCTCTCACACGGGCGGTCTGACCGATTTGCCTAGCGGTCTGACCTCTCAGATGGGCGGTCTGACCTCTAGCACGATGAACAGGAAAGTCAGCCCGAAAACCGAAACTAAAATCGGTCTAACTCTTGATCTACATGGCCAAACTTGACCAAATTTGGAACACACCTTCCTAATGATATTAGGAACCTATTCCAAGCAACGATTGAGTAGATCCATATCAAAGTTTTGACATTTTTCTATTTTACCGAAGGAGGGTTGAAAACCAAGTAAAATACGAAAACGGTGATTGAGATGATTTCGTGGGAGGAATCAATCCAAGATGGCTAAGGATGATCTCCCGTACGTCTTAGCACTCTCAATCACAGGAAGAATCAAGCCAAAAGCTCTCAAGAGCAAAACCCCCGAAAATCACCCTTTCTTTCACCAAAACCGGGCAAAATCAAAACTTAGATTCAAAAGCTTGCTCGTGGGTGGATGATGATCAAGATGACCTTAGATGGGTTCCCACATATTCCAGCAAGCAAGATCAAGAAGAAAAACCAAGTAAAAACTCCCGGATCAAAGAAAGCCTCAAAATCATCAAATAGAGAGGATGAACACAAAGAGATACAACTTGTGAAATCTTTCCTTGGATTGATTGGATAGATGGATGATTGATATTTACAGCCACTCCCACATGGAGGACAAAGCTCTATCCAAGAGCACACACTCCATCCATCCCTAGAAACCCTAGCTCTCCTCTCTTCTCCCCAAAACCCTAAAACACAATAGGGCACTCAAAATGGCTAAGAGACTTGAAGTGCAACCAACACTTAGCTCTTATATAGTGGAGGCTAGATCCTAGAGAATATTCCATTAGGGCACCCATTAAACCCTAACACTCAAATAGGTTAACACACGCACGCATTTTAAAGCGCCGTCTTCATCATCGATTGACCTAAATCGCTTCACCATGCGCCGACCCGCGCCGCGGTTTAGCCAAAAGTCACAAAGGCGGTATTTGGTAAAATTACCAAAATACCCCTATCTCGATCTTTCTTCAAAACACCAAGTCCAATCCTGGTGAAGCAATCGCCTGCTTCGCCACGTGTAGGTTGATCAACGGCTCCATGTCGTCAAGTCTCTCCCGTCCGGATCCCACCGGCACCACTAAGCACTTGCAACAACTCCCGTGCCACTTGATCCAACCAGTCGCACCGAACCGCCCGTTCGGTCATCCATGTCCATTCTGTGCCCCGCTTGAGTCCTCTGACCTCACCCGGCATCCACGTTCGCTCTGGACCTCGGCTCTCCAAGCTTAGTCCTGATCCTCCTCGCCGTTGACCGTCATAGACCTGCAAGCCACCTGCCCAACAATAGACAAGCAAACATGAATCCGGGAACAAGTTCTTCACAACTTGACCCACGTTAGCCAAAACATGCATCATGCAACACATATGCACTAATAAACATGAACTTGACCTAACAAACACACATCGCCGCCACGCGGGACGACGAACAAAGTTAAACCGGCCGACCGCCACCATGGCGCTCGATCGCTCTTCTTGCCGGCCGATCGCCACCAAAGGCCGGTCTGACCGCTAGTCCAAGACTTAGCCAAATTCTAGCTTGGAAATCCGCAACCTCTCTGAAAATTTCAAACGAATAGAACTTTTGCCTGGAGGCTCCAAAAATTATGGGACCAAGAGCAGTAGAACCTTCTCTCTTGCTTACACCCTCTATTTTTGCCCTAGCTCAAAAATCAAAAGCCACTTTCATGGTCGGCCCGATCGCCACGCAGAGTTTGCTAGACCGCCACACTGGCCGGTCGGACCGCCGCTCTGGCCGATCGAACCGCTAGCCTCCCACAAGCAAAACAACCAAAGGCATGGCTGGTCTGACCACCACCAAGGCCGGTCAGACCGCCTCAGATCTGACAGTACAGGAACTTCACCAAAAACGAGGGTTTCTCCCAACACCTCGACGCTATTGCCAATTTTTCAACACACTAAGATTAGGATCATATCCACAAGATCTCCACATAGTCATATCTTTTGTTCTACAACTCCAAATTGAATGATCTTTATCATTCTGGAAAGGTTAACAAAAGGGGGAAATTGGCTACAGGGCACTGCAAATTCGCCTCCTTTGCCAACAGACATCCAAAAAATGTGGTGCCGCCAAAAGACATTGTAAAAACATGTAATTTTGTTGTTAGATACTCTTCCCATTAAAATAGTATATCCGAGTGATTAGGAGAGAGAAATGGAGTAAAATGCTGTAACATCCCATCTTTGGACTTGTGTTTCAAATGTAAGAAAATCAGTAGAAATTAAAACTTTTTCTTACATCATGTATTTCCTGTATGCTTTGAACATCTGTTGTGAGAAGTTATGGAAATACAATGTCACAAGTCTATTTGATCCAAACTTTGATATCCCAAAAACAATCCTGTCAAATTTTGTGATCATCCTCTGGAAATATTTTTCCTAAGTTCTTGGGATGGTTTTTAGCCCCTCTAAAAAATTTCATAATTTCTAGAAATTGTTTGAATATTTTTAGGGGGCAGTCAAACTTGTTTGACTCTCAGTCAAACATTAAATCAGAGCCTTGCAGAATTTTTGGAGATTTATTCATAGCATAGAAACCTCTGAGAATTTTACACAAGGTTGATATCTGAGTTAGCAAGCTCCTGTAAAAATTTCTTAATTTTTGGAGTTGTTTTGCTACCTCAAATAAATCCTTCAAAGTCTCTGTTCTAATTTTGAAGTCAAACCTAGTCTCACTGTGCTTGGGTTCGAGTCGACTGGGCTCGAGCCAATTGACTCGGTCCACCAACTAATCGCACCGAGCCTCTCTTTAAAAACGCGCCCATTCTCGATCGTTGATCTTAATCGCGTTGCCCGCTGTGTAAACATTCGGACCTTCCGTTGCTTAAATGAATGTCGCATCGTTAGATCTCCATCCAACCGCTCGATCCTCTCGTGATGTTCGGACCTCCGGTTGTTAGTTTGAATCGAGCCGTTGGATTAAGATCCAACGCCGCTTGTCCCTCTGTTGTAAACGCGTCGCAACGTGGGGCAACCGAGCCGCTCATTTCTAATCCTAGGGCTCGCGATCTTTCGTTGTGTTTTAAAGCCCGAGGCGTGGCGCTATCTTAGCCATCCGATTTAAATCGTGGGGCTCTGGAACGCCCGAGCCTTTCCTCTGGTCATCTTCAACCTCTAGCCGTGCGAGCACAGTGTAGGGCATGGCAGTGTCTTTTCATGCTTCCTACAGCCACCCTAGTCAATAGTGAGGCGTGGAAGAGGTATTCGGCCAGCCATACCCTATTGCACGCCTACTAGCTTTTTCCTTGTCTACACGCACCTTGTGCTCGTGGCTTTGCCGCCGAAAACTTGTGGTGCAAACCCTAATGCCTCCAAGGCCTTATAAGCACCCAAATCACTTCACGGTATTTCTTTAGACCACCATCAAGCTCCATCCTCGTGATTGGAGCTTAACACCACAAGAATGGCAAGTTGCCATTGTTGACCAAGAGCTCCTCCGTGTTCTTGGTGTTCCAGTGGTTCTCCATCATGTTTCTTTGCCCTATCCTCATCTATTTTCTATCTTGAACATTTCCTCACTTAATTTTTGATTTGATTCTCGTGAATTGTCCAATTTGGGGTTTGTTCAAATTCGGCTAAAGTGGTCATCTTCTTCCTCATTTCGTGAGTGCTCCATATTCTAATTACTTGCTCATGTAGCTTCTGTGGACCTTAATGAAGCTATATTGATGCTTTGGTATCACTCATTTGGCTCAGGGTGTCTTTTTTCAGTCTTTCTTCTCCAAGTCCGGCGAGCTTCCTCCGTGATCAAGCATCTCCGGCCATCTTTGAAGCTTCCCTTCATCAAGGTAGCTTCTTATTAGTCCTTAGAGGCTCTGGCACCCGCTTCCTTGGACTGCAGCGGAGCTTTTCGCTATTTTCATGTTTAGCAGTAGGGTTCCATTTTCATTTTTCCGACTAGCCGGCGTTCTAGTCCCTCACCGCCGGCGAGAATGCCACCATTAGGTTCGTAGTGCTATTGCGATTCCATTTTAGTGCTTGGTTGGCGCCGCCGCGGCCAGTGTCGCCGGCGACGAGCCGTTGAAGTCGCCGTATTTTGCCGCACGTAACTCCTGCTGCCTTTTGGTTAGGGCGCATTAATTGCCAATCATTAGTTAATTAATTGTGTCTTAACCTTGGTCGTGAGTCACTGACCAGTGGGCCCAACCTCCCTAAATCACCCGCTGGCGCAATCCCGCGCTGTTCCGACATCATTAATGCTTAATCATTGGTTAATTAATATGTTGGCATTAATCGCTGTCGGAAATCACCTCTTAGTCGCTGACAAGTGGGCCCAGTGCACTGTGCACGTGGGTTAAAAGCGGCGCGTGGGTGACTCAAGGTCACTGACATGCGTGCCCCACGTGTCAGCATCTCTTTTTGAACTTCGATCTTTAGCCACCGTTCGTTTTCATATCTGCGGCCCAGATCGTGAGTGCATTCGGACCCTCCGGATGCCTTGATCATTCTCGACCGTCGATCTTGCGATCAACGGCTGGGATCTTGTTTGCAATCGACCTTCCGACCGTTGGTGCGCTCGACCGCCCATCCGCAGTTCGCGGGCCGATTGGCCCAAGCAACCGCACCGTCCGAATGCATACACTGTAGCGCGCCATTGGATCGTGATCCAACGGTGGCTCGATTAGGTTTCGTGGCGTGCGTTGTTTTTCTACGCGTGAGCCGAGGATTTTAGATCGAGGTGGATAAGTGTCCACGCCTTATTCTATTATTGAGTTTGTCTGCTTTTTGGTAAGTTTTTATTTAACAACCAAAATGATATAAAAACTTTAGAAACTCATAACTAATTCATTTTAACTGCTTTATAGATAATCCCAACTGTAATAAATTGTGTTATCACTTAAGTTTATTATGAAAATGGTTTTAAGCATATTCCAGTAGCAGAAAATTGCGTAACTAGAAATAACTTGATTTCTATCACTTTGAATATTCCAGAAATGGATTTAATCTTGAAAAATGCATATCTTTTTCTGTATAAATCCAAATTGTGCAAAATCAATTTTGTTAAATTCATCTGTTAGTATACTTTCATATGAAATAAGTTTTGAGCATGTTCATAATTCTGTAGAATGACTTGCATTGGATTTACACCTTCTCTCGATCGGAGGATCCACTTGACGCGGATGATTGGCTGCGTCTGGTTGAGCGAAAGCTCAATATCGCTCAGTGCTAGGAGCAGGAGCGGGCACTTTGCATCCCATCACCGAGGGTGCGGCACTCTCTTGGTGGGAGGACTTTCGCCATGCAGCCCGCAGCCACGTTGTTTCGTGGAATGAGTTTCGACCGCTTTCGTCGGGCCCACATTCCCGATGGCCTGATGAAGCTCAAGAAGAAGGAGTTTTTGCGCTAAACGGCGCAAGATCAGATCGGAGTATCTTTACGAGTTTAATCACTTGGCTCGTTATGCTCCGGGAGAGGTGGCCTCTGATGAGGCTAAACAGGAGAAGTTCATGGATGGCTTGTCCGAGGAGCTGCAGGACAAGCTATCTATTGTGGACTTTGTCGACTTCCGTGCCTTGGTTGACAAGGCCATCGCCGCCGAGCACAAGGCGGCGGCGCGGTGAGTCCTAGCGCAAGTGGGAGGCCCATCGGCCGCACAGCCGCCTCACTCGTCCCCGTGTTGGGCCCGCACTAGGGACTCGTGCTTTGGCTTCACCACCGCCGAGGATTTGTTGGTGCGCTTGCTCGTCCCCCAGCAGTCGTGAGCCACCACATGCACTGCGACCAAAGAAGCAAAGTTGCGCCCGCAACCCGGCCGATGTCACCTGCTTCGCCGCAACAAGAAGGGCCACTATGCTAGCGCTTGCCCTCGAGGATCGGAGCGCCCTCGCCCTAATGGAGGAAGCGGGCAGGGAATGGTCACACACCGACTGAGGGTGATCCGTAAGACTCGTGGTGTCGGGAGTGGTCGAGTCAACCACATCTCTACCGAGGAGGCTCGTGAGGCACCCGACGTTGTGTTGGGTACGCCTTGTTAGTTATCATCCTGTTGCAAGATTATTTGACTCTGGAGCATCGATTCTTTTATTTCGAGGTCATTTGTCGCTGATTGTGACCTTCACTTTGTTCCTTTGGGGATTTCTTTGCTTATTCGCTCTCCGGAGCGGAAATGAGAGTCGATCAAGAATGCCATGCTCCCATCAATATTGAAGGAGTGGAATTTTGGCGAACCTCATCTTACTTGACTCAAATACACTGGATGTGATTCTTGGCATGGATTGGTTGTCCCAACACTTGGGGCAAATCGATTGTGCCGTGAAGATGGTTTTCCTCACTAGTCCTCATGCGAGCAAGTTGGGATTTCACCACGATTGCAAGGGCCACATCTTTGTGCCCTTGAAGCTAAGCCACCATGGAGATTCAGATGTGCCCACATGCGTGACTTTGTGGATGTCTTCCCGAAGATTTGCTCGGTATGCCTCCGCTCGAGACTTGGAGTTTGTTATTGAGTTGCGCCTGCATCGCTCCATTTCCAAGGCGCCTGCATCAATGCCTCCTAATGAGTTGGAGGAGCTGAAAAAGCAGTTGGGTGAGCTTCAAGCAAAAGGCTTCATCCGTCCTAGCTCATCTCCTTGGGGTTGTCCAGTTATTTTTGTAAAGAAGAAGGACAAGACCTGCAGATGTGTGTTGATTACCGTCCGCTTAATGAAGTGACGGTGAAAAACAAGTATCCTTTGCCTCGCATTGATGATCTCTTTGACCAGTTGACTGGATCTTGTGTGTTCTCCAAGATTGACTTGAGGTTGGGGTATCACCAAGTCCGGATCGTACGAGGATATTCAAGACGGCCACTACTCGTTATGGCCTTTACGAGTACACCGTCATGTCTTTCGGCTTGACCAATGCTCCAGCTTTGTTCATGAATCTTATGAACTCGGTGTTCATGGAGTATTTGGATAAGTTTGTTGTGGTTTTCATTGATGACATTCTTATCTACTCCAAGAGTGAAGAGGAGCATGCTGAGCACCTGCAGATTGTTTTGGGCAAGCTTCGTGAGCATCAGCTGTATGCCAAGTTCAGCAAGTGCGAGTTCTGGTTGAAGGAAGTGGCATTCTTGGGCCATGTTCTTTCAGCAGGTGGTGTAGCAGTGGATCCTAGCAAGGTCAGTGATGTCCTATCTTGGGGGCAGCCCAAGTCAGTCACCGATGTGAGGAGTTTCCTTGGTTTAGCGGGCTACTACCGCCGCTTTATCGAGAACTTCTCCAAGATTGCAAAGCCCATGACCTAATTGCTCAAGAAAGAAAAGAAATTTGTGTGGTCTTCTGCTTGTGAATTGAGTTTCCAAGAACTCAAAAGGCGATTGACTTCAGCTCCAGTGCTTGTTCTCCCTGATATTCACAAGAGCTTTGATATCTATTGTGACGCCTCTCGGCAGGGACTCGGTTGTGTTCTTATGCAAGAAGGCAAGGTAGTGGCCTATGCATCGAGGCAGTTGAGGCCTCATGAACTCAACTATCCTACCCATGATTTGGAGTTAGCCGCAGTGGTTCATGCACTCAAGATTTGGCAAGATTACCTTATTGGTAAACGTGCAGAGGTGTATTCGATCACAAGAGTTTGAAATATTTGTTCACCCAGCCAGATCTGAACCTCAGGCAAAGGAGATGGTTGGAATTGATCAAGGATTATGATATGGGCATACAGTATCACCCGGGCAAGGCCAATGTTGTTGCCGATGCACTCAGTCGCAAGGTATATTGCAATACCTTGTTACTTCAAGAGCAACAACCTGCCCTTCTTGAAGAATTCCAGCGGCTTAATCTGGGATTAATTGAGCATGGTTCCCTTGCTACCTTGGTTATGCAACCAACCTTGGTGGATCAAATCAAGGCTGCCCAGCAGACAGATGTTGGTGTGATCCAAATCAAGCAGAACATCAAGAATGGGACAGCTAAGTGTTTCTCTGAGGATGAGCACGGTGTTGTGTGGTTTGGTCAGCGCTTGGTGGTTCCAAAGGTCATGGAATTGCGAGATTTGATTCTCCGCGAGGCCCATGACTCCCCTTTGTCTATCCATCCTGGAGCTACCAAGATGTACCAAGATCTTCGACAGAGATTCTGGTGGACTCGCATGAAGCGCGAGATCGCCAGGTTCGTAGCCGAGTGCGACGTGTGCTGTCGTGTCAAGGCTGAACATCGCCCGGCCAGCCTTCTCTGCCTTTGCCCGCACTGAGTGGAAGTGGGATTCCGTTGGTATGGACTTCATCACCGGTCTGCCCCGTACTTCTTCTGGGAAGGATGCTATCTGGGTGGTCATTGATCGATTGACAAAGGTAGCACATTTTCTGCCATTGCGTACCAATCTCAGTGTTAGTCAGCTGGCGGATCTCTATGTGTCTCGCATTGTGAGTTTGCATGGTGTGCCACGAACGATTGTGTCAGATCGTGGTTCTCTTTTCACCTCTCGCTTTTGGCATAGTCTGCAAGAGGCGATGGGCACGCGTCTTTCCTTCAGTTCGGCCTATCATCCTCAAACTGATGGTCAGACGGAGAGAGTCAACCAAGTGTTGGAAGATATGCTCTGTGCCTGTGTTCTTTCCTATAGGAAGAAGTGGGAGAAGTGCTTGCCCTTTGCAGAGTTCTCCTACAACAACAGTTTCCAAGCTAGTCTTGGCATGGCACCGTTTGAGGCTTTGTATGGGAGGAGATGTAGAACCCCATTGAACTGGTCAGAAACTGGTGAGCGTCAGTTCTTCGGGCCAGATTCCATCAATGAGGCCGAAAGCTAAGTTCAGCTGATTCGTGAGCATCTGCGCGTGGCCCAGTCCAGGCAAAAGAGCTATGCGGATCGTCGTCGTCGAGAGTTGAGCTTTGAGCCCAATGATTTTGTTTATCTCAAGGTCTCACCCTTGAAGGGCCATCAGCGTTTTGGCATCAAGGGCAAGTTAGCTCCTCGATATGTTGGGCCTTATCGCATCATCGAGAGGATTGGAGCTGTTGCATACAGATTGGAGTTGCCAGCTTCACTTGAGGGTGTGCATGATGTGTTTCATGTGTCACACTTGAAGAAGTGCCTCCGTGTTCCAGTTGAGGAAACTCCATTGGAAAATCTCGATGTGCAAGAAAATTTGACCTATCATGAGCATCCTGTTCGTATTCTTGAAGAATCTGAACGAAGGACAAGGAACCGTGTCATCAAGTTCCTTAAGGTTCAGTGGTCAAACCATTCTGAAGATGAGGCAACTTGGGAGCGCGAAGATCGTCTTCGTGCAGATTACCCATCCTTCTTCTCCGAGTAAACTGAATCTCGGGGCGAGATTCTTGTAAGGGGGAGGTTTTGTAACATCCCATCTTTGGACTTGTGTTTCAAATGTAAGAAAATCAGTAGAAATTAAAACTTTTTCTTACATCATGTATTTCCCGTAAGCTTTGAACATCCTGTGTGAAGTTATGGAAATACAATGTCACAAGTCTATTTGATCCAAACTTTGATATCCCAAAACAATCTCACAAATTTTGTGATCATCCTCTGAAATATTTTTCCTAAGTTCTTGGATGGTTTGTAGCCCTCTAAAAATTTCACAATTTTTAGAAATTGTTTGAATATTTTTAGGGGTACTCAAACATGTTTGACTCTCAATCAAACATTAAATCAGAGCCTTGCAGAATTTTTGGAGATTTATTCACAGCATAGAAACCTCTGAGAATTTTACACAAGGTTGATATCTGAGTTAGCAAGCTCCTGTAAAAATTTCATAATTTTTGGAGTTGTTTTGCTACCTCAAATAAATCCTTCAAAGTCTCTGTTCTAATTTTGAAGTCAAACCTAGTCTCATCGTGCTTTGGGTTCGAGTCGACTGGCTCAAGCCAATTGACTCGGTCCACCAACTAATCGCACCGAGCCTCTTTAAAAACGCGCCCATTCTCGATCGTTGATCTTAATCGCGCTCGCGCGCTGTAAACATTCGACCTTCCGCTGCTTAAATGAATGTCGATCGTTAGATCTCCATCCAACCGCTCGCATCCTCTCGTGATGTTCGGACCTCCGCTGTTAGTTTGAATCGAGCCGCTGGATTAAGATCCAACGCCGCTTGTCCTCTGTTGTAAACCGCGTCGCAACGTGGGGCAACCGAGCCGCTCATTTCTAATCCTAGGCTCGCGATCTTTCGTTGTGTTTTAAAGCCCGAGGCGTGGCGCTATCTTAGCCATCCGATTTAAATCGTGGGGCTCGAACGCCCGAGCCTTTCCTCCGTCATCTTCAACCTCTAGCCGCGGCGAGCACGGTGTAGGGCATGGCGTTGTCTTTTCATGCTTCCTACACCACCCTAGTCAATAGTGAGGGGCGTGGAAGAGGTATTCGCCGAGCCATACCCTATTGCACGCCTACTAGCTTTTTCTTGTCACCGCACCTTGTGCTCTGTGCTTTGCCGCCCGAAAAACTTGTGGTGCAAACCCTAATGCCTCCAAGGCCTTATAAGCACCCAAATCACTTCCTGGTATTTCTTTAGACCACCATCAAGCTCCATCCTCAGTATTGGAGCTTAACACCACAAGAATGGCAAGTTCCCATTGTTGACCCGAAGAGCTCCTCTCGTGTTCTTGGTGTTCCAGTGGTTCTCCATCATGTTTCTTTGCCCTATTCTCATCTATTTTCTATCTTGAACATTTCCCCTCACTTAATTTTGGATTTGATTCTCAGGAATTGTCCAATTTGGGGGTTTGTTCAAATTCGGCCGAAAGTGGTCATCTTCTTCCTCAGCTCAGGTGAGTGCTCTATATTCTAATTACTTGCTCATGTAGCTTCTGTGGACCTTAATGAAGCTATATTGATGCTTTGGTATCACTCATTTGGCTCAGGTGTCTTTTTCAGTCTTTTTCTCCAAGTCCATGAGCTTCCTCCGTGATCAAGCATCTCCGCCATCTTTGAAGCTTCCTTCATCAAGGTAGCTTCTTATTAGTCCTAGAGGCTCGCACCGCTTTCCTGGATCGCAATGAGCTTTTCGCTATTTTCATGTTTAGCAGAGGGTTCCATTTTCATTTTTCCGCTAGCCGGCTGTTCTAGTCCTCACCACGGCGAGAATGCCACCATTAGGTTCAGAGTGCTATTGCGATTTCATTTAGTGCTTGGTTGGCGCCGCCATGCGCTGTCGCCGGCGACGAGCCGCTGAAGTCGCCGGTATTTTGCCTACACGTAACTCCTGCTGCTCTTTTGGTTAGGCGCATTAATTGCCAATCATTAGTTAATTAATTGTGTCTTAACCTTGGTCGTGAGTCACCGACCAAAGGCCCAACCTCCTAAATCACACGGGCGCAATCCGCATACTGTTCGGCATCATTAATGCTTAATCATTGGTTAATTAATATGTTGGCATTAATCGCCGAAATCACCTCTTAGTCGCCGACAGTGGGCGGTGCAGCATCGCGGCACGGGTTAAAAGCGCGCTGGTGACTCAAGGTCACCGACATGTGTGCCCCACGTGTCAAGATCTCTTTGAACTTCGATCTTAGCCACCGCTCGCTTTCATATCCGCGCCCGCATCGTGAGTGCATTCGACCCTCCGATGCCTTGATCATTCTCGACCGCCGATCTTGCGATCAACTACCGGGATCTTGTATGCAATCGACCTTCCGACCGTTGGTGCGCTCGACCGCCCATCCGCAGTTCGTGGTCGATTGGCCCAAGCAACCGCACCGTCCGAATGCATACACTCGTGTGCGCCATTGATCGTGATCCAACGGTGGCTCCGACAGGTTTCATGCGGCGCTGCTTTTCTGCAGCGCGGAGCCGTAGGATTTTAGATCGAGGTGGATAAGTGTCCACGCCTTATTCTATTATTGAGTTTGTCTGTTTTTGGTAAGTTTTTATTTAACAATCAAAATGATATAAAAACTTTAGAAACTCATAACTAATTCATTTTAATCGCTTTATAGATAATCCCAATCGTAATAAATTGTGTTATCACTTAAGTTTATTATGAAAATGGTTTTAAGCATATTCCAAAGAGCAGAAAATTGCGTAACTAGAAATAACTTGATTTCTACCACTTTGAATATTCCGTAAATGGATTTAATCTTGAAAATGCATATCTTTTCTCAGATAAATCCAAATTGTGCAAAATCAATTTTGTTAAATTCATCTGTTAGTATACTTTCATATGAAATAAGTTTTGAGCATGTTCATAATTCTGTAGAATGACTTGCATTGGATTTACACCTTAGAAAAATCATAAGTAAATGTGTATAACTCCAAATTTAGTAAATTCAACTTTGTGTTATTAGGATGTTATAATCTACCGCTATAAAAATTTCTGCACCTTAGATCATTCTAGAAAATTTCGCCATGAACAGTGCTAATTATTAATTAGGTTGCTGTAAGGCTGAGAAAGAGCATTTTGTCCATATCTTTTGCATATTAAGTCTAAATTGCATGATTCTTGTTCCTATCACTTTATAGAATCATTCCCTAGCTGTCGTGTAAATTTCATCCGATTTGGATGTGTTTTGCTGTTAGGGTTTATTTGGTGTTCTTCGTTCTTATTTGCTTATCGCCTTTTCGCGTTAGGTTCCGAAGATAATTTTATTGTCGATATTGAGCCACGCAGCCCATCGATCCTCGCACTCAAAGAAGGCAAAGGATGTAGCATTCATTTGATCATATTGTTCCTACTATTTTCAAATTCTAAATATGTTGTTTGCAAATTCTATGTATGCATTGCTATGTTGTTTTAAACTATTGTCGATAGTTGGCCCAGTAGTTGCATAATCAGTAGAAAATGCTTAATCCTCTACCATCGAGCCTAGGATTACTTGTCGTGATTTTGGGTTCACTGGATGGACCCTTGTCACTTAGTAGATTACGTGTCATTATGCTTAGCCATGCTTAGCTATCAAGAGAAATGGGCTGTTATCGACTTGTCGATAACTTTGATCACACAAACTGTTATAATATGTATATTTCACCTTGTGCTTTGTCTAAATTGCAAAACTAAAACTGAAAATGAAAACAATTTAGACTTGGGCACAATGGTAAGATGGTGTGATCTTTTGGGTGTGATTGGAATGGTGCCCGGTCAATTAAGGACCGAACTACTTGGGAGTATCTCGTTATCCGAGCATTCTGCGTGCTAACCACACTAGAGGGATATGGGACCTCTTGGCCGAGTACTTTGGGTTGTGTTAATTAATGAGTCGCGTGGTGGGTTGCATATTTGATTATATGC
Source organism: Ampelocalamus luodianensis (assembly GCA_036346255.1). Taxonomy (NCBI): domain Eukaryota; kingdom Viridiplantae; phylum Streptophyta; class Magnoliopsida; order Poales; family Poaceae; genus Ampelocalamus; species Ampelocalamus luodianensis. The sequence goes on along the minus strand of CM070634.1, from coordinate 40,321,860 downwards.
AACATGGACACGCTTAGGAGAGGAACACCGCCGAGGCCGGTGTGTCCCGCTCCACGTATGGGTCCTTGTGATCCATATTTCGCCTGCAGATCACTAAGGATTAACCTCCATACGTGCGCCTCTTGATTAGCATATTCCATTGGAAAGGGTTCAGAGGACTTAGCCGTGCTTGCATACCAAAGGAAGTGTGCTTAATAGCTTGGCAAAAAGGCGGTCCAAGTGTGGGTACATTGGTACACCCTCGCAGGATTAAAACTATTCGAATAGCCTCGCCCTATGTTATGGACACGCTTGGATAAGCTTTTCAAGAGTTAGACTACAACCTTTCTAAAATTAAAACTTGTTGGGTGGTATGAATCGTGATTCATGCTATGTTGTGGTGGCTTTAGGAAAGTCACTTCTAGGTGGATACTTGTTACTTATGTTTACTCGCTTTTAAATGCTTAAAACAGATTTTACAAACCATTGCTCAACTTATTATAATATTGCAAATAAAACTTGCTTTGTGCGCCCAAAGAACCATATAACCACATTCCTTTGAATACGCCTTTCATGTAGCTATGTATAGGCTTGTTACTGTAAGTCTTATGAGTACATTTTGTACTCACCGCATTGCTTGTGTTGTGCAGAGGATGATAGTGAGTCCGATGGACCTCACTTTGTGAGTTGTGCCGTGGCGCTTAAGGGGCGATTAGCTTATGCGGCCTGGCCGGTTGCCCTGTGGTGTTATGTGGCTAACCTGGTCGTTTTTTGGTTTAAGCCATCTTATGGCAACTTTTGCTTCCGCCATACTCATTTGATACTTGTCATTTGGCCTGGCCATTGCTCTATAATAACTTATATTATGTATGTCTTTGGTAGACTTGTTATATTCTTGTATGGAAATGATGCATGCTTTGATTTGATGTATGTGTGCCGCTTGTTCGGGAGGCACATGTTCATCGAGACGCGGATTATTCTATTTGTGATACTAGAACCAAGTGGAAGGTTAAGTATTACAAGTTCAATAAACCGGGTCTCACAGAGTTTGTATCGAGCCATACCGATCAGAGAAACCCTAGCTTGGCCGCCCCTAGGATATTTTGAAAACTTACTTTCCAAATAACTGCTTTCCGAAAATCTTAAGTAAGTTTTCGATTTTACTCCTCATCTATCTTAGCTTGCTCATCTCACCTTATTCTGAACTGAATTTGAAAGTTGAGTTTTCCTCTCATCTTCTTTCAAAGATAGTTGTTTATCGAGTAGATTGGTTTTGGGTAAACCATGAGAGTTATAAAATGAAAGTGTTGGCTGTCTTGTGAAGATTTGAGGCTACTGGAAGCTACAAATTTCGGCCAGAGGTGTGAAAAAGAAAATCTGGACAGCAAGTAGGAATTTCTGGACAGCTAGCATTTAGGTAGTGAAGGTGCTGAAGTGAGAGGTTAAGTCAACTAAAATTTGTGGGAATGAAAGGGTAAGAAGTGATATGAGTTGGCTAAGTGTCTAACCTTTCTTTAGTAAATTTCTCACCCTATTTCCTAGCTGTTTCGAACAGAAGTCAATATTCTGAAATTTGTCTTCCTGAAAATTGATTACTCGTTCTTTAATACGAGTTAGTCATAATGGGAAGATGGATATTATCATTTTATAAAAACCAGACAACACAACATTTTTGTATCAGAAATGCATATATTACCTCAACATTCTATACTTTGCCAAATATATATATTTCGTAGGTTCATTCATAGGTTGATAACCTGAGACATTCATATAACACATGTGTATTTGCCTTGCAGTCTACTAGGAAAACAAAAATGTTAATCTATATGATGAGCAACTACTTTATTGCATAGTCTAGAACCAAAACCAGTTCATTTACCTTAAATTTATATAAATATACAATACAAATTACATTTAAAAATATGTAGATTCTGTATATCTTATTAATAACATTTTATATGCTATACATATCTAACTTTGCACAGTGTGAACAAAAATAAAATGTAGAGTTTGTTGAACAATTTGTACATACTAATTTTACGCTGAACTACCAATATTCAATTAATCTCAATGAGTAAATTGTAAGGGCTAACATCCATATGCAATTTTTTGGGGGATTCTTGGGAAATATGTAAACATAATAGATCATGTCTGATCGCACTGTGTACTGACACAAACTCAAGATGTAGAAAAATAACAAAATAGCTTAACCAAAATTATAAACTACAATTCAACACGCTTTTCTAACAATGCTGCTTGTAGATCGGTAACCGTACCTCTCCTCGAATAATCGACCTAGATCTCGCTCACTCGCTCATCAAACTACAAACATCAAGCATCAACAAAAACAAAAACAAAAAACAAAACAAAGGACGCAAAAAAGGAAACATTAAACAACTAATAGTCGACCTGCAATCGCTTACCAATACGTAGTGCCGCTTAAGGCCTTGTTTGGTTGAGCCCAAATCCCAGCTCATCCACATGGATCCTAGCCGGGAATGGACTTCCTAAACAAACCCTAAGACTCGAAAATGCACTCTCTAGTCCTCTCTCCATCTCTCTGCTACCTCTACCACTAAATGCACATGACAAATGGCAGAATAGCGTGACAACTAATGTGAATATTAGTTCCAAACAAATTCCAAAACTTAATGAGTTTGAAATACTTATTGGGTCATTACAAACGCCACCTAAGCCTGATAGAACTAGAGCACAGGGTGAATCCCAGCGCAGCATCAAATGGTCACAAATTCGAGTGCTCTGGAAGTAAAAAAAACACTTGAGTGTTACTTAGCAAAATCCATTAAAAAATTATTGAATCTCTCTCCTCTTTACAACTCACCGAGGTTGTTACTGCCGCCAACTGACAGGATGCCATGAAAGGTCGGGGCGTTGTTGAATGGATCATGAGATCCAGCCACCGGGATGATTGGGAGTGCGTCGTTGATGGCCCACCGCCATTGGATCCAGTGAAGAAGGAGGTGGGGACTGGCGACGACGCGCTACCGGATCCAACCATCAGGAGCCTGGTGGAGGCCATCGGGAGCTCGGGGAAGACGCTCCGCCGCCAGTTCTGACCGCCTAGAGCTCAGGGAATACTCGTGGCCGCTGGATATGGCCATCTGAACCTCAGGTGAGACGTTGCGCCACCGGATCTGGACGCCTACAACTCAAGGGAGACACAAGACCACCGGATTCGTATGCTTGGGGAGCTCTCCAGTGATGGAGAGGAGCACCGGTGTGGGCGAGTGAGAGGAGGAGGAGAGAGGAAAAAGAAGAGGGCGAGTTGGTGCCAGCCAGTGCGGTGGTAGAAGGGTCGGCGCAATGGGAGCAGTGTGGGCGAGCTACAGGTATGCCGGGTATGCACAAGCATACCACCGCAATTCCATGTATTTGGCACGCAACATTCTGCTTAATTTATCGCTGCATTCATGAGTATAGCCTTGAGGTATGGCATGATTGCATCATAATATTTTTGGAAGTGTTCCGAATCAATAAGATTGCAAAACTATTAGCAAGAATATTGACTAAAAACTTCAACAAAGATTTTCTCTTGTACCGAGAAGAATCAGAGTCGATGCTAAAGCGCTAAAGCACCTTCTGCACCATTTGGTTTCCATCGCAAGGAAAACAAACAAATTTTCCGAAACCATGATGTAATCGTTGATCTTGGGGTTGATCTCGCATTAAAGGATGATTGTACCAAAATAGATTTTGTGACTGGAGCATTTGAGAACTTTGAGTTTGTTTTCTTTGCACACTTAATGTATATTGTTCTTGGATATACAAATGAGTTATCCGAGTGTTTGCAAAGAAGAGACCAAGATATTCTTAATGCAATATCACTTGTTAATGTGGCAAAGAAAAGAATGCAAGAATTGAGGTCTAATGGTTGGGATAATTTTCTTGAGAAGGTCACTTCATTTTGTGATAAACATGGTGTCAAGTTCTGCTATGGATGGTGATTATGTTCCTTATGGAAAATCAAGAAGGAAAGCTCAGACTAAAGCAAACCAATGATGACCACTTAAGAGAAGTATATATTGGTGTCATTGATCAAATAAGTCAAGAACTTGATAATTGGTTTGATGAGATTAATATGAAGTTGTTGTCTTGTATGTCGCCTTCAATCCTTCTAGGTCATTTGCTTCTTTTGATGCATGTAAGCTACGTAAACTAGTCGAGTTCTACCCAAAGGAGTTCTCAAATAATAATTTGCTCGCACTCAATTACAAGCTACAAAATTATATTGATGACATGAGACAGATGATAGCTTCAAAGGTCTAGGCAATATTGTTGATCTCTCGCTTAAGCTTGTTGAAACAAAGAGACACAAAGTGTATGATATGGTTTATGAGCTCCTCAAATTGGTATTGCTTCTACCCGTGGTAACGTCAAGTGTTGAAAGGGTATTTTTCTGCAATGGTTTTGTAAAACAAAACCGAAATAAGATGGCGATAGTCTTTTGGATGATTGTCTAGTCACTTTCATTGAGCTGATATTTTCTTTGAAGTTGATGAAGATGATATAATCAAGACATTTATGTCCCTTCGAAAGCGCCGAGTAAAATATTCACAAAAATAGCATTGTAAGTCTTCGGTTCTCTTTATGCCTTATTTCAATTATCGGTGTGGCTTTTGAATTATTTATAGTATACTTAGCGGATGGTTTGAACTTAATCCATGAATTTAAGCCCTTATTGTGTTATTCAAAGGCATATATACCGAATCATGTTGTCAATTTTACAATTATTACCGATTTACTAAAATGAATTTATCGAATTGTATATGAAAATTTTTGGATGGCATACCCTTAGACAAAATCCTAGATTCGCCACTGGGAGCAGGTGGTGCGGGAGGGTGACTGAGGAAGGGATGAGAAGATGGGAGAGAAAGCGAGGAAAGAGAGAGAGGGGCGGCGATTAATGAGTTGATGGTGTGTTCGCCGTTATTTATTACCACGTGGGGCCTATCTTAAGAACTCTTCAGGTATTAAATATTGTCATAATTGCAACAGACAATGTGGAACCCACCTTAATACCCAAAGCATTGGAGATGCCCTGAATATATCCACAATATTGACCTGCTTATCCACCAAAAATTCACCGATGGATAAAAAAAAAATACATAAGGGTTTCTCCCGTAGGTATCCAGAACGTCAAGTCCAACAAGAGCCCCTGCAGCCAAATCCCTATAAAACCCCCCAAAAATATATCCCGATCCTCCGCAAATCGCTTTTTGTTCGCTTCCTCCTGCCCCCCTTCCGCCCCGCAGCCGCCGGCCGCGTGAATTCGCCGAGGCCAACTCGTCGAGCCAGCGAAAGAAACCACCGATACGACCCGACCCCGCCGCCCATCTCGCGGCCTGATTCCCAGAGAATTCGAGGTTCAATCGGAGAGGAGGCGCTGTGTGATACGATACGAGGGCAATCGGAGGCGGCGGCCCGATTTTCCCCCCGTGATTTTTGGGTGCCTCTCGCGAGAGCCCTATCTAGGGTTTGAGGGTTTGGGTTGGGAGGCGAGGCGAGGCGCTGCCTTGCTAGGGTTTGGGAGCTATCTGTGCCCCCGCGAGGGGGGAGGCGTGGAGGCCGCCGCCATGCGGTGATTGGTAGTAAGGAGGAGGTGTAGGAGGAGGTAGAAGGAGGGGGTGGCTGCAGCGGCGGCAGGGGCAGTGTCGCATTGCGGACGTGGATTGGACTGGTGGACGCGGATTGGATCGGTGGAGAAGGACCCCGCCTCTCCACCGCCGCCGGTGGGTAGATGGTGAGTGGCGCCCGCCGCCATGGAACAGGACTTACCCGCGTTCAAGCCGCAATGGCTGATGCAGGGCCCGGTCACGGCCACTGGCGCCGCGAGCCTCTGGGCTGCAGCTTCGTCCCGCTCAGGTGCACTCGCTGGCCTTGCCAATTTTGTGTTTGTTTCTGTCGGATTGGATGTGCTATAAATGTAATGTAACGCCTTGTCGGAATTGCTATGTGTGAGATTGTATTGTGGCATTGAGGTATCGGTTGCGTAATCGATTGCTTTTTTATTCATGCTGGAGCTAGGTGGGCCTATTTAATGTGATGCTTATATTGGGGAGATTGCTTCAAATGAGATTAGGGTTTGTGTTATTTGTGTAGAGTGATGATCATGGAGCCAATGCTTTTTTAATATTCTTTTTGTGTAGTTTTAACTTACTATTGTGATTACGCCCTGAAGGTAGAGATTGTTAAATTAGAACGTGGTTCTGATTAGATGATTGAGATGGAGCAATTATTGTAATTGCTGTGGAATTCGCATGTTCTTTCCTAGTATTAATGATTCCTGTAGTGTGAAATGATGCTTTGGTGATTTAGGTGGTAAAAGGTGCAACTAGTAACAAATTATTGCTTGGATTCTATACATGTGATCGATTGATGTAATTGGAATGTTATGGAGCTTGAGATTCCGATGTTTTACTGGTATTTGGACAATTTGTAAACATAGTAACATTGTTGGAAAGCTCCTCACATTTATACATCTTCTGGTCCAAAATAGATGTTACTTTTGCTAGATGTGCATCAAACATGGAGTTAATGCTTAATTTATGGCATATGGTTTACACACCTGTCTAATACTACTACCAATTAACATTTAATTGGTGTATTTGCTGGAAATTTTCCTAGGAAAAACTAAAATGACAAATATTTGACCAAAACCACCTTGCTAAAATGACATGACCTTTTAAATTGGACCATACGCAGTATTGTACTGAGAAGTGTTTTTTTGGGGGGGGGTTATGGAAGAGCGTTGCACTATTTAAGCAACTAATGCAAGTGCTTGTTTGTCTGCAAAATTGTCATTATGAAGAATGGCTTTCGAGTGGGCTGAGCCATTGTAGTTTCATACACCTGCATCAACTATAAGTGACATTATTTTCTGTGTTGCAAAGCTGTTATATATTCTACTAACTAGTCTTTTCTTGGGTGCTTTAGATTATCAAGGTAGGAGTGGTTCATCAAGAAACCGTTCATCTGGGCACAATCGTGACCAGAGTTCACGGCAGTCTTCATCACGGAGGACTTCAGGCTCAAATGGGTCCCAGCGGCTTGACCAGGATGGCATGGGGCAGTCAAGGGGCTATGCAAATTTTGGAAGGAACAGGGAAAGGGAGCGGGAGAAGGAGAAGGATTTTGATTCCCGTGATAGAGAAAGTAGTTCTGTTACAGCAGATCATGATGGTTTTGAGTCATTTAGCTCCTGTAGACCTGAAAGGGATAGGTTGAATCGTGCTCACTCGAAAGCAGACACATGGAATAAGGGAGTGGTTAGCCTAAATAATGGTAGTACCTCTAGAAGCAATACTGTCGGCATCACCTTTGAGCGAGAATTCCCACAACTTAGTTCTGAGGACAAGAATGGAAGGCAAGACATAAGCAGAGTCCCATCTCCTGGTATCACCACCCCAATTCAGAGCCTACCTCCGTTTACGGCATCTGATGTCTGGAATTCTGTGCTAGCAGATGTTCCTGTATCAAGTGAGCCAAAGAAAAACCCTGTTGCATCTTCTTTATCACAAGCTGCTCCTAGTAAACAGCTTGAAGCAGCGCCAAACAGTGGGACTGCATTAAGCATGGCGGAGACTGTGATGCAAGCGCCTCAGAGAATTTCCTTTGGACCTCAGGTAGAACCATGACATGATGCTTGTAATGTGCTCTTTGCTATGGCCATTCAAATTTTGGTTCTCTGGATTCATATGCATACTCTTTTCCTTCCAGTTATCAATTGAGGCCCAGAAGATTGAAGAAATAACTTTGAGACAGAATACTCTAAGACCTATGACATCTCCAGCAAGCAAATCTTCTGTAAGTTATATTTTGCCTTTGCACCAGAAGAATGTTTCACATTTAGTAGGTATCTATTGCCTGCCATCGTATTTGTGTTTTACCTTTTGGCCTTTGGCAAGAGCATAATCTCTTTCCATATTTGTTGGCACTCGTAGTAATCAAATGCTTTAGCAGCATTTGGATTTATGAAGAATTCTTGTTGTTGAACTGGACATTTTCTATTTCCTACCACAATTGTTGCACAAACAGCATTGTTCATGATCTGAGCGGATGTTTCATTTCACCAACAAAAACATTGAACCTGTTGTTTGACATGTCACAACATTATTTATCTAAGTTAAAATGGTATAAAATATAATCTGGCGGTAAGGCGCCTCCTGTGTGCTAAGGCGTCGCCCCGCCTTGCGTCGCCCCCGCCTTGCCGCCTCCTCCCGCGCGGCTCCTCCTCCTGCTCCCGTCGCCGTCGTGCGGCTCCTCGTGCTCCTCCCCGCGGTTCCTCGTGCCCTCGCCTCACCTCCTCTCGCTCGAGCCTTGGTGGAGAGGGAGGTAGAAGGAGAGAAGAGAGGAGTTCACCTGGATCTTGGAGTTCGTCGACAAGGTGTGGGAGCCACCCGTCGCCCTCGCCGACCGCTTCCTCAAGCCCGTCGCCGAGGACCTCTGGAACGACGACGACGGCTCCCTCCATCGTGCAAAGCCGCTGCCTCCGGATCTCCCGCCACCGCTCCACGATGACCCCGCCACGCTTCCGCGACCATCGCGCCGTGTCGCCGGCCTGAAGCCTGCGCACCCCTGCGCCGCCGGCTTCGTGCCTTCCGCGCGCACCAGATCTGCCTTCCCCGGGTGCGGAGAGGGATGCAGAGGTAGGGGGAGAGACGTGGGAGATGGGGACTTCGGGTTCGGGAGAGGAGAGGCGGCGCTAGGGTTAGAACTTAGAAGATGTTGGCAGTTGCAGAGGTAGGGGTGAGCTGGGCTGGCTTATGGGCTGGGCACTGGGCCTTTTCTTTTTTCTGTTACCTTTCTTCTCCTCTTTTTCTTTTTTCTTTTCACGTTTGCTGCTCGCAGGTCGCAACGTCGAAGCTCGCAGGTCGCATGGCGTCCTCGTATGGCGTCACCTTAGGCGTCCAAGGTGCCGCTTAGGCGTTGGGGCGTTGCCTTGGCGCCTCACCTCGCCTTAGCGCCTTGATAACCATGATATTTGGTTATTACCTGAACATCACACAACTTTATGATACTTCTAGGAGATGCCTTATTGTTATGTTGTAGCTAGCTAGTAGCTATATGGTGATCTAACTATGTTTTGGAGGTGGAATATGGCTGTGCTGCATTGACAGATACACCTTCAGTATTGTCTATGTTTGAGGCATGGACATATATGCATTTTGCCGATCAAACTAAATCCTAAGTATTATGCATTAGGCATTTAGGCTTATTATCAACAGCTGCTGAATTGCCATAGTTGTGATTTTTTTATGGGTGAGTTTAGGGGCCACTTGTTAAATGATGGGAAGTAGATGCCTTGTAAATTGATGGTCAAAGTTATTCAAGGTTTTGCTTCGCATGTCAATTAATTGGTGGACCAGTCCACAAACCTGTGTTCTTTTGGGGGAAGGCTAAAGGTTGCTCTGAATAGCATTCTGCAGTTTATTGTGGATAACGTAACATGTGAATGTGTGTTCTTAAATGACTTGAGTCTCTGAGACAAGAATATAATCTTAGGTTTTCCATGCATCTTGAATATGGACTTAAGCAGCCCTGCATTTGCTTGCTCTGGTTATGTTTCGTGTCACCTTTTTTAAGTAAGTGAAATTCTGCAGTACTGAATTAATGTATCTGCTACATTATCCAGGTAACAAGTTCTTCAAAAACAAAAGGTGCAAGAAATGGAGATCCTACTGGTCCTAGTAAGGCCACACAACAATCATCAATACTGCCCGCCAATGGCTCTGTTCGAGCTCCAGTCAAAACCGATCTTTCAAAGGTTTCTCTATCAGGAAGCTTTAAAATCCTCAGCCGGGAGCAAAATGGTACTGCACACACTGCGAAAGACTGTCTTGGCAATCCTGTGAGCCCTCCGCCAGCTCCTGTGGCTTCAGTGATACCACAGAAAAGGCCATTTGTCAGGCAAAAGTTTAAGGCTGCCAGCCATGATCTTCCTCTGTCTCTATTGCAAGGTGCATATGGTGATAGAAAATTAAATGCAAGAGATAAGCATAGATTTTTTGAGTCGTTGCGGACCAAGTCTTCAAATGGTTCAAGCTCAGTCATTGAGTCAGGCTGTGAACCGTCCAGTGTAGTTGATGTGAAGCAGGATTCTTGTCTTAATCTTGGAAAAGATTTCTCCTTGCTCCATTCTGGAACGAAGTATATGGGTAATGGAAAGTGTTTCTGTGAAGAAGCAAATTCTTCTGAGGGGTCTCAGAGACACCTGTCTGACAATGAGGAGAACAATTCATCCTCGGAACCTGCTGACATTGCAGATGGGCGATCTCAGCACTCATCATCTGAACTCGCTGACACAGGAGATGAAGGATTTCAGGTGTCCCTCTCAGACAATGCAGAAGGCAGTTCATCATCAGCACCTGCAGATTCAGATGATGGGTACAAGATATCCCAGTCTGCCAATGAGGAAGCTAGTTCATCATCAGAGGCTACTGAACCAGGAGATGAGGAGTTTCCAGCTGAAGCTATGTTTAATGCAGAGGAATTGGCTTTCTTGATATCGCTTGGCTGGAGTAAAGATGAAAAAGTTCAACCTTTGGGTTTGGAAGAGATTGCTGAGTGTGTAAGTCTTTCTTTGCATCCTTAATTTCCCATTGGTCAAATATCTTCGCTTTCCAGTGATTACTTGTTCAGTATGTCCATTTTACCAAAATTGGAATCTGATAATGTTTGAGCTTGACAGCAATCTTTATTTATTTTTATTTAAAAACGTTTGCCAGCATTTTTTATTTGTGACACCAATTCCCATTTTCTGTAGGTAAGGCGCAGTAAGGAGCTGGAGCAGAGGCTTTTGTCTATGGAAGCCAATGCCAGCATCAAGATCGTTCTCCTTTATCTTTTAAGGCAGAGCTAAAATGAGAAGCTGCTTAAGCCTTAAATACTGGGGATAAAGATAATGGGATCTGTAGCAGATGCTTTAGAACGCAGGTACTAGGGACTATGAGAGGCCACAGGAGTTGTTTGCAAAATGCAATGGCTAGTCAGATCATTGGGCGATGGCGCTGGTTATGTTTTGATGCTGACAACAGATAGCAACGAGTCTTGGCATGAGTTTTGTCTAGATTAACAAGTCTGAGATTTTTTATATTGACGCTTGTCCAGCAATCTGGGGAGGTGGTTCACAAGTAGTTCTGACAATTTTTTGCATGTTCGAAAGAGGAGTTTAGGATTCGTCATCTTTTCCCAGGAATACCAAACATCTGTCCGGTCTTGGAGGCGCATGGCTGTGCTGTCCTTTGAAAGAATATGTTGCTTTTTCCCCCTTCTCAGGGCTTATCTTTGTTTTGGAAAAAGATAAGACGAGTTTTTTAACATGAAAAGGTGAATATGGTTATACTGGTCTCAGAAGTTTCGTTTGACTCCATTTTATGTCTTGGTATTCCTTTCCATATCATCCTGAATTCCTGATTCGTTATTCTTTTGCCTCCTATTTAGTTGTAATTCTGAGGTTGCTACTAGCCCAGTACTCATGTAGGATTACACATCTTGATTATGCCGTAAGATTTTGGAAAGCTTTTGAAGAGTAGGATAAATGCTAGACCCATGAACATACGATTTCTACCCTCATGTAGGGGTGAAAATGGGGTGGATAATCCCCACTCGATCCGATACCATATCTGGAAAAATCTGCCAAGAGTACTATTTTTCAGTCTGGATATGAAAATCTCATGGAATATAGGTTAGAATCTAGGAAATCAACAAAATAGATATCCAATAAACATTAATTTCTTTTAATATTTTGTATGGTTTTTAGTCATTGATTAATATGTATAATATGAATTTATATTTGATTATGTTTATGTTGTTAAATAGGATAAATATTTCTCTAATAAGTAGTATAATTTAACATTTTTGTTGGTAAAATTATATATTTTCTTTGTATGTACACTGGCTGTCAAATTGTCCGATCTACATCCACACCGTACTCAAATCCCAAAAAAAAAAAAAAATCCTTATCCGAGGTATCCGTCCCGTTTTTCACCGGATCATGTTGTGTAGTATGATTTTCTTTTTGCAACAACTGTTTCTTGAGGCACCATGCGATGATACAACATTCGTGTGTTGATAATCCGTTAGTTTTTTATAGCCCGAGTAGACTCAAGCGCGTTGTGTACATTAGCATAAAGCCAAGCACTACTCTACACCGGCTGGTTTTACCTGGTAGGAGCAAGCATGCGTCGAACAGTGAGTACAACACATTCACTAAAAAAAAAGCAAGCAAAGAAACATGCAAAAAGAATTGGATCAAAATTTGCATAAAATGGTGTTTTCTACAGCACATGATCTCTCCTCTGTAACACAGCGGCTGAGAAACTCTCCCTACATGTAAGATGCAAGTTGCAACACCCCAACCCCAGCACGCTTTAGTCTCCTCTTCTAACACCACCGATGTCACCAAGCAAGTCACATCTACTGAATCTCTCAACAAGTACCCTCTACGCTACATGTGTTGCTCCAAACTACCAGAAATGAGTCCATTAGCTGGGCCCCGTCCTCCGCAATTCCAGACATGGGCACGGTCGTCAGTCTTGTCGGTGTTACTTGAGCAGCCGCCTGTGTAGATGTCCACCACCACGAGTAGAGCGTGCCGAGTATGCTACATATTTACGGGACGCGAGGGTATTCACTTAGATCAGAGCGCTCCAAACAGCAGAATCTCCTTCACCGCATCGAGCATGTACATCCTTGATCCTCTCGACAGACTTGCAAATGCCGCTGCAGCTCCAATCAAAAGACGCGACGCAAACATTGCCTGCCTGCCCTTTCCACTCGCAATCTGTAGCGTTGTTGTTCACAATCAGGAGAATAGAAGAAGGGCGTATAGGAAGTGTCGTTTAAGGTGAGGACGCAGACCTGGTGGAGTTCCACAGCACATGTTCCTTTCATCGATATGATTAACCTCTAAACCAATAAACCACGACCCAAGTGATACATCTTCATTTGCATACTTGTGTAAGATGGGCCTGAAAAAGATCATTGGCATCATTAGGGGAAGATAAATTTTGTAGTCAGAGGACTTCTTTATGGCATGACCATGAGTGAAACATACCGATTGATTGAGATATAGGTCGCAAGATCTTTTGAAATGGCGTATATCTGTCCAGTAGCATGACGGAAGTATTTGTTCCCTTCCTCCCCAAATTTCCAGTACTCAGGTTCATGGTACTTCACATTCCTATATGAAAGGAGCAGGTTCAAGCAGGCACTTACTAGTACTTCAGGCTAGCATTTAAATTCAAATTTCAAGACAGTGTAGTTAACATTACTTGTCAGCAAGAACTGGGCCTGACTTCATGCAGCCGATATAAGTTCTTGGTTTTGATTTATGCCGGGCAAGGGTAGTGGCAAGCATTCCTATTTTTTGTCACATGCAGTACACCAATAAACAGAACTGAGTTGAAAATTTTCAACAGAAAGCTATACTATCAAAGGAAAAGGATATTCACCTAAGTTCACATGCACATCATCATCGACCTTGACATAGAAGTCAGCATCCCAAATGCCAACAGCTGTAGAGAAGAAGATTTTTGTCTTCGCTGAGAGTTCATGGTACCCTTCAACATGGTCCTGGATGAATAAATGCATGATGAGAGGCAAAATGGATAGTGCTAGTGCCAGAAAAGTGTTCAATGTCACAACAGCATTCAAGGATACATCCTTACCAGTCTAAGAAAGTCATGATGCTGTGCATCCTCTGCATCTATAGCTTTGTCCAATATACTATTGGATGTAGCACTGTGCAACCACCAGAACAATTCAAAAATTTATAAGGAACCAGTATCAAATTTTGAAGCAGACAAGAATGAAAACATGGAACAACATGAAAACTAACATCTGTGTGCTTAATATAAAGGCAGTGAATTAAATCAGGCTGTATCATTGAATCAACCATTGCACAACCAATCCTCTTCAGGCAAGAATTGAGAATAATTTATTTTTTCAAAACTGGGGAAGAAAAAGGAGACTTGGGATGGATTAATAAAGCAACACGTCAATAAATCATCGGCAAAACTCAGGGACATGAGGTGTTCTGCAGACAAATGCCCAAAACAGCTCTTAGAAAGATATTTCTTGCATGTGTAAGTGCAAAATTTGATGGAAATGGTTGTTTAGAGTTACATATTTAAGAATTCCTGCAGTAATACTGTTATGTTGTTGAATATGCCAGCAAGGCCAACTCGCATAAATGTCTGTAACAAACAGATTTGTATCTTTGACAGTAAAAAAAGTAGCAGAAGTTGATTCATTCTAAGATAGAAGAGAAAAACACATCCAAATGATATGATTACAAGTTCTGGGCAGAGAAAATGCAATGCCAACAGTTATTAAACTGTAAATATGGACTTGGAGTAATAAGAAACATTTGTTTACCTATGCCCTATAGTGAAGCGGGTAACTATACCCTTTTGTTCTTCTAACTGCTGCAGCCTTTCACCTAAGAGCAGGAAGAGAGCTTTAGTAAAAAGAAAATTGTTGACTGATAACGTTTGGAATTCAAAAACGACAGAAGGGCTAACAAATAATAGCACAGTGATGGTTATTATAAAGGTTTTGGTATGGAAAAAAAACAATGCATAAGGAATAACAGCATAGAGCATATAGAATGTACACTTACTTAAATAAGCATTTTGCAACAAAAGAATGCCAGCAATTTAGAGCTTGTTTGGCCAAGCTTAGGCTTATCTCACAAAGTAGTTTATAGGGATTATAACCTCTAAGCTTAATAAGCCAGCTTATTAGGTAAGTACTAACTCCTAAAAGATTTTCGGGCAAGCATAGCTTATGAGCCTCTACAAAAATTATAAACTCCATACGCTACCACCAGTGGCCACCAGCTTCGACTTCTCTATGGAAGTTGTGCATAAAAGTATAAGGCCAAAGAAAGCTTGTCCTTCCAGCCTAGTTTAGTTATTTATGACTATCACTTTATCAGCACCATGTGCTTCATCAGGTCTGTGTGATGAAAAACGTTGTTCAAGAAATTTATTCGATCATGACACAGTAGTAACAACCGTTGTGCCAATAGGAATCAAAAGGACAAGATAAAGAGCCTTGATGCTGATAACTACAAACAAATGACTTGTAGTATCAAACAGTACCACATAAAACTAATCAATTAATCAACATCCAAATTTTATAAACACTCAAATGCTATTATCCATTCAAATTAGCAACAAAAGAATTGCCAACCTTGAGGCATCCATGTTTCCCGGACTGAATCACGGCGCTTGCGGCTGCTGAATGCCGTGTTAACTCCAATAACTACAAATGCCTTTTTCCTTGGCTGGCTAGTTTCTGAAGTTACTGGTGAGCCACCAGAGCGGAGCAGTTCCAGTGTGCTTCTCTTTGCTGCAAGCTCCATCTGCAGCGTTGAGATTGACTTATCCAACGATCTAACACCACAAACAAATCCCATGAAAAAGAACTTTCAGATACAAATAATTCAAGCACAGTTGTATTCTTAAATTGAACTCCGCATGGGGTCAAATGAGCTCACTGTATGGCTTCGTGGGTCCTGGTTACCTCTCCCATTATATCCTTGTCTGCCCCATGCTTCTGCAATCCAATTGAAGATTCAAATGTTTCAGCCAAAAACAGTATACAAATTGATGGCAAAAGTCACGCAAATTTATTAAATTTGGAACCCACCCTCTTTGTATTGCAATCCTCTGATACGAGTTGCAACTCCTGATCCTGCCTCCTGCGTTGAGACATAATGTGGTTACTGGTATCCGGTGCTGTCCAGAAGCTGTAAAACCACCCAAACGGATTCGTCAAGGAAATGCCAAAGAGCAACCAAGAACAAGTAATTTCACCTTCAAAATGCATAATTTCAAAGATCTTTTGGGGTCAAGAGCCATAATAATCCTTGCACCTCGTTATTTGACTCATTTCAGCCACTCAATTTTTCACCGAGCAACTGAACCAATGAACTTTGATCTTAAATCCAAATAAGCCCTTAGCCCAAGTTTCTGTCCAAATAAAATTTGGCCAACACAACTTCTATTCCAAGTAAAGTATAACTTGAAATTGGTTTTAAAGATTTATTTTCTTTCTCCTTTGTAAGGTTGAGGAGCAACATTAAATCCAACCACACTGCTCAAGGACAAATAGGTGTACTTATCCCAAATCCAAGCTTTAATAAATAAAAATAAATCCACACTTCATTAACAAGTAGGAATCCACCTAACAAGCACATCACTTCATTGCGAAAAACACTCGTATTTATCGACCCAAATCAACATTCACCCCAAAATGCAAGATTTCATGGATCTCAGACGGACATTTCCTGGAAGCAAGCTCAGCAAACATGGCAAAATCCAGTGTTTCTTCGATTTACAGATTCTGCTGCGCTGCATGCAGCAAATTCTTCGCAGAAAGAAAAATACAGTAACGAGCTAGGCATCCGTCACCTAACCACACACGCACGAGCAGAAAGAGGGGGGAAAATCATCTACACCAGTCCACATCAAAACGCGATCTCCCGTTGTAAAAAACAAGTGCGATCTTTCCACCAACCCAGATCGCCATGAGCTCAGAAAAGGAAAGACCAAAGAAAAAACAGATTAGAATCCAGTCTCCCTCCAAACAAATCTCAGGACGCCAAGATTTTCAAACCACCCAGCACGCCATTGGCTAGGATAAATAAATAAATATAGTGCAAATCTCAAGCGGGTCAAAAACCATGGAAAAAATCTACGGTTCACCTCAACGACCCATCTTTTCACCCCCACCCGAGCCGCCATTAGCGCAAGAAAGCCCCTCAAAAACCCGAAGCACGAAGAACCACAAGGCGAGATCCAAGGCCTCCTGCGGAGAGAGAGAGGGGGAGGGAGGGAGACCCACCGATCCGTGAAGAGCATGCCGAGGCCGAAGCAGAATGCGCAGAGCAACAGCAGCCTCCACCTCGCGGAGGACCTCCTCTCCAGCGCCCCGCCCTTCCCCTTCATCGGCTCCTTCTTGCACCTCAGGTCCGGCTGAATCTTGGCCTCGGAACGAGGAAGCGAACCCGACCCAAGTAGAGCTTCCTCAACCCCGGACGGATTCAGCAGAGAAAAGATTCGAGCTTTGTGTGGAACCAGGCCGAATTCGTGTGGAGATTTTGGGGAGGAGGCAGGCGTCAAAGATTGCGGCGGTCACCGGGGCGGTGAGCCGACGGGTCTAGTGGGGAGGACCGGAGGAGGAAGCTAGCTGGTCGTCTTTGTTGGTTTTCTCTTCCAACTTTTAAAACAACGGCTTTTCTTTTCTTTTCGTTTGCTTCACTCCCTTTTTTTTCTATTTTGCTGGGCAGATATTTGAAGCTCAGCCTTTTTTCCCATTAGTTTATTGGATTTCGACGTGTCTCCGGCCGTGTATGGTGAGTTTGAGGGTATCCATCTTCCGTAGAATTCCTACTACAATAATGTTAATGATGAGAAGATTAACGAACTGGTACTTCATCGATGTACACCTTGTTTTAATCATGAAATTTCCTAGAGTTGTAGACCCAGCGTGGTAAATTTTGAAGAAATTTTATAAATTCATCTACGGGCTTCCACGCAAAATCTAGTTTGCAATGTACACCATCTATCTTTGTATGTGTACACCTTGGATGGTAGTTTATTGAAGAACTGTAGGAGGGATTTGAAGGCCAGATCAAGGCTGCAAAATGGTTTATTGGAGTCGATACAAATGTACTTCCATGTTCATGTGCGTGGTGTCTATTAATGGTTGGGGACAATCCATTTGGCTGTGTTTAATAATGTGATATGATGCAGGAATAAATCATTAGCCTGGCAAGGGGCTAATGCTTAGTTGGATTATCTGGGCCATTGCGCTGAGTTAGGTCACGTATGCCGCTCGTGGATGTAATAGGTGAGCTAAATTTGGCTCTCCACACGTTAGAAAACGCATTAAGAAGAAACCTCCCGAAAAGAGAGATTATTTGGCGCGCACACACACACAAAAAGAAATGAGCCAAGCGTAACAGACACAAGTGACCCAGTAATTGACCAAGAGAAGATGACAAAAGGATTCTTAAAACAAGAAGTGAAATTTGATCTACTGGCTATCGTCGGAACTAACAAAAGCTTTGAACTTCCAAGGAGTAGAGAGAGAAACAGGTTGGCGAAAGACGTGGGAGTCAAGACGGTTGAGAATTTTCCTTGCCAGTCAGATGGGAGATTCGTCGAGAAACATGCGAATCAGCAAGCGTAAACTATGCGTAATAGAATGGAGTAGTTGAATTGTTTGATTAGGCGACATGAGTCAAGAGAATGATCAAGGCATGTTAGCTGTTCGGCAGGAAGCACCACGATCCAATCTCCAGCTAGCTATGTTGTGTTTAGCACGGCGGACTCAGGATCTTGAGGATGGGTGTTTGAAGTTACAAAAATATCGATCAATATGGAATATAAAGATCAACAACAGTAATAATCGAAGTACTAATTGTTTGTACCAAAGATAACATCTCAATTCTCAAATAATTAGTTTTATCCTTGAACAAATAATATATTAAGCAAAAAGCAACATCTTGTTCCACACTATACCCAAGCCAATTATATTGGTCAAACCAACTAGCTAAGAGGTGACGCATACCTCCAATATTTTTTTGGAAGGCTTGTGCTCGGGGCGACGCCGCGACGGGTTTAAAGCTCTAAGATCTACGATTCACATAAATACAAGATTGAAGAACGAAGATTCACCAACCACAGATCCATAAATACAAGATTTGATTTATTGAAGATTCACCTCAGGGGTCAAGGCAAGGGCGCAGGACCTGTGCTCGGGGTGACGCCGCGACAGGTTCAAAGATATAAGATCTATAATTCGCATAAATACAAGATTGAAGAATACAGATTCACCAACCACAAATCCATGAATACAAGATTTGATTGATTGAAGATTCACCTCACGGCAGGGGCAGGGGCGCAGGGCCTGTGCTCGGGGCGACGCCGCGACGGGGAGTCGCCGAGTTGGGGTCAAAGGGTGGTAGGCGCCTGGGCGGAGGCTCGGTCGCTCGGAGCCGCCTCAGGGGTCACCGACTCGCCAGCTCGATCGCCCACACGGCCACGCCCAAAATCCCAGATGCGAAGATGCCTCGGTCAGCCGGTCCTCAGGACCTTAGAGGGTTAGAGCAGCGCGCCTCGCCCCGTCGCCGCCTGCAAGCAAACCCGCCGCCGTGGCGCTCCTCCGTCCTCGGTCTCCTCCCCTTCTCCACGCCATCGCCGCGCTCACCATGTCCTCGGTCTCCTACTCTCCTCCCCTTCAGTTCTCCCCGCCGCCGCGCTCACCTGGTCCTCAGTGAGATTGGGAGATCGAGCGTCAGAGAGATTAGTGTTTGCCGTTGAATTGGGCTTGGGAGACGGAGTTAGTTGATGTTGATTGGGCATTTGGGCAACTGCCGACTCGAGCTGGGCTACTGGACTGTGGTGCTGCCGACTAGGCTACGCTGCATGACTGCGAGTGGCGAGCGCGAGTGCGGCGCTGGATCGCTGGTGCCAACAAAACAGAGTTTTGAGCAGGTTATACGGTGATTGAACCTATTTTCCAATATATATATATATATATATATATATATATATATATATATATATTATACCTCATATATACTATTTTTTGTCTAAAAAGTTTGGGTGTTCAGCTGAATACCCATGAACCTAGGTGGGTTCGCCCCTAGTGTTTAGGGCGTTTAGCACCTCGTAGAAGAATGCCAATGGGGGACTCAAATGGAGAGGTGAACAGTGATTTGCAAGTGAGCAAACAACACCGTTGGTGGCACTATAGCAAACACTACAGAAACAGTGTAATATTCACTGCAACAATTTCACTGTAGTTTTTGTGTTAGCGTTTGTTTTTTAATCAAACGGTGGAGATCATCTTCTAATGTCAAGTACGGTAGATCATCTGTATTAAGAGTTTTGGCCTAAATAACACTATTGGAGCGGCATTAGCAAAAATGACGCCATCGTAGCCGCAATTGCAAAAATAGCGCTCTCCCCCGTTCCTAGGTGGCATGGACAGCTCTCGTGATGTCATGTCATCCTTGTCCGCACCACCATAAGACGAACAATGCGCGGGACGCTACATGGCCCCTCGTCTGCACCACCATGGGACGGACAAGGTGCAGGACGCCACGTGGCCTCTCGTCCGCAGCACCATGGAACAGACAATGCGCATCTGTCCCTCCCTGCTTTGAACAAGGCGCCATGGTGGTGCAGACAAGGGGATTCCGTCCCACAGTGGTACGGACAAGGGTGACATGACATCACGGAAGCCATCCATGCCACTTAGGAACTGTGGAGAACATCATATTTGCAATTGCGGCTGCGATGATGTTATTTTTGCTAATACCGTTCTAAATAGTGTCATTTAGGGCAAAATCTCCTGCGTTCAGAGCTTGGATCCATTCCCAATGGTTGGGTAGAACTTGCTCTGCTACATGACGTGGGCGCACAAACAGAATAGCCAACTAGTGGGTGACCAGTAACCAATGGTTAGTTCAACCAGTGGTACTTTTGTGCTGTCTGAATAAAAAGCATTGTTCAACATTTTACCGAGGTTTATTCGTGGATTTTTCGGATTTAACTCATGGCCTTTCGATTGTTGAGCCTTGGGATTTAACTTTTTACAGACAGATTTTTCTCCATTTATGTGAACAGTGTATGTTTTACACAGATTATGATCCGGCTCAGTATTAGCAAAATACAGAACTACTAGTGGATGAATCGAAATTATCCAGTGTTTACAAGGAGACGCCGTTGGACAGTTTTCTTCTAATGGTAGGCTGGTAGCTCATTTGTAAGCCTAACAATTATTTCGCAAAGCCGAGGGACCTATGACTAGACTTTACCGACAAAGCCATCCTATCAGTATCATATGCCTCCCAATTCCTTTTCAAGATTCTACAGGGACCACACCGTGCTCATACAAGTATACAACATATGATACGATATGGCGAGGATCTGCAAGCTTAACATTGGCCAAGTTAAGTAGAAACATTCGATCTAGGAAGATAAAAGGCTAGGTAGAAACGTTTGGTAAGTAGTAACTTACAAAACTAAGCTATAGTTTTTTGGAAGCAAATGAGCTATGGCATGTGTGATTAGGTCGTCAGGTTGTTGAAGTCGCATACTTGAGTGTCCCTCACTTTGACATCGCTTGGTGGTGGCACACTGATACCCAAAACTGCTAATATACTTACAGGTACATGTCAATATATTTACAGGTAGAGTAACTTGGAAGTGCCAGAAGGACATGGACTATAGATTACACAAGTAGTTCCATCACTTCATTCTTCATTGAAGTATACGTTTCCTTCTCTTTTATTCGCGTTTTCCCTATTTCTTAGCCTTCAAGTTGAAGAAGAATATACAGCACAGAGGAGTTGTAAAATTCAGCCTAAGAGGAGAAAAATGCCACTAATATACTTCGCATGGATGATTTAATTCATCAAAACAACAGCAACAAAGCCTTTGATTCCAAACAAGTTGGGGTAGATTAGAAATGAAACATCCTCAAAGTCAAAGAGACGAGAGCTTTACCAATAAAATAAAATAATAATAATAAAATAAAATATACAAGGCTAAAACCCTAAGTTGTATATGCTGCCATCCGAGCCGAGAGCCTAAAATATGGCTCATAAACCTTCTTATAGTTCCCGTACGTGGATCGCTAACTTCCATACGCTCCTATTCAAAGCTAATTCTTTAGCTACATTCTAATCCTCAAATCTCTTTTAACTGTTTCTCTTTTAATTCATCAAAAGAGCTGAAATTTTGTGAAGGGAAAAAAAAAGCACACACTCTTCCTCTCTCTTTCCTATGTATTTAATTAAGTACTAGTCAATAGTCAAATACCGTGTGAAAATGACTGATAACCGATAATCACAGGAGTAGATTGCTTGAGAAATCGACGTGCAGATAGCCTAGAAACTTGCAATATTGGTCCTTTTCTTCTGCACCTGGGGTTCGCGGTCAAGTGAAGCCTTTCGAAAGGAACCTGCCCTGGGCCCGTCAATGCCTCTGCAACACCAGCTGCTAATTGATGTTCATGGACTGCAAAATTAGAAGACGACTTGCTAATTGACGTTCATGGACTGCAAAATTAGAAGACGACTTGCTAATTGATACTTTACGACTTAAACAGGATTATTGTCTGTTCCCCCGGACGTGCAAGGTTAGGCAAAGAAAATTCTCCCACTTCACAAAGCTTTGTCTATTAGTGGGTTACTCGTCAAGCTTTGTGTATTAGTGGGCTACTCGTCAGGCAGCATAACTCCAGACAAAGTCTTCTCATACACCCTTACAGCAACAGGAATGCACTTGTGTAAAGGAAATTTGTAAAGAAATTATCAGTTCCTATAAGAGTTTCTGCTGCCATTTAGGTAGGAAATGCACCTATTTCTGTGTACAACAACGTGGATATTCTTTTTTTCCAAAATCAAGAGGAATCTCAAAAGCTTGAAAGATAAAGCTGTTTTATCCTGACTAGACTGAGATTTAGGTTGGACATAAACAGATGATGTGATACAAGAACTTACTTGTCACGCCTCCCAATCTTCTAAGAGAATACAGGTCCCAAAAATTAGAAACTTAGAATCAATGGCTTTACAGAACTGATGTTTTTAATTTCCTCATATTTATTAAGGGATAACATCTGGAATGGTTAAAGAGTAACCACAGTATATACAACAGTATAACTTAAGCATGGGAAGTGTTAATAGCAGAAGGCATACATATTTACTACTATTTATCGTATCATCCGTAGTATTTGTTTACTCAAAAACAACACCTTGAAACTAATTTAAGCAGCTTGGTATGAGATTATATTTACAGAGATACCAAACCCTGGGTAAAACAATAGACCATGACACAATTTTTGCATAGTCCGCCAACAAGCTTTACATCCGATTCTCCGCCAACAAGCTTTATATCCGATTCATCTTTACAATCCTCATCTTTCTTGGGCATACTCGTTAAGTCAATCTTCAGAATGACAAGTCCAGTAGATCAACCCACTGCAAGGTATATCACCAACATCGTAAGCAACAGAAAATGGCGTGAGGGAGAGACTAATAACAAAACCACATAAGGAAAGAGTAAATACCTTATTAGCACAAAAACTGACTGTAGGATACCAGCAATGCCAGTCCATGCAGATGGACCTGTATCTGTATTCTGTAAGAGCATCTTGGACCAAAAAACAACCGCCCCTGCCAAGGAAACAAAAGACATCACATATGAAAGAAAAAGGCAGAGTTTCAACCTGCAACTCAGTGCATTTCATTGTCATACAGTGGGTTATGAATGACAAACAATATAGATTTTAGAAGAACTACAAGGGAGTAATGAAGATACAGCAAATCAGAAACCTTTTGAGAGAACATCCTGACTCGCCATAGCGGTTTATGGAAGACAGCCTCGACTTGCCATAGAGGTTTATGAGTTATGACTGACAACTGACAAAGTATCTTTTAAAACCACAGCAGGTAGAAAAACAAGTTCAAACTTTATAACTTGTGCATAGTATGATAGTAATAATACTGATTTTGTTCGTGCAAAGGTTATCGGTATTATGTAGATGGTTCCCTGAAAAACATATCAAGTAGATGGTTTAAGCAACCCTTGCTTGTTACTTTCTGTCTGTTTACATTCAGTGCTGCCCTGGCCCCTTTTCATGGTTGCTTCATTCATCCAATGACAGGGAAATGGTGTCATGAGATTTTGTTATGGTTCGGTTGTTTTGTTTCGAACTTTAATACTTGAGAGAATTGTCTTCTATTTTCTCCATTTTGAGCAATTTCTTTAAATTCCAAACCAAATAGGAGAAATGTGTCTTCGTTTCGCTTCTCTCTCCACACAAAACAAGCATTGATGTGCCCTTGAACCACAAGTCTAAAAGCATATAATTTCTGAGAACAACTACAATTATTCGCTCTATCAATCAAACTACTAAACCTCTAGCGAGCAACTCTGCTACGCTACGGAGAAGTACATGTGCACAGCAAGTAATGACATCCTAACTACCCCAATTAAGCACTAAATTTGCCAAATTAAACTGCTAAACCACTAGATAATTCAATCAGCAGTAGCACTGCTATGCATGAAGCCATGAACTCACTAAATCACCACTGAAGTTAAACCCAACAGAAAAAAAAAACTGAAAAGGCTGCAACTTTCCTGCAAAACCACAGGAGGAGCCCCGCAAACCAAACCATAAACCGATAAAAGTGGACGAAAAGATCGAAAATTTTGCCGTCACCTCCACACTGAGTCGTCGTGGGGTGAGTAGTAATTGTAGTTGATGTCCTCCCGGTTCACGCAGTTGAACATGAGCGCGGCGAACTGTAACGAACCGATCGTAGCTAAGAAGTTTCGCTGAAGATTGGAAGCATTGGAGCTGAGAATTTTGTAGAATTCCTACATGAGATACTGTTTTCTGCTAAATTCCAGCGAGAGTACTAAGTTCCAAACAGACCCTAAACAATTTAGGTCCCGGTAACGTGGGAGAGTCCAAGTCTGGCACTTCAAGAAGCTCGCACTTTCAGGCAATTTTCCCAGGCTTCATTTCATTCAGAATTTTGAATTGATTCCAGACCTGAAAACATCCTTGCAGGAACCAAGCTAGCGAATGAACAAGTAACCAGCAAATGGGCCTGTGCTAGAATGCTGACTCCATTCACTACTTCTATGACATGAAACAGATTCCACCAATGCGGAGACATAAGCAGACATACCCTGTAGAAATTCATGGTCAGACCCATATACAGCTCCTTCCATCTCCAAGAACAGTGACAAAATCCTGATTTGCATAATCAAACACAACAGCTACGCAACCACAGCACTACTTGCTGGGTGGTTTTGATTTGGAAGTCCCATGATCCTCCGTGAGGCGCGAGCTCTGGAGACCCTCTACAATCGCTGCCACTGCACGATCTCCCCTCTCTAAGACGTGCTCCAGCACCTCCGCCTTCTCCAGCAGCTGTTCAGCATTTGTATTCGTGCAGCTCACCAGCTTATCTGCAGTCTTCAACGCCGTGCACAGCTAGAGATTGAGGGAGAGAGAGAGGAGCAAAATTGTTAGTTTGCAACTTTGCATGAAGCCATTGAATTAGAGTAGGCAACTACAATGTACCGCGCATGGAAAACAAAAGGGACAGAAGGAACCACACCTTCAGCATCAAGGAAGGCCATGAAGGATCATTGTCTCGTAGAGACTTCATCAAATTGTCATAGTGTTCCTGATATGATGATGAACGGGCGCAAATTAATTACATTTGTGAGTTGAGAAGGATCCGAGCCGAGACAGCCAAGAACTAGTAGAGTAGCACACTGCACACCACATTGAATTGATGAACTAAATAGCCGTTTATGACCTGGTGGTGGAGGACTCTTTCATTTGTAATAAGCACTAAATTTGAGGATTAAGCAAACACAAGCAATGGCACGCACATCTGACTAAAATTGCAGCAACTCAACCATCTGCTCTGCTGGACACAATTGGCGAAGTAGCCAAGCACAAGATATCAAATCTGAACCTAAGTTCCATGAGACCACCTTAATTAAGCCAGCATCTATCTCAATTAAGTCGAGCTCTTCTAAAGTTGTAGATTATTCATCCCATCAATCTATGGCAGCTAGATCCTTCACCCAGAACAATTGAGTAGCTCACGGGCAACTCATGGAAACTAATCAATTGCCGGACGCCAGATTCGGAAACTGGATTCGAAGGAGCAAGAAACAGACGAACATGATGGACGGATGAATCAACGGATGCCGACGAAATCA
Organism: Ampelocalamus luodianensis; assembly: GCA_036346255.1. Taxonomy (NCBI): domain Eukaryota; kingdom Viridiplantae; phylum Streptophyta; class Magnoliopsida; order Poales; family Poaceae; genus Ampelocalamus; species Ampelocalamus luodianensis. The sequence goes on along the minus strand of CM070634.1, from coordinate 40,296,088 downwards.
AGAACGGGGAGGAGGAAGAAGGGAGCACCCACCCCGAAGAGACGGCGGAGGTCGGACGGGTTGGCTTCCTCCACCTGTTGCGCCGCCAAGGGGGAGGAGGGGACGGACGCGTCTTCTCCGCCGGCGAGGTGGTCGTCGCCGCCACCGTCGTCGACGGCGAGGTCGCAGAGGAGATCGCCGATGGTGAGCAGCGGGCCTCCGACTCCCCGCATCTCTGTGTCTGCTTTCGAGTCTCGCCGCCTCTCCCGACGAAGGATTCGGGCTCGTTTCTAGCGACGGTTTTGGGCCTAACAAGGCCCATTTGTATATGGGCCTCAATCGGACGCTTTACCATACGCCATACAAATGGGCCTCAATCGGACGCTTTACCATACGCCATGACGTAAAGGGACTTTTACGCCTTCATGCTTGATTAAACGAATCTGAGCTCGGGATAATACACCGTAAGAACCAAATTTGCGTTGCAACGTGTGAAAATCTGTCAGATTTTATTAAAGATGTACACCACGGTGTACTCGTGTGGCACAAAGGATGCAGTGTATAACTATTCTACATCTCTTTGTACACAACAATCTAATGATACACTGGTTTACAGGAAACCAATTTTATGGGACCAGTGGCATCAGAGAGTTTGGTTAGATGCTTCAAGTGCATCTATACCTGGTGTCATGTAACATCGGTACCATAAAAAAAGGGGTTTGCTAGGGAGTACTCGAGTGTTTTTTAGGTTTATGAGTACCTGAGTTTTTTTTATCTATGTTATGTTTGATGATATCTCATTAGGAGAGGAGGCAAAGTGATCTCATGCATTGAATCTAGATCTAAGAGTTCAAAATTTGAGTACTAGTTAGCAACAAAACACTAAGTACTTCCTAGACACCCAAAAAAAAATCTCTGGTTTATAACCCCAGTTTTACCCTATTCATACAGGAAAATTTGATCATATACCCTCCCCTTAGATAGAAATTCAGGATTTACCCTCATGGCCCACATGTCATTGACCTATGGTGACCCCACATGTCATTGAGGTGGGAGGGTAAATCCTGAAATCCTGAAATTTAGGAAGGGTATATGATCCAATACCCCATTCATACACGTACATACAGCTCTTGCAGAGAGGCAGAGACCATTCTTCTTCACAAATGGGCAGCCATATAGACGAACCTCAGATAGTTCTAGCTAGCTCCACTCCATATCTGCACTTCGAGCTGATTTCTCACCAGTGGTGTATGATAGCTTACTGATCAGGTGAGGCGTACTTCCGAATGGCGGCGATGATCCTCTCCTTGTCCCTCGTCGGGAACGCCTCCAGCAAGACCCCATTCTTGTAGAAATGGAACAGCGGCACCACCTGAAAGCGCAAGACGAATCCATGCACGCAACAAACAGCTCGCTTAATTAGGTAACTAATTAGACGCCAAATTAATTACTTCGGTTATCTACGACTACTAGTGATTCAAGAACACGACATCGATAACCTGCAGCAGATGCGCGTACCTTGATGCGGAGCCTGTCTGCCACCTCCGACTGCTCGTCGTACTCATCGATAACCTGTGCAGTTTTTTTATCAACAAATTAATAGATATCATTGCTGCTTGGACAGTGCCTGGTCAGTAATACCAATCAAGAAGATGTATGGACGCGGCAATGGCGTGTGGCAGAGTACGGACGTTGTGCTTGAGGAAGATGACGGGGGAGCCGTCGTCGCCGGAGCCCTTGCAGAGCTTCATGAAGCCCTGCTCGATGTACTTGCAGCTGCCGCACGACGGCCGGTAGAAGTCCACCACCACCAGCGCGCCCGTCGCCTTCGCCCGCTCCAGGATGCGGAGAAACTCCTCGTCCGTCTTGAACTCCGTCACGCAGTCCACCGGGCAGAACTCCTCGTCCTCCTCCTCCCCACGGGGCAGGCCCGGCAGCGAGCCGTTCGTGCTCCCACCCTCTTCTCCTTCGCTGCTCTCCGTCGACACGGAGGCGGTGAGGCGGCAGCGGTGGCGGAAGGACGTTCTTGGGAAGGGGAGGGTGGTGCAGCGCGGAAGGGAGCGGCCGGAGGTGGTGGCGATGGGGAGGAGGGAGAGGGAGGAGATGATCATGGCTGCATTGTGGTGGTGCTTTGAGGTGTTGTGGATATTGCTTGGGTTTTTTTCCTTTCTTTTTTTTTTTGTTTTGAGAAAAGATTTTAGCCTCCTCTTGGCCTTCGCACTAACCTCCCCTACGGCCGCCAGCCACTCCGGCGAATTTTTTTAAATAATATTATTTTAAAAGATATTTACAAAAATAAATAATCACCCCCAAAAATTATAAAAATATATCCCTGTCGTCAGTTCAATCGCGAGAACTATCGACCTCGCTGATGCTGCCCCCATTGAGGTAATCGTTGAGGTATGAACTCGTGAATTGAGCGTAAAGCTATCGCCAGTTCAACTAGCGACATGAAGCTATCGCCAGTTGAACTAGCGATATATACCTCAGCCCTAGCCAGTTTTTTATTTTCCCTATTCCACTTAGCCAGTTTGTGATTTTTACAAATTTTAAATGGTACGAAATCTGTTAGACTCGCAATAACATTTTATCATCGTCTTATGTTGTTCTACTACGGTTAATTTTTGGAGAATTTAGCGAGGACGTTTGAGGTATGAACGATTCGTAAAGGGGAAGGTAAGTGATATTGCGATTCGCTCGGGAATTCATACACACGGATATTACAAAACTTGTAGTAAAACATCATAACACTTAATTGAAATGATAATTCACAACATTGATAATAATATATTACTACTGTCCGTTTTTTCTCGTGGTCGCGACCTCAACGTCTTCCATGTGGACTGCCTCTAGTCGGGGCACCGGATGAGGTCCCCGCGACGACGTCCGGAATGCTGATGTCTCCTTGGTCCTGAGTATTTCGTGTGGGGCATGTCTTGAAGGTGTGCCCAGACTCCCTGCAGATTGAGCATTTCTTCGTGCGACGTCCGGCTTCTGCCTCGTCCATATCGTTCCTGATGCGTCGTACCTGTCGCCGGCCAACCTTTCCCTTGAGCCTAGCAATGTCCGCGGCCCAGATTAGTTGCTCCCAGGTGAGATGACCAGTGAAATGGCCAACAAAGGCGTAACCATACATCTCTCCACTATGGAGCACTTCCAATAGGTGTCCCACTTGGGCTGAAATACGTGCACACGCCAAAGGCATCCCTCTATGCCGCACTTCACGTCGTAGCATCTTGGGGGTAGACTTGACGACGGTGAATGTGCGTCACACCGACAATGCCCAGAATTTGACCGCATCCTGCACGACTTCCTTGCATTTGTACATAGCTGCTAGTCTGACCTCGCTATGGTCGTACTCCCACGGTACACGGGAGGCTTCGTTGACAACAAGATTCTCGAACTGGTATGTGTTCCACTCGGATGGAACCGCCTGCTGGTCCGCATCATCATCGTCATCGGAACCTTCATCTTCGGACAATGCCATGTAGTCCTGGTCTTCGAGATCCATCCTTTGCACTAGGTCTTCCAGCTCCTCCCCCTCGTCAATAAGCCCACTAGCTTGTCTCACTGAAGGAGGTACTTCGGCATAGTATTCATCGACGGCATCAGCAACCCCTTGTCCATCAGCCATTGTGTGCGCCGTGCTGGAGTCACCGATTTCTTCCTCGGTGTCAGCAACTCCTACTTATTCAGACCCCGATGCTGTAGTGGGTTTGGCATAAGCCTGGACCAGAATGACCAATTTTCATCCCCTCTCCCTCGCCATGCTTACATACCACCGCCATGAATTTGTTCTCTTTAGTTGCACTAACTCCCAATACGTAATGTATCGCCCGGGGGGCAAAGCAACTCAATGTCAGGTCGTACACATCACGGTCCACTTGGAACATGTGGAACAACCACCGCATCACAGCGCCGAATGTATGCTGCTCAGGTCTTGGTAGGGGCACGTCCGCTGATTGAAAATAACTCAAATCAATTCCTCGGGACCCTCCATAATAGTCCTCGCCTATAGTAAATTTTGAAATTGGTGACGTCGGACATATTTTTTACGACCGCAGTTGTCAAGAACATTTACATGATGAACTACATATCTAAAACTAAATAGCCCACAAAAAAAGTATGTAAAACGGACTTCACTACGTACATTACCCGAGAGGTGGGCAATCGACGAACAACATTATCTTGTGTCCTTCCCGAGAGGTGGGCATTCGGTTCCAACAACGCCGCTAGCTTTCGCTAGTTCGGCTCTCTCTTGTGTCCTTCTCTTTTCCTATTTATTGTTGAATAAAAGTGAGTCGGAGAATTTTGTGTGTGGAATTTTGAGGGTTCCAAAAGGGTTTTGGGGTGGCGAATACTACGGTGGGTAAAGAGAGTTCGTTACGCCGTTACGGGAAGAAAAATAGCATTGTACCCCCAAAATAAGGTTTCATTGCCGGCTGCCTGTCGTTGTAGTCCATGGTATAGTTTGGGCAGCACCAATAGTGCTGCCCAATGGTCCACTCATCGGTTTATTTGACGCACTTGCAGGCGTCCCGACACCAGCATAGGGGTGGCGCCACCCCTATCAGGGGGCCTTCCAGAGGGCGTTCCGCAGGCATAGGTGGGGGGCCGCGGCTCGACCGAAAATCATTGGGCGTACTACGAGGCAGCTTCCTCACATCCACCAGTTCCGGAAAAGTTTGGTGTGTGAAAGGCTGCTGACTAACGGCATGATGGTGAGCGGCGGTCTCATGGGGATACACCCAGTCCTTCAAAAGCTTGCAGATTTTCTCCTATTCCTTCTCATTGTCCATATTTTCTACTTGGTGGTGATGCTGTGGAGATATTGGATGAGTTGCGTTGTATTTATAGCTAGAGCGGATGGAGCCGTAGCCGGGGCTCTCGTCTTGGTAAAACGTGCCTCGTCGGGTCACGTCCTCAGAAAAAGCTGACTCATCGGGTCACATCGTCCTGAAAAGCTAGCTAGTTTGGTCACGTCCTCAGAAAAAGCTGGCTCATCGGGTCACATCATCCTGAAAAGCTAGCTGGTTTGGTCACATCCTCGGAAAAAGCTGGCTCATCGGGTCACATCGTGCAAAAAAGCTAGCTCGTTTGTTCACGTCCTCAGAAAAAGCTGGCTCATCAGGTCAAATCGTCCTAAAAAAGCTAGCTCGTCTGGTCACGTCCTCAGAAAAAGCTGGCTCATCGGGTCACATCGTCCTAAAAAGCTAGCTCGTTTGCCGACGTCATCGGGTCACATGGTTGAAAAAATGTGAAATCAAAACTCGAGAATACCATTAAAATAGTTGCACACAGAATAAAATTTACATAACTACCATTACAGAAATCAATATCTAGTGGCGTCCCCTCTTGGGCGCACCGCGCGTCCCCGTGGCCTCGCCATCCTTGAGTGCGAAATCGTCGTGGTCGCCGCTCGACTACCCGACCCGCGCGAGTAGCCTGCGGTGGTGTCGCCAGGGCTGCTCTGCGTACCGGGTTGAACTCGGCGCCGTGCATACCGTGAAGCCTCCACAAAGAACTGTGTGTCACGCGGGTCGCTGAAGAAGTCCTCAATGGGTGCCGATAGGTCTGCATTATCTGGCGACAATGCATCGTCCTCCCAAGCAGTTCCTGCAAAGAATTACGTTACAAATGTAATCATGGCGAAAAGGACGTTACGCAAGCAAGGTGGACTTACCTGTTGGCCCGAAGATGTGCTCGGACGACGCGCATACTCGCCAGCGCGACGGGTGGAGCCGAGGACTCAGAATGTAAGATCGTCGTTACTAACTTCTGAGGTTCAAAATGAAGAAGCGATGTGAGCGTGTCGTACTCACCTCCGACATGTCCCGAGGTGCTCCCCCCACCCTGCCACGACGACGAGCCCGCCACGTGCGTGTGCAGAGAGTCGCGGTCTCGCCACCTCGGCCGACCCTTGTCCTCTGACCGTCGGTCAACCGGTCGATCGGCGTCGATCGACGATCGTGGTCCGCACTCCGCGTCGCTTGCCTCCTCGATGCGCTGCGCAGATCCTCTGGTCTCCCACGGCGCCATGTCTTTGCGAGTCTACCAACTCGATAATCTCCTGAAGATCCACCTACAGAAGTAATCAACCAGTTGTAAACCTAAGTCTGTCAAATTAAATATGAAATAAGGATGGTTGAATACATACGCAGCAGTGGAAAGCGGAGTCCGGCTGGGTGGGGTACGTGTCCGACGTCGCGACCTCATGTCGAGGAGGGTCGACCACGATCCAGACGCACCGAAGCCTCGTCCGAGTAGCGTACCACTCCATGTACTGGCCGTATGTCTCGGGGTCGTAGGGATCTTGCCCACACTGGATGAGGTCGTCTTGCGCGCCACTCCAACCCTCAACCCAAGGGGCCATCCTGTCCAACCAGGACATCGTGCCACGAACTCCCTTCCTAGTGTACCTGTGGATGGCAAGAAAATTATTTGGTGGGGATGTAACACACATTGTACGAAAGAAGTAAAACGTGAACTTACGCGTGTGCGCGCGCGGCACCGCCTCCCAAGGGGTGGGACCTCTGTCGCGATCGAATCGCGGCGCATGACCCGCTGCACCTGGTACTCCTCCACGAAGATATCATGCACCAAGGCACTCCGCGTGTACCAATAAACGTAGTCTCGCGTGCACAGCACCGACAGTCCTCCGGGGGCGCGCGCGGTCACCCTCTCGTCAGTGTACGGTCTCTAGATGACGCGGTCATCGGTCAGCTGATCGAACATCGCCACGTACTCCGGGTAGGACCCCTGCGAGGTGATCGGCGTGAAGGTGACCTGTGCAATAGAACACCGCAAACTAAGCACACGAAATAGTGATTACAATACGAAAAAAATAAATGAATATGAAACTAACCCATCGGCGGCACCACACAGTGCCCATGGTCGGCCGGTCCAGGTCGTCCTGCGGGACGTACAAGCTCTCCTCGTACACTCCCAAGTCCAGCTGTGGCCGTCCGATCTGGAAATGCTCCAACGACCACAACTGCAGTAGAAGCGGGCATCCCGAGAGGATGGAGCTGACATGCGCACGCCGCACGCGCGTCGACAAGGCGCGTGTACATCACGCACAAAGATGGCCGAACCCCACGCTGCATTACGGATCTCGTCGATCGGCGAAGTCGCCACCTCACGCGTACCACATGTAGTGCTTGTCACGCCGCCGCCGTGGGAGCCCAGAACATGACCCACCCAAACAACCACAGCAGTAGGCCTCCGCGCCTCCTAACACGACGCCCTCGCGTTCGCGCCATACGCCGGCCGCAAGAAGACACGCACACGCCGATGAAGGTTCACATACTAATTGTTGCGAGAGGACAATAGTTACGAAGACTTACGTAGAACCGCGGATCCACTCGTCGGCCGCGGCAGCCGAACTCCACGCACCACGCCGGCGGCAACACACCGTGGAACTCGGCTAGGAGGTCCGCGCGCGCGCCATGTGGTCGAGACGTCGGCGCCGCCATCGCAAAGCACTGCGCGTGGCAACCCGGGCCGTAGCTCACGTTCGCAAAGACGGCGCCATCTCCCGCACGGAGGTGGAACGTGGGTCTCTCGCCTCGGCGGTCAACCGAAGGCCGCGGCGGGGCTCGTCGATGGAAAACGCCTAGGCGTCACGATCGCACGCTGGTCCTGGTCGTCCTCCCACGTCGCCTCCACCATCCTCGCTAGTGGAAGGAGGTCTGCCGCTCTCAACCTGCGTCGAAACGATTAAGAACAAACGTGAGTCCAGGCAAAATGATCAGACCGTGATTGAGTGCATGAAGGTCAGAACTGCATGTACCTCGGAAGCCAGTCTTGGTGCAGCCTCCATGCCCTGATGGGCATGCGTAGCCGAAACGCCCCAAGCTCTATCGGTGCCTCGCCCTCCGGGGGGAGCACGGTACTGAGGCGGCTACGGTGACGCACGTCAATCACCGGTTCAAGCAACTCGTAGTGACCCGCGTCTGCCATACCTGAAAATGCAGCAATAAACAAAGTTCATATTTTTTTTTTCATGCATCTTTACATAGCCTATGTAGCAACTACGAATTTTCTTTACAAATTTAATACATGTCATGCTATTTTTCTAGTTTAAATGGTATTTTTAGCACTAACATGATATTTACCGCGCTCTAACACAATAATAACCGCGCACTAACAATAATAATCTGGATTTTCTTTACAATTTTAAAACGTTGTCATGCAATTCTTGTAGTTTAAAAGAGAATTTCTGCATTAATAATATAACTACAGCGGTCAACCAGTGCCATACTCAATTCTATGTCGCCATTCTATGTCGCTACACAACTCAAAATATGTACTGCACAATTTGACTACATTTATCTAACCTACTCAATTCTATGTCGCCATTCTATGTCGCTACACAACTCAAAATATGCACTACATTTATCTAACCTACTGAATTCTATATCGCCATTCTATGTTTGCCAACCTACAAGGTTTTGACATAACGTACACAGTTTCAAAAAAATATATCTGCAAGATGATCGATCGAACCGATGCTCATCAATCTCTCTCTCCGCGATTTAACCGCTGTGAGCTTTGCTACTTTTTTTCCTCTCCCTCTCAAACTATCTCTTGTTTTTTTTTCTGGAATTAAAATGAATCTGGACTGATTTTTTGCGGTTTTTATAGTCAGGTCCCTGTCGCCAGTTCAACTGGCGATAGGTAGTTGGACCGGCGACAGGGACATATTTTTGTAATTTTTTGGGGCAACTATTTATTTTTGTAAAGATCTTTTAAAATAATATTATTTTTTAAAAAAAATTCCCACTCCGGCTACAGCAGCCACCCTATGAGGACCCGAAATATTTAACTAGTAACACTTAACCTCCAAATGGTTCTAGCATCACTAGTTAAACATTCTAAGCCTCGATGGACATATGCTTCCCAGAATTGCAGCATATGCATACACATACAACACTAAGTTCAACAACGACATACATAAAGTAAAGTTATTACAAAAGAGCCGACCGCCAAATAGAACAATATACAAGAATGACAATGAAGCAAAGGTGCCATAAGATGGCTAGGACAAAAGTCGACCGGTTAGCCACATAACCCACAAGGCAACCGACAGGGCCGCTAAGCTAGTCGCCCGCAAGCTACCACAACACATGACCACAAAAGTGAGGCCCTTCAAGCTCACCTTCTTCCTCTCGCAACAATTATATTTAAGAAGATAACCGAGTACACAAAGGTACTGCAAGATCGACGTGTGGAATAGCGGACCTATTCATAAACTACATGCAAGCTTATTTAGGCGGAGGTTGTATGTCTCATTTTGCATAAAGCCAACTTTATTTGTAATAATGTAATACATTTGAAAGCAAGTTTACAAATAAATTTTAATGTTGAAGGTAACAATGAAAATAATGATAAATACAAGTAACCACCTAGAAGTGACTATCCCAATAGCCACCACAACATAGCACTAATCCCGCATTCGCACTCACCCATCAAGTTTTAATTAAAGGTTGTAGTCTAACTCTTGAAAGACCTTGCAAGCGTGTCCATAACCTAGACGAGGCTATTCAATAGTTTTAACCCCGCAGGGGTGTACCAATGTACCCATACTTCATACCGCCTTTAAGCCACAAAGCACACTTCCGAAGGTATGCCGGCAAGGCTAAGTCCTACGAGACGCTTTCCAATATTGTGCCTTGACTACGAGCCGCTCGTATGGATAGAAACCCATACGCTCACATTGCAAGCCGAAAGACAACAAATCTCATCACGGGTGAAGTCTTTCGGACACTACAATGCTCCCAACACCATCCCTCCTACGACTCCCCGCGACCCGAAGCCAATACACGCCAAAGTACTAAGTCAAGAGAGGTCCCATACCCTCTAGTGTGGTTAGCACGCTAAAATGCTTGGTTTAGTGTAACAAGATGTTCGGTCCTTGTTGACCCGGGCACCATTCCAGTCACACCCAAAATCACACCATCTTACCATTGTACCCAAGTCTAACTCATTTTATTTTCAGTTTTAGTTTTCATAAGTAGACATGGCACAAAGCTGAAATCATAAGAGATAATAAGTTTTATGTGATCAAGATTATCGACAAGTCGATAACCGTCCATTTCTATCGGAAGCTAAGCATGGCTAAGCAATTGTGAGGACCCCAGTTTATTTGGCTTGTAATGCTTAACCAACCACCTGGCCCTAGCATCACAAGTCAAATAAATCGATCCTCGAGATATGTATACTTCCCGTAAAGCAAGATACACATCCCTACACAAAATTAGACATCAACTCCATTCCAAACATAGAGTTCAAACACTACACTACCAAACGGAAGATAAACAAATAGTAGAGTTATTACGCACAAAGGCCGATAGGCCAAGATACACAAATAATGTAAAGAAGACAATGGAAGCAAAGTGCCATAAGATGGCTATAAACAAAGCCAATCGGTGTGCCTTCAACCCACAAGGCATCCGACCGACCGCCAAGACTAGTCGTCACCCACGGCGACAAAGACACCACGTAGTGAGGCCCCGAGGCTCACCTTCTTCCTCCGCAACAAAACATTAAGCAAAGCACCGAGTACAAAGATTGTCTTTGTACCCGCAAGATCGACGTGTGAACCAGCGCACTGCTCATATGCTACATGCAGCTTATTTGGTGGAGGTCATATGTTTCATTTGCATAAAGCCAATTTTCATTTGCAATAATAAAATATAGTTTGAAGGCAAGTTTGCAATTCATTTTTAAGATTGAAATAACAAGAAAGATAATAATAACAAAAGCGAAAGATAAACAACCTAGAAGTGACTATCCCAATAGTCACCACAACAATAGCACGAATCCCAGATTCGTATCACCCATCAAGTTTTAATTTAAATGTTGTAGTCTAGTTCTTGGGGGGCGTATCCGAGCGTGTCCATAACCTAGGACGAGGCCATTCGAATAGTTTTAACCCTGCAGGGGTGTACCAATGTACCCACACTTGCATCGCTTTAAGCCAAAGCACACTTCCAAGGTATGCCGGCACAGCTAAGTCCTACGAGACTGTTTCCAATATTGTGTATTAACTACGAGCCGCTCGTATGGATAGAAATCCATACGCTTACATGGTAAAGCCGAAAAGACAACTACCCACTCATGATAAAGCTTTTCGGACAACTACCATGCTCCCACCTCCATCCCTCCTGCGACCTCCTGTGACCCGGAGCCAATACACGCCAAAGTACTAGGTCAAGAGAGGTCCCATATACTCTAGTGTGGTTAGCACGCAAAATGCTCAAGACGGTGGCGCAAGTAACTCGGTCCTTAATCGACTCGGGCACCTTTCGATCACACCCAACGGATCACACCAGCCTTACCATTGTGCCCAAGTCTAAATCATTTTGTTTTCATTTTTAATTTTGCAATTAAACCTAGCAAAAATGCTGAAACATAAAGTTATAGTAGATTTTGTGTGATCAAGGTTACCGACTAAAGTCGATAACCGCCCAGGTTCTACCGATAGCTAAGCATGTCTAAGCAAGTTGACCCGGATCTACTAAGTGATAAGAGATCATCCAAATGACCTCTAATCACAAAGAAATAACCTAGGCTCAGGTAGTAGAGATCAATATTTTGTCTACAGGATATGCAGCTACGGGTTTAACTAATCAATTTAACACAAATTAAGCAATGCATACATACAGCTGAAACAAAATATTAGACTTTAAAATACTGGGATAAACATGATCAAACCGCTTGTTCGTCTTTGTTGCTCAATATGTTGCGAGGATCGTTCTCGTGGTTGCCGCAAATATCGAATCCTAACGATTGAACAAAACAAATAATAAGGACGAATAACACCGACAAAACTCAAACATACAACAACATCAAAACAGGCCAAAACTCACACAAGAGCCTAAGCATAACATAACAAAATTTAAGAAACAGAGAACAAATCATTTTAAGTTATTAAGAATTTTCTATGAATTTCCTAAGCTAAAACACATCAAAACACTAGGTAATTACTTAACAAATTTTCATGAACAGAAACAGTGTATATAACCTATCCTAATAATTAGTATACTGAAAATGAAATTTACTGAATTGGGTTCATTGAATTTGGACAATTATTGAAAGAGATATGCATTTTCTAATTTGGAGATTACATTCTACAACATTAAATTAATTAACAGATTTTTGATACAGGGACAAGGTTGACACTAATTTTAGTAAATAATACATTGAAATGAAAATTAACAAAGACTGGTTTCATGCAATTTGGATAAAATTGAATTAGTTATGCATTTTCTAAGTTTAATTGAATTAACAACTCAGAGAAAAGCATTACGTAAATCCCAAATCATTTCCGAAATCTATAATGCACTAATTCCATTTCGCACCACACCCACTAGCCCTCGCATCGACATGCGGGCCACGCGAAAATGTCGACCAAAACAACACGGCCGAAAGTGACGTCGAGGCGTATTCTAAGAATACGTCTTGGCCACCAAAGTGCAAACCTAACACACTCACAAAGAAAATACGCTTCCCAACAGAGAAAACGCATTACAGAGATACACAAACCTAATCGACAACATGGACCCACATGGCGTTGACTCGAGAACATATAACTGGGTGGATTAAAGGATTTCTAAACGCGATTAACCAAAGAGGCCCACAAATCGAGACTCGACTAACCAAGATTAGCGTTAAACTAACTCCACCGGCGGTTCACCGCCACAAGACAGAGCAGCGGCGCGGCGCGCAGAATCGTTTCGGGCGAACCAGAGGTTTCGCGAGAGTGGTACCTTCGGTCCGCAGGATCTCACGAACTCGGCGACGGTGACCGACTCGAGGATGCGCGGCGAGTGGTGGCGAACGGGGCGAGACGAGACACGGCTCCCGCGAGAAGGTGCTACGGGCCGGAAGACTCGCAGGTGCGCCACGGAATCGCCTCGGCCGGAAGGATACGCCCGCATAATGCCGACGAAGAAGGTCCGAGGCGGGAATCACCGCGCGCGAAATACGGGCTCGAGAAGAAGGAGTCGCACACCCTCCACAATGCATCAAAGACAGAAACGAACCCACCGTGAGCATCAGTGAAGCATTGCGATCAAGTGAGATCAACCGTTGAGGCTTGAGACTCACCAGAACGCAAACGAGCTCACGGAGCCGAGAGCGCCGGAGGTGGAGACGACGATACCACCCCTGGTGATTCACTGGACGCCAAGAACCCGGGATGGGCAAAATGGAGGCGGCGCTGCGCGGATCACGGTGGTGCGATCGCGAGCTGGGGCGGCGTTAACACGCGTGCCGCTCGGTTTTTCTCCTACCGAAGCTAAGAAATGGGAGAGGGCGTAAGAATGGTCTGCGAGAAGGAATGGACGACCCAAGGAGGTAGATGGACTTCAGCGATCCTCGAGGCGCACACGCGTCCCTGGCGTGGCGCGACGAAGTCGCGTGGCACGATGCTGCGATCGCCGCGAGCTCCGGAGGCGCGAGTCGGCGAGGAAGAACCGGACGTGGGACCCATATGTCGGCGACAGACAAAGCGGCGCGAACAGATACTTAGACTCGATCGAGAATGTATCGACCGCTGGATCGAAATGGACTACCGAGATTGGTGTATGCATTCGACAGTCGGTTGCGACGCGACGTGGATCGCTCGATCTTCATCGGACGGTCACGGCCGATTGACTCGAGCGGTGCTTAGTTGACGCGACCGAGTCAAGTGGCGCTGATGCAGTTTGAGTCGGACTCGGGTTCGAGCCGACAAACAAATGATTTCGATTTTGAGTTTAAAAGTCGAGAGAGTTTTAGGAATTTTTAGAGATAGCTCCCGAGCTCAAAAATTCCGAAATTTTTATGGTAGCTACTTGAGACAGAGAGAAACATTTCATAAATTTTCCAGAACTTTTATGCACTGAGAAGTTCTGCAGAAAATTCACAAGCATGCTGACCTAGGGTTTGACCAGATTTCCAACTAGTTTGACTTGGCCATTTGAAATAGCAAATAAAATCTAAAAATTGTGAAATAATTCAGGAGGTAGATAGGATGATCAAGATGATAGGAAAAATAATTTCAGAGGATGATCACAAGTTTGAAAGCTAAGAATCTGATAACAACAATTTCCAATCACAAGAATTAAATTCTAAAATTGAAGTTGCTAGGAAAATTTGAAAACTTCCAAATGATTTGAAGAGACAACAAAAGTTTTATTTCTCCTCAAAATTTTACATTGGAAATACAAACCCTAAGTCGTATCGTTATAAATCTCCCTTACAGAATCTCGCCCAGAGATTCTCGATCACCGAGAAGAATGATGGGTAATCTGCCGAGACGATCTTCCCGCTCCCAAGTGGCTTCATCCTCGGAGTGGTTTGACCACCGAACTTTGAGGAACTTGATCGCACGGTTCCTCGCTGCGCTCGGCTTCTTCGAGGACACGAACGGACGCCACGATAAGACGATCTTCCCGCACATCGATATTTTCCAATGGTGTTTCTCAACCGAACACGAGGCACTTCTTCAATTGTGACACATGGAAAACATCATGCACTCCTTCAAGCGTAGTGGCAACTCCAACTTGTATGCAACAGCTCCCACTTTCTTGATGATGCGATATGGCCCGACATATCGAGGAGCCGCTTGCCCTTGACACCGAAACGACGATGTCCTTCGAGGCGAGACTTTGAGATACACAAAGTCATTGGGCTGAAAACTCACTCACGGCGACGCCGACCGCATAGCTCTTCTCGCTCGATCGAGCTATGCGCAAGTGCTCACGAATCAATCGCACTTGACTTTCCGCCTCATTGATCGAATCCGCCAAAGAACCGCTTTCACCGTTCGACCGGTTCAACGGTGTTCTGCGGCGCCGCCCATACAAAGCCTCAAACGGTGCCATACCGAGACTAGCTCGAAGCCGTTGTTGTAGGAGAACTTCGGCAAGCGGTAGGCACTTCTCCCAATTCTTTCCATAGGAAAGAACACAAGCACGAGCATATCTTCAAGCACTGATTGACGCGCTCCGTCGACCATCGATCCCGAGGATGATAGGTGAAATTGAACGAAAGACGGTACCCATGGCCTCCTGCAGATCGCCAAAATCGAAGTGAAAAGAGAACCACGATCGACACTATCGCTCGTGGCACACCATGCACTCACAATGCGGGATATGTAAAGATCCGCTAGCCGATTCACATCAATCTTAGATCGCACCGAAGGAAATGGGCCACCTTCGCCAATCGATCAATGATAACCCATAATGCATCCTTCCCGCAGGAGTACGGGCGCACCGGTGATAAAATCCATGCCTCGTAATCCCACTTCCATTCGTATAGGCAAGGGTCAAGAAGACCTCTGACGCCGATGCTCGGCCTTGACACGACAACATATGTCACATCCGCAACGAACTCGCAATCTCGCGTTTCATGCGAGTCCACCGTAATCTCTCGACGCAGATCTTGGTACATTTTAGTGGCCCCGGATGGATGGACAAAGGCGAATCATGGGCCTCAAGAATCAAATCCCGCAACTCGGGACCTTTGGGACCACAAGACGTTGCCCAAACCACACAACACCGTGCTCATCTTACGTGAAACACTTGGTGATCCATCCTTGATATTTCGCTGATTTTACCCACACCATCATCCGATTGCCGTCGCCGACTTGATTTGATCCACCAAGGTTGGTTGCACAATCAAGGCGGCAAGGAACCATGCTCAACCAAACCCAAGTTGAGACGTTGAAAGTTCGCAAGAAGTGAGTTCTTGTCGCCTGGATCATCGAGTATTGCAATACACCTTTCGGCTAAGTGCATCAAGAACTACATTGGCTTTGCCCGGATGATACCGAATACCCATGTCATAATCTTTGATCAATTCCACCATCTCCTCTGCTCGAGGTTGGACCGCCGAGTGAACAAGTATTTCAAGCTCTTGTGATCGGAATACACCTCACGCCGTTACCGATCGATAATGCCGCCAAATCTTGAGTGCATGAACCACGCAGAAGAAGCTCTAGATCATGGGTGGATAGTTGAGCTCATGAGGTCTCAATCGCTGGATGCATAGGCAACCGCCTTGCCTTCTGCATAAGAACACATCCAAGTCCTCGACGAGAGGCATCGCAATAAATATCGAAGCTCTTGTGGATATCGTGAAGAGTAAGGATCTGGGTGAAGTCAATCATTGCTTGAGCTCCCGAAGCTCATCGCAGCAAGCAGGACCACACAAACTTCTTATCCTTCTTGAGCAATTCGGTCATTGGCTTTGCGATCTTGGAGAAGTTCTCGATAAAGCGCGGTAGTAGCCCGCTAAACCAGAAAACTCCGCACATCGATGATCGACTTGGCCGACCCCAAGATAGAACATTGCCGACTTTCTTTGGATCCACAACTATGCCTCAAATGAAAGAACATGACCCAAAATGCCACTTCCTTCAACTGAACTCGATTTGCCGAACTTCGTGATACAAATTGGTGCTCCCGCAATTTGCCCAAAACAATCTTCGATGCTCAAGATGCTCGCTTGATCTTGGAATAGATAAGAATGTCATCAATAAAGACCACCACAAATTTATCCAAATACTCCATGAATATGAATTCATAAGGTTCATGAACAAAGTGGAGCATTGGTTAAACCGAAGACATGACGGTGTACTCGCATGCACCATAACGAGTAGTGAAGGCCGTCTTCGAATATCCTCGATCCGATCTCGACTGATGATACCCCATTCTCAAATCAATCTTTGAGAACACTGGCTCCAGCCAACCGATCAAACAGATCATCAATGCGGGCAGAGGATATTTGTTCTTCACCGCACACCTCATTGAGAGGACGGTAATCAACACACATGCGCAAAGTCTTGTCTTCTTCTTCACAAAGATCACCTGACAACCCCAAGGAGATGAACTGGGACGGATGAAACCCTTTGCTTGGAGCTCACCAAGTCGCTTCTTCAATTCTTCTAGCTCATTGGGAGGCATTCGACACGGCGCCTTCAAATCGGGCGATACCAGGGCAGCAACTCGATGACAAACTCTGTGTCTCGAACCGAGGCATCCTGCAAGTCTTCGTGAAAGACATCCCCAAAGTCGATACTATGGGAACATCCCGACCGCAAGGTTGGCTTCGCTTCTAATACACATAGATGTGGCCCCAAGGCTGCGCGCGAAAATCCGACCTGCTCACTCAAGGGTCGTGAGATAGACAATCTTCCCGCACAATCGATTTGCCCCAAGTGTTGGGACAACCAATCCATGCCAAGAATCACATCCAGCTCACGAACCGAAAGAGAATAAGGTTTGCCAAAACCCCACTCCTTGGACTATGATAGGAACATCACGACATCAGATCGCTCTCATTTCCGACCCCGAGAGCGGATGAGCAAAGGAACTCCCAAAGGAACACGGTGAAGACCACTCGCAGCAAACAAATGATCTTGAAATAAAAGAATGCGATGCCCGTAATCAAATAATACCGCAGCAGACGAGAATTAACAAGAAGTGTACCAATCACGACATCCGCGCCCCGAGCCTCCTCACCGAGAGGTGGTTGACTCGACCGCCGCCGCACTCGGTCTTCGGATAATCTTCCGTCGTGGGTGATCACTCGCCCGCGTCCTCCATTAGGA
Source organism: Ampelocalamus luodianensis (assembly GCA_036346255.1). Lineage (NCBI taxonomy): Eukaryota > Viridiplantae > Streptophyta > Magnoliopsida > Poales > Poaceae > Ampelocalamus > Ampelocalamus luodianensis. The sequence goes on along the minus strand of CM070634.1, from coordinate 40,278,507 downwards.
CGAGGGGTCGCTGCAACACTCGAGGCGTGCATTCGCATAATGGCCCTTGTTGTGGCAAATAAAACAAGTAACCTCGGCGGCCGGATTGCGGAGGCCGCTCTGGCTGGATCGCAGCGCACGTGGTCAAACACTACCGCGGTGGGCGAGGAGTGCGTGCAGATGGCCTCGGCGCGTGGAGCAAAAGAACGGGCCATCGTGCCGCCTCACCGAGGACGCAGTGAGGGTGGTGTGAGTAGACCGATCGCCTCCCATTTGCGCTATGGACTCGCCAGCCGCTTTGCCTTATGCTCAAAGCAACAATGGCCTTATCTACCAAGGCACGAAAGTCGAGAAGTCCACAATAGATAACTTGTCCTCGCAGCCTCCTGACAAGCCATCCATAAACTTCTCTCGCTTAGCCTCATCAGAGGCCACCTCCCGAGCATAACGAGCCAAATGATTAAACTCGCATGCAGTACTGGTCACGCATTTGCGCCTTGCTTGAGCGCGAGGAACTCCTTCTTCTTGACTTCATCAGCCGCTGGGATGTGGGCCCGACTAAAAGCTGTCCGAACTCCTCCCACGCGACCACATGGCTCGCGGCCGCATGGCGAGATAGTTCTCCCACCATGAGAGTGCCGCGCCTCAAGCCGGTGGACGCGAAGAGCGCCTTATCTGCGCTCGCATCGAGCTATGTTGAGCTTCCGCCAACCATGCGCAGACCAATCATCCGCATCGAGAGGGTCCTCGTGAGCGGAGTAAGTCGGCGGCCGCAGCACGAGGAACTCGCAAGTCCCCGCGAGTCCGTGGCCGCCACCACCGGCAGGGAGTGGAGGTATTCCTAGCAATAACCTCTAAGATGCGCTGCGGTCCATGCGGTTTCGCTCGATCGAGCGAGCACCTCACCCATGGTGAGGAGGAGGAAGCTCCTCATCATGACCACCTTTGGCGCCACGCTGTTCTCCGGCCATCCTGCTTTACTAAGACAAGTTAGCAACAAATTTAAGAGCAAGAAAGCCCAAAATTCATGAAAGCATCCGAGAAACAAACACAAGGCGTGATAAAGTTCGACCAGCAAAAATCAGACACATAACTACTCCCTTTACATCTTACCCTATTATCCCCACAAGTTTTAGTTGGATTAAACTTCATGGTTCTCCCCAAACTAATTCCACCGGTAGTAACTATCTTTTGAAAGGTGAAGAGAGAAACCAAGTTTCAAAACTTAAATTAGAGTAAGATGAGAGTAGAAAGCTAAGATAGGTAAGGAATAAAATCGAGAATCACTGGGTTTTCATAAACCTTTTATGATTTGAAAATAAGACTTTCAAAATATCCTAAGGACGACTATGCTTGTTACTACGGTCGTAATGGCTCGATACCAACTTTGTGAGATTCTGGCTTATTTGGCTTGTAATGCTTAACCAACCACCGGCCCTAGCATCACAAGTCAAATAAATCGATCTCGAGATATGTATACTTCCTAGAAAGCAAAGATACACATCCCGGCATAAAATTAGACATCAACTCCATTCCAAACATAGAGTTCAAACACTACACTACCAAACGGAAGATAAACAAATAGTAGAGTTATTACAGCATAAAGGCCGATAGGCCAAGATACACAAATAATGTAAAGAAGACAATGAAGCAAAAGTGCCATAAGATGGCTATAAACAAAGCCAATCGGTGTGCCTTCAACCCACAAGGCATCCGACCGACCGCTAAGACTAGTCGTCACCACGGCGACAAAGATACCACGAAGTGAGGCCCCTGAGGCTCACCTTCTTCCTCTGCAACAAAAACATTAAGCAAAGCACCTGAGTACAAAGATTGTCTTTGTACCCGCAAGACCGACGTGTGAATCCAGCGCACTGCTCATATGCTACATGCAAAGCTTATTTGGTGGAGGTCATATGTTTCATTTGCATAAAGCCAATTTTCATTTGCAATAATAAAATACAGTTTGAAGGCAAGTTTGCAATTCATTTTTAAGATTGAAATAACAGTAAAGATAATAATAACAAAAGCTAAAGATAAACAACCTAGAAGTGACTATCCCAATAGTCACCACAACAATAGCACTAATCCCGCATTCGTACTCACCCATCAAGTTTTAATTTAAATGTTGTAGTCTAGTTCTTGGGGCGATCCGAGCGTGTCCATAACCTAGGACGAGGCTATTCGAATAGTTTTAACCCCAGCAGGTGTACCAATGTACCCACACTTGCATCGCTTTAAGCCAAAGCACACTTCCAAGGTATGCTGGCCTGACTAAGTCCTACGAGACTGTTTCCAATATTGTGTATTAACTACGAGCCGCTCGTATGGATAGAAATCCATATGCTTACATGGTAAAGCCGAAAGACAACTACCCACTCAGATAAAGCTTTTCTGACAACTACCATGCTCCCACCTCCATCCTCCCCGCGACCTCCTCGCGACCTGAGCCAATACACGCCAAAGTACTAGGTCAAGAGAGGTCCCATATACTCTAGTGTGGTTAGCACGCAAAATGCTCAAGACGGTGGCGCAAGTAACTCGGTCCTTAATCGACTCTGCACCTTTCCAACACACCCAACTGATCACACCAGCCTTACCATTGTGCCCAAGTCTAAATCATTTTTGTTTTCATTTTTAATTTTGCAATTAAACCTAGCAAAATGTCAAACATAAAGTTATAGTAGATTTTGTGTGATCAAGGTTACCGACTAAAGTCGATAACCGCCCAGCTTCTACCGATAGCTAAGCATGTCTAAGCAAGTTGACCCGATCTACTAAGTGATAAGAGATCATCCAATGAATTCTAATCACACAAATAACCTAGGCTCGTAGTAGAGATCAATATTTTGTCTACAGGATATGCAACACTGGTTTAACTAATCAATTTAACACAAATTAAGCAATGCATACATACAATTAAACAAAATATTAGACTTTAAAATACCGATAAACATGATCAAATCGCTTGCCCGGCTGCGTTGCTCAATATGTTGCGAGGATCGTTCTCGTGGTTGCCGCAAATATCGAATCGTAACGATTGAACAAAACAAATAATAAGGACTAATAACACCGACAAAACTCAAACATACAACAACATCAAAACAGGCCAAAACTCACACAAAGAGCCTAAGCATAACATAACAAAATTTAAGAAACAGAGAACAAATCATTTTAAGTTATTAAGAATTTTCTATGAATTTCCTAAGCTAAAACACATCAAAACACTAGGTAATTACTTAACAAATTTTCATGAATGAAACAGTGTATATAACCTATCCTAATAATTAGTATACTGAAAATGAAATTTTACTGTAATTGGGTTCATTGAATTTGGACAATTATTGAAAGAGATATGCATTTTCTAATTTGGAGATTACATTCTACAACATTAAATTAATTAACAGATTTTTGATACAGGACAAGGTTGACACTAATTTTAGTAAATAATACATTCGAAATGAAAATTAATAAAGATGGTTTCATGCAATTTGGATAAAAATTGAATTAGTTATGCATTTTCTAAGTTTAATTGAATTAACTCAACGAAAAGCATTACGTAAATCCCAAATCATTTCCAAATCTATAATGCACTAATTCCATTTCGCACCACACCCACTAGCCCTCGCCATCGACATGCGGGCTCGCGAAAATGTCGACTAAAACAACCACTCAAAGTGACGCGAAGGCGATTCTAAGAATACGTCTTCGCTTACCAAAGTGCAAACCTAACACACTCACAAAGAAAATACGCTCCCAACAGAGAAAACGACACAGAGATACACAAATCTAATCGACAACATGGACCCACATGGCGTTGACTCGTAGAACATATAACGGCTGGATTAAAGGATTTCTAAACGCGATTAACCAAAGAGGCCTACAAATCGTAGACTCGGACTAACCAAGATTAGCGTTAAACTAACTCCACCGGCGGTTCACCGGCCACAAGACAGACGGCGCGCAAGCCGCAAGAATCGTTTCGCGAACCAGAGGTTTCGGCGAGAGAGTGGTACCTTCGGGTCCGCAAGGATCTCACGAACTCGGCGACGGTGACCCGACTCGAGGATGCCGGCCGCGAGTGGTGGCGAACGGCGAGACGAAGACACGGCCCCGCGAGAAGGTGCTACGGCCGGAAGACTCGGAAGGTGCGCCACGGAATCGCCGCCAGGAAGGATACGCCTGCATAATGCCGACGAAGAAGGTCCGAGGCGGCCGAATCACCGCGCGCGTAAATACCGCTCGAGAAGAAGGAGTCGACACCTCCACAATGCATCAAAGACAGAAACGAACCCACCGCGGAGCATCAAGAAGCATTGGCGATCAAGTGAGATCAACCGCTGAGGCTTGAGACTCACCGTAACGCAAACGAGCTCACGGAGCCGAGAGCGCCGGAGGTGGAGACGACGATACCACCCCGGTGATTCATCGACGCCAAGAACCCGGATGGGCAAAATGGAGGCGCGCTGCGTGGATCACGGTGGCGCGGTCGCGGCTCAAGGGCGGCGTTAACACGCGGTGTCGCTTTCGGTTTTTCTCCTACCGGCTAAGAAATGGGCGAGAGGGCGTAAGAATGGTCGCGCGAAGGAATGGACGACCCAAGGAGGTAGATGGACTTCAGCGATCCTCGAGGCGCACACGCGCCCCGGCGTGGCGGGCGACGAAGTCGCGTGGCACGCATGCGCGGCCGCCAATGAGCTCCTGAGGCGCGAGTCGCGAGGAAGAACCCGACAGTGGGACCCATATGTCACGACAGACAAAGCGGCGCGAACAGATACTTAGACTCGATCGAGAATGTATCGACCGTTGGATCCAAATGGACGGCCGAGATTGGTGTATGCATTCGACAGTCGGTTGCGCGCGCGACGTGGATCGCTCGATCTTCATCGGACGGTCACGGCCGATTGACTCGAGCGGTGCGCTTAGTTGACGCGACGGTCAAGTGGCGCTGTGCGTTTGAGTCTGACTCGGTTCGAGCCCGACAAACAAGCTGATTTCGATTTTGAGTTTAAAAGTCGAGAGAGTTTTAGGAATTTTTAGAGATAGCTCGAGCCCCAAAATTCCGAAATTTTTATGGTAGCTACTTGAGACAGAGAGCAACATTTCATAAATTTTCCAGAACTTTTATGCACTGAGAAGTTCTGCAGAAAATTCACAAGCATGCTGACCTAGGGTTTGACCAGATTTCCAACTAGTTTGACTTGGCCATTTGAAATAGCAAATAAAATCTAAAAATTGTGAAATAATTCAGGAGGTAGATAGGATGATCAAGGTGATAGGAAAATAATTTCAGAGGATGATCACAAGTTTGAAAGCTAAGAATCTGATAACAACAATTTCCAATCACAAGAATTAAATTCTAAAAATTGGAAGTTGCTAGGGAAAATTTGGAAAACTTCCAAATGATTTGAAGAGACAACAAAAGTTTTTATTTCTCCTCAAAATTTTACATTGGAAATACAAACCCTAAGTCGTTTCATATAAAGAATTTATTCGCAACTACTAAATGACAAGAGCTCATCCGCGAACTCTAAATCACAAGAATAACCTAGGCTCAATGGTAGTAAAGGATAATCATTTGCCTAAGGAAATGCATCTACTAGGTCAACTATCGACAATAGTTTAACACAAAGTAGCAATGCGCATATAGAATTTGTAATCAACATAAATACTTAAAATACTGGGATTAACATGATCAAACCGCTTGCCTTCTTTGGTCTTGCTCTTGCCGCAGAGAGGATTCTCGATTCAATATATTCTTCGAACCTAACGCTAAAAATGCGATAAAACCAAATAAGAACGAAGAACACCAAACAAAACTCAATAAAGAAAATACATCCAAATCCCATGAAATTTATACAAAGAGCTAGAGGTTGATTTTAGACAATTTTATAAACAAGAATTACTGCAATTGGACTTAGTATGAAAAAGTTATGGCTAAAACTAGTTCTCTCAGCCTATAAATTCCCTAAATTAATTATTGGTACTGTTCATGGCGAAAATTTCTACAATGATCTAAGCTCAAATTTTTATAGCAAGTAGATTATGACATCCTAATGACAAGAAAGTTGAGCTTACAAAATTTGGAGCTATAATGATTTACTTATGATTTTTCTAAGTTGTAAGCCTAGCACATTACATTTTCCAGAATCATAAACATGCTCAAAACCTATTTCATATTAAGTTACACTAACAGAGGAATTTAAGAAAGTTGATTTTGCACATTTTGGAGTTGTACAGAAAAAGATATGCATTTTACAAGTTTAATTCTATTTTTGGGATATTCAAAATTAGCAGAAACAAGCTATTTGAGTTACACAATTTTCTGTGACAGGAACATGGCCAATTGCATTTTTATATTAAACTACAGAGGCATAGAAATTTATCACAGTTGGGAACATCTAAAAAGGAGTTAAAACGATTTAGTTATGAATTTCTAAAGTTCTGATACAATTTTTAGTTGATAAATAAATACTTACAGAAACGAGATCCAACTTAAACGGAAATAAACGACGTGGACGCTCGCGAGCCCTCGATCTAACATCCTACGGCCCACGCACGCCGAGAACAGCGCACGCGCGCGACTCCTAAAAGGAACCCATCGTTGGATCAAGATCCAACGGTCCACGAGGAAGGATGCAATGACGATGCGTTGCCTCGCCAACCACGCACCGCAGATCTAAAGATGAACGGCCCGAGCACATCTTCAACGAGAGTCCGATTGCACACACGATCTCACCGCAGATCGTGGGATGGACGGTCCGTAATGATTCAGCAACCTGATGGTCCGAACGATACCGATCCGACCGCAGACGCAAAATGGACGACGGTCCAAGATCGGCGCAATCAGAACGCCGACACGCAATGCATGTCGCTGACCCAAAAGGTAATTTCGGACACATTTATTGCTAACAATGATTAACAATAAATACACCCAAAATCAGCCCTAATGACTTCTCGGTTTACTGATTTAGGCTTACGGGCCCACATGTCAGTGAGACATTAAGCCGATTAAGACACCATAAATACTAAGCAATGATTGGGTATTAATCGTGTCCTAAATATTTGACGACAACGAAACTACACAAGAAAACCCGAGCGAAACAGTGGCTTGTCGCCGCGACCACATGGCGGCGCCACAAAACCCCAAAATGGACTCGCAATAGCGATGCGAACCTAATGGCGATGACCTCGCCGCTGAAGTCTAGAACGCCATGAGCCGGAAACATAGAAGGAGGCCCTTCGGCAAAACATGAAAATAGCAAAAGCTCCACCATGTCCAAGAAAGCGAGTGCCACACTTAGGGACTAATAAGAAGCTACCTTAGCCAAGATGAGCTTCAAAAGATGGCCGAGAAGCTTGAGCACGATGGAGACCACCGAGCCGAGGAAGATTTAAGAAGAAAATGGCAACTGAGCAAAATGAACACCAATGGGTGATCAAAATAGCTACAATAAGTTTCCATAAGCTCCACAAGTAAGTAATTGCAAAAAGAACCACTTACCGGAGCTGGAGAAGAAAGGGGGTGAAATCTGCCGAAAATCTCCAAACTTAAAATTGATCCATTCCTGAGAATGCAACCCAAAATTAAGTTAGGGGAAATATAAAGGAAGTTGAGGAGCTCAAAAGGGTACAAGAAAGATTGAAGGTGAACCACTGGACACCAAGATCGCCATTGGAGCTCTCGGGTCAACAATGGTGGATTGAAGGTTTGAGATGGTTTTGAGCTCAAACACAGAGAGGAGCTAGGTGTGGTGTAAAGGAACACCAGGAGGACCTAGAGGGGCAATATATAGGAAGGTATTAGGTTTTGAGCAAGAACCCGAGTCCATGAGTGGGCTCGGTTCATGCTACGGCCATGGACCAAGAAATGATGGGAGCAGCTGAGACTCGGGACAATGGAGGAGAAAGCCTGAGCGCATTTAATGCCCCACAGAGAGACGTTGACGAAAGCAAGCTTGAAGTGACACATCAAAGCCGCCCTCCTTGCACTCTCTCTCTTTCTGCCATTGCCGCACGCGCGCACGGAGAAGCAGAGGAGGAAGAAGAACAGACAAGAGAACGGTGACCGTCGGATGGAAAATGGACGGTCACGATTAAATGAGTCCGCCGGACAGTCCGATTGCCCTCAGGAATCTGGACGGTTGGATCGAGATCCAACGGTCCTAATTGAAAAGTGCAACCGCACGGTCCGAATGCACACGCAAACGTGGGCCGAGCGATTCAAATCCAACGGCTGATATCAATCGCGCGCTAGGAAGGGGACCAGGTGCGATTAGTTGGTTCGGTCAAGTCCACTGGCTCGAGCCCGAGTCCGACCCACACCCAAGGAACAGTGAATCCAGGCTTTAAGGTTTTAATTTAAGCTGAGACTTTTGGGGATTTAAAAGAGGTAGCAAAACTACTCCAAAAATTCTGAAATTTTTACAGGAGCTTGCTGACTTAGATATTGTCCTTGTGTAAAATTTTCAGAGGTTTTTATTCATTGCATTTTTCTCCAAAAATTCTACAAGGTACTGGTTCAAGGTTTGACTGAGAGTCAAACAGGTTTGACTGCCCTCTAAAATATTCAAACAATTTCTAAAAATTGTGAAATTTTTCAGAGGGGTCACATACCATCCCAAGAACTTAGGAAAAATATTTCCAGGAGATGATCAAAAGGGTTGACAAGATTGTTTTTGAAGGATCAAGATTTTGAGTCAAAAGACTTGTGACTTTGTATTTCCATAACTTCTTGTACAATACTTGTTCAGTACAAACAGGAAACACATGATGTAAGAAAAAGTTTTAATTTCTACTCATTTTCTTACATTTGAAACACAAGCCCAAAATTGGGATGTTACACACCCAAACTTGCCAGAGGCCTGTTAGCCTCTATTGGCCGCCCCTGATGAGCTCGCATTCGTCGGAAATGAACTTCTGTGCGGCCTTCCTTGGCAAGCTGTCGGAGAAGGAGCGGTGCTGTTGTTAGTCTTCCCTCTCCAGCCCTGACTCCGTCCAATCCAGGCGGTGTTCTACTCCTCGGCTGCCATCCCCTCCTCCCCCAACGATCGTAGCGGCTTCCCCTAGGCCAGCGTCAGGGCAGGGAGCCCTATTCTTGGACGGCGGCATGTTGTAGGAGCGTCATCACCAACCGACAGAGATAGTCGTTTCCTAGCCGGCAGTCTCACCAAACCCGGGGCAGGCTTCCCTCGTCGCCGGTCGCCCAGCTCCGGTTCGTCGCCCAGTTCCATACGACCTGGTCGGTCTGTGCTTCAACTATTTCACAGACGACCACATCGCGGTGGCTTGCTGCAAACCCACTTGCTGCTTCCACTACAAAGACACTAGTCACACCTCTCTTCTTTGCAAGCGGCCGCAATCCCCTGCTAGCGAAACTCCGCCGAAGGTTCAGTCGCGCTCTAGGCGTCTACCCCCATCAAATCTCCCTTCCATCCTTGGAGCCGGTGTGTGGCTCACACCCTTCGAAAGATTCACGTGTGACTGGGCTAGTGTCCACCGCACCGGCCTTTCACCTTCCAGCTTTGGCACCGGTGTCCCTGGGGGACGCAAGATTGCCAGAGCCGGGCCACCATGGTGATGCGAACGATGAGTTTCCTCCGGGAAATCCCCTCCACTGGCTGGAGAATGAAGTCTGTGTTGTCCTGACAACTACCACCATGAGGGACATGGAAGGCTGTCTGCAGCGTGCATTCATTGCCTGGGTGGGCGGAACCCAGCCATCGATGTCAATGCAGCAGGTCTCACAAGTGTTCATCTCCGAACATGATTTGCCGGGGTCATCCTTCTCCGTTCATCCATTTTACCCAGAGAATTTCCTGGTCGTTTTTTATTCCATCTCCACCAAGGCCCGCATTCTGCAAGATGGCTCCATTTCAACACTACGCTTCCTTCTTCTTCTCCGGCAATGGTCCAGACTTTCTGAGGCTATTTCCCGTCCAATGCATTTTCGGGTGAAGCTCAGCCTGGAAGGAATTATGATTCACGCTTAGAGCCTAGCAACTCTCTTGGCTATCTTATCCCCCTCCTACTGGATCGAGTCATTTCATGAGTTGTCAACGTCCTACGTTGACCCCTCTGTGTTCTGGCTGGTTAATTGGTCCTTGAACCCTTCTGTAATTCTAAAGGAAAAAAACACTGGTAATTGCCGAGCTAGAACTGCTGCCTGACGGGTCAATGAGGGACCATGGTTCGCAAATTTTCTCCCGCTATCGCTGACAGAGCCTCTCGGGAAGCTCTGTGCTACAACATGATCATCCATATCCACAGCGTGGAGGATTTCGCTGCGGCGGCTGACCCACACCTTCCCTTCACCCCTTCTAGTGATGACTCCGGGCTAGGGGGTCTGCCGTATCCAGGTTTCAACAAGTCTAGCCCACACCGCCACTTCTTCGCTACGACCTTTGGTATGGTCGATGGTGCTGCCCCCTCCCACTGGTCCCAGCGAAGGCAGTGGTCCCAAAAGTCGCTCCTGCCCCAGCGATTGGCTCCTTCTTTCAATGTTAGAGGAAGTGCGACTGTTAGAGGGTCCCTCCCATGCCGAGATCTGGCTGGGCTGCAGGGGGCAGTCTGCCAAGATTGCCAAGGCTGTAGCGTGGCGACCGTCCCATTCACAGGGTCACCAAGGACAAAGGCGTTGGATGGTAGTGCTGCTTCGCAGGATTTGAATCCTTCGGCGCAGCCTTTTCGGCTTGGCAACAAGACAAAGTTGGCATAGCCTTCTCGGATCGGCTACCGGAAAATATTGGTTGATTCCCGACAAAAAGACACCCCCTGCTTCTTGGTTCACTTTGTCTGTGCCCCTGTCTGCGGCTTAGTCCGCGCCGCAGTCACCAACTTGGCGCAATGTGGGATGCCAAATGAAAACTAGGCTAGGGGTTTTCTCACCTTACAAGTCTAATCCCAACCCTGACACCCCACTGGCTGCTCCGTGCCAAAAGCAAAATCTCATTCATGTCATCACCGTGGGATACGACCATCATGATCACGATCATCTCCATAGCTCCTGGCAGTTCACCTCTCCGCCTCCCGACAATGGCCCCCAGGCAGAGTGGTTGCGTTCCTCAAGCCCTCTGGAGCTTGTTTGTTCAGAGGATCTACGGCTGACTCAGGTCAGGTCCGTCCATGTTCCGCTGTCGGAGAGTTCGCTGTTGACTTACTCGCGTAGGGTAAAACACGCCATTCCTAACCCATTGCTGCCTCTGCCGAACGTTCAGTAGTCTCGCAAGAAAGTTCTCCCTGCTAACTTTATTCCTCGTCGGAGCGTGCGACTGGCGGTTAAAGCTCAGCACCGGGCTTTCGACGCTTCCAGCACTCAACTCTTGCTAGCAGCTACTCTAGGGATGCATGCCTCTAACAGAGAGGACACACTACCAAGTACCGGAAGGTCTTTGACAACCAACTTTCAAGTGACCAAATCTCCACCTTGGTAGTCCTTATAAGGATGGCAGTTCCAGCTTCCCTGCCTTCAGGTTCAGTCAACTTGGTAACACCATCTTCGGCAGCTCTCTTGGTATTGGCGTGTTAGCCTACTGCTTTCGGTCGTTGGGTCGTTCATCGCTTTCATGGAGAATATAAATTGCAATTTCATTAGCTAGAATGTCCGAGGTCTAAATTTGAAGGCAAAAAGGGACGTGGTCCAGGAGACTATCTGTTCTTCGCTTGCTGCGGTCACTTGCATCCAAGAAACAAAACTTAATGTAATTGATTCCTGTCGGTGTTTTAGAACCAATCTTACGTAAAGATTATTTGATTCGGGAGGTCTCCACGAATGATCACGCAGACAGTAAGGACACAAGGATTTTTATACAGGTCCAAGCCTTCCCCTGAGGGAATAACAACCCTACTTCTGTGTGTATGGCATTGAGTATCCTGGTTACAATTGGCAGAAAGACTGGTGCTAATATCGCTACTTATTATCTCCCAAAAGCCCCCCGAATCAAATAATCTTTACGTAAGATCGGTTCTAAAACACCGACAGTTAGCGCCGTCCGTGGGGATTTCTTCTGGTAATTCCTTATCAGCAGTTCTTTCTTTTCTCTTTGATGCTACCATGGCAGGAGAATGGAACGAGGAGAACTGGTTCGACTTGGCCGATTACGCAGATGTCGACATGGATGCGGGCTTCGATTACGAGCCGAGCATCGAATCTTCTGACGGTATTGCCGCCTCTGGAGATCTTCTATCAGATCTCAGAGACCGCACCACCGCCGGAATTGAGGAGCGATCCTTATCCTTCACAACAGTACACCCAATTGAGGGACCAGCTTCCTCAGGGGGCAAGGGTCAACACGATCGCGAACAGGGAAGCCCTAAGACAGACTCAAAACACAACGAGAGTTTTCCCTCTGAGTGTTCGAGTCCCCTTAAGGCAGTACGACCTGGCAAGGCAAGTTCTGGAAGCCATCATTCCAGAGCTTCATCGCCACCTAATCTTTCTCTCCGAATAATCCCGCAGAGGAGGGAATCAAACATGCTTTTCCTACAAGTACAACTATCCCATCGCAGGATACACCTACAGACAGAGACGGTTAAAACCCGGAGTTCCCCTACCTAGAGGGGTTTACTCCAAGTCGCCAAATGGTGTCACTCAACTACTCCTCAAGCGAGGAGGCCTCGAGCACAAGTGGAGATCATCAATGGGAGGTCTTCATCATTCCCCTTATAAGAATCATTCTCCCAGAGCCAGGATTGACGATGCTCCCTGACGGGCACACACTACGTCCCCTCGTGGCAATGGCAAGGGTACCACCGCTGGCGAACGAGACGAACACTTTTATGAACGTGCGGGACATCCTCAACATTCTCGCACTTCATTAAAACCAACTCAAGGGTCTGATATGGGCAATTCTGAGGCAACTCGACGAAGAAAAATAGCGGCTCAGAAAAATCTCCCTGAGCGCGCTTATTTCCAGTCAGAAGAAGCTTAGGAGCTCTAGCACATCAACGACTTGCTTGAAAATCCAACCCAAGAGCTCGCTCGAGCACCTGGATACGATCTCTTTGTGGAAGAGATCGCACGAAGGCTTCGGAACACGATGGTGAAACTCGAACGTCCTCGTCAACATCAACCTGGAAGTCGAGAGCGCCCGACTCCATCTTTCGCCGGCCGTCTGATAACTCGTCACATGGGAGATGACCTGATCCTCGATCACGTCGCTCTCCTGATCTGAGGAAGGCTTGTTGGACATCTGGAGACCGACAAGCCCCTAGGAGAGGTGATCTTTCACCACTTTAGGGACGAAATGTACGGCAGCAAACGGAATACGAGGAGTATTTCCCTCGCAAGACTGAGGCCTATCATAGGTCCAGTCCACCAGTGACTGGGTATCGTCAAGTATGATCACCTGGTGATGTTAACCCTTCTTTTCTGCAAAGAAGGTGCCAAGAAGTTATCTCGTGATGTCGGGCTGCCACCCGATCTTCGAGCAGATTCGCCGCCACTGCTGACTAGCTAACATGGAGAAATTCGATGGAACCCAAAATCCCATTGAATTCCTCCAGATCTACACAACCGCTATCCGCGCAGCAGGAGGAGGAGAGCACGTAATGGTGAACTACCTTCCGACTGTGCTCGAAGGATCGGCTCGATCATGGCTTTTAAACCAACGATTCAAATCGATCTACTCGTGGCAGCACCTCTGTGAACTTTTGCTGGCGAACTTCCAAGGCACCTACAACCGCCCTACAAAGGAGGACGACTTACACCGGATAAGACAGAATGATCATGAAACTCACAATTCATCAGCGCCTACCAGTTCAAAATTTATTTCGAAGTTTCGACTGCCTCGTGATCGTGGCTTTTGCAGGAGTCCGCAGCAGGAGAATAACAGAGGACATTGCTTTAAATCCTCCCGCCACTATCACCGAACTCTTCGAAATGGCCAATAGATACGCGACTACTGCCAAAGCAGTCGAGTGGAACAACACTATCGATCGTGAAGATAATATCCCTCAGGAGGCAAACGAAAATCGTAAGAAAAAGGGATAAAAAGGCTAAGAAATCCAAGAACAAGGCGAAAAGACACAAATCTCCGCTGTTTGCTCTAAGGAGGTCCCGCCGAAGTGACAAAGAGCCACGCAACCCCGCTGCACTGATCGAGGTAAAGGTAAGTGCCAAGATCAGAAGAATGGCAAACCCAGGTGGTGTCCTTTTCACAAGAAAGAAGGGCATGACCTTCACAACTACCGAGTTTTTCTAAGGAAGCATAAAGGCTTCGAGTGGTCGTAAGAGGCTAACGCAGCCTTTGAGGAGGTCAAGAGGTATCTTACGAGTGCTCTCTGCTCGTTTCTCCAAACCAGAGAGACGCCTTAATTTATCTAGTCACACGCCACAAGCAAGAAGCGCAGATCGGTTGTAGAACATGAAAACATACAACGACCGGTTTACTACGTTATAAGTTTTACACGCCTAAGGAGCGCACTCCGTTCAAAACTTCAGATGCCCTCCTCATGTCTTCGAGGAAATCATGCATTATTTTCAAAGCGCACAAAGTAGCCGTGCTGCTCGAGTTTCCCTTGGGAGCGATTCTCCAGAATAGGAAAACAGAGGGACGCATGACAAAATGGTCAGTCGAACTTGAGGAGTTCGACATCCATTTCGTGTCCCGAACGGCCATTAAATCCCAGATCTTGGCAGTCTTTGTCGTCGAATGGACAAATCCTGAACCTGTTCAGGATCCCCAGTACGATTCCCATGATCAATGGATGATGTACTTTGACGGGTCACTTACTATAAGTGGCTCGGGGCTTGGGTGGTCCTGGAATATCCTACCGGAGAGACCTTGAAGTATACCATACAATTAAACTTTCAGGCCACTAACAACATGGCAGAATACGAAGGTTTGCTAGCTGGCATACAAGCCACGAAAGCGCTCTCGATTCGTGGACTACTCGTGAGAGGAGACTCTCAACTAGTCGTGAATCAAATCGGAAAAGAGTACCAGTGCTCTAATTCGACCATGTCTCGGTACCTATCGGAAGTCCAAAAGTTAGAAAATCATTTTTTGAGCTTGAGGTACAATTTATCCCTCGAAAGGATAATTTACTCGGAAACCAACTTGCTCGCATAGCTTCTTCCCGATCGGTAGTACCAAAAGGAGTTTTTCTGGAACAACTCCAGAAACCGTCCCTAGTCGAGGAACTAGAGACACCTCCTATTGAAGCAGCCTCTCTAGAGTACGAGGATACCTGGATGTCTCCCATCTACGAGTATCTTCAGACGGGTTCTGTACCCGACAACGATCTCGAGGCAGATCGACAGTCCTAGAAGGCCAAAATGTATACTTTGGTTGAAAGAGTCCTCTATAAAAGAGGCACTCAAGGGGTGCTCATGCAATGCATTCCGCAAAGCGAAGGATTAAAACTCCTTCACGACATACACGGAGGCATCTGTGGAACTCATGCTTCAAACAGAACGTTGGTCGGTAAAGCCTTTCGACAAGGTTTTTATTGGCCAACAGCCATCTACGATACCAAAGAACTGGTTAAAAAATGTGTATAATGCAAATTTTATAGCAGGCAAATACACCAACTAGCTCAGGTGTTACAAATAATCCCTCTGTCTTGGCCTTTTGCGACCTGGGGCCTCGATATCCTAGGACCGTTACCCAGAGCTCCAGGGGGATTCGAATTCCTTTTTGTGGCAATTGACATGTTCACAAAATGGATAGAAGCCGAACCTGTAACTGGGGTAACAACGAAAGCAGCTAAAAGGTTCATGATGAGATGCGTGATAACTCGATTTGGGGTACCTAGTCGAATCATCACAGATAATGGCACGCAATTTTTGAGCGCAAAATTTCAAGAATTTTGCGATGACTTGGGTACCAAGTTGTGTTACGCTTCCGTTACCCACCCCCAAAGCAATGGGGTAGTCAAAAGGGCGAATGGCCAAATAATGAAGGGGGTTAAAATTCGAGTCTTCGACAAGCTTGCCAAGTGCTGGGGGGCTTGGGTACAAGAATTACCCTCAGTATTATGGGCCATTCATACGACTGCTAGTCGGGCTACAGGAGAAACACCTTTCTTTTTAGTCTTTGGTGCAGAAGCCATGCTTCCGCCAGAACTAAAGATTAGGTCAGCACGAGTCGAAAATTTCAACGACTCCGCCCAAGAACAGCTTTGAGCAGATGACATCAACCTGCTCGAGGAAAAGAGGAACCAGGCTCTAATCCGTTCAGCAGTCTACCAACAAACCCTGCGTAGATACTACGATTGTAAGGTCCAACCTCGCAGCCTTGCTATAGGTGACTTGGTATTGAGCCTTATCCAATCCCAGTCTAATCGGAATAAACTTTCCCCCAAGTGGGAAGGTCCTTACACTGTGGTCCAAGTTACGCGTCCAGGTTCGGTATGACTAGCAATAGAGGATGGCCACGTTCTCTCAAACTCTTGGAACATCGACCAGTTACGCAAATTTTACGTGTAACAAACCTCTACGACAATAAAGTATCAGGTTCTTTCTATCTTTATTGTCTTTGTCTGAGTTTTTCTTTCATAACTTTTCGACCATATTTTATACGCTCAATTTTTCTTTACACTGGTCAGAGAAAGGATACAACCACTAGTCGAAGTCTCTCTCTCTCGCACGTGGTCCTGCCCACTAGAAGGAGCTTCCAAGTATCGCCTTGTTCCTAACTTTTGCTGCCAATACAAAGTCTATTGGGCTCAGAAACATGGTCGAAACGTTTTTAGCAAACTCTTATCACCTTAGTTTATTTGTTCATTTTGAAAAAATACTCGAAGAAGAGTGCACTCTTGAGATTCGTTCGACTGCTTTTGGTACACTTGATCGGTTTTAACTGGTCGGGGGAAGAAACACACCTAGTCGAAGCTTCTCCTTTTTGCACGTGGTTCTGCCCACTAGAAGGAACTTCCTAGCATCGTCCTGTTTCCTACTCTTGCTACCAGGACAAACTTATCAAGTGCATTGAGAAAGGTCGAATGAATTTTCAAGGTCCCCTAGATGTCTGTTTTACTCAAGCTCTCGTTCTCGATTGATTAATCTGGTCGAAAATGGTAACATCACCTAGTCGAAACCTTTCCTTTCTGCACGTGGTCATGCCCACTAGAGGGAACTTCCTAGTGTCGATCTGTTTCCACTCTTTCGACTAGTGCAAGAAAATCGAGAATCGACAGCTATAAGTCGAACAAACCTCTTTGTTTTCATAAACCCTTTCTTTACTATTTCCTTAGTTTATTCAAATAAACTAAGCAAACAGTCGGGGGTTAGGATAAAGTTATAAACATGACTTCATTTCTTAGTCTTGTTTTCTTTTTCCAATTTGTTATCTTACGAGTTACTGACTACTCTACGAGATAATTTGTAGGAAAAAGGAAGAAGGAAGGAGGAATTGCATATATCTGGTCTGATTATTTTTCCTTTCATTATCTTACGAGTTACTAACTACTCTACGAGATGATTTGCAGGAAAAAGGAAAAGATCATATATTTATGCATCACCAAAAGGCTTGTCTTTACAGATCCCTATTACAGACTACTCTGACGAAGGAGATTCTATTTGCATCTCCTCTGCGACCTTCTCGTCGAACGACTGCATATCTTCGATCAGCCGCTCTGCTTCGGCTTCAGTGCAGTCGAAGTCGGCTTCAACAGAATGAGGGTTAAGGTTGGGGTCATGGGCATTAAGCTTTGCTAAAACAAAGCTTACAGCTCCTTTAACCGCCTCTTTTATCGAGTCATTCTGGTTGGTCTTCAAAGTAGACACCAACTCTTGCAAAGTACCAACTTGCTCCCCAATGGCACTCGTATGAGCAGCTATCGTATCGTCGTGAGGTGCGATCTTTTCAGCATGAAGCCCATCGAGTACATTGTTCAAAAGCGAAATGTTGTCTTGAAGATTGATCTTCACCGACTTCATCTCCTCCTGGGTGCAAGTCGAAGCCTCGTGGAGTTGTTTTATTTCAACTAATCGCTCTGAAAGGATTCTACGAGAAGGAAAAACAATTTAATACTTACCCGCTAATTGAGAACCTAACTTCTCAATTTCTTGATCTTTGTCTTTCGCGATGCGGGCGATCTCACGAACGACTGAGGACTTTTCCTGAACCTCGATCCGAAGAGTCCCCACCTCGTCTTGAAGGGCCTTATTTTCAACTTCTTTTTCTATAAAAGAATGAGAAGTTAGGAAGGTGAAGATCAAAATTTTAAGCAGTCGTAACTCCACGTACTATTTATTTTTTCCTGCAACTCCTGAGTTGCAGAGTTAGCCTCCTGAAGCTTCTTCAGAAGGTTGGTGACCTCATCCCTTAACTTTTTCGTCTCGGCTTTTTCGAAGTCGAGCGAATCAGTTAAGGTCTTTTCGTCACTCGTAAACCTTAAAAAGTTAAGAGTATACATGAATACATAGACGATCAATCGTAAGTATTTCTGTGACTGACGCATGATCGTAAGCTTTTCTACGATTACTTCTGGTCGTAAGTTTTTCTACGGCCAGTACCAAGTCGTAAGATTTTCTACGACAACCCCCACCGAGTACTGAACAAGTAGTCGAATTATAAAACGATTACGAGTGTCAGTTACTCACCACCTCTCTGCTTGCTCGCAGAGTACTGCTTTCTCTTGTCGCAATTTGACAAGTTGCCGATTGTACTCGCAAATCGTAGCAACTTGTTCTACGACTCTCTACAGGAGAGAAAAACGATAAGAAACAGGAATAAAACCATACATGTGAGTATCGATGAATACTTACATTCATGCTTGACCAAGCAAACATGGAGACTATCCATGACGGATCTTTCAGCCCATCCATCTCCTCAAATCGTTTCCACCAAACACCTTCGAGACGTTCGTTATCGAAGACATCCCCACAATTGGGAATGTTGCTGGGGTGAGGAACTCGGTCGTGAGATTAGTAGGCGGAAGATCCTACGATAGAAGCAGGGCCAAAGAAATCATAGTAGAAGTTAAAGTACTCTTCTTCCTCTGATTCGGTGATGGAAGCACCGCTTGGAGGACCGGAAGGAATGTCCTCGACAGCCTCCTTACCGGCACGGTGGTCGGAACTCTCACCACCACCTGCTCCCGGTGTCTCCCTCATGGTCTCCCTCGTCTCCACCTCCATCCCTATGACTGTCTCGGTAGTCGTAGCGACTTCAGCAGCGATGACTCCTTCCACCATGGGAACGGCAGCCTGAACTTCAACAACATCCGCTGTCGCGACTTCACTTACTGAAGAAGTGACAGCGGGCTTCTCAATAGAAGCATCCCTGGGGGCTGAAGGAGTTCGGCTAAGATCACAAAACGAAAAGTAAGTTAACTCGTGAAAAACAAAGGGTAAATGATGTTCTTACACTTCTATTTTTCACATACCTCTGTGCACTGGACCTAACCCGGAACTTGGGAGCAACCTTCCCAACGGAAGGTTTCTTCAACTTTCTCTCAACTACTGATAGTCGAGATTCAGTTTGGGGAACGGGAGTCACCGCTTCGTGACCCTCCAGACTCCCCGAATGGCCGAGATCTGTCTCGACCACCTCAAGAGCACTACTCCCCTTGACCTCAGGTTCTGCTGGAGCAGTAGTTTCCTTCACAAAAGACATAAAGCTCTTCCAGTTCTCCTTTTCTAGCTTCCTTATAAAGCCACGAGAAGCAGAAACTACGAAAGTCTTGTTGTCGTAATAGAAGGGTACCTTGGCCTTGGGGGCTTTGCGCTTAAGGGCAAAGGCAGCTTCCTCTACTTTTCCCTCGCCGCAGCCATGTCTGCAGCGAATTTAGCAAAAGGAGCAGGAGGAGCCGAACTCAAGCCACCTTTGTCGCTGACCTTTACAAGTCGACGCTTTTTTGTTG
Source organism: Ampelocalamus luodianensis (assembly GCA_036346255.1). Taxonomy (NCBI): domain Eukaryota; kingdom Viridiplantae; phylum Streptophyta; class Magnoliopsida; order Poales; family Poaceae; genus Ampelocalamus; species Ampelocalamus luodianensis. The sequence goes on along the minus strand of CM070634.1, from coordinate 40,258,719 downwards.
GAGGGGCTTTTGCTGGCTCCACTTGCGATGTCGCCCCAATGACCACCAAATCGACTTTCTCGTCGTCTTGGCGGTCTTCCATGCATACTTTCTGTTGAAAATCAGAAAAAGAAAGTGGTCGTAAGTTTTTCTACGATCACTAACTGATCGTAAGTTCTTCTACGACCAGCCCACAGTCGTAAGTCTTTCTACGACAAACCATTTAGTCGTAAATCGATTTACGACTATAGGGGCCCAAAGACGAAGTCGATTCTCGATTACCTTTAGGCGCTCCACCTTTTCCTCTACGGTTAATACCGCAAGAATCTGGGGAGCTGCTACACTGGACGGACTCTTCTCACAAATAAGCCTGACGCTAGTGTCAATTTCTGCCTATGGAAGATCTGTACGGACAAACAACACAATCAACAGACCAGATCAAGATTAACCAAGGCCAAAGTCAAAAAGTGAGCTTTCCACTTACCATCCTTGTAATCCCTGGTCTGGTCTTCTTTCCCCGAGTACCTCCACATAGGAGGGACTCGTTTCTTCAGGGGACTAATGCGGCGCGTGATGAAGTCCTTCACCACGTGCCATCCGGTAAGCCCTCCCGCCTTCAAATCTTTAATAGCTTGAATGTAGGGGTGATCCGGTCAAGATTATTGGGAGTCGAATCCCAGGAAGAGATCCTCACGGCTGCGTTTTTGATAAACGAGAGGCTATACTCCTTGCTAACTTCCCAATAGAACAACTTCTTCTTCCACCCTAGCCACGAGGACCGGGTGAACATCTGAATGTACTCCCTCGACTTACCGTCGTGGAGCTTCAGACCGCAACTTTCGGTAATTCCGACTTGACGAGCCATCTCGTAGTAGTACTGGAAAAGCTCGAGGTCTGCCGGAATCCCTAGGTATGCTTCACACAAGTACACGAAAACACTTAGCATTGTGATGGAATTATGACCAAGGTTCACTAATTCCACCCCGAGGTGCTCGAGCACGAATGTGAGGAAAGGGTGAGCAGGCAATCGGAGGCCACACTCACAGTACGCCTGCAAAACAGGGATTTGACCGTCTTCCCCCGATGGCCAGTGTTGTCCACATGCCAAAATCCACTTCACAAGAACCTTCTCGGGGATCTTCTCGGCAGCAACCAGGGCGGTCATCTTCGCCGTGTCCATTTCTGATTCAGCCCACTCAGAGACAATCCTGGCCATCTTTTCTCACGAAGGGGAGAGTTGGATTTGGGAAAGATTCAAGAAAGCACGCAAAGTCACTGGCGGCAGAGGAAATGAGAACTTGATGAACAGTCGAGGAGAATTGGGAAAAGGTAAGAACCCTAAAAACACCCCCGCGGTCCGCTTTATAACCGCACGCTTGAAACAAAATGCCGTGGAAACTCAACGGTTTCCACCGCTTCGGGAATTGCTCTAACGGACAGATCTTTTTAAATCTTCCTGTTCAAGAAAACCGAGGCTCTTTTCACACCTCAAGCGAAATTACCTTCTTGGCCAAGTATACTTCTGGTCAAAAGAAATATCACTCGAAAAAGTTTTTTACTTTCGATCATAAGTACCACGATTACTTCGAAGTCGTAAGATTTTCTACGACTACTTTATAATCGTGAGATTTCCAACAAACTGCATCGGCCAAGTATATTTCTGGTCGAATGAAACACGTGTTGAAGAGTGTTTCCTTCAACGTTTTTTCTACAGCCACCTAGTGGTCGTAGGATCATCTACGACTCCTTGCCCAAGTAAGTTATTTTCACTTGAAGCTGGGGGGCTAGATGACGAGGATATAATAATCCTCATTTTACTATTTATTCGTAATTATGTATTGTAGGTAAATATGACGTCACACAGTTACTAAGTATACCCCTTACAGTTGTAAGGGAGAGATCAATCGGGTGGTCGTAAGTCCTTCTACGACCACCCCCATAGTCGTAAGTATTTCTACGACTACCGTGTAATCGTGAATTCTCCTACGATTACCTTCGGTCATAAGTCTTTCTACAACTAGTATCCAGTCGTAAGCTTTTCTACGACTACCCCCTGGTCGTAAGTTCTGCTACGACCAGTCCTGCCACGACTTCTCCACAGATAACTAGGTCCACTCGCTAGTAGGCCCTATTAATTGTGAGATCTGAGTAGTCAAGATACGTAGTTATACCTGGAATAACTACAGATAACTCACCATTATCTCTGATTAATAACAGTCAGGCAACGTGGGGAGGTTACTACTCTGGTAATTACTCTCATTATTGCGGAATAATGAGCGCCTCCTGACCTAGAACGACAACCGCCTTCACAACATATTATAAATAGGCATCTTTTAGAGGTAATAGGGGGGCTTTTGGGAGATAATCAGTAGCGATATTAGCATCAGTCTTTCTGCCAATTGTAACCAGGATACTCAATACCATACACACATGAGTAGGGTTGTTATTCCCTCAGGGGAAGGCCTGAACCTGTCTAAAAATCCTCGTGTCCTTACTGTCTGCGTAATCATTCGTGGAGACCCCCCGAATCAAATAATCTTTACGTAAAATCGGTTATAAAACACCGACAATTCCCATCTCTCTTTGGAAATCCTAGGACCATCCTTTGATGGCTTCTACTACTTACCGGCGTCTCACACTAGAGGTGGTTTACTCTTGGGGTGTAATTCCATCCTAGCAACCTGTAGCCCCCCTTCCTTTCACGAGTTCTCTGTCACGACAAAGATTGAATTCTCCAGTGGTTCCTCAGCTTGGTTAACGATGGTATATGGGCAGTCTGACGACAATCTTAAAGCATCGTTCTTACATGAATTGCATGACATTCATAGTGCTACCTCCGACTATGGATAATTTTGGGAGAGTTTAACCTAATCCTCCAAGCAGCAGGTAAAAATAATGGGAGACTTAACAGGAGGTTGATGGGCTGATTTCGCTACTTGGTAGATGATCTGGAGCTGCATGAAGTTCATTTAAACGGTAGGGCTTTCACGTGGTCGAACGCTAGGGAACACCCCACTCTCGAACGCATTGATAGAGTCCTAGTCTCCTCGGATTGGGAATGCCTGTTCCCAACGTGTTTTTTGCGTGCGTTGCCATCCACAACTTCAAATCATTGCCCTTTACTGCTCTCCTTGTCCTTCTATTTTGGCATCAAAAAGTGGTTTTGCTTTGAAACCTTCTGGCCAAAACTAGAAGGCTTCCTGGACTCTGTGCGTCGCGTGTGAAGGATGACGCTTGTAGGTCTGATCCTCTCTACAAAATGGACTCCCTCCTTAGGTCGACCAGTAGAGCCTTACAAAGCTGGAACCAGCACCGTATTGGGAACATTCATCAACAAATTTTAATGGCCAAAGATTTGATCTGGAGATTTGACATTGCAAAAGAAACCAGACTCCGCTCACCTCTAGAACATTGGTTTCGGAATGAACTCAAGAAGAAAATTCTTGGTCTGTGCTCACTTGAAATAACAATGGCCCACCAGAGATCTCATCTGAACTGGATAAGTGAAGGGGAGGTCAATACTCATTTCTTTCACTTGCACGCCAACCATCGTCGGCTTCGCAACTACATCTCACAGCTCAAGGTGCAGGAAAATTGGATTCAATCACATGATGAGATGACTGAAGCAATTGCGGTGCATTTTGAAAACCCCATTGGCAAACTGGTTCTTAGGGCCCATTCATTGGATCTAGATGTCCTTAACGTGCAGGTGCATGAGCTGGCGGCGTCAGAAATTGCTTTCTCTGAACAGGAAGTTTGAGACGCCATTTGCAGCTTGCCGACAGATAAAGCCCTGGGGCCGGATGGATTTATGATGCTCTTCTATCAGCAATGCTGGGCCATCATCAAGACAGGTGTTATGGTAGCTATCCACAAGCTGGGTAGTCTAGCAGGAAGCAGTTTCACTCAATTAAATCAGGCACTCGTCACATTGTTGCCAAAGAAACTGGATTCCACAGAAGTGAAAGACTATTGCCCAATCAGCTTGCTGCACTATTTCGTGAAGATCTTCTCCAAGATACTTGCCAGGTGACTGGTGCCGATAATGGCGTCGATCATTTCCCCCAAACCAATCTGCTTTCATCGCCAAGCGCTCAATTCATGACAACTTTTTCCTGGTCTGACAGACTGCCCGTGCTCTCCACCAGTTACAGAGACCCTCCTTCCTCCTGAAGCTGGACATTACACATGCCTTTGATTCAGTCTCTTGTCCATTCCTCCTGTAAGTATTGCGGCATAAGGGCTTTGGTCCTAAGTGGTGTGCCTGGCTTTCGATCATGTGGTCAACAGCCTCCACCCGCGTTCTCCTCAATGGACAACCTGGTCGCACCATTAGGCACGATCAAGGGCTTCAACAAGGTGATCCACTATCTTTGTTGCTCTTTGTCATCGTTATGGATGTTCTCAACAACCTCATCGCTTCGGCGGAGCAGTCTTCTCTTCTCCAGCCCCTAGCAGCGCTGTCCGCGATACCTCATCGTCTTTCGCTATATGCGGATGATGCAGCTCTCTTTCTATCGCCCATTGCTTTGGACATAGCTACGATACTTATCATTTTGCGCATCTTTGGCGAAGCTTCTGGTTTGAAAACTAATCTAACCAAGAGCACCTTCTCTCTGATTCGCTGCACATCATCTTCAGCTCATTGCGGAGGAGCTAGATTGTTCGCTGGTAGAGCTTCCTTGTAAGTACCTTGGTCTGCCGCTCTCCTTGCGTAAGAATGTCAGGAATGATTTCCAACAGCTGCTAGATAAGATTGGCACTCGGTTGCAAAGCTGGGAGACTAGTTTTCTCACTCAAGGGGGGCAACTGGTCTTGGTAAGGTCGGTCTTAACGACGCTACCAATCTATTCCTTCATGGCTTTGGAGCCTCCACTCTCAGTTATCAAAGCAATAGATCAACGTTGTCATACATTCTTGTGGAAAGGAATAGAGTCGGTGGCTGGAGGTCATTGTCTCGTTGCTTGGATGTTTGTGTGTAGGCTCATTCGCTTCAGGGGGATGGGCATCCACAGCCAAAGGCTTCTCAGTCAAGTACTTCGGCTTCGTTGGCTCTGGCTCCAATGGTCGTGGAACGACCGGTCATGGCGGGACCTCAAGGCTCAGTGCAATAAGGCAGAGAGTGACATGTTGCAGGCTTCGCTAATAGTTCAGCTGGGAAATGGGGATCAAAGTTTATTCTGGACGGATCACTGGCTTAATGAACAAAGTATCAAAACCATTGCACCCTCTCTCATCAGGTCGATTTCACTCGTAGTCAGAAGCAAGCGCACGGTCTGGGAAGCTTTGTCAATGGCCAATGGATAGAGGACATCTCAAGGGCCCTAGATGCGCATTTTGCGGCTCTGGGATCAGTTGAGTGCGGTGTGCTTAACGTCTAAAGTTGACGATCATTTCAAGTGGAGGTGGAATGGGTCAGGACAGTTTTCGGCAAAATCTGCATATCTGGCTTTCTTCTCTGGGTCGCTTATGTTCGCATGTGCGCGACCAATCTGGAAATATGCGGCTCCTCTCAAGTGTAAGTTTTTCATGTGGTTGGCGGTCAAAAGGAGATGCTAGACTGTGGATTGGTTAGATCACCACGGCATTGCTAATCACCGACTGTGTGTTTTCTATCGCTATGACAATGAAACGATTGACCATTTAATGGTTGGATGTGCGATCACTGGCCAATTCTGGGCTTGCTTCATGCAGCAGGTAGGTTTCCATCAATATATCCCGTTCGAACAATCATCCTTGGAGAATTTCTGGCTTCATGCTCGCCAATTGGTGTCGGCAACCAGCCGTAAAGGACTAGAGTCTTGCATAATCCTCATTGCTTGGATGATATGGAAAGAGAGGAACTCAAGGGTGTTCGACAAGGTTGCTTCCCCTTTGGAGTCTATCCTGCACAAGATGTTCAACAAGCTCCAGCTTTGGCGGGAGTCCAGAATTCAATGTCTGCCGTCATATTCGTTGTTTGAGTAGTCACCTAAATTTTTATTGCCATTAGTCGCTTGAGGGTTGCATCACTTTCCCCTCCCTTTGGTCTCATGTCTTGGCGTCCAAGTCTCCTCTTGCTGTTGTTTGAGTGTTCCTGTGTTTTGGCTTTGTTATATAGCTTTCAGTGTTGGGTGTGGAGTGTCAAATTTCTTGTTGTTGGTGGTGATCTAAACTCTGTTCTACTTAGTACAAAGACGTGCAATTCTTTTACGTGTTCTTGAAAAAGAAAAAAAAATGTATTTTTGTTTGTATTGTGGTTGAGAAAAGGAAAAATATTTGTTTTTGTGGATGGGATTGGTTGGTGAGTATGTGCGAAGTCTTCGATATTTTTGGTTTGTCTTTTTTAAACAAATATGCCATATTATGTGTTTGATTTTGTTGGTGTAACTTGAAAACTTTATTACTCTCTTTAATGAATGGGCAGAACTCCTGTCATATGTTTCAAAAAAATGCCTAGATGATATGTTGACATGATGTTATATTTGATGGATATTATACTTTGGGTGAGGTGTTTTGTGTAAAATATTTTTGTTGGGTGGGCTAAAAATTACTTACTCCGGTTCACAAAAACAAGTCGCTTTGAAATGTATGCAGTCAAACTTGGCAAACTTTGGTTATCGATATCTTTTTAAATATTTAGATTAGATATATAAAAATCATATGTGTAGATTCGTCTCATAAAGTACTTTCATAATATTATAATTTTGTAGGGTTTACAAATAATACAATATTAATTAGTGGTCAAAGTTGCATTTAAGGACCGTGTCAATGTCCAAAATGACTTGATTTTATGAACTGGAGGGGGTATATGATTACTAGAAAAGGTCAAAAATTGAGCCACTAGTTTATACCTTGATATTTGTACTCTAGTTAGGGTTCTGGCAATGGGGTGCCACTAACCGCGGGATTGAAGGCTAGTGGTGGACGAGGTCAGCAGGGGCCGACGAAGGTGATGAGGATGGTGCGATGACCACATTGACAATGGGTAGAGGCACCGGAGGTACAAACGTAGAGTGGTTGGGGCTCAGCGTTGATGGTCATGAAGGAAGTGAGGGGCACAGCGGGAAGGTGTAGAGAGGCAACGGCACGGGAACTTGTCAGCGATGCACAAGGTAAAGCATGTTTGTGTCATGATCTACAAGAATCAATACAAACTGGAAGTCGGCAGAAGAGAGAAAAGTTCAGAACATAATGAAATGGGGGAAGTAGGTGCGAAAGAGAAGAAATAGGGATGAGATGTTTAGGGTCTTGTAATCTGTAATAGAATTCCAAGATAAGGTCTTACAAAACTCCAGCTAGCTTATATACTGCTAGTCTGCTAATTACATTAGTGATAAATGATCTTAAGCTAACAAAAGCTAATAAGCAACAGAGTTTAACTCCGGATCCTCTATAGTGATTACTAAGTATTAGCTAAGTCGTTCGATCCTCATAACAAATCATCCAATGCTCCCGAGACTCCAGCCCTAGTACTACTTCACCTAAAAGAAATCGGTAGCCAAACTCCTTCACAACAGACATCAACTGAATTTCATTCTTCAGGTTCCTAACAATCCCCTCTCCCTTCAGAACATTCTTGGCTCAAGAATGAAAATCTGGGAATATATGCGTTATGAAACTTGCATCTTCCCAGGTAGCCGCTTCCTTCGGTAGGTTAGTCCAGTGAATCAACCATTGCACAACCAGTTCATTGTTCCTAGGCACAATTCTCTTTTCCAGCACGGCAACCAGATACACCTTGATATTTCCTTCATTATCAATGAGTGGCAGATCAGGTTGGGGAATTACCTTAGGCCCTATGTACTTCTTCAGTTGACTTACATGAAAGTAGGATGCAATTGACACCCAATTGGTAAAAGCAATCTATAAGCCACTTTTCCAATCCTTTCCATCACACGAAAAGGACCATAAAACCTCAGATGTAGTTTCAAGGATCGGTGTAGACTAAGGGAAGTATGTCTGTAGGGTTGAATCTTCAAATACACCATATCTCCTACTGCAAACTCCCTTTATTTCCTTTTCTTGTTAGCATACTTACTAATCCTCTCTTGTGCTTTGATTAGATTTTCTTTGATGACTTGAGCTGCTAACTGCCTTCTTTGCATCAAACCCTTTAGTTCCTCTTCTGCTGAATCAGGTAGGATCACCTCAGTAAACATGGGTGGTGGAAATCCATATAGGGCCTGAAATGGAGTCATGTCCAAGCTAGTATGATAGCTGGTGTTATACCACCATTCGGCTAATGTCAACCAATTTTTCCATTTTCTAGGACTAGCAAACGTCATACATCTCAAGTAGCATTCCAAACATTGATTAACCCTCTTCGTTTGCCCGTCTGTTTGGGGGTGGTAAGAAGTGCTAAATCTCAATTTAACTCCCAACACCTGGAATAGCTCTTGCCACAAGTTGCTTGTGAATATATTGTCTCTGTCTGAGACTATTATGGCTGGTAATCCATGCAACTTGTACACAATATCTAAGAATTCCCATGCTACTTGTTGAACTGAATAGGGGTGGGTCATGGAGATGGAATGAGAGTACTTGGTGAATCTATCCACAACCACAAGAATTATCTCTTTTCCTTTAGATTTTGGCAAGCCCTCAATGAAATCCATTGAGATATGAGTCCATGCTCTATCAAGTATAGGAAGGGGCTGAAGGAGGCCTGGGTAAGGTGTATACTCAGATTTGTTGTTCTAACATATAGGACATTCCTTAACAAATTGCTTGACAGACTGTTTCATGCCTTTCCAATGAAAAATCAATTTTATTCTCTTATATGTAGCCCTTTCCCTTGAGTGCTCTCCAAGAGATGAATCATGACATGACATAATTAATTGTGCTCTTAATCTAGAGTTAGCTCCCACTACTACTTTGTTCTTGTATCTCAAGATGCCTCCAGTCAACGTATAATTGTGCTCAGCATTTGGGTTAATGATCAACTTAGCTATCAATTCTTGAGAAAAGTCATCACCTTCATAGCTGTGTATGATGTCTTTGATCCATAATGGTACAGCTGCAGAAATGGCTCCCAAATTCTCCTGAATAACATATCTGGATAGAGCATCAACTACCTTGTTCTCTCTTCCTCTTTTGTATTCTACCTTGTAGTTGTAACCCAACAATTTAACCAATAATTTGTGTTGAATCCCTTCTGTAAGTTTCTGTTCCTGAATGTACTTAAGACTTTGTTGATCTGTCCTAATTATCAAGGTTGACCCAATCAAATAATGTTTCTATTTCTTGAGTGCTTCAATGATGGCTAGAGCTTCCTTGTCATAGGTTGAAAAAGCTACAGCTCTAGGCCCCAATGCTTTGCTCATAAATGCAATTGGTTTTTGGTTTTGCATCAACAGCACCAATTCGATACCCACTTGCATTAGCTTCCAAAATGAATGGCAGGGTATGATCAGGCAAGGCCAGAACAGGGGCTTTGGTCATCTTTTCCTTCAACTGTTGGAATGTCGATTCTTGAATTTCATCCCATATAAATCCACTTGAGAGCATCAAATAAAGGTTTACAAATTAATCCATAGTTCTGAATAAATCTTCTGTAATACCCTGTCATGCCTAAAAAGCTTCTCAACTGAGTGACATTCTTTGGTGTGGGCCATTGGGTCACTGCCACTATCTTTGTTGGGTCTGTAGCTACTCCTTTTTCACTGATGATGTGGCCTAGATACTCAATCTGACTTTGTCCAAAAGCACACTTGCTCTTCTTGGAAAACAAATTTTGATCTACAAGGACCTTTAACACCATGGTCAAGTGTTGTCCATGTTCTTCCATTGATCTGTTGTATATCAAGATATCATCAAAAAATACTAATGCAAACCTCCTCAAGAAGGGAGCAAATATCTCATTCATTAGGGCTTGGAAAGTTGCACAGGCATTGGTTAACCCAAATGGCATTACCAAGAATTCGTAATGCCCTAGATGAGTGCTAAATGCAGTCTTCTTTACATCATCACTCCTCATTCTGACTTGGTGATACCCCGATTTCAAATCAATCTTGGAGAAGATGCAAACTCCATGCAATTCATCTAGCAAATCTTCAATAACCAAAATAGGGTATTTGTTTTTTATGGTGTTGGCATTAAGCTGTCTATATTCGACACACATCCTCCAAGTTCCATCCTTCTTCTTGACTAAAATGGCCGGTGATTGATATGGGCTGACACTTGGTCTAATGATTTTTTTAGTTTAGCAACTGCTCAATTATACTCTCCATAGCATTCTTTTGGTGGTATGGTGGTCTATAGGGTCTTTGTGTGAGGACCCGGAATATTTAACTAGTAACACTTAACCTCCAAATGGTTCTAGCATTACTAATTAAACATTCTAAGCCTCGATGGACATATGCTTCCTGCACTGCAGATATGCACATCATCACAAAATTACACATCATTTCCATACAACATACATTAACAAGTCTAGTAAAGGACATAGATAAAATAAGTTATTACAAAAGAGAGCCGACCGGCCAAATAGAACAATATACAAGAATAACAATGAAGCAAAGGTGCCATAAGATGGCTAGAACAAAAGTCGAGGTTAGCCACACCACCCACAAGGCAACCGACCGGCCGCTAAGCTAGACGCCTCGCAAGCTACCACAAAGACAACTCACGTAGTGAGGCCCTCAAGCTCACCTTCTTCCTCTGCAATAATTACATTTAAGCAAGATAATCGAGTACACAAGGTACTTGCAAGATCGACGTGTGGAATAGCGCACCTATTCATAAACTACATGCAAGCTTATTTAGGTGGAGGTTGTATGTCTCATTTTGCATAAAGCCAACTTTATTTGCAATAATGTAATACATTTGAAAGCAAGTTTACAAATAAATTTAAATGTTGAAAGTAACAGCGAAAATAATGATAAATACAAGTAACCACCTAGAAGTGACTATCTCAATAGCCACCACAACATAGCACGAATCACGATTCGCACCACCCATCAAGTTTTAATTAAAAGGTTGTAGTCTAACTCTTGAAAGACCTTGCCAAGCGTGTCCATAACCTAGGACGAGGCTATTCGAATAGTTTTAACCTGCAGGGGTGTACCAATGTACCCACACTTCAGACCGCCTTTAAGCCACAAAGCACACTGCCGAAGGTATGCCGGCACGGCTAAGTCCTACGAGACGCTTTCTAATATTGTGCATTGACTACGAGCCGCTCGTATGGATAGAAACCCATACGCTTACATTGCAAGCCGAAAGACAACAAATCCCATCACGGGTGAAGTCTTTCGGACACTACAATGCTCCCAACACCATCCCTCCTGCGACTCCCTGCGACCCGGAGCCAATACACGCCAAAGTACTAAGTCAAGAGAGGTCTCATACCCTCTAGTGTGGTTAGCACACACAAATGCTTGGTTTAGTGTAACAAGATGTTCGGTCCTTGTTGACCCGGGTACCATTCCAGTCACACCCATAATCACACCAATCATACCATTGTGCCCAAGTCTAAATCATTTTGTTTTCAGTTTTAGTTTTCATAAGTAGACATGGCACAAGGCTGAAATCATAAATCATAATAAGTTTTATGTGATCAAGGTTATCGACAAGTCGATAACTGCCCATTTCTACCGAAGCTAGCATGGCTAAGCAATTAATTCGCAAACTACTAAGTGACAAGAGCTCATCCACGAACTCTAAATCACAGCAATAACCTAGGCTCACGGTAGTAGAGGATAATCATTTGCTAAGGAAATGCATCTACTAGGCCAACTAACGACAATAGTTTAACACAAAGTAGCAATGCATACATAGAAGTTGTAATCAACATAAATACTTAAAATGTTGGGATTAACATGATCAAACTGCTTGCCTTGCTGGGATTGGTCTTGCTGCAGAGGGGAGTGCTCAGGTTCAAAGTTCTCTTCGGAACCTAACGCGAAAAGGCGATAAAAATCGATAAGAATGAAGAACACCAAAAAGAACTCAACAGCAAAGAACAACCAAAACCCATGAAATTTCTACAGTAGCTAGGGGCTGATTTTAGACAATTTTAGAAACAATAATCACTTCATTTGGACTTAGTATGAAAAAGTTATGGCTAAACTAAGTTCTCTCAGCCTGAAAAATCCTAATTAAATTAATTACGGCTACTGTTCATGGCGAAAATTTCTAAAATGATCTGGAACTTGAAATTTTTATGGTAGGTAGATATGGTTATCCTAACAACAGCAAAACTGAGTTTGCACAATTTGAAGTTGAAATGAATTAGTTATGATTTTTCTAAGTTCTAAAACTAGTGAATCATTAATTTCAGTGGCAAGGATCATATGAAGACCTATTCTATATCACAGTACATTCCTAGTGGGTTTTAACAAAACTTAGTTTGCTCAGTTTGGAATAACAGAGAATAAGTTATGCATTTTACAAATTTTCAAGGAATTTCTAAGCCACTATTTTCACTAAACAAGATCATGCAGTTTCTATCATTTTCTGCTACATAACAGTTCCTAAATTCATTCTCAGATTAAAGTTCATACTCTAACAGAGCTACAAGAATCGGAATCATTCAAAAGAAGCTAAAATGACAAAGTTATGCACTCTTGAAATTTGAAACAATAAAGACTTAGAAAATTTGAGCTCTCGGAGGTCCAATTGAACTGAAAGACAAAGGAGAGGTCGTGGGCGTCGATCCTTCATCGCACGCCACGGACCTCAAGCACTGATGCACAAAAGACCTCCTCCCAAGATTGGGAGGTGCGGACCGTTGAGATCCGATCCAACGGCCACGACCGCATGCATGCAGCGCACGCAAAGGAGGTCCTCGCGCTAACGGAGGTCGCGACCGCCGATCAAGATCCGCGGTCCCGAGCACTAGGGAGGTCCTAAGGCTTTCACTGAGGAAGGAGGTTCAGCCCGTTAGATCTAAATCTAACGGTTTAGACCAGAGGAGGAGGTCCTAAAGCTTCGGATCTAAAGGATGAGGTCCTAGACGGTCAAGATCTCGGAGGAGGTCTTGATCGGTGCCGATAACACGAGGAGGTCTTGGATGGCCAAGATCTACTCGGGGAGGTCCTAAGCGATAGTGTTTTAATTGGAGGAGATCTGGACGGCTCAGATTAGGCCTAGGGAGGTCCTGAACGGTCTAGATCAAAGCGGTGGGAGGTCCGAAGGCTAAGGGTTTTACAAAAGGGATCTAACGCTCAGATCTAAATCCGGGGAGGTCGTGAACGGCTAGGATTGAGCCTAAGAGGTCCTGAGCGGGGTTTTCTTTGCAAACGACCAGGGGTGGATTTTTACCAAGAGGACCCCGAGGGTGGTCTAGGGTGGTCTTTGCAAAATGACCAAGGGGGAGGTCTTTTTGCAAAGAGGACCTCGGTGGAGGTCCAGGGGTGGTCTTTAACAAAGAGGACCTCAAGGAGGTCTTTTGCAAAGAGGACCCCAAGGCGGAGGGTGATCCTAACGGCTGGGATTTAACCTACGGTGGTCTTAAACGGCCAGGATCAGCCCGAGGAGGTCCTAGGACTTAGCGGCACGCGCGTTTTGCCAACAAGACCGCATTAATGAGCAACCTCGGACACATTAATGCTAATCATACGACCAGGATTCCTGTCCGAGTACGACACGACAAAACACGAGTTTGGTTTTCAGTACACCGCCGGCGATGGGGACCTCGCCGGCAAGAACCAAGGACACGACTGAGTTCTAAATAACGTCAAGAATCTAAAGGGCGTGCTCTCGACGGCGGTGACGGCCTGGAACGCCGGCGAGCCGGAGAGAGAGGAAGGAGTATAATACGGCAAAACTACGAAAACTAAACGAGCTCTACGACGACTAGAAAACGCAAAGACCAAGCTAAGAAAAGGGCACCTGAGGGCAGAGAGGGGACCAAGGTGGTCGGAGGAGCTTGGAGAAGGTCGACGAAGTCCGGCGGTGAAGTGCTTGCCGGCGAGGAAGAAGAAGATGACCTCGACCAAAAGCGGCTCCCAACCGGTTCACCTGCAATGTGAACCAAACTGAGTTAGAGCAACCCTAGGTGATCAAGCTGACAGTGAAAAAGACAAGAATGATGCTGGGACCACTGGAGCTCGAGCTTCGGCAGGGAGCTCCAAAGGTGACAATGGTGGTGGAAGGGGTGGTGTTCTCGGTTGCTCAAGCTTGGGGCTCAACGCACAACCGAGGGAGTTCAAGCAGCAACCAAGGGTGGGAAGGAAGAGGAAAAAGGAGGTCTCAGGCTATACATAGCCTGGGAGCTCGACAATGGTGTGGGAAAAGCCTCACGTGAACAAAGTCCATGCCCCGCCATGGACTTGCTTGATTTGACAAGGCGGCGGGGATGACTTCCTTTTTGGGCAAAGCTTCGCGCAATTAATGCATGGCGTAAAGAAACGTTGGGAAGGACCAAAAGTGACGGCCACCGCTCCCAACCGCTCGACTCGACACACGCGGCGCGTGAAAATCATGACGACCGGACCTTAGGAGGTCGGGAGGAAGAAGAACAGAGGCGAGGAGAGGTCTGGACGATCCCGATTTGCATGGGGTGGTCTGGGACGTCCCGAGATCACCCGAGGTGGGAGGTCTTTGCGGGTGAGGAGGTCCGGGGAGGTCGTGACCGCAGGATGGAAATCCATGGCACCGACCACCCCGAGGCGCCGAGATTAGAGGGGAGTGCAGGCGGTGGATGGAGATCCAACGGTCGGACAAGTGCGCGAGAACGAGCCCGGTGCGGCGCTGCTGACTTGACTCGAGCGAGTCAAATGGCTAGGTCGGACTTGGGTCTGACTCGAGCCCGAGTCCGACTCGGCCCTAATTTTGGTTTCCAAACAGATCTGAAGTTTGGGGATTTATTGAGGTAGCAAACTCACTCCAAAAATTATGAAATTTTTAGAGGAGCTTGCTAGCTGAGTGACTGACCTTGTATAAATTTTGCAGAGGTTTTTGTGCTATACCTTTTTCTCCAAAAATCCCACAAGGTGCTGGTCCAAGGTTTGACCAGAAATTGAATAGGTTTGACTGACCTCCAATAATATTCAAACAATTTCTAAAAATTGTGAAATTTTTCAGAGGGGTCACATACCAACCCAAGAATTTAGGAAAAATATTTCCAGGAGATTATCACAAGATGGAACAAGAATGTTTTTGAAGGATCAAGATTTGGATCAAAGACTTGTGACTATGTACTTCCATAACTCTTGTACAATAATTGTTTAGTACATACAGGAAATACATGATGTAAGAAAAAGTTTTAATTTCTACTCATTTTCTTACATTTGAAACACAAGCCCAAAATTGGGATGTTACACTTTGTTCAATACTCTCTCTTCACTTTTCAAAGGTATAGCATGATCACAGCTTTGGTGGGGAGGTAGGTCTGCAGGGTCTTCAAAGACTGTCTTAAATCTCTGTAATATGGTTGCAATGTTGCTGAGAATTTTGATGTAATTCTCTTGTTCTTGCCTGGAATCACTATACCACTGCTCCCATTACCCCCTTTTTCATCAACTTTTGGAATTTCTCCAATGGTACAAAACAGTTCTCCAAAGGGAGTGTCTCATCCTTAATTGATACTCTGACTTGCCCCAAGTAAGTGATACTGAGCTCTCTGGTTCTGAGATTCAAGCTGATAGGACTATGTAAGAATATCCAGTCAGCCCCTAATATAAAATCATAACCCTTTAGGTCTAATATTCTGAAAGTGCCAGAAAATTCCCTACCTTGTATAGTATAATTGCAATCCATACATTGAGCCTTGCTCCATATAGTCTCTCCATTAGCCACCACAACTTTTACTGCTGGACTATTACTAATATGACAATCTACCTTAAGTGTTGTGTTAGAGTCTATGAAGGTGGCACTACTCCCACTATCTACCAAAGTAGTACCTTTAACTCTGCCCAATTGCAGTAAGAGTGTGAATGTTTGAATTCCAGAGCTAGTCCCATGCACTCCATGTACATATAATTGGAATGGACCTTCCTCTTCTTCCTGCTCCTTGTTCTTTAGGATTATGTTCAAGTTCTATCAGTTCCTCTTCTTTAGTGACCTCCTTTTCCATTTCTTCACCTTCTTGAGTTATCATAGCTCTCACTTGTTGGTTCATCTTACATTCTAGTTTATGTCCAGGGTACTATTTTTTATTACACCTAAAATACTTGTCCTCATTCTTGGCATTACTAGTTCCAGTCATGTTCTTTGCTGAATTTCTCTTCAGATCATTGCTCACCCCCTTGTAAGTACTTACTGGTCTATTAGGGTTCCCATTCTGATTGCCCCTAGCAAATTCCCTGTAAGCACTAGGTTGCTGCTTCTTGAAGGGGTTGGATTGTTCAAGTCTCTTTGCTACCCAATAGGCATCACTAAGGGTTAAAGGATTCTGCAATTGAGAATGACTTTGAATATACTCTCTCAATCCAGCAACAAAGCTCCTGATGTAATAATCTTCAGGTAAGTGAGGCTTGTCCCTTCTTACTAAAGCCATGGCTTCTTCAAATTTATCAATGTAGCTAGCTACTGATGAGTGTTGCTTCACTGAATAAAATGTTGCTACTACATCATATATGGATTGTTCAGAAAATCTTCTTTCCATTGCTATACAGAACTGATGCCAAGACAAGTTATCCAAGTTAATACCTGAACCAGCCCACCATGTTTATGCTTTATCCACCAAGTACAATACTGTTATCTCCACTCTCTGGTTCCAGGGTACCTTTGCAATCTCAAAATGCTTATTAGCCTTTTTCATCCATGCATCAACATTATCTCCATTGAATTCAGGGAAATTGAGCTTTGGGCCTCTGGCTAAAGATCGGTGATGGTAATTTTCCTAGTTTCCCGACTTCCCAAATGCCCACTGTGTTCATCCATTTCCATGTGAGCATACTCTTGAAAGGAGGGTGAACTAGTGACTCTACCCGCCCAGGAAGGTATGCTTGCCGCTGCTGGTATAGGACGTGGTATATTACTGAATTGTATGTTAGGGCCCATACTGTTTTGACCAAAAGGATGGGGTAGTATAGGAGGCAGGGATAGAAAACCCGGCCGGTTACCAGTGGTAACTAGATTTACCAGTGGGTACCGGGTAGTGAAATACCAGTCGATTTTTCCGGGTTTTGCAAATTCAAATTTTAAATTTCAATTTTTGGATGATTTTTAAGCGAATTCATGCAAAATTCGACTGAGTTTTTCCCAAGAAAACCGTAACCGTGGCACGCTGCGCCGTTTTTTTACAAGCGCCAGTGGATTTGGTCCGATACCGGCTTTTGGATCCCTGATAGGAGGAACTTGTGTACTCATCAGAATAGGACACACTTGAGAAGTAAACAGACCCTCTGTGCCTTGGTTCTCTGTTATCCTTGCAGTACCGAAAGCCACACTATGTTGCCCTGAATTGGCCGAAACTCCACCAACATGCATAGATAATCCAGTGGTTCCCGCCACACTAACAGGAGAAGATATAGATATTGGAGATGAGACGTAGGTTTTCATAATTACCTATGTAACTGGAGCATCTATCTGACGGCTCCCTCAAATCTTTGCTCTTCCGAGTCGATTGAATCACCAGCGCGTTGATAGCAAGGGTTAGCTGCTCCACCTATTTGTTGTATATTTCCATCTATTGATTATGTTCTTCTTGTCCCTTTCGGATCAACTCCACCCCTTTTCTAACCTCTTCTAGTTCTGCTTTGGTAGCATAGGGTTGGCTTCCTCCTTCAGCCGCCTCCTCTTTTCCATGCTTGGCCATTCCAAATCCCCTAGATCTGACCAGAGATTTTACCAAGGAAATAATTGATTTCCTCAACCTGGTAAAGATCAAACCTCCTTCCCACAGTACCTTCAGATCTGTTTAAGAACAACTTGAGCTCGGGATTTCATAGGGACTCAAGTTCCCCAACCCTTGCTTTCACTGCTCGAATCCAGATCTAAAGCCAAGATAGTAGCTCTGATACCATTATGTCAGGATCTACAAGAATCAATACAAACTGGAAGTCGGCAGAAGAGAGAAAAGTTCATAACACAATGAGGCCTTGTTTAGAAGGACCGGGATCGACCAGGATCAGGGATCCATTCACGGGGTACATCGGGTAATTTTTTCCGTTCCAATCTGTTTCGCTGCTTGGACGAGTCCCGGATCGGAAAATCCCATCGCGTTCTAACCCAATCCACGGGGTATCTACACTCACCTCGCCCGCATGGTTTCTTCCCTGTCGCTGCGCTCGCGAGTTAGCTCCTCCGAACGGTGCCGCTTCCCCCTTTCTCCCCCTCCATCTCGACCTCACCGCCCTCCAGCCCTTCCTCAACGCCCTCCTCGACAGCCCCCCATGTAGGCAGCCTCCGACAACCCCGCCTCCCTCCATCGGCCTCCGCCTCGCCACGAAGTGCCCCTCCCCGCGACCCCGCCTCCGCCTCCCCTTTCCTTTTCTGCCGCCCCGCGTTGTTGCACCTCCGCAGAGGCGGCTCCACCAAGATCGAGCGGGTGGTGGGCCTGTGGGGATGGCCGAGGCCAAGGCGGAGGGGGATCGGAAGGATAAGAAGGGAGTCGGGTCTGAGAGTGGGAGTGGGAGTGGGAGTGGGAGCGATGAGGATTCAGATGGGTCGGGGAGTGACGTTTCGGAGGATTCGGAGGAGGAGAGGAGGAGGCGGAGGGCTGAACTGTCAAGAACTGAAAATTCTGCTGAGCGCATTTGGGGGAAAATGTTCAGAGTTAGAGGGAGTAAGTTGAAGTAAGCAACCTTTCAGACCTCGCGACGAGTATGTGTAAGTCAAGATGGAGAGCCGTGATTTGAAGACACAACATGCACAAGGATCTGACGTCAATGCTTGTTTTGACAATTTCAACAGCGCTATCAAACGTTGTCGTCGAGTAACTCCTCTGAAGGAAGATGAACTTTATTGTTTTACTCTGAATTTGCATTGTAAAACTTGTGTTACTTTTGGGCATTATATATGCCAACTTTTCCTTGAATGAAGACATGAAAAACAGCATATTCGGTATCTAGTTGTTAGCTCCTGTAGAACCCTAGAGTTACTTTCCCTTTCCTCTCATCTCACGACCCTGATTCCATCCAAATTCAGTCCAATCGATTGTCTGAAACTTCGGTTCCTGACATTGGTATCAGAGCACACTGCGATTCTTGGAGTAGTAGCTACACGAGCGAAGGTTGGGCGATCGGAAGATTAGCTCGTCCTACAGACCTGCGTGGACCGTGGATGGTGGTGAGAACTCGCTCACACGGATCGATTGAAGCAGAAGAAATGGAAATGGAGAATCGAGCGGAGATTTTGAAGATCCAGGAAAAGCTGTTGGAGTTGGACTCACTGAAGTCCGATGTTGCAGAGATTAAGGCCCTGCTGATGGCCAAGTTCTCTCCAGCGACTTCGATCCATGCTGTAGCGGAAGCATCCAAGGGCAAGGGAATCGATTCAACTACATTAGAAGCAATAGCTGGAAGCACTGTGGGAATTCCTGAGTATGGAAGAGAAGGGGGAGGTCCAACGCCTTTTTTCCTGGAACCTAACACGGTGGTACCTAACCTCACACCAGTCTTCTCACCAGCAACTAGAACCACAACTCAAGTGGATATGGGGAATAGGCTTGGTCCTCAGGTGATGGGATTTCAGAACACATCCGTCCCTTTTACATCATTGGTTACACAAGGGAGCATGTATGGGCAGGGAACACCGACGGTACCTCCGTGGCCTTGGCAAGCTACTAGTCAGCGAGCAATAGGCCCGGTATACTACCACCCAGTGTTGAACTCTAACACCGGCCCAGGAATGTATCATGTTCAAGGTGGAATGCCTCACGTATCGTCAGCAGCAGGGATACAGTGGGTAGGTACAAGTGGAAATATGGCGTTGAATCACAACAACAACGGCCATCAATTTGTGGATGCGGTGATCAAAGGACCTAATGTAACATCCCAATTTTGGGCTTGTGTTTCAAATGTAAGAAAATGAGTAGAAATTAAAACTTTTTCTTACATCATGTATTTCCTATTTATACTGAACAGTTCCTGTACAAGACTTATGGAAATACAAAGTCACAAGTCTGTTTATTCAACTCTTGATCCTTCAAAAACATTCTTGTCAAATATTTTAATCATCTTCTAAAAATATTTATCCTAAGTTCTTGGGATGGTATGTGACCCCTCTGAAAAATTTCACAATTTTTAGGAATTGTTTGAATATTTTGGAGGTCAGTCAAACCTATTCAAATTCTGGTCAAACTGGGGACCAGCACCTTGTGGAATTTTTGGAGGAAAAAGTATAGCACAAAAACCTCTGCAAAATTTACACAAGATCAATGACTTAGCTAGCAAGCTCCTATAAAAATTTCATAATTTTTGGAGTGAGTTTGCTATCCCAA
Organism: Ampelocalamus luodianensis; assembly: GCA_036346255.1. NCBI lineage: Eukaryota > Viridiplantae > Streptophyta > Magnoliopsida > Poales > Poaceae > Ampelocalamus > Ampelocalamus luodianensis. Next base: position 40,238,429 of record CM070634.1, on the reverse strand, counting down.
ATAAATCCCCAAACTTCAAATCAGTTCAAAACCCAAATTCGGGTCTGAGTCTGACTCGGGCTCGAGCCAGACCCGAGTCCAACCCAGCCAACTGACTCGGTCGAGTCGAGTCACCAGCGCGCACTCGAGCTCGTGCGCGCGTGTGTGGGCCGTTGATTTCCATCCAATGCCCTGCACTCCCCATTGCTCTAAAGAACTCTTGAGCACCCTCAGCCGTCAAATGTTGGTCCAGCGGTCTAGGACCTCCCCAGGACCTTCCAGCCGCGAAGACCTCCTGCGCTGGGTGATCTAGGACTTCGAGACTACCCGAGAGCATCCAGGACGTCCAGACCTCCTCGGCTCTGTTTCTCTTCCTCCCGACCTCCCGAGTGCAGTCGTCATGGTTTTCACGCGCTGTGCGTGTGTCGAGCAGAGCGGTTGGGAGCGGTGAGATGTCACCTTTGCTTCTTGTCAACGGCTCTTTTGCTGCCAAGCATTTAATGCCGATCGGCTTTAACCTCCAAAGTCTCCACTCGCTCTGCCTACCTACCGAGCGTGCTCATGGCGAGGCATGGTTCTTGGTCCTGATGACCTTGCCCACACCATTCACAGAGCTCCTGTGCTATGAATAGCACGAGACCTCCTTTCTCCTCTTCTTTCTCCGCTCTTAGTTGTGCTTGAACTCCTCGGTGTGAGTGGTCCTCAAACTCAAGCACCCAAGATCATCACCCAAAGACCTCCGTTGCTAGGCTTTGGAGCTCCTTGAAGGCCTCAGAGCTCCAAAGTGGTCCCAAAGCAACATTCTGGCCTTTTTCACTGTCATCTTGATCACCTAGGGCTTGCTCTTACTTAGCTCGGTTCACCATTGCAGAGGTGGACAAGTTGGGGAGCTGCTTTTCGTGGTCGGGATCATCTTCTTCTCTATCGCCGGCAAGCACTTCACCGCCGGACTTCGTCGGCCACCTCCGAGCTCCTCCGACCACCCTGGTCCCCTCTCTGCCTCAGGTGCCCTTTTCTTAGCTTGGTCTTTGCGTTTTCTAGTCGTCGTAGAGCCCGTTTAGTTTTCGTAGTTTTGCCGTATTGCACTCCTTCCTCTCTCTCCGGCTCGCCGGCGTTCCAGGTCGTCTCCGCCGTCGAGAGCACGTCCTTTAGATTCTTGGCGTTATTTAGAACTCAGCCATGTCCTTGGTTCTCACCGGCGAGCTCCCCATCGCGGCGGTGAGCTCATTTAGGCGCTCGGTGTTTTGTCGCGTCTTATTTGGACAGCTCCGTAGCCAATGATTGGTCGTCGAATCGCCGAGGCCTCTCATTGCGCGAGTGGGCCTCCTCCTCCTGTTGTCGTCTGGCAAAACCCCACCCGCACCTCCCGCTCGACCTCCCGGAGAATATCTGGTCATTAAAGACCTCTCGTGGTTAATCTTAGCCGTCGGACCTCTTCTCGCACGTCCGCAAAGACCTCCCTCCTCGTGACCTCCCCTAGTTTAATCTCACCGTTAAGATCACCCCAAGTTAGATCTGCATGCAGAGGGTTTCGTGTAAATTCTAAGTCCCAAGACCTCCTAGAGTAATCTCCGCGTTAAAGACCACTCTGGATTAGCTCTAGACCGTTAGATCTTTGCCTGCGAAAACCTTAAGTGCTAGGACCTCCCCTTGAGTCGATCCTAATCGTCTAGGACCACCCCGGTTAAATCCTAGCCGTTTAGATCTTCCCCGTCATGCAAAGACCTCCCCTTGGTCATTTTGCAAAGACCACCCCTTAGACCACCCTCGGGGTCCTCCTTATAAAAGACCACCCCTCGTCTTTTATAAAGAACACCTCGGACCTCCTCCTCGAATCAATCCTAGCCATTCAAGACCTCCCCAGGCTTAGATCTGAGCGTTAGATCTTCTTTGTAAAGTCCTTAGTCTCAGGACCTCCCTCCGCGTCGATCTGGACCGTTCAGGACCTCCCCAGATCCATCTGAGCCGTCCGGATCTCCTCCCGTTAAAACCCTGTCACCTAAGACCTCCCTTGCGAGATCTTAGCGGTTCAGGACCTCCCCCTGGAGATCTTGACCGTCGAGGACCTCATCCTTTAGATCCGTAGCTTTAGGACCTCCTCCTCAGGTCTAAACCATTAGATTTAGATCTAACGGGCTAGACCTCCCTCCATAAATTTAGCCTTAGGACCTCCCTCGGAGGTCGTGGTATCGATCTTGATCGACGGTCCCACCACCGTAGCGCGATGACCTCCTCTGTGCTTGTTGTGCACGCACCGGTCGTCGCCGTTGGATCCAATCTCAACGGCCCGCACCTCCCAGAGCGGGAGGAGGTCTTTTGAGCGCTGAGCTTCGAGGTCTATGACCGTGCGATGCAAGATCAACGCCCACGACCTCCGCTTCCTTGGTTCATTTGGACCTCCAGAGCTCAAATTTTCAAAGTCTTTTAAATGTTCCAAATTTCAAAATGCATATCTTTATCTTTATAGCTCCTTTTGAATGAATCAAATTCTGATAGCTTTGCCATGAAATGAACTTCAATATGAGAATGAATTTAAACCAATTATATAGTAGAAAATGATATAAACTGCATGAACTTGTTTAATATAAAATAGTTGTCTAGAAATTCATTGAAAATTTGTAAAATGCATAACTTTTCTCTGTGATTCCGAATGAGCAAACTAAATTTTGTTAAAACCCACTAGGAATGTCTTGCTGATGTAGAATAGGCCTTAATATGATCCTTGCCATGAAATTAATGATCTACTAGTTTTAGAACTTAGAAAAATCATAACTAATTCATTATAACTCCAAATGATGTAAACTCAACTTTGCTGTTCTTAGGATGACCTTAGCTACCTACCATAAAAATTTCAGATTCAGATCATTCTAGAAATTTTTGCCATGAATGATAATCAAATTAATTTAATTAGGATTTTTCAGTGAGAGAAATTGTTTAGGACATAACTTTTTCATGCTAAGTCCAAATGAAGTAATTCTTGTTTCTAAAATTGTCTAAAATCAACCTCTAGCTGCTGCATAAATTTTATGGGATTTGGATGTCTTTTGCTGTTGAGTTTTAGTTGGTGTTCTTCGTTCTTATTGGTTTTATCGCCTTTTCGCGTTAGGTTCCGAAGATTATATTGAACCTGAGGATCCTCCTCTGCAGCAAGAACAATTGCAGCAAGGCAAGTAGTTTGATAATGTTAATCCCAATATTTTAAGTATTTATGTTGTTTACAAATTCTACGTATGCATTGCTAGTTTGTGTTAAACTATTGTCGTTAGTTGAACTAGTAGATGCATTCCCTTAGCAAATGATCATTCTCTACTACCGTGAGCCTAGGTTATTGCTGTGATTAGGGTTCGTGGATGAGCTCTTGTCACTTAGTAGTTCGCGAATTAATTGCTTAGCCATGCTTAGCTTCCGGTAGAAATGAGTGGTTATCGACTTGTCGATAACCTTGATCACATAAAACTTATTATGATCTATGATTTCAGCCTTGTGCTATGTCTACTTATGAAAACTAAAACTGAAAATAAAATAATTTAGACTTGGGCACAATGTTAAGACGGTGTGATTTTTGGGTGTGACTGGAATGGTGCCCAAGTCAATTAAGGATCGAACATCTTGTGAGTACCTGTTATCCGAGCAATTTGTGCGTGCTAACCACACTAGAGGGTATGGGACCTCTCTTGACTTAGTACTTTGGCGTATATTGGCTTCGGGTCGCAGGGAGTCGCAGGAGGGATGGTGTTGGGAGCATTGTAGTGTCCGAAAGGCCTCCCCCGTGATGGCTGGTTGTCTTTCGGCTTGCAATGTAAGCGTATGGGTTTCTATCCATACGAGCGGCTCATAGTTAATACACAATATTGGAAAACGTCTCGTAGGACTTAGCCGTGCCGGCATACCTTCGGAAGTGTGCTTTGTGGCTTAAAGGCGGTCTGAAGTGTGGGTACATTGGTACACCCCTACAGGGTTAAAACTATTCGAATAGCCTCGTCCTAGGTTATGGACACGCTTGGGTAAGCTTTTCAAGAGTTAGACTACAACCTTTTAATTAAAACTTGATGGGTGGTACGAATCAGGGATTCGTGCTATGTTGTGGCAACTATTGGGATAGTCACTTCCAGGTGGTTACTTGTATTTATTATTTAATTTGCTGTTATATTCAACATCAAAACAAATTTGCAAACTTGCTTTTAAATGTATTACATTATTGCAAATAAAGTTGGCTTTGTGCAAAATAAGACATATAACCTCCACTTAAATGAGCCTGCATGTAGCATATGAATAGGTCTGCTATTCCACATGTCAGTCTTGCGAGTATCGTTGTGTACTCAGTTATCTTGCTTAAATGTATTTGTTGCAGAGGAAGAAGGTGAGCTTGAAGGGCCTCACTTTTGTGAGCTGTGTTGTGGTAGCTTGCGGGGCGACTAGCTTGGCGGCCCGGTCGGTTGCCTTGTGGGTTGTATGGCTAACCGGTCGACTTTTGTTCTAGCCATCTTATGACACCTTTTGCTTCCGCTGTCATTCTTGTATATTGTGCTATTTGGCCGGTCGGCTCTTTTGTAATAACTTTACTTTATGTATATCATTGTTGAACTTAGTATTAATTGTTGTATGGAAATGATGTATGATTTTGTGATGATAAGCGTGTCTTTGCAGTCAGGAAGCACATGTCCATCGAGGCTTTGGATATTTGATTAGTAATGCTAGAACCATATGGAGGTTAAGTATTACTAGTTAAATACCCGGGTCCTCACACCTAAGCTGGAGTTGCCTTTGTTTTCAGGGGATGAACCTATTGGATGGGTGGAGCTATGTGAAAGATCCTTTGAGATGTCTGGTACACCTAGGGAGCAGTGGGTAAATATCGCTACCGGACACTTCATGGGAAGAGCTAACACTTGGTTTAAGGGTATTGGGATTTCGTGGCAAATACTGAATTGGCAACAATTATGCGCGATGTTGAGAGATCGATTTGCCGAGGCAAGTGCACATGATGCTGTGGAGAAGCTGCAAACCATGAAACACATGGGAACTGTGAGTAAGTACATTGACTATTTTGAAAAATGTGTGGAATTGGTGAGGAGGGATCACCCATATTTACAAGAAGCATATTTACTGAGTTGTTTCATCGGAGGACTTAGGGATGAGATTAAACACAATGTGTGCAGTCATCAACCCAAAGGATTATTAGAAGCATATTGGTTTGCCAAATTGGAAGAAAAATCAGCTCAAGCTAGAAGAGCAAATCAGTCTGGAGGACGAACCAAACAAGGGAATGATGGGCAACGGCAGACCAGCGGCACCGAAGTCAGGTGTTTTGGAAGTGACTGGGAAAAGTAACATTTAGGGACAGGAGATGAATCGGAGAACATGTTGGCATTGCAATGAACCGTGGGTTCCGGGGCACAACTTGAAGTGTAAAGTGAAAAGTGCATTGCATGTAATATTGATGCAAGGGGGAAATGAGGAGGAAGAAGTTTGTGAGGAACCTGAATCAACCAAGGAACAGGATTATGTAACTACTCCTGCTAGTCCGGAGGTGACCGAAACTAATCCTGAGGCTGACCAGCTTATGTCAATTTCCAATCATGCGGTGAAGGGCACGGTTGGGCACGCAACATTCTCATTAATTACTGTGATTGGAGGAAAGAAGACGGTAATTTTGGTGGATAGCGGCAGCACCAATTCTTTTATGGACTATGAATTTGCTGTTAAGAGCAATTGTACTCTGAAGAATCAACCAGTAAGGAAAGTTGTGGTGGCAGGAGGGGGTGAACTGTGTACCGAAGCAATTGCTGATGGTGTTACATACAAGGTACAAGGATATACTTTTGTAAATTCCTTCCAATTATTGAACTTAAGAAGTTATGATCTCATCTTGGGAACCGACTGGATCTATGATCATAGTCCCATTGGGTTGGACTTGAAAAGGAGAGTTTTAACCATTTGCAAGGAAGGCAGGACAGTCGAGTTCAGTTATTACACTACTCCAAATAAGCATTACCTGGTTGACTCATCCAAGTTAGAAAAGATTATGAGGAAGGACGTGCTGGGGTTCCTAATTTAGATTAATCAGGTTCAAGAAGCCGAGGGCAGGGAGTTCCAGGAACTACCACAAGAGATAAGGAGGACACTACAACAGTATGCAAACATTTTCATGGAAGCTAAGGAATTACCACCTAAGAGAGATCATTCAATCCCACTCAAGGCTAATGCTGAACCACCTAACATTCGACCATACCGAATCCCACATTACCAGAAGGATGCCATGGAAGAAATCATCAAGCAACTCTTGGAGTCAAGAGAAATTAGAGCTAGTACTAGCCCCTACTCTTCTCCGGCTCGATGGTAAGAAAAAAAGATGGATCTTGGAGGATGTGTGTAGATTATAGACAACTTAATTCAATGACAATTAAGAACAAATTTCCAATGCCTATAATAGAAGACTTATTGGATGAGTTACATGGTGCAAGTGTTTTCTCAAAACTGGACCTTAGGTCAGGGTATCATCAGATCCGGATGATAGAAGAGGACATCCCTAAAACCACCTTTAAGATTCACTTAGGTCATTATGAATATATAGTCATGCCATTTGGGTTGACTAATGCTCCAGCCACCTTCCAAGCATTGATGAACCAGATCTTTGCTTCTCAATTGAGGAAATTTGTATTAGTTTTCTTCGATGACATTTTGATATACAACAAGAGCTTGTCTGATCACATTGAGCATTTACACATTGTGCTTATAGTTCTTAGGAAGAATCAACTCACGGTGAGGATGAACAAGTGCAATTTCGCTCTGGATGAAATAGGATACTTGGGGCATATAATCAGTGGGTCAGGAGTGGCCACAGATCCTAGGAAGATTATTGATGTATTGAACTGGCCGACACCTGAGAATCAAACCAAACTCAGAGGGTTTCTTAGGCTAACTGGGTACTACAGACGGTTTGTGAAGGGATATGGAACAATTTGTAAGCCACTGTTTGAAGTATTGAAGAAGGATTATTTTGAATGGAAGGAGGACCAAGCTCGAGCTTTTGAACAGTTAAAGAAGGTGGTGACGACTTGTCCAGTGCTGGCCCTACCGAACTTTTCAAAACCCTTTACACTGGAGACTGATGCGTGTGGGGTTGGATTGGGAGCTGTATTAATGCAGGAAGGCCGGCCAATTGCATATTACAGCAAATCTTTAGGGGTGAGGGCAGCAGCCCAATCAATATATGACAAGGAAGCCATGGCAATCCTTGAAGCCTTGAAGAGATGGAGACATTACTTAATTGGGAACAAGCTGCTGATTCGGACAGACCAAAAAAGCCTTAAGTATATCACCACTCAAAGATTGGTTGAGGGAATTCAACACAAACTGCTACTTAAGCTGTTAGAATTTGATTATGTGGTTGAATACAAGAAGGGAAAAGAGAATTTGGCAGCATATGCTCTCTCTCGAAGAGATAGCCCAGATAAGAACTAGGAGGATGAATGTTTTGCAATTATTTCTATTGTTCCAGATTGGGTAGAGGACATTAAGGGAAGCTATACTAATGACACCTTATATGAAAGGGTGATGACCAATCTGTAGGCCGGCACAGTCTCTGAACTTCAGTACACCTTAGAATCTGGTTTACTAAGATACAGAAGAAGGATATATGTGGGAACTGGGGGTGAAGTCAAGTCTAAAATCATGGACTCTTTCCACTCCTCAGCTTTTGGGGTCATTCAGGTAGGAGAGCGACGTATCAGAGGATCAAAAAGCTGTTTTATTGGCCAGGGCTCAAAAGAGAGGTGGAGGCAATGGTTGCCGAATGCCCGGTTTGTCAACTCACCAAATCAGAACATGTGCATATTCCTGGACTGTTAAACCCTTTGGAGGTACCCGATATGGCTTGGACACACATTAGCATGGATTTTATTGAAGGGTTGCCAAAGTCCAAAGGAAGAGAGGTGATACTGGTGGTTGTAGACCGAATGACAAAATATGCCCATTTCTTGTCTCTTTCTCATCCATATTCTGTCCAGGAGGTGGTACAAATCTTTATGGAAATGTATTCAAACTTCATGGGATGCCCATCGCCATTGTGACTGATAGGGATTGGATCTTCACAAGTAACCTTTTCCAAGAAATTTTTAAGAGCTTGAAGGTGTCCGTAAGGCTTAGTAGTGCATATCACCCACAAACGGATGGGCAAACCAAAAGAGTGAATCAATGTTTGGAGTCATATCTGAGAAGTATGACCTTTCAAGAGCCAAAGGAATGGATGAATTGGTTAACAATGGTCGAATGGTGGCATAATACCACTTATCACACTACCTTGGAGATCACACCCTTCCAAGCTCTGTATGGCTACCCACCACCTCAGATTGGAGAAGTGTCACTTCCCGGCAGTATTTCAGATGAAGCCAGGATGACAGTGGAACAAAGAGACACTATGTTGCAACAACTTAAGGTAAATCTACACAAAGCTCAAGAACGGATGAAGTATTTTGCTGATCAATCCCGGTCAGAAAGGCAATTTAAAGTAGGAGACATGGTATGACTCAAGTTACAGCCCTATTGCCAGACTACTTTCGGTATCAGAGGTTCTTTGAAACTCCGGTCTAAATATTATGGCCCTTTTCGGATCCTGGAAAGAGTGGGACAAGTAGCATACAAACTACAATTACCAGTGGATTCAGCGATTCATCCAGTGTTCCATGTGAGTAAATTGAAGAAGCTCTTGGGGTTATTGGCAATACCGATACCAGGTTTACCATTGGTTGGAGACAATGGCAAGGTTAAAACAGAACCTGTTGCTGTTCTAGACAGAAGAGTAGTTCCTCGGAGGAATGAACCTGTGGCTCAATGGTTGGTTCAGTGGTTGAGTCTGGGACCAGAGGATGCGACGTGGGAAGATGTCACTTTTATTCGGAGTACCTTTCCACAGTTTGAACCTTGAGGACAAGGTCCATCTTAAGCAGCGGGCAATGTCAGGAACTGAAAATTCTGCTCAGCCGCATTTGGGGGGAAATGTTCAGAGTTAGAGGGAGTAAGTTGAAGTCGGCAACCTTTCAGACCTCGCGATGAGTATGTGTAAGTCAAGATGGAGAGCCGTGATTTGAAGACACAACCTGCACAAGGATTCGACGTCAATGCTTGTTTTGACAATTTCAACAGCGCTATCAAACGTTGTCGTTGAGTAACTCCTCTGAAGGAAGATGAACTTTATTGTTTTTACTCTGAATTTGCATTGTAAAACTGGTGTTACTTTTGGGCATTATATATGCCAGCTTTTCCTTGAATGAAGATATGAAAAACAACATATTCGGTATCTAGTTGTTAGCTCCTGTAGAACCCTAGAGTTACTTTCCCTTTCCTCTCATCTCACGACCCCGATTCCATCCAAATTCAGTCCAATCGATTGTCCAAACTTCGGTTCCTGACATGAACGACTCGCGACAATGGTTGAACAAGCGATCGCAGAGAGGGAGGAGGCCGTGGAGAGGCTCGAAGGGGAGAAAGCTGGCCTAGAGAAGCTGCTCGCTGAGCGCGAGAAGGGATAGGCGCAGGAGGTGAGGCTACTACATGGTGATTGCATTTTCGCTTGTGTAGTTTGAGAGATTTCGTGATGTGAAGGTAACTTCTGTGACTCAATGAGCGGACTGAAAGAGAATGTTCTAATGCCTTAGCATAAATGTTACCTCTACGTGAGTGATTTACAAATTATTTGGGTTAGTACAGGAATACATGTTATTATGCTTGTTTTGTGGGACCTAATTCTGCTTAGCTTGGATGGGTTTGCGTTGTGATAAGCAACATCTAGCAACCCAACATTTGAATTCAAGTGACACAGCTTGAAGGTTGGTTGGTTATGCAACTTTATGCTGATCTCAACCATGTCAGTGAGCACCCTTTGCTTATCCTTTTCCTTTTCACAGAATGTGGTAATAAAATTAGCATGCAACACAATCTAGTTGATGTACGAAAATCAGGGTGATTCAATTCCAATCGTGTTTATTGAGTGTGCTCTTGGCCTCTTGCTATCATTATTCTATTACTGTTTTGAGTTTATAGCACTGTTATTTTTGTACTATGATCCATTGATTGCATTGCTTTATTTTTATTGGGGGACTTGGTTTATTTTGTTTTGCATATATTATTTATAGATAGAGAGTTTTTGCATGATATAAAAAAAAAGCCTAATTGGATGCACATTTTGTGACTAGTGTTGTCCATTTTGGTTCTTAGCTTGTCTTCCCATGCTCTGTTAATGCAACTGTTTCTTGTCATTTGTGAGGCAGAGTTGGACTGCTCAGTGTTCTGTGAAAGCATTGTTATTTTGTCTTATAGAAATTATCTTGTGAGATTGATTTCCAAAAAGTGATGACTCTTTATCAGTATTTGTTTCAACACTTTTCATGTTTAATTTTCAGGCTTCAGAGTTGCAGAGTAGTATGATTGAAACCATGGAAGCTGTGGAGATGGAGAAACAGCTACATGACAGCACTAGAATGGAAGCCCTTGCACGGTTGGCTAAGCTTGAGGTATCACCACTCTTTAGAACTTTACTTCAGCCATTCTTCCTGTCCTGCTTCACAGATAATGCAATATATAGCCTTTTGACTTTTGTAACTAGAACATTTTGCCTTCGACTGATAGTATCGTCTGTAGTTAACCATTACTCCTTTTGTGTGACAGGCTTATAACGAAGAATGACATCATAGTTGTATTATTATTATATGCTTGTTAACTGGACATGGCACTTGGTTACTTGTGTTTATACTGACTTACTAGTTTATTTCTTCAGACATAAAGCTATGGAGCATGGCGGGCGGATGTCTCGTGCTCAGAGGAATGTTGCTTTTCATGTGTGTACATGGTTCTAGGATTTCTTTTTTTTTATTAGTCAAATTTCAGTGATTTGTGATTTGTATAGATATTAGTGGAATTGTAAGAATTTGTTATCCAATTTCAGTGATTTGTATAGATATTAGTCAAATTAACGTGATGACTTGCGTACATTAAGGTGAAATGTCAACTGGACTCTTGTAGTTGATTTGCGCATGTGTCGTTCATATGTTTATGTCACGCTTGATCGAAGCCTGATATCATATGTTTCTGCAATAGCATCACTTGTTATCCAATTTTCTAGAGATTGTATTCAAAATTGTATTATTTTTTCAAAATTTATAATCTGTGTTTTTTAAAATTTTGAAATTTCTAGACCTTTTATTCTGAATTTTTATGTTTTTTTCGAATTTTCTGCACTTTTTTTTTCCAAATTTTTGGACTGTGTGAAAATTTTCTGATATTTTTTGAATTTTTTGGTTTGGTTTTAGAAATTTCCCTGAATTGTTCCAATTTTTTAATGTTGTTTTTGGAATTTTCTATATATTTTTTTGCTTTTAGATTTTTTAATATATGCAATCCCTATCGATCCAACCATTTGCCCAAACAAATCAAGGGATTAGCTCCAAGGTGAGAGGGGATTAGATCCAAAGTGGAAGAGGATTGGTGGAGGAAGAGGGATTCACCTAATCCCTCCTTGGATTGTTTCTTCTATGGATAGATTTCCCCACTAGTCAAACAAGATCTGAAATGGGGAAAGTAGGTGCGAAAGAGAAGAAATAGGGATGAGAGGTTTAGGGTTTTGCAGTCTGTAATATAATTCCAAGATAAGGTCTAACAAAACTCTAGCTAGCTTATATACTGCTAGTCTGCTGATTACATTAGTGATAAATGATCTTAAGCTAACAAAAGCTAATAAGCAACAGAGTTTAACTCCGGATCCTCTACAGTGATTACTGAGTCTTAGCTAAGCCGTTCGATCCTCATGACAAGTCATCCAACGCTCCCGAGACTCCAGCCCTGGTACCGCTTCACCTATAAGAAATCGGCAGCCAAACTCCTTCACAACAGACTTCAACTGAATTGCATTCTTCAGGTACAGTTTGCAAGTGGAAGTGGCGGGCGGCGGGGTGCATACGATGGGAAAGAGCGGAAAGGGAGGTGGAGGTAGTTAAGGTTTTGTGTGATAGCCCCTCGATTTTGAAGATAGATTCTAGTATTACTGGTTCTATTACGTTTTTTAGGAAAAACTTTAATTGTGTTATGTTACTCCAATATGATTTTGTTCACCAAATATGCTGTTTGAAATGTCTCATTATGCTTCCCTTGGTTGCGACTTGTGAGCTTTTGTAACAAACTAATGTTGTTCACATGATGGGAAATCTTGTCAAAGCGGAAAGCGAGGTCATTAGCAGCACAAGAATTCCTTTTTAAAAGGGGGAGAACTCTTTTAAGTTTCTGTAGTTAAAACATAGGCAATAGCATCTTAGCATTGTTCTGCCGCATGACTGCATGTAGCAGATATTCTGCAGATAGCTTGCTACAGTATGTTCAGTTGATTGAGGAATATTCATGCAGAGAACCGCACACCACACTTCTAATTCCCAGGTAGGTACATATTCTTACCACCCACAAGCATATTAACAAAATACAATTTCTTTCTTCCAATTGGTGCACCAATGGAATTTCCCCCAAAAAAAGTTGTGACAATTAATAACAAAAGCCACATGGCACAATGGAGAAACATATATGTCTCGTTAGCAAAATGCAAAGATTATATACATTGTACATACTCACGAAGATGTCTTGCTGATGAATCACAGCTGTTTGAAAGAATTTCTTCAGCTGCTAATTACATTGGAGTTAGGAAAGGCTGGGCTTCAACAGGGACGAATAAATCTCGACCATATTTTAAGGTCAGCCTGGATAAAATTCAATGTACTCACTTAGTCCTAATTGAGAATCACAATGCCGTTGCTGTTCAACAGAGCTCTATACGATCAGTAATTCACATTGTAGTTGTTCTTATAAGTTACAACAGACATTTCATGCCATTCTTCACCAATGATCTTTTGATCTGTATGTGCCATCATGGTCAAATGATTGAGTAAAGCTGTCGAGCAAGAAGCTTGCTGTATACCATTTAAAGACAAGGCATGCTTCTCACTTCAAATGGCATAAAAGCTATTCAACAGTAGCCACCTCCTCACTGGTAATTCATACTTCATTCTGGACCAGAACTCCAAGACAGTCCATGTGATCAAGGAAGTGCCAAAATGGAAATACGGCAAAATCGTTGGTTCTTGGGTGCTGAGGCGTTGTAAGGTCAGTAGCTTCCTGATAACTCTAACCTTGATGACTATTCACTTGACCCACTATTTCTCGATGACGAATCTGCAGTAAGTTAAGAATATATAAGAAAAAATAATTTGATGCTTCATAACAAGTATATAAAACAGCTCTGCAAATAAGACCTCGTGAACGACGCTTTCCCTCCATGGCTTCTTTCTTTTCCTGACAGCTCTGGCAAAGGAACGGACCATCCCAGCGACGCAAGTTCCCAGGTTGTGATGAATCTTCATGTACGGATATCCCTTGACTTGGCTTTAACTCGACTTGACAAATGGCACATATGAAGAGTTTGAACATATTTCGAACTGGGTATTCAGAATCCAGCCTGTAGTCAACAGAAACAAAATGTGAACCATATGTGCAAGTCCTGACACAAATCAAAAGAATTCAGAATGTTGATGTTGATCAGACAAGATTGCATTCATCAGCGGATGGCCTTTTAATGAAGAAAAAAGATAATGCAGTTTTGTTTCTTGTGAAAAGGGTATGAATGAACAAGTTGTTTGAGGTTTGCATGCAATAAAATGTAAGATAAATTCCAAATGACAAATTTATGTTGTTTGAATGAGTCCTTTAGTCTATTGGCTCAATTTGTGCCAAGTTTTACTCCATCTAACCTTCCTCATGATATGCATCTCTATAAATTACTTCATCCAGAATCCAAAAAAATAAAATAATAATTGGTTCCATAGCATCAAAAGGTACACGTTTTAGAAAAATACCATCAAAAGATTTACATTCAGTTTTTTACTACTGAAAATTTGCTCCGTTTAGTTTTGTACCATTCCGTTCATTCTAGTGTTAGTATCGCAGGTGAAATAACGAAAATGCCCTCACCCTTAGTGCATTGCATCCCCTCTGAGGGTGGGGGCATTTTCGTCATTTTACTTGCACTACTAACACCAGAATAGACAAAATCGTAAAAAACCGAACGGAGCAAACTTTAGTAGTAAAAAACTGAACGAAAATCTTTTGATGGTATTTTCCTAAAACGTGTACCTTTTGATGCTATAGAACCAACTTTCCCAGATCCAAAAAAATTGTCTTTGTTTCAGGCTTATTTCAAGATCATGAGAAGGTCCTTGGGTTGAATTTGGCAGTGTCACAATGAAAATGTTTGTCCCAACTTCCATGAGTTCTCTAAATAAGGACACAATCTCATCGATCGATTCCCTTGTTTTAGGAAGAATTGCTTAATGATTGTTGATTCATTGGAAACCTTCAACAGATTATATAATTATAATTGAATTGCACAAGCCTTTACTCCTTTAGTTATCAAGATGGAATTATAGAACCAACCGTCTGGAAAGAAATGCGCATCCATCCTCAAATATTTCCTCCACAATGTCCGGGTCCATATATTCTCTATCTGCATGGGATGATGAGTCAGACGATGTTTTCTTGCGAAACATATTTTTGAAAACACCCATTCCTGGTTGCTTTTTAGGAAGTGGCATGGTAGAGTTAGCTTTTTCTGGTATTATGTCAACAACAATACAAGTGGTATCGTCCCTCAGTCCTTTTGATTGCACTGCTTCCTGAAAAAGATTTCAAATGGGTAGAGAAGTATCGTCTAAGAATTAGGGTTGGAGAGAGAGAGAATTGTACTTTAACAATTTGCTCAGCTGCAGCCTCCGAAGAAAGTCCTCGTGAACAATTAAAAGCCACTTCTGCAGTCAAGGCATCCCAAACACCGTCGCTTGAAATAATAAGTCGGCCTCCAGTAGTAGATAGCTACACAAATGAGAAGATGGTTTAGGTTTTCATAATTTGGAGATCAAATTAACATGAACAATAACTTATATGAAATCATGTAATTAGTGATGATACTCTCAAAAAAAGAGAAAGTATAGGCCTAAAATAGTCAATGAACTCTAAAACAAGGCAAATAACTAATAGCTATTTTGAACCAAGAAATCACAATACATGCAGTTAATTTGTGTAACTGATGTGACTTAGGACAAAGAGTGCATGTAGCTTCAAGTTGCACGTAGTTGCAAAGACCAGAGCTAGTATACAGGTGGAAATAGACAAAATTTTGATCATGGGGGAAGAAACAGTTACTGTGAAGGGAAAAAAAAGAAATTTAACCAGTTATAATATCGTCATATGAAACCTAGGAAAGAGACATAGAAAAAGGGGAAATAAATATCAAAACAACAAAACTTCCCTAGTACTGCAGTCTGCTACCAATGTTACTAATATAGTTAAAATTTTGGCTTCAGGTAAAGCTGATATTAAGTACTTTCCAGGACATACCTTTATTTGCTTGACATGAGGAACAGGAACGATAAATTCACCCACATCCTGATCTCCGATTGACCTTGATAAGCACAAACCCCCAGGCCAACATCTAAGGGGACCAATCTGGAGGTACAGCAAAAGATATATAAGTGAAGCAAATGAAAAGAAAACCTAGTCAACACATTTATAAGCAAAAAAAAAAAAGACAATGCCCCCTCTTCCTACCCCTCCACATGCATAGACCACTATCCTCCCCTGCCACTCCTACCATGAATGCAAGATGAGGTACCATGTTTCTTGCATGTCCTAATATGCCGTTGAAATTTTGTAAAATATACTAATCAAGGTTTTGGATCAACATTCAACAGCTTGTGTAACAAACACATTAGATCAAGTTCAAAATCCAATTGAGTACTTGGAAGTAGATTTAACAAACAAACAAAAAATCAATAGTACGATGTTCATGATAACAAACACCCTGCAATCCTGCATAACTTTTACAATACTGAAGAACATGCTATAAGATAATCTCTCTCCAACAGACGACAAAAATATTGCAAGTTACACATTGCCCAGACACAAGTATCTCATGTAATGAACTTACGAAATAAAAATGACAACATTTAAGCTCAATGCAAAGAAAATTAACTTCAATGACAAAAAAAATGAGCAAAGTTCAAACCTCAGCACCACCAACAACATTTAGCCTTCCAACATCACCTCCAGATTCTGTTACACGATCAACCCTGCACATCAAAATCAAGTGATAACAGATAAGTGTTTGTCATGAGAAAAGGGAAGGGCCATATATAAGCAGAAAGCAATCTTACTCCTCTTTACTGGCATCAAATCGATGATCAGCAGATAAATAATAAATTGATCCTTCAGCTTCCAATACACAGCGTGAATCACCAACAGATGCGACGGTAATAACCAATCCATCTATTATGACAAATGTCACCGTTGTTCCTGAAGAGCGTGCTGTAACGAATAAACGGTATAGGCATATCAGGCTCAGCTCTAGCAAGTAGTAACAATAAATATGTTTAAATGGATCAACTAATGAAATAATGAATAATGATGGTTGGCCATAGAACTCCATGGCAAAAGCATATGGCCGTACTATCTAGCAAGGCATCTAACTTTAGTTGATGTAAGATTTAAAGATGAGCTAGTCCAAATATGTCATATATTTACGATGTTAGCAACCAAATGAAAAGGAACAAACAACGTCCAAAGTCAACGTATGACAGATTCTTCTTGTTTTTGGTAGTTTTCAATGACAATGAGCGATATAAAGATCTACTTTTATTGGCTTTGATGATAGAAATGCGAAGGAAAATTTCGATTCATGCCACTGCTTCAATTGCACTTTCAGTCTATGCCACTGTTTTTTTTTTTGGCTAATTTGGTCCATGCCACTGCTTCGCAAAATTTGTTCGAAAAATGCCACTGTCATTACCCTCTGGCCTCACGGTGTCAGGTCAAAGTGTTTGACTAGAACAAATAACTAATGCTTCTCTCTTTCTCTCCACCAGATCCTCCCTCCTCTACCTTTCTTCCTCCACCAGCCAACTGGCACCCTGCTCCCCCTCTTCTTCCTCCGACAAGGCCGACCAGCTCCAGCACTGCTGTGCCAGGCCATCGCGCCAGCCGTCGCGCCTCCGGCTGCGCCGCCGTCACGCGCTCCTGCCTCGGCCACCACCTCCCCAACCACCCGGCCTACGCTCTCGGCCTCACCTCTAGCCTCTCTCTCTCTCCCTCTCGGCCGTCGCCGCGCTGCTTGCACCGTGTCGCTCGAGCTGCTGGGCCCTCGGCCACTGCTGCAGCCATGTCGCCGCGTCATCGTGCACCACTGCACCGCTGGCGCCTGCGTGCGCCACACCGCTCTTCTCGGCGCTCACGACGCCGCCTCCGCCGCCGCACTACTTGTGTCGTGCCGCCTAAGCCGCTAGGCCCTCGGTCATCGCTCCGGCCTTGGCGCCGCTACCGCCATGCCAACGCATCACCGTGCTCCACTGCGCCGCTCTTCCTCGGCGCTCACAACGCCGCCTCCGCCGACGTCGCGTTGCTTGCGCCGTGCCGCCCGAGCTGTTGGGCCCTCAGCCGCCGCTGCAACCATTCTGCTGCGTCGCCGTGCAACCATTCCGCTGCATCGCCGTGCTCCACTGTGCTGCTGGAGCCCGCGTGCGCCACGCCACTCTTCCTCGGCGCTCATGACGTTGCCTCTGCTGCCGTCGCGCTACTGTGCTGTGCCGCCCGAGCCGCTAGGCCCTCGGTCGCCGCTCCGGCCTCGGCACCGCTGCCGCCATGCCACCGCATCACCGTGCTCCACTGCGCCGCTCTTCCTCGGCGCTCACGACACCGCCTCCGCCGACGTCGTGCTGCCTTTGTGTCGTCACAGGCCGCCCTCGACCGCTTCGAGCCGACACCGCTCCCCATGTGCCGCTGCCGACGCCCTCGGCTCACCTAGGCGCCATCTCAGCCTCGACGTCACCGCCTTGCCGCTGGCCAGTGCCGCCTCGGCTTCGACTCTACCTCTGTCGCCGAGCCGTCACCACTTACCACGCACTCTCCGCCTCTCGCATCGCCGAGCCGTCGCCACTCACCACGCACTCTCCGCCTCTGCTTTCTCCCCCTCTGCCGCTGCACCGCCACCACACCGCATGCACGGCTCCGGCCTCGCCCTCGGCCGTGCCACCACGTGCATGCGCTACACGGCGTGGCACCTTGCCGACGCTGTTAGGATTGGGGATACCGTGGCATCTTTACTCATGGGTATTTTGGGGAAATCGATGTGTTTCAGACGGAGAGTCATGGACCAAATTAGCCAAAAAAAAAAAAACAGTGGCATAGACCGAAAGTGCAATTGAAGCAGTGGCATGAATCGAAATTTCCCAAATGTGAATCCTCCTTTCTGTTATTTATAAGGCGACAGACAAGCGAATGCACCTTGGCCAGATCATTCATACAATAGTCGAGGATTAGCCAAAGTTGCTAAAGTTGTTACGTCACGCACCTTTTGTTTGGAAATCTTTATCAGTTTTGACAAATGCTGCAACCATTGCCCTTGGAAGCGCAGCAAGCCAGTCCTCCCTGTGGAGATCAGCAGGGACCACACTCAAGATGTTGTTCAAGAGATTCTCCTTGGTATAAATCGCGGCTCCGTTCCCATTGTGCCCATCAAACAGCTGCAACAAAACGACAACGCTGAGAAACTCTGAACAGTTGCTGCTATAAGATCAAGTACACAATCTTCATCATAATTATTACTTAAAATTGTAACATACAACAAATTCAACCACTTCGTTCTACAACTAGCATCGCGTAATTCCACTGGACACGTGCATGCTTTCATTGTTCAATCGATTGATTATAATTTGTGAAACCTATAACCATTATATCATCATAAACCGTAGAGGAACGCCATCTCATCTCCCATATGACCAACAGGAAGAGACGCCACAAAGTCAGAACCCCAGAAAAAACGAATTCCGGAATCCAGAATCCGCCACCCACCGAACCCCAATCTAAATTCGCCACAGTCTCATCACATTTCACGCACGCATCCAACCCGATCGCGCTTCACCACCCCCATTAGAGTTAGACACCAGCCAAGGCACCGATCCACGCAATGCGCGGCACGGCCGGATCGGGGCAGGCACGAACGGCGGCCGTATAACGCGACATGCGATCGAGACGGAGGAGGCAGGGAGGTGGGGTGCTTACGCCGAAGGCGGAGAAGGAGGAGGACGGGACGCCGGGAAGGCGCTCGCAGTCGGGCTTGAGGAAGGTGAAGTCCTCGCCCTTCTTGGCCTGGCTGGCGAGCCCGGCCTGCAGCTCCGGCCGCTCCGCCGCGGTCCTCTCGCTCACCACCTCCCTCCGCAGCAGCACGGCGAGCGGCAAGGCCGCGCTGCCACCGTCGCCGCCGCCCACGGAACCCGACACCGACTTCGACCGCGTCGACATCCCCTCCCCACCACAGCCGCCGCCGCGCCGAATCCGCTATACAGGCGGTTCCCAATCCCTCCCGTCTCTCCCGTTTTGGTGCGGTGCTTTTTTGGGAGAGGAGAGTGGTGGTGTGAGGGAGGGAGGAGGAGGAGGTGGTGGTCACATGGGAGAGTTGTAGTACAGGACGCGGAAATCCAGCCCGCCACGCGCATTAGACAATTTCGGCAAAAGTAGGCAAGGGACGAGGATTCCAGCACAGGCCTACGCCGGGTTTGCAAGCTAAAAAAAGAACAGGGAATTAATTAGCGTTGCGCTGCAGAATGGCAAATGCAGACGGACACGGACAAAGGTAAAGGTCGTCAAATGGCCGTGTCTGTCCAAAGTGTGGTATAGTTGATTCAGTCCAGACATAGCATACATCGATAGCTAAATGGGTCGGACTGATATGGTCCGATGCGATGTGTTGTGTTTGGATCGTGACCCCAGCTGTCGAGTTCCAAATATGTAAATATAAACACTATGTGTATACTACACTAGTACAATATCACGCTAGTGCATATAGTAAAAATATCGATGAATATTATTCCATATCTAAAGATAACTAAGAAATAGTCAATTAACAATAATTATTATAGTAACGATTTTATGTTCAAAGCTTACAATTAATACATCAGAATGTGTATATCTCAAATAAACTGCAGCGGAAGGAAATAAAATAACTTTACTGTATATCCATATGTTTACAAGCAATCGACTAGGGTAGTACAATCTAGTTCTTTACAATCCTTGAATTAGACTTTGCTGACCAACGATGAACTGATGTAGCCTTCAACCACTGAACAACATTGTTTATAGCAAGAATGAGTACATAGAGTATTCAGCAAGTTGTACCACAAAAATCAATTATAGATGATGGTTTATTCCAAATAATGTGGCATCTATGGTTCTTTCGTATAAAATCAATAGTTATAGTTGAATATGAATAATAAATTGAAAACAAATTATAACACCACAGCCCAACATGAGCCTAGAATGCTACTAAACTAACAATATAACAAATTAAAACCAAGACATTTTACTAAATTTCGGCAAAACCTTCTTTGTATAGCTAACTATATCGGGGGTTCCAACATGTACAATTATCAAAATTAAATAATTCAACATTCAGTATAATCAATAGGCGTTCAAGATATGCTAAACAACTAAAGCATAATCATATGTATCTAAAACATGCTACTCATCATTATCGCAAATAATTCAACACGTAAAGTATAACCATAAAAAATCATTTAAGTAGTTTGCTCATTCATTAAGGCATGATCTAAAATCTAAACAACTATAAAGGTTCATAGCAGTGTGTGTGCGACATATGACTACTCCCTCCTATGCATGTCATTCTTGTATTGGGTACCTAAAACGACAACAACAGCAAGAGTGAGTCAACAGACTCAGCAAGTACATATAAAAGATATTACAATACAAAATTATAACATCAGCATCTACTTCCAGAAACTTTGCATTAAACAACACCACATGCATATGCAATGCTCAATGCATCATTTCTCTTTAACTCTTTTTGTATTTTACCGGTAATGCAAGGTATGTAACCGTCACTGCATACTCATGTCTGTGCTCGCAAGCACAGGGACCAAGAGCCCAATACTCCGCAAGTAAAGGGGGCCTTAAGCCCACACTCCACAAGTGTAGGGACCTCAAAGATATGCATGCTTGGTCACCACATGACCAGGCCTCAACATGATCTCAATATGCACATGCACAGTTGCTCTATTCATCATCAACATGCAATAGCAATAACATCATACATGAATAGAACTTAATCATACTTTGAGCCTTCACCATTATTAATACCAATATCATGCCAACAGCCATGCATCGCTATTTTGTATCAAATACACGCAATCATGATCAAGCATTCACAATTAATCTATCAATCAATGTACTTGTCTCAACCGTGCGAGAACGAAGGACGCGAGAGGGAGCTGCCCCCGGAACCAATCCCCCATCTGAATTAAGTTAACAAGCACTCTAAGATAACAATACTAGACCAAAACAAAGCTAGAAACACTTACGAAAAAACTATACTCTCTCGCGCAACCCCAACTCCAAAATCCTAAACAGCAGTCAGTCCCCTCGACGGACAGTCATAATCAAAAATCTATATCTTTTAGTACAGAGATCCAAATAGGGTGTTCTTGGACTCTCTAGAAATATTATTGAATCCTCCACCCAAACCGAGTTGGTGAGCCTTCCAGATTCGGCCATTTACTACCCTTACCAAGCTGATGAACAGAACAGCTAATTCACGTCGGGTTTTTGGATAGTGATATTAAAACTATCATAACTTTCAGTAAATTTATCCAAATTTCATGTTCTTTAGCTTTCTAGAAAGCTAAGACAATTATCTACATCTGTCGTTATAGTAAGACCTCCCAGAAATTCATTTAGCTATCCGCTTATGTCTGATTACTAAAAACTGCCAGAATTGTAGCAAATTTACAGAACAGCAGCGCTACGAAATTCATAACTTTTGAACTGCTTGTCCAAACTATGCGATCTTATACTCTACAGAAAGGTATCGACGTCGTCTACAATTCTCTAGGAGGTGTCCTAGACAGATTCTGCTGTTAAATGTCTCAAAAACGTCGTCCAACCCTATCTGCTCTAAACAGATCTAAAGACCGACATTGCTAAAGATCAATTAATCCACTAATCAAAAGGAGATCGGGTCTTACCCTTGAAGAACTGCCGTCGAACACGATAAACACCCACCCCAGGCCTCAATCTCTCCCTTTCCTCTTCTTCTTCTTCTTCTTGGCCGGCCTCCACAAGGGCGATCGCCTCCATCCTCCAACTTGGCCGGCAACGGGAGAGGTGTTCTTGGCCAGCAGCAGGGGGGAACACCATGGGGAGGAGGCGTAGCCATGGTTGCTAGATAGGGAGGGAGGAGGTGAAGGGAGGGAGAGAAGTGGTGGCCAAGGGGAGAGGAGGAGGCGCCCTAGGGTTTGCCCCCGCTATGGCCGGCCACCACCCCCACCAACCCACCAACGGGCTTAATGCAAGTGGGCTTGAGGCCCCAGCCCAAGTTGTCCAACCTTTGCAGAAAACCCCTGTCTAAGTGGTGCTAATTCCATTTTCTAGTTGGGCCTTCTCCCTATTTTAATTATTCTCACCAAACTAGTTTTGGGGTATTACACAAATAATAATAATAATTTAACAAATATTTCACAAAACTCACAGTCTAATCAATTCTCTCACACAACCATATAACTTGATTCACACAGTTGTCCCTCCCAATTTGTTTTGTAAAATATACCCCTCGTGTGAAATCCCCGAGCATGTCCATGACCACAGACGTAACTATTCGAATAAATTGTTACACTCTTGCAGATGTTGTATACTTTAGCCACAAGATACAATCAACTCATCATGTCTGCCATGACTCGTCATACGAAAGTATACGGTTAAGCAATCATAACAAAATCTTTTAGAAACTTCATCTCGATAATTGACCCTCCCGATGTGCATACAGCCGGTACCAAACTTCACACAACTCGTTGGTCCGACGCATACAGTTGGACCTAGAGACGGCAAACCGCTCATAGATATGACCCTACCAAGTAGTCCACACTTCCACCCATCAAAGAGCACTTAACCTACCCCCTGAGTAGTCAATATCGAGA
Source organism: Ampelocalamus luodianensis (assembly GCA_036346255.1). Lineage (NCBI taxonomy): Eukaryota > Viridiplantae > Streptophyta > Magnoliopsida > Poales > Poaceae > Ampelocalamus > Ampelocalamus luodianensis. The sequence continues at coordinate 40,215,387 of CM070634.1, read as the reverse complement.
CACCATAACTTACTAAGTTAGGTATGTCCCATACCAGACATGTGGTCGTACAGTAAAGCTCGGTTCAATGGCACACAAAATTAAGTCCTTAATTGGCCAAGGCAAGACTGTCAAACTACATTAAGTAACCAAGATTCATATTTCCTAATCGCAAAGTCCACCATGCCACAATCATTTTCACTCACCTCAGTCTAAATCTTTTTTCCACTCTATTGATTAGGTGCAACACATGCCATCAATAGGTGGCAACATACAACACATGGCTTTTCACAAAGATATTTCATAAACACTTAGTCAAGTATGAGTTTAACATTTCAAAATGATGACCGTTGCAAGACTAAGCATACTAATCATGTATAACCAACTCACATTGGTGTTATGATAATACCAACTAGTAATTAACCAAAACTAGGGTGACAAATGATCATGGTAATATAATTCACAAGAGTGACATAAGCAAGTGGGTTGCATAACTAATCTCAAAATAAGTAAAGCATTTGATAATTGAATTAGTGATGCAAAAATTTGAATCAAAGTAGTTTTTTGAAAAACTGGATGCAATATGATCAAAGCACAACTTGCCTTGCAATAGCAATGAGGTTGTTCTTTATCTTCGACCTTCGACTTCCTTGACCTTCGCTCCTTCCAGCGATTCTGGAACGACAATGTCTAACAAGAGAGAAAGCGTAAAAAAAACAAAATTAAAAAAAGACAAATCAAATAAACTACAAATTGAAATTGAATGGTACTGCAAGGTAGAGCTTGATTTTAAATTAATTTAAAAACTTGAATGGGTTCAACCGAAGTTCGTATGAGAAAGAACGAGCTCTCGAAAGTTTGACTGAAAAAGAAAATGTTGAAAAAGAAAAGGGGGAGAGAATGTGTGAGACTGACAGGTGAGGTCGAAATAATATTCCTGGAATCTTTATTTTCGGGGATTTTGGAAAAGACTAAGAGAATGACATGTGGGACCCACAGAATAAAAAGGATTTTCAGGCAATAAAATAATTCCAAAAAAAAGAAATGCAGACATGTGGGGCCACTAGTCCATAGACAAGGTCCACGGAGAGAGGCTTGGGTCCACGGCAAACTGGGTTCATGGAATAGCGGCTTGGTCCATAGTGGACTAAGTCCACAGAGGTTTGGGTTTAGGGTTTGGATTGGGTGGCGCTTGCGTGGCAGAGACGCTGAGGTGGTAGAGGGGTGGCAGCTAACATGGCACGAGGTTGTCGACGTGGCAGACACGTGGGCATGATGTGGCACCGGCGTGGATGGCGGCGCTCGGCCCGACATGGTAGCCAACGCTAGGGTTCGCGACGACATGCGCTG